>CM022298.1:686335038-686932836 GCA_011799875.1 Thinopyrum elongatum | reverse complement strand
AAAACTGTTTTTGAATATAATGATAAAACACAGTAATATTAAATAGCAGGAAAAAGAATCACTCCAAAATCTATTTTTATAGTAAAGTTAATCACAAACTAGTGATTCACACAAATTTCAAAGAATTCAAATTTAAACTATTCAAATTGGAAAACTAATGGCACTAACAGCAAGTTTATAATTTTTATTACCTAAAAGCAAAAAGAATCACTGAAAAACAGTTTGTATTTTGTTGGAAGTAGAAACAAAATAAAATAAATAAAGCAAAAAAGAAAAAAAAACCGGAAAAAAATAGAAAAGAAATGACACCTACCGGGCCACCACGGCCTGAATACGACTAGAAACCCAACCACAGGCCAAGATTCAGGCCCGCAGAAGGCCCAGTAGGCGCACAGGCAGTGACAGTGGGGTTTATAAACCACTCTGCGCCCCTCTCAACTAGCAAGGTGGGACTAAACTTTTGGTCGCGGGAAGCACAAGGCTTTTGGTCCCGGTTGGTGCCAGCAACCGGGACTAAAGGGGTGCATTGGTACCCGTTCGTGGCACGAACCGGGACCAATGCCACCCTTTAGTCCCGGTTGGTGGCACCAACCGGGTCCAAAGGCCTCTGTTTCCCGCCCTTGACAAGGTATCATGTGATTTTCAGAATATCGGTAAGGTATATATGCTCAGTTTGAGCAGCCATGAAAGATTTGAGGTTTCAACCAAAGTTTTGCCGATTAACGTTGCTCGCTCCATTATAATTGTTTGATGCCCCTTTATTGCTTGATATGGTGGCTAGGAAAGTTTGGAACATAATCTTGTTCTTCTAACTAGGATGTAATTGTAAGGCAATAAAGTTACAAACATTAACATCAACATCAGTAATTGGCATTAATACGACCTCTTCTTTACCTTAATCATACCTATGAGTTCTTCAATTTTTGCAGTAAGCTTCATAATTTCTTCTTCTATAATTGAATTTACCTTTATTGTAGGAGATCTCAACACTGCCACGGGCATGTTTTTCTTGCCATATCATCCCAGAAGTTTCTAGCATCGGCAATTGGTTTCCCATTATAGCTCCGCCGCATTTGAATCAAGCATATTTTTGATAGAGGATTCAAAGCATTATAGAAAATATGAAGAATTAACCATTCTTCACTTCCATGATTAGGACAATTCCTTATAGCTCTTTCATATGATCCCATGCGAGTGCTAGTGGCTCATGATCTTCTTGTCTAAAACATGTAATATTAGAGCATATTGCATGATCTTAGCAGGTGGACTTTTTTTTTCATAACACTACTGCAACAGATATCCCAAGAGTGGATGGCCTTTGGCAGCGCAAAGGTCATCTTTTGCCTTTTCTGTTAGGGAAAATGGGAATAAATGCAACTTAAGTGCGCGGGCTCGTAACCTTTGAATCAATCAATCACAAAGCTCAGTAAAGGTGTGTAAGCATTCCTGCGTCTTCCGAGACGAACCTCCGAATTGATTTTGCTGAACCACGGTAAACAAGGTGAGGTTTTATCTCAAATGTTCAGCTGCAACAGTAGGTTGTGCAATAGGTGCACGCATAAAATCTTCATTTGGAGTTGCAAACTTCCAAAGTTTTTCTTGGCATTAAATTAATTTTTTTGGGGGGTTTGATAAACTTGCGTAAAAATAAACAAGATGAAAACAAACTAGAAATGAAAAAAATAAAAACAATCCCAAACGGTTGCTGCATGTCGGTTTTACCAGCAACCGTATACTTGCACTTGGGATCTACTCATAGATATTCAACATGGCTTTGGCAAGACACCGTTACATATGCGTTGTCAACATGTTGTTTGTGGGAGATGGTTCCATAACTCCACGACCAACATGTAGCCGCATCGTGGGTCTATTGTCCAAACCAAAGGCCCTTACCGTCTCGCGGGGTTACCATCGATTATTAAGAGGTAACCTAGACAACGCATTGGGCGTTTAATGACAGCACCGTTTGTCCCTAGAGAATAGTTTTCAGTACCGTACTAATCTTACTATCCACCGACGTTCGGCATAGCCTTTCACTCCTCTCTTGCACTTAAACATCTCCTTGTCGATCCTCTGTATCCCGGGTACTACGGGGCTTAGAATGAGGTAGGGACAAGACACAAATCCGTTGCATAACACATAGAATAACAATTATTAAAGTAAACCAACACATCCCGTTGCGCGAGTGAGTACATGGGCCTGCGAAGCTAAGCCTCAGCCCTTAGCCGCGGGGACTACTCGCCTATCGCAAATAATCACAGGAAAAAGATATTGTAGAGAATAGTACTTGAAGATGAATGATTAAATAGTCTTACAATGCCGTTGTATGTGAAGTACTCTTGATTACAAGGCTAATGGCTGGGGATGAAGACTACGGAGGCGGAGATGGCTATGGAGATGGAGGTGGCTGTTGTAGATGGGAAAGGCTGCAGCTGCGAAGGAGATGACTTTGTGGATGAGCGACTTCTCTCGCAGAAGCCTTTATATAGTCCTTGGTGCGCGGAATAGGGTTTCCGGGCTGCTACGTTGCAAATCCACCATGGGGGCCTTCATGGAAGAGATTCAGTATTGATGCCACGAGGCGGTGGCGGCAGTACGACGCTGTTATGAGCTTGGCATGCTCCTACCAGTGCCGTCTTCACCTCTGGAGCCTCTTATGCGCCTCTCCGATCGATTGGACTTGATTGCCTCGACCATGATTTCCATATATGGTTTGTGTATCATATCTAAAATGGCCCATTCTGCAAGGAACAAAAATAACAACAAAGGGATTTGGTGATATTTCCCTTTATAGTCATTAGTGATCATATCGAAGTGAGTCCACTAGTAGAAAAACAAGGCTTGGTCCAGACCTGGCCAGCCCATTAGTCCCGGTTCAGTCAGGAACCGGGACACATTGGGGGCATATGTCCGGTTCGTGCGCCCAGGGGCCGGCCGGGGCTCGTGGGGCATTGGTCCCGGTTCGTCTGGAACCTTGGCGTCTGGTTCCAGACACGAACTGGGAACAATGGGCCTCGCTCCTGGCCCGCATCCATTCGTTCCCATCGGGCTCGAACCAGGACCAAAGGGTGGCCTTTAGTCCCGGTTCCACCCCGAACGGGACCAATGTTGTGCCTATATTATACCCCTGCCCACGAGCAGAGCACTCACCACTACTCGTGTTTTTTCTGGCCGGCGAGAGGGGAGGGGTTTGTGGTGCTCTAGCTCACCTCCTATGCACATGAGGTGTTCGATGAAATGCCCGAGCAATACTACTTAAGCTTTCTCCTCTCCAAACCGACTTCAAGCTCCATTTTCCTCAAGATTTGTCTAGGTTAGCGGTCCGTCGTCCCGTCCCCGTCTTCACCGACGTCGATCGCCCGTGCCGATCTCGTGCCGCATAACCGTGGTGAGCGTCTTGTTCTTATTTCTTTCTAAAAGAAAAAAAATTCTTACTTGTATGATTTAGACAGATACTTGTCTAATTTTCTTACTTTTATATGTTGTTATTATATAGTGCGATGGTTTGGTATCCGCCCCCCGCGGCCCTCGTCTGTCTATGATTCGGTGTGTTATATTATATTTATAACTATTTGGTTCATTTATTGTTATGACAATTATGCCGACCAACGTGACATAGATTTTTTATCTAGGAGGTATGTGAACCGGAAATTCAACCGACCCTATTGTCGAGAGGTTAAATTTAGTTGAAGAAGAAAAACAATTACTTGAAGGAAAAATTGAAAAAAATGAGGAGGAGAAGATGATATTGGAGTTGCATGTTGCGGATGTCGTCGATGATCACAAGATCAAGATGGATGCAATGCGCTTCAAGATAGAAAGTATTAGAAAATATGTCATTCATAACGAGGCTGGTATCATTATGACGTGTGGATCAATTGTTACCTTGGTTGCGATTATAATCGCATTTGTTGTTGCATTGAAATGTTTACATAGTTTCAATGATGGTTTAATTAGATGCTCTGGAGAGCTATATGTTGTTCAATGAGAACTATGTATGTACTTTGGTTTTAAGTGATGATGAAACTTCTATTAATTTGGTCACTTATCTATTCATGACGTTCTGTAATGGTTTTTGAACACATAATTATATTAAGCACGCAGATAACCGGCCAATGGAGTACGGTGACAGGCGCACCTCCGAGTACATTAAGTGGCGTGCTCATAATTTCTCGAAGTGGCTGAGGCAAACAAGCGAATGTGGTTTTATTGTGTGTCCATCCCTATATGTGGGATACGAAGTCTTATCTGACTCGAAAATCTTCAGACCACCTGCTTGAGAAGGGTTTCAATGCCACACTATAATGTTGGGACCAGGCAGGAGAAATAGGGGTTATGATGGAAGACAGCGGGAAGAAGATAGAGGACGATGACAACTATGTGCCCCCTGAATACGGTGATGCTGCAACGGGGAAGCTGAAGATCAAAGAGGAACCCAGCGATGTGCCCGATTGATGATCTCGCCCGGGTCTTTTTGAGCAAGGAGACAGTGCGAAAGTGAAAAGGAGAAGCTGAAATGCGATCACATGTTAGAGGATACACCAAAAAGGGTTGTACCCACATTGCAAAGATGGAACACAAAGTCTGGTACCATACTGGAATTGCGTGCAGTGGAAGGCAGAGAATGCTGTGCCTGACAGGATTTGATAGAAGCTACTGAAAATATTGAAGAAGAAGCTTCCAAAGGATAATGAATTGCCCGACGTACATACGCAGCAAAGAAGGTCGTATGCCCTCTAGGATTGAGGTGCAGAAGATACATGCATGCCCTAATGATGCAATCCTGACCGCGTGCGTACGAGGATTTGAACGCATGCCCGGTTGCGGTGCATTGCGGTATTAGATCAAGAGATGACCCTGGTGCATGTTGACGCGCGAGCCCCCCAGGAAGAGGGTCCTGCCAAGGTGATGTGGTATGCTCCTATAATAACCACGGTAATGAAACGTGTTCAGAAACAAAGAGTGCCAAGTTGATCGATGGCACAGAGGGACGTAAGAAAACAGAGAGTGGAGGCACCGCTTGACGGGTCGCAGTGGGAGAAAAATCAGAGAGAAAGTACCGGGCTGAGTTTGCAGGGACCCAGGGAACGTATGGTTTGGTTTAAGCGCGGTGGCATTAAATCCTTTCGGGAGCAGAGCAGCAATCACAGACACCTGGCCCGTGCTCTATGTATCATAAACTTCCTCCTTTGGCTGGTGCATGAAGCGGAAGTTCATTATGATGCAGTACTCATCCAAGGCCCTAAGCAACCCCGGCAACGACATTGATGTGTACTAAGGCCATTGTTGAAGAACTTTTACAGCTGTGGAAGGAAAACGTTGTACGTGTGTGGGATGAGCACAGACAGGAGGAATTTGACCTGCATGCATTGGCTGTTTGTAACCATCGATGATGCCTCCTCTCAGAACCTTTCAGGACAGACAACAAGGATACCAGCATGCACGCACTGTATTAGGCACCCATCAAAGTATATACCGGACAAATGCAGGAAGAATGTTGTACCTGGGGCATCTCGATTTCTTACCGACCAACCATCCAATTGTCGAAAGAGAAAGGCAAGCATTTCAAAGGCGGGGCAGATCACCGGAAGAAGCCCGCCATGCGTACCGTGATCACGTACTTGCTTACTGGTCAATTGATTTACAGTATCTTTGGAAAGGGTCCCGGGGACTATCTGTTCCGAATGACGCTGAGGGACGCGCTCCCATGTGGAGAAGAAGAAATCTATATTTTGGGACCTACCCTAATGGAAAGACTAGAGGTCGCTTTTAATCGACGTGATGCACGTGACTAAGAACCTTGCGTGAACCTGCTAGGCTTCTTGGGCGCTGTATGGAAAGACAAAGATACACCGGAGGCACGAGAGGACCTGCGACGCTGACGTTGTCACGAAAAAAGACGGCATATGCTCCAAAGCAGTATGAAGAGTCCTGGCAGCTACCGCTCTTACCAAAGAAGAGAAGGAAATCTCTTTGATGTGCTAGTATAAGGTCCCGTCTGGCTTCTCTCGGAATTACGAATATAAGGGAATAATAAATATGGCAGAGAAAAGTTCCAGAACCTAAAGTCCATGATGCCACGTGATATGACGCAAAACTCGTTCCGGTTGCATTGAGGGACTTCTACCAAAAAACGTTCGATTAGCCATTGTGAAGCTATGTCATTCCTCAATGCAAGCTCTCAGAAGGTGATCGATCCAGAAATCATACCAATGGCTAAGGAGTGAGTGTCTGGCCAAGTCTTGTCAGTTTCGAGCTGGTGTTCCAAACCCCACTTCTTCAATAATTCCATGAGCACGTCCTAATCATCTAGTCTAGGTAAAAAGGAAAACTATCTACATCCAAAACCGGATCAAAGGTATCACTAGCCCTATGGGTAGTACTATGGATACCATGCTATTGTAATAATATTCAGGAGAGGGCTGCAACATATCATGAGCATAATGAGTGTGACTGTCATTGTTGACAAGCCGAAACGAGTGCACCATTCTGTGAGGACATGTCAAAGCTCTGATCCATGAGGTGGAATTGGATCACGTCTTCACGCCCCATGGATAGTTCCCAACGGTGTGCGTCAAGGTGCTCAAGAATTTTAGCGTCAACTAACGATATGTGAGTGTCCTGAAAGACAAAATTCTGCAAGCCGACATTAGGGCATAACAAATTGAAATCATTACCTATACCGAGTATGGCGATGGTGTTCGGGCATGCCCAATTGGTTGATCTCACTTCTCTTTGTGGAGGTCCTATACATGCGACATTGGGTTTCCTTTGGGAAATGTTATTCCCAGTAGAAAACTTCGCGTTTGTAAGCAAGTTCTCATGAGCTATGAGCGGGTGCCCCCTGTGCAATGGCACAGGGATGAGCGTGGAGCTCCTAGTGTTCTTGTCTACAAAAATAATTTTCAATCCATAGAACTAAACGAAAGTGATTCCTTGTAACTTATATAACTAATCTCCTCTAAAAAATTCAACGAATAAGTGCTCAACAAGAAAAATGATTCAAATATGACCATGAACCCTAGCATGGCTATGAGAGGCTATAGAGCATGGATTCACAAAAAGAAAATTGGGGATTGGAGGAGAAACGTACCATAGATCCTTCACGAAATGAAAACGAATAGGGAAGGAGATCGTCGAGGGTCTTTTGGAGTTGAAAATTTGATCTAGGGTTACTCCTTCGGACCTGTTTATGGCTGAATGCATGTGGTACAAGCACCGGTACGAGCGGGCGCCGTTGTACAAGGTGCCGTCTTTCTCTCTGGAACCTGGAAAAGCTTAGTTATGTGGTACGACGTGGGTGCGAGCGGTTACGCTTGTACAGGCCCGGTCTTTGGCTCTGGTAAGCGAAGGCTCGGCTGAAGTTTTGTACAAGCGTGGGTACGAGAGGACGCGTCGTACGCCACACATCTTCTTCTTTGGATACTTATTGTGGTTCTGGTGAAGAGCGGTATGAGCGTGGTACGATCGTGAGTGCTTGTACGACTCGCCGTATTCTCCTTGGTAATATATTGGCGCAGCCTCTCCACTGGTACGACAGCTGGGCGAGCTGGAGAGCTCGTACTAGGCACCGTCTTCTCCTCTATAAACAGGAACTGCTTCTTCAGCGGAGTGGTATGAGCACTGGTACGAGCTGGGACGCTCATACCAGACGCCGTCTTCTTTCTGGACGCCTAAAACAATACTTTTCTTCGGAAAAAATTGCTAAGGACCGGGTGGTTAGTTCCAACCAATATAAGGAAAAATATGAGAAGATTCAACCGAGTCGTTGCACACTAAAAAACATAATGAAGGGCGATAATTACCTTTCTTCTTCTCCTTTTTCTTTGATCACTACGAACACTCTTTTATAAAACAAGAAACTAAAATGAAAACTAACGAACCTTTATTCGCATGGGTGCCTCCCATGAAGCACTTTGGTTACGGTCGTTTAGCTCGACCGAGATAACGATCACTTCTCTTTCGGTAGGAGTACACCCATGCCATAGCTCCTGCGTTTAGGACGATTTCCTCGTTGGAGTAGACCTTGGATTTCTCTTCGGGGAAGTGTCGCACAAAGGGCCTCGTGAGGGAAGGTCAAACCTTACGTTCCCCTCGTGGACATTGATCTCAGCTTTTATAGTTTTTAAAAATGGTCTACCCAATATAATTGGAGCTATTGGTCTTCAGGCTTTTCCACTATAACTATATTAATAAGAGCAAGGCATCCATTAATCTAAACGACAACACTATGTTCTAATGTACTGCTTGTGTATATGTGGAATTAGCCATATATAGTTTTATCTCACTAACAACAAAAGGACCGAGATTAGCTATCATAAAGACTTTGGGAGAGTTGAAACACTAGATCCAAATCACATAAAACATTGAATTTATTTATGCCAATTCAATTTCAATTGTTGGTTCAAAGATATCATCTTGCTTATTAAGTAACTTATCATGCAATTTCTATACTCCATATCTAATTCACGTACTTGGTTGCATTTGTTGAATAAAGTTTTGGTACGCCTCATCATTCTTTACCTCGGGGATATGGTGCTTCAAGTTCATCATCTTGACGAAGTCTTCTATGGAGTACCTATGGTGGGAGATGACTACTGTCAAGTCCCTCTGTCACATTCTCGTCGTTTCTCATCATTTTAACATTTTCTACCGGATTGGGTTCGGTTTCCTGCAAATTAGCGTGGAACAATTTGACTCTCAGCTATTGTAGCGATTGCGCTTCCATGTTGCACGTTCTTTCCTGAAGAGCTTGCACATCATTTGGTAGTCCGGCAATTTTACCTGTCATTTGACCAAGACAAGTATCATGTGATTTCAGAATATCGGTAAAGGTATTATTCTGCCAGTTTGAGCAGCCATGAAAGATTTGAGGGTTTCCAACAAAGTTTGCCGATTAACGTTGCTCGCTCCATTATAATTGTTTGATGCCCCTTTATTGCTTGGATATTGGTGGCCTAGGAAAGTTTGGAACATAATTCTTGTTCTTCTAACTAGGATTGTAATTGTTACGAGCATAAAGTTAACAACATTAACATCAACATCAGTAATTGCATAATACGAACCTCTTCTTACCTTAATCATACCTATGAGTTCTTCAATTTTGGAGTAAGCTCATCATTTCTTCTTCTATAATTGAATTTACCTTTATTGTAGGAGATCTCTCACATGCCACTGGGCATGGTTTTCTTGCATATCATCCAGAAGTTTCTTAGCATCGGCAATTGGTTTTCCCATTATAGCCCGCCTGCATTTGTCTAAGCATATTTTTTGATAAGGGATTCAAAGCATTATAGAAAATATGAAGAATTAACCATTCTTCCATTCCATGATTAGGACAATTCCTTATAGCTTCTTTCATATGATCCCATGCGAGTGCTAGTGGCTCATGATTTCTTGTCTAAAACATGTAATATTAGAGCAAATTGAAGATCTTAGCAGGTGGACATTTTTTTTCATAAACATCTGCAACAGATATCCCAAGATGTGATGGCTCCTTTGGGCAGCGCCAAAGGTCATTCTTTTGCCTTTTCTGTTAGGGAAAATGGGGATAAATGCAACTTAAGTGCGCGGGCTGTAACCTTTGATACTAATCATATCACAAAGCTCAGTAAAGGTGTGTAAGCATTCCTGCGTCTTCCGAGACGAAGCCCCGAATTGATTTTGCTGAACCACGGTAACAAGGTGAGGTTTATCTCAAATTGTTCAGCGCAACAGTAGGTTGTGCAATAGGTGCACGCATAAAATCTTCATTTGGAGTTGCAAACTCCAAAGCTTTTCTTGGCCATTAAATTAATTTTTTGGGGGGTTGATAAACTTGCGTAAAATAAACTAAGAATGAAAACAAACTAGAAACTGAAACTAAAAATAAAAACAATCCCAAACGGTTGCTGCATGTCGGTTTTACCAGCAACCGTATACTTGCACTTGGGATCCTATCTAGATATTCAACATGGCTTTGGCAGACACGTTACATATGCGTTGTCAACATGTTGTTTGTGGGGGATGCGTCCAATAACTCCACGACCAACATGTAGCCGCATCGTGGTTCTATTGTCCAACCAAGGCCCTTACGTTCGCGGGGTTACCTCGATTATTAAGAGGTAACCTAGACCAACGCATTGGGCGTTTAATGACCGCAACGTTTGTACCCCTAGAGAATAGTTTCAGCTACCGTACTAATCTTACTATCACCGACGTTCGGCATAGCCTTTCACTCCTCTCTTGCAACTTAACATCTCCTTGATCGATCCTCTGTATCCGGGTACCTAAGGGGCCTTAGAATGAGGTAGGGACAAGACACAAATCCGTTGCATAACACATAAATAACATTATTATTAAAGTAAACCAACAATCCCGTTGCGCGAGTACATGGGCCTGCGAAGCTAAGCCTCAGCCCTTAGCCCGAGGGGACTACTCGCATATCGCAAATAATTCACAGGAAAAAGATATGTGTAGAGAATAGTACTTGAAGATGAATGATTAAATAGTCTTACAATGCCGTTGTATGTGAAGTACTCTGATTACAGGCTAATGGGATAGGGGATGAAGACTAGGAGGCGGAGATGGTATGGAGATGGAGGTGGTGCTGTTGTAGATGGGAAAGGCTGCAGCTGCGAAGGGATGACTTTGTGGATGAGCGACTTCTCTCGCAGAAGCCTCTTTATATAGTCCTTGGTGCGCGGAATAGGGTTTCCGGGCTGCTACGTTGCAAATCCACCATGGGGGCCTCATGGAAGATGTCAGTATTGATGCCACCGAGGCGGTGGCCGGCAGTACGACCGTGTTATGAGCTGGCATGCTGTACCAGGTGCCGTCTTCACCTCTGGAGCCTTTATGCGCCTCGATCGATTGGACTTGATTGCCTCGCCCATTATCTTCCATATATGGTTTGTGTATCATCTAAAATGGCCCATTCTGAAGGAACAAAATAAACAAAGGGATTGTGATATTTCCTTTTATTAGTATTAGTGATCATATCGAAGTGATTCACTAGTAGAAAACAAAGGCTTTGGTCAGACCTGGCCAGCCCATTAGTTCCGGTTCAGTCAGGAACCGGGACACATGGGGGCATATGTCCCGGTCGTGCGCCCAGGGGCCGGCGGGGCTCGGGGGCATTGGTCCCGGTTCGTCTGGACCCTTTGGTCTCGGTTCCAGACACGAAGGGACCATGGGCCTCGCTCCTGGCCGCATCCATTCGTCCCAGTTCGTGGGCTCGAACCAGGACCAAAGGGTGGCCTTTAGTCCCGGTTCCAACCACGAACCGGGACAATGTTGTGCCTATATATATACCCCTTGCCCACGAGCAGAGCACTCCACTACTCTGTTTTTTCTGGCCGGCGGGGCGAGGGAGGGGTTTGTGGTGCTCTAGGTCACCTCCTATGCAATGAGGTGTTCGATGAAATGCCCGAGCAATATACTTAAGCTTTTCCTCTCCAAACTCGACCTTCAAGCTCCATTTTCCTCAAGATTTGTCTAGGTTTAGCGGTCCGTCACGTCCCGTCCCCGTCTTCACCGCCGTCGATCGCCCGTGCGATCTCGTCGCCGCATAACACGTGGTGAGCGTCTTGTCTTATCTCTTTCTAAAAGAAAAAAAATTCTTACTTGTATGATTTAGACAGATACTTGTCTAATTTTCTTACTTTTATTATTGTTTGTTATTATATAGTGCGATGGTTTTGGTACCGCCCCCGTCGGCCCTCGTCCTGTCTTGATTCGGATGTGTATATATATATTTTATAACTATTTGGTTCATTTATTGTTTATGACAATTATGCCGACCAACGTGACATAGATTTTTTTATCTAGGAGGTATGTGAACCGGAAATTCCAACGACCCTATTGTCGAGAGGTTAAATTTAGTGAAGAAGAAAAACATACTTGAAGGAAAAATTGAAAAAAATTGAGGAGGGAGAAGATGATATTGGAGTTGCATGTTGCGGATGTCGTCGATGATCACAAGATCAAGATGGATGCAATGCGCTTCAAGATAGAAAGTATAGAAAATATGTCATTCATACCGAGGCTTGGTATCATTATGCCGTTGGATCAATTGTTACCTTGGTTGCGATTATAATCGTTGTTGTTGCATTGAAATGTTTTACATAGTTTCAAGTATGGTTTAATTAGATGCTCTGAGAGCTATATGTTGTTCAATGAGAACTATGTATGTACTTTGGTTTTAATGTGATGATGAACTTCTATTAATTTGGTCACTTATCTATTCATGACGTTCTGTAATGGTTTTTGACACACTTAATTATATATAATTCACGCAGATGAACCGGCAATGGATGTACGGTGACAGACGCACCTCCGAGTACATTAAGGGCGTGCATAATTTTCTCGAAGTGGCTGAGGCAAACAAGCAGAATGGTTTTATGTGTGTCCATGCCCTATATGTGGGAATACGAAGTCTTACTCTGACCGGAAAATCCTTCACGCCCACCTGCTTGAGAAGGGTTTCATGCCACACTATAATGTTTGGACCAGGCAGGAGAAATAGGGGTTATGATGGAAGACAGCGAAGAAGAAGAGGACGATGACAACTATGTTCCCCCTGATACGGTGATGCTGCAAGGGGGAAGCTGAAGATCAAGAGGAACCAGACGATGTGCCCGATGATGATCTCCGCCGGGTCATTTTTGATGAAGGAGACAGTGCGAAAGTGAAAAGGAGAAGCTGAAATTCGATCACATGTTGAGGATCACCAAAAAGGGTTGTACCCCAATGCAAAGATGGCAACACAAAGCTCGGACCATATGGAATTGCTGCAGTGGAAGGCAGAGAATGCTGTGCCTGACAAAGGATTTGAGAAGCTACTGAAAATATTGAAGAAGAAGCTTCCAAGGATAATGAATTGCCCGACAGTACATACGCAGCAAAGAAGGTCGTATGCCCTCTAGGATTGGAGGTGCAGAAGATACATGCATGCCCTAATGACTGCACCTGTACCCGGTGCGTACGAGGATTTGAACGCATGCCGGTAGCGGTGCATTGCGGTATAAGATCAGACGAGATGACCCTGTGATGTTGACGGCGAGCCCCCCAGGAAGAGGGTTCCTGCCAAGGTGATGTGGTATGCTCCTATAATACCACGGTTGAAACGTCCTGTTCAGAAACAAAGAGCATGCCAAGTTGATGCGATGGCACAGAGAGGACCGTAAGAAAGACGAGAAGTTGAGAGCACCCGCTGACGGGTCGCAGTGGAGAAAAATCGAGAGAAAGTACCGGGCTGAGTTTGCAGGTGACCCAAGGAACGTATGGTTTGGTTTAAGCGCGGATGGCATTAATCCTTTCGGGGAGCAGAGCAGCAATCACAGCACCTGGCCCGTGACTTATGTATCTATAACCTTCCTCCTTGGCTGTGCATGAAGCGGAAGTTCATTATGATGCAGTACTCATCCAAGGCCCTAAGCAACCCGGCCAACGATTGATGTGTACCTAAGGCCATTAGTGTTAAGAACTTTACAGCTGTGGAATGGAAACGTTGTACGTGTGTGGGATGAGCACAGACAGGAGGAATTTGACCTGCATGCATTGCTGTTTTGAACCATCGATGATTGGCTCCTCTCAGTACCTTTCAGGACAGACAAACAAGGGATACATGCATGCACGCACTGTTTAGCTGACACCAAAAGATATACCTGGACAAATGCAGGAAGAATGTGTACCTGGGGATCGTCGATTTCTTCCGACCAACCATCAATGTCGAAAGAAAGGCAAGCATTTCAAAGGCGAGGGCAGATCACCGGAGAAGCCCGCCATGCGTACCGGTGATCACGTACTTGCTATGGTCAGATTTACACGTAATCTTTGGAAAGGGTCCCGGCGGACTATCTGTCCGAATGACGCTGGGACGCCGTCCCATGTGGAAGAAGAAATCTATATTTTGGGACCTACCCTACTGGAAAGAACTAGAGGTCGCTCTTTAATCGACGTGATGCACGTGACTAAGAACCTTTGCGTGAACCTGCTAGGCTTCTTGGGCGTGTATGGAAAGACAAAAGATACACCGGAGGCACGAGAGGACCTGCAACGTTGTCACGAAAAAGACGGCATGCCTCCAAAGCAGTATGAAGGTCCTGGCAGCTACGCTCTTACCAAAGAAGAGAAGGAAATCTTCTTTGAATGCCTGCTCAGTATGAAGGTCCGTTGGCCTTCTCGTCGAATATAAAGGGAATAATAAATATGGCAGAGAAAAAGTTCCAGAACCTAAAGTCTCATGACTGCCACGTGATATGACGCAACTGCTTCCGGTTGCATTGAGGGGACTTCTACCGAAAAAACGTTCGATTAGCCATTGTGAAGCTATGTGCATTCCTCAAAGCAATCTCTCAGAAGGTGATCGATCCAGAAATCATACCAAGGCTAAGGAGTGATGTGGCGCAAGTCTTGTCAGTTTCAGCGGGTGTCCAACCATCCTCTTCAATATCATGATGCACGTCCTAATTCATCTAGTCGACGAGATTGTCATTCTGGGCCCGTATTTCTAACACAATATGTTCCCCTTTGAGAGGTTCATGGGAGTCCTAAAGAAATATGTCCGGACCGCGCTAGGCCAGAAGGAAGCATCTCCATGGGCCATCAAACAGAGGATGTCATTGGGTTTTGTGTTGACTTCATTCCTGACATAAGAAGAGTGGTCTGCCTCAATCGCGGTATGAGGGAGACTGACTGGAAAAGGCACGCTAGGAGGGGACTCAATAATATGCAAGGACGGGCATTCTTGGTCTCAAGCACACTACAAAGTTCTACATAACTCTACCTTGGTGACCCCGTATGTCGATGAACACAGAAAATTTTGCGCTCCAAACACCCGGAGCAGTGTTACGACGGATTACAGTTGAACACATCAGGACTTCGGCAGTTGGTTGGAAACATGTCTCAGAGGTGACAACACTGTTTCTGATGAGCTGTACTCGTTGTCCAGGGGACCATCTTCGACTGTATTGACTTACAAAGGATACGACATAAATGGGAATACATTTACACGATCGCCCAAGATCAAAAGGGCACCAACCAAAACGCGTGTCCGCTTTGATGCAGCAACCAAGAGGGGAAAGGACAATATTATGGTTAACTAGTGGACATATGGGAACTTGACTACGGACATGATTTTAAGGTCCCTTTGTTTAAGTGCAAATGGGTCAATCTGTCAGGAGGCGGGGTACAGGTAGAGCCACATTAAGGAATGACAACAGTGGATCTGAACAATCTTGGGTACAGGAACGAACCATTCGTCTAGCCAATGATGTGGCGCAGGTTTTCTATGTGAAGGACATGTCTACCAACAGAGAAAGAAAAGATAAGGAAGCGAATACATCATACGATGAGCCAAAGCGCCACATAGTTCTTTCAGGGAAAAGAGACATCGGGGGAGTGGAGGGTAAGACAGACATGTCTGAATATTATGAAAAGTTTCATGAAATCCTCCCTTCAAAGTCAAGACTGACCCAAGCACCCTGTTAAGCGATGAGAATATCCATGGTTACGGCGAATAAGCAAAGGACACAAGCGAAGAAAAGTGAAGACAGCTGAAGTCAGAAAGGGTTGAAAATTGATGATGTGGCTTTGAATGGTTCATTTTGAGAACACAAAAAGTCTGGAGTTCAAAAAAATGAAATCCCTTTGTAACAAATGAGTTTCGTCGAAACCTGATACTTCGAAAGAGATTGTCCAATTGTACACGAAGTGCATCCAGTTTTTGCCGTAACCCTCTCAAATTTTTAGCACATGCTATGTGGGTGAAATGATGATATCATGCCAATTTTCAACCCTTTCAGACTTCATTTGAAGTGCTTTTCAATTTAGGGTCATTTAGCTAAAAAAAATCAGTAAATGCATGAAAAATTACAGATGAACTCAGAAAGGGCTGAAAATTGATGATGTGGCTTTGAATGGTTCATTTTGAGACACAAAAAGTCTGGAGTTCAAATACGTCAAAAAAAATGAAATCCCTTTGTAACAGATGAGTTTTCGTCCGAACCCTGATACTTCGAAAGAGATTGTCATTTTGTAGAAGTCCATCCAGTTTTTGCCGAACCCTCTCAACTTTTTAGCAAATGCTTGTGGGTGAAATGATGATATCATGCCAATTTTCAACCTCTCCAGAGTTCATTTGAAGTGCTTTTCAATTTTAGGGTCATTAGCTCAAAAAATCAGTAAATGCTGATGAAAAATAACAGATGAACTCAGAAAGAGTTGAAAATTGATGATGTGGCTTTGAATGGTTCATTTTGAACACACAAAAGAATGAACTAGAAAACTTTAATAGCAAAAAGAAATAATAAAGATTTTTTTGTTTGAAACTAAATAACAAAAACTGTTTTTGAATATAATGATAAAACACAGTAATATTAAATAGCAGGAAAAGAATCACTCCAAAATCTATTTTTATAGTAAAGTAATCACAAACTAGTGATTCACACAAATTTCAAAGAATTCAAATTTAAACTATTCAAATTGGAAAACTAATGGCACTAACAGCAAGTTTATAATTTTTATTACCTAAAAGCAAAAGAATCACTGAAAAACAGTTTGTATTTTGTTTGGAAGTAGAAACAAAATAAAATAAATAAAGCAAAAAAGAAAAAAAAAAACCGGAAAAAAAATAGAAAAGAAATGACACCTACCGGGCCACCACGGCCTGAATACGACTAGAAACCAACCACAGGCCAAGATTCAGGCCGCAGAAGGCCAGTAGGCGCACAGGCAGTGACAGTGGGGTTTATAAACCATCTGCCGCCCTCTCAACTAGCAAGGGGGACTAAAACTTTTGGTCGCGGGAAGCACAAGCTTTTGGTCCCGGTTGGTGCCAGCAACCGGGACTAAAGGGGTGCATTGGTACCGTTCGTGGCACGAACGGGACCAATGCCACCCTTTAGTCCCGGTTGGTGGCACAACGGGTCCAAAGGCCTCTGTTTCCCGCCCTTTGGGCTGCTGAGAAAGAGACCTTTGGTCCCGGTTGGTGGTACGAACCGGGAATAAAGGTGGCATTGGTCCCGGTGGTTCCACGAAACGAGACCAATGCTTAGTGTATATAAGCAGCACTGTGAAAATTTCCATTCAGTTCTCGATCCTGCGCTCTCTCCCCGCCGTCCTCGTCCCCGTCGCGCGTGCTGCCCCGAGCCCGCCGTCCTCGTCCCGTCGCCGCGTGCCACCCAGAGCCCGTCGTCCTCGTCGCCGGCCTCCAGCCATCGCCGCCCCAATGAGCACCCCCCTTTCCCAGGTCCCCTGCTCCCCGTCGCCGCGTGCTCCCCCGAGCTCGGCCTTGCTCTGCCACTGCTCCATGGTCGCCGCCGGCCCCGACGCATTGAAGAGCAGCAGCAACGCCGTGAAGGAGAGGAGAAGGAGTGGACAATGAAGAGCAGCAGCAGCACCCCTCCCCCCCCCTTCTGAATTTTCTGAAATTTATTGATGAAATGCATAGAAGGTGTTTGATGAAATGCTAGATGGCTTTGGACATTTTTGAAATTTCTGATTTTTTTTGTGGTGAGGTACTGATGCAAGAAAAAGGTGATGGCAAAATTTCAGAATTTTTGGAGTGGTTTAGAATAGGTTTTAAGCAAGGAATTTGAATCTGGCTCAAATTTCATTTGAACGAAATTTGAAAATTTTCAACTATGGATCAGAAGGTTTTTGGTGAAATGGAGTGTGGGTACTGTCATGAAGTTGGTGTAATTTTTTCAAAAAAATTTACTAAGGAAAAAATAGGGTTGTAGTTCAATGCCAAGATTGGACCAAAATTGAAAAATGGAAGTTGTGCTCAAAAGTTTCAAATGACAAAGTGGGTTTTTGCATAAAAATGATCTACAGGCATCAGAGGACTTCTCAAAAAATTTGTGGCATTTGAAAAGAATTATTTGAAATAGTTCTAGTGCAACAGGGTCATTCTAGAGTTTGAAAATACTAATAAAAGAATTTTTTGAGGCCAAATCATTATAAAAATAATTACTACTGATGTGTTTGTTCATAGCATTTTTTTCAATGTATGTATGTATGTATGGATGGATATAGAAAATGTTCATATATGATGTTTTTTTTGTTCATAGCAATTTTTTTCCATGTATGTATGTATTTTTTTTAGATGTGCTATGTTTTTTCAGATGAGATGAAATGAGATGAGATGTCCATTTGTTGTATAAACCCGATACCTTCAATTCCCCTCGGGCTTATATTTTTGTGAGCATAGAAATTTTTGTAACTTGTATGTGTTTGATCACCGCGGACTTATATACTTGATTGGACTATGGAGTGCATATATAGTCGAGTCCAACATCAATATTTGTGAATGATTTCATATTGTTGGGCACCGCGGATAGTTGTGAGAGGAGTTTTTTCCTTTGATTTTGAGGCATGTGATCTAGATAATGTCCAATGCCTCATATCGCGAACATAGTTATATTGGACAATTGATCTTCATATAAATGAAGCATAAAAGTTTAGCAAACAGTTTGGCAATCACTTAGAAATTTTCATGTTGTAGGAGTACATGTAAAAAAATTCAGAGTTGTTCATTCACTTCGACATGAGGGGGGACATCGATCAACCCCCTCTCGCCCGAACAAGTCTATGTATTATTTTATATCGCGGTGGACATATATCAAAGTTTGATCATATGTCAAAGTTTGAATTTTGACATATGCAACATTTGATCATATGTCAAAGTTTGAATTTTGACATATGCAACATTTGATCATATGTCAAAGTTTGAATTTTGACATATATAGATTTATCAAGAATGCCCCCATTATGGATGTGCATAAGTTGATCCAATTTTTTCTGATTTCATCTATATATATATTCTTCTATATGTCACGTTGTCTGTCAAAGTATTGAAGAAATCCATGGCTTCATCATTAGTCGGAAGTAACAGGCGTATGATGCTACGAAGCTCTTCAAAGTTGTTTTGGAACGGAGTTCCTGATAGAATAATTCGCCTTTTGGTACGAATTTCAGCAAAGGACTTCCAAATAGCGATATTCGGAAGGCTCTTGCTGAACTTTGTACCAAAAAGCGAATTATTCTATCGGGAACTCCGTTCCAAAACAACTTTGAAGAGCTTCGTACCATTATACGCCTGTCATTTCCGGCTAATGATGAAGTCATGGTTTTCTTGAATTCTTTGACACTAGACAACGTGACATATAGAAGGGTAGATGAGATCAGGAAAAATATGGACCATTTTCTGCACATCCAGAATGGCGTCATTTTGTTAAATTCCTTGTTGGTCCGGACGTCGGACATTCATGAGATACCGATGCTAGTTGTAGTAACTTGCATGTGTGATGTATCAAAGTGGGAGTAGGTCTTGGTAGTTAGTATAAAGTTTTTATTTGCTTGGACAAATTAATTAAGTAGTCATTGTTTCGTTTCATCCAGTTAATCGAGACTTGCCACGGGACTAGTTTTATAAAAAGAAAATGATGATAATAAGACAATCATGCATAAGAGAAAGTCCCTTGAGACTTGGGTGTTGAGAAAATTTGTTTAAAGAAGCTAGTGTTAGAGATATTCGACCCCATAGTATTTAATTTAATAGACTCAATAGTGCTTGCGGAAAGAGTTGTCCAGACGAACCAAGTTTGAGGTGATTGAGATTATTACATGGCAAAACTTGTTGTGCGATATATAAGATATTGCTTTACGCATGTCTTATGAACCATTGTCACCCCTCTTGAGAAATGCGGACAACTCCGCTGGCCTATGAACGATCTGCCAGAGTTTCAGCTCGAATTTTAGCTATTGAGTTGGTTAACATCTGTAATAGAAATGTTATAAGGGTTAATATTTTGGATTTCTTGAGAGGGTGTGTTTCTGTGAAAAGATGGATACTCCTCTGTCCAATGATCATTGTCCTCAAATGGGACATATTCAAAAGCCCCGTAATGGTCAAGAGTGTCTGGCTTCCCCCACAACAATACCTCAATCACATGTATCACTTTTTGACATGGTCCTGTTACCATATGACGAAAGTTCCAGCAAATAATAATGGAAGGAGCACTACTGAGTTTGATGAGGTGATGCTCGTGGGTGTTAGTGAGTTACCCTAGCACCGTACTATCCTTGACATGCCTTTCACTCCTGTAAATGATGTTTTCGTTGCAAAGTTCTTCCAGAGTGTTCCCGGCAAGCAAGTGTTAGCTAGACGAAATAGAATAGTTGCTAGTTGATTACTTTGTCTATGTTAATGAAATTTTTGTTCTAACCCTCTTGGCCTAACAAGCTTGCATAATAACCACTGCCACCGCTACAGCTATGCTAAATTTTCCAGTGAAGAAAGTGGTGGGATGTCTAGGCATATTGATCGTAAGTGAACCAAAACCTTCTCATTATTTTGATTTAAACAACTGAGTTCCTTACGGTGTTGTTTCTTGCTCGAGGACGATCAAGGTTTAAGCTTGGGGAGGTTGATGAGTGTATTTTTGCACTCATTTCTACTTTGTTTAAACCGGATAATCCTAGATTTTTTGAGAGAATCACTTCGATATGATCACTAATGACTAATAAAATTGAAAGATCGAAAATCCCTTTCTTTATTTTGGTCCTTGCAGGAATGGGCCATGTTAGGAGAGAAATCAAGACATATATAGAAGATATGAGGCGAGGCAATCAATTCCAATCAACCGGGGGCGCGCAGCAGTCTCCAGAGGAGAAGATGGCGCCTGGTATGAGTGCAAGTGCTTGTACCAGTGCTTGTACCACCTACCACGGCCTCTCTGATGTCAGAACAAGCAACTTCCATAAAGGCCCGGAGGCCCAATTCTCATCGCATCGCCCCAGAACCCTATTCCGCGCTCCAAGACTATAAAGGGGAGGAGAAAACCCTTCAGCGAGAGGAGTTGCTCATTCACCAAGTCATTCCTTCGTAGCCACCGCCATTCCCATCTACAGCACCATCTTCATAGCCATCTCCACCTCGGTAGCATTCATCTCCATAGCCATAGCCATAACTTGTAATCAAGGGTACTTTGCATATAGTGACATTGTAATACTATTTTCAATCATTCATCTTTTATCAACAATGTCTTTTGTCTGTGATCTATTCATGATGTGCGAGTAATCTCCATTGGCTAAGGGCTGAGGCATAGCCTCGCAGCCCCATGTACTCGCGCAACGAGATTATTTGTTTGCTTTAAGATAATGTTATTTCTATGTGTTTTGCAACAGATTTGTCGCTTGCCTCTACCTCGTTCTAAGGCCCCGTAGGTACCCAGGATCCCAAGGATCGATCAAGGAAGAGGTTAATTGCAGGGATGAGTGGAAGGCTATACTGAAAGCCGGTGACAGTAAGGACAAGTAGGGTAGCTGAAAGCAATTCCCTGAGGATACAAGAGGTGCAGTCATTAAACACCCAATGCGTTGGTCCGGAGCAATCCTTTATAATCGAGGTAACCCCGCGAGACGGTAAGGGCCTTGGTTGGACAACAGAATCACGATGCGGATGCATGTCGGCCGTGAGGTTATTAGGACTCATCCCCCACATATACTCGTTGACAACACATCTGTATCAGTGTTTACCAGAGCCATGTTCAATACCTAGATAGGACCGCTAGCGCAAGTATATGGTTGCAGGTGAAACCTTAAGCCCTGACCTATTTTCCTACTATTGTTTTAATCCTTTAAACTATGCGTATTCGGTCTGGGAAACTGGAACTTTTCGTGATAGCAAGAAATTGTCCGAATCACCTTTCTATTAGCATTACTTCTCATGGGTTCGATAACCTAGGGTCTCCTCTAGGTAAAAAGGAAAACTATCTACATCCAAAACCGGATCAAAGGTATCACTAGCCCTATGGGTAGTACTATGGATACTCATGCTATTGTAATAATATTCAGGAGAGGGCTGCAACATATCATGAGCATAATGAGTGTGACTGTCATTGTTGACAAAGCCGAAACGAGTGCACCATTCTGTGAGGGACATGTCAAAGCTCTGATCCATGAGGTGGAATTGGATCACGTCTTCACGCCCCATTGGATAGTTCCCAACGGTGTGCGTCAAGGTGCTCAAGAATTTTAGCGTCAACTAACGATATGTACGAGTGTCCTGAAAGACAAAATTCTGCAAGCCGACATTAGTGCATAACAAATTGAAATCATTACCTATACCGAGTATGGCGATGGTGTTCGGGCATGCCCACTTGGTTGATCTCACTTCTCTTTTGTGGAGCGTCCTATACATGCGACATTGGGTTTCCTTTGGGAAATTGATTCCCAAGTAGAAAACTTCGCGTTTGTAAGCAAGTTCTCATGAGCTATGAGCGGGTGCCCCTTGTGCAATGGCACGGGCATGAGCACTGGAGCTCCTAGTGTTCTTGTCTACAAAAATAATTTTCAATCCAATAGAACTAAACGAAAGTGATTCCTTGTAACTTATATAACTAATCTCCTCTAAAAAATTCAATGAATAAGTGCTCAACAAGAAAAATGATTCAAATATGACCATGAACCCTAGCATGGCTATGAGAGGCTATAGAGCATGGATTCACAAAAAGAAAATTGGGGATTGGAGGAGAAACGTACCATAGATCCTTCACGAACTGAAAACGAATAGGGAAGGAGATCCGTCGAGGTCTTTTTGGAGTTGAAAATTTTGATCTAGGGTTACGTCCTTCGGACCTGTTTATGGCTGAATTGCATGTGGTACAAGCACCGGTACGAGCGGGCGCGCTTGTACAAGGTGCCGTCTTCTCCTCTGGAACCTGGACACGCTCTTAGTTTATGTGGTACGACCGTGGGTGCTAGCGGTTACGCTTGTACAGGGCCCGGTCTTTGGCTCTGGTAAGCGAAGGCTCTCGGCTGAAGTTTTGTACAAGCGTGGGTACGAGAGGACGCGCTCGTACCGCACCACATCTTCTTCTTTGGATACTTATTGTGGTTCTGGTGAAGAGCGGTATGAGCGCTGGTACGATCGTGAGTGCTTGTACGACTCGCCGTATTCTCCTTTGGTAATACTGTTGGCCCAGCCTCTCCACTGGTACGACAGCTGGTTCGAGCTGGAGAGCTCGTACTAGGCACCGTCTTCTCCTCTATAACAGGAACTGCTTCTTCAGCGGAGTGGTATGAGCACTGGTACGAGCTGGGACGCTCATACCAGACGCCGTCTTCTTTTCTGGACGCCTAAAACAATTACTTTTCTTCGGAAAAAATTGCTAAGGACCTGGGTGGTTAGTTCCAACACATATAATAGGAAAATATTGAGAAGATTCAACCAAGTCGTTGCACAACATAAAAATCATAATGAAGGGCGATAATTACCTTTCTTCTTCTCCTCTTTTCTTTGATCACTACGAACATTCTTTATTAAAACAAGAACTAAAATGAAAACTTAACGAACCTTTATTCGCATGGGTTGCCTCCCATGAAGCACTTTTGGTTACGGTCGTTTAGCTCGACCGAGATAACGATCACTTCTCTTTCGGTAGGAGTACACCCATGCCATAGCTCCTGGCGTTTAGGACGATTTCCTCGTTGGAGTAGACCTTGGATTTCTTCTCCTGGGGAAGTGTCGCACAAAAGGGCCTCGTGAGGGAAGGTCAAACCTTACGTTCCCCTCGTGGACATTGATCTCAGCTTTTATAGTTTTTAAAAATGGTCTACCCAATATAATTGGAGCTATTGGATCTTCAGGCTTTTCCACTATAACTATATTAATAAGAGCAAGGCATCCATTAATCTAAACGACAACACTATGTTTAATGCCTACTGCTTGTGTATATGTGGAATTAGCCATATATAGTTTTATCTCACTAACAACAAAAGGACCGAGATTTAGCTTATCATAAAGAGACTTTGGGATAGTTGAAACACTAGATCCCAAATCACATAAAACATTGAATTTATTTATGCCAATCTCAATTTCAATTGTTGGTTCAAAGATATCATCTTGCTTATTAGGTAACTTATCATGCAATTTCTTATACTCCATATCTAATTCACGTACCTTGTTTGCATCTTGTTGAATAAAGTTTTGGTACGCCTCATCATTCTTTACCTCGGGGATATGGTGCTTCAAGTTCATCATCTTGACGAAGTCTTCTATGGAGTACCTATGGTCGGGAGCATGACTACTGTCAAGTCCCTCTGTCACATTCTCGTCGTTTCTCATCATTTTAACATTTTCTACCGGATTGGGTTCCGGTTTCCCTGCAAACTTAGCGTGGATAACAATTTGACTCTCAGCTATTGTAGCGACTTGCGCTTCCATGTTGCACGTTCTTTCCTGAAGAGCTTGCACATCATTTGGTAGTCCGGCAATTTTACCTGTCATTTGACCAAGACAAGTATCATGTGATTTCAGAATATCGGTAAAGGTATTATTCTGCTCAGTTTGAGCAGCCATGAAAGATTTGAGGGTTTCCAACAAAGTTTGCCGATTAACGTTGCTCGCTCCATTATAATTGTTTGATGCCCCTTTATTGCTTGGATATGGTGGCCTAGGAAAGTTTGGAACATAATTCTTGTTCTTCTAACTAGGATTGTAATTGTTACGAGCAATAAAGTTAACAACATTAACATCAACATCAGTAATTGCATTAATACGAACCTCTTCTTTACCTTTAATCATACCTATGAGTTCTTCAATTTTTGCAGTAAGCTCATCATTTCTTTCTTCTATAATTGAATTTACCTTTATTGTAGGAGATCTCTCAACATGCCACTGGGCATGGTTTTCTTGCATATCATCCAGAAGTTTCTTAGCATCGGCAATTGGTTTTCCCATTATAGCTCCGCCTGCATTTGTATCAAGCATATTTTTTGATAAGGGATTCAAAGCATTATAGAAAATATGAAGAATTAACCATTCTTCCATTCCATGATTAGGACAATTCCTTATAGCTTCTTTCATATGATCCCATGCGAGTGCTAGTGGCTCATGATCTTCTTGTCTAAAACATGTAATATTAGAGCATAATTGCATGATCTTAGCAGGTGGACATTTTTTTTTCATAAACATACTGCAACAGATATCCCAAGATGTGATGGCTCCTTTGGGCAGCGCCAAAGGTCATTCTTTTGCCTTTTCTGTTAGGGAAAATGGGAATAAATGCAACTTAAGTGCGCCGGGCTCGTAACCTTTGATACTAATCATATCACAAAGCTCAGTAAAGGTGTGTAAGCATTCCTGCGTCTTCCGAGACGAAGCCTCCGAATTGATTTTGCTGAACCACGGTAACAAGGTGAGGTTTTATCTCAAATTGTTCAGCTGCAACAGTAGGTTGTGCAATAGGTGCACGCATAAAATCTTCATTTGGAGTTGCAAACTTCCAAAGCTTTTTCTTGGCCATTAAATTAATTTTTTTGGGGGGTTTGATAAACTTGCGTAAAATAAACTAAGAATGAAAACAAACTAGAAACTGAAACTAAAAATAAAAACAATCCCAAACGGTTGCTGCATGTCGGTTTTACCAGCAACCGTATACTTGCACTTGGGATCCTATCTAGATATTCAACATGGCTTTGGCAGACACCGTTACATATGCGTTGTCAACATGTTGTTTGTGGGAGATGCGTCCAATTAACTCCACGACCAACATGTAGCCGCATCGTGGTTCTATTGTCCAACCAAGGCCCTTACCGTCTCGCGGGGTTACCTCGATTATTAAGAGGTAACCTAGACCAACGCATTGGGCGTTTAATGACCGCACCGTTTGTACCCCTAGAGAATAGTTTTCAGCTACCGTACTAATCTTACTATCACCGACGTTCGGCATAGCCTTTCACTCCTCTCTGCACTTAACATCTCCTTGATCGATCCTCTGTATCCCGGGTACCTACGGGGCCTTAGAATGAGGTAGGGACAAGACACAAATCCGTTGCATAACACATAGAAATAACATTATTATTAAAGTAAACCAACAATCCCGTTGCGCGAGTACATGGGCCTGCGAAGCTAAGCCTCAGCCCTTAGCCCGAGGGGACTACTCGCATATCGCAAATAATTCACAGGAAAAAGATATTGTAGAGAATAGTACTTGAAGATGAATGATTAAATAGTCTTACAATGCCGTTGTATGTGAAGTACTCTTGATTACAAGGCTAATGGCTATGGGGATGAAGACTACGGAGGCGGAGATGGCTATGGAGATGGAGGTGGCTGTTGTAGATGGGAAAGGCTGCAGCTGCGAAGGGATGACTTTGTGGATGAGCGACTTCTCTCGCAGAAGCCTTTATATAGTCCTTGGTGCGCGGAATAGGGTTTCCGGGCTGCTACGTTGCAAATCCACCATGGGGGCCTTCATGGAAGATGTCAGTATTGATGCCACCGAGGCGGTGGCCGGCAGTACGACCGCTGTTATGAGCTGGCATGCTCGTACCAGGTGCCGTCTTCACCTCTGGAGCCTCTTATGCGCCTCCGATCGATTGGACTTGATTGCCTCGCCCATTATCTTCCATATATGGTTTGTGTTATCATCTAAAATGGCCCATTCCTGCAAGGAACAAAATAAAACAAAGGGATTTGTGATATTTCACTTTTATTAGTCATTAGTGATCATATCGAAGTGATTCCACTAGTAGAAAACAAGGCTTTGGTCCAGACCTGGCCAGCCCATTAGTCCCGGTTCAGTCAGGAACCGGGACACATGGGGGCATATGTCCCGGTTCGTGCGCCCAGGGGCCGGCCGGGGCTCGTGGGGCATTGGTCCCGGTTCGTCTGGACCCTTTGGTCTCGGTTCCAGACACGAACTGGGACCAATGGGCCTCGCTCCTGGCCCGCATCCATTCGTCCCAGTTCGTGGCTCGAACCAGGACCAAAGGGTGGCCTTTAGTCCCGGTTCCAACCACGAACCGGGACCAATGTTGTGCCTATATATATACCCCTTGCCCGCGAGCAGAGCACTCCACTACTCTGTTTTTTTCTGGCCGGCGAGGGGAGGGGTTTGTGGTGCTCTAGCTCACCTCCTATGCACATGAGGTGTTCGATGAAATGCCCGAGCAATACTACTTAAGCTTTCTCCTCTCCAAACTCGACCTTCAAGCTCCATTTTCCTCAAGATTTGTCTAGGTTTAGCGGTCCGTCACGTCCCGTCCCCGTCTTCACCGCCGTCGATCGCCCGTGCCGATCTCGTCGCCGGCATAACCGTGGTGAGCGTCTTGTTCTTATCTTCTTTCTAAAAGAAAAAAAATTCTTACTTGTATGATTTAGACAGATACTTGTCTAATTTTCTTACTTTTATTATTGTTTGTTATTATATAGTGCGATGGTTTTGGTATCCGCCCCCGTCGGCCCTCGTCCTGTCTATGATTCGGATGTGTTATATATTATATTTTATAACTATTTGGTTCATTTATTGTTTATGACAATTATGCCGACCAACGTGACATAGATTTTTTTATCTAGGAGGTATGTGAACCGGAAATTCCAACCGACCCTATTGTCGAGAGGTTAAATTTAGTTGAAGAAGAAAACAATTACTTGAAGGAAAAATTGAAAAAAATTGAGGAGGAGAAGATGATATTGGAGTTGCATGTTGCGGATGTCGTCGATGATCACAAGATCAAGATGGATGCAATGCGCTTCAAGATTAGAAAGTATAGAAAATATGTCATTCATACCGAGGCTTGGTATCATTATGCCGTTGGATCAATTGTTACCTTGGTTGCGATTATAATCGCATTTGTTGTTGCATTGAAATGTTTTACATAGTTTCAATGTATGGTTTAATTAGATGCTCTGGAGAGCTATATGTTGTTCAATGAGAACTATGTATGTACTTTGGTTTTAATGTGATGATGAACTTCTATTAATTTGGTCACTTATCTATTCATGACGTTCTGTAATGGTTTTTGACACACTTAATTATATATAATGCACGCAGATGAACCGGCAATGGATGTACGGTGACAGACGCACCTCCGAGTACATTAAGGGCGTGCATAATTTTCTCGAAGTGGCTGAGGCAAACAAGCAGAATGGTTTTATGTGTTGTCCATGCCCTATATGTGGGAATACGAAGTCTTACTCTGACCGGAAAATCCTTCACGCCCACCTGCTTGAGAAGGGTTTCATGCCACACTATAATGTTTGGACCAGGCACGGAGAAATAGGGGTTATGATGGAAGACAGCAAAGAAGAAGAGGACGATGACAACTATGTGCCCCCTGAATACGGTGATGCTGCAACGGGGGAAGCTGAAGATCAAGAGGAACCAGACGATGTGCCCGATGATGATCTCCGCCGGGTCATTTTTGATGCAAGGAGACAGTGCGAAAGTGAAAAGGAGAAGCTGAAATTCGATCACATGTTAGAGGATCACCAAAAAGGGTTGTACCCCAATTGCAAAGATGGCAACACAAAGCTCGGTACCATACTGGAATTGCTGCAGTGGAAGGCAGAGAATGCTGTGCCTGACAAAGGATTTGAGAAGCTACTGAAAATATTGAAGAAGAAGCTTCCAAAGGATAATGAATTGCCCGACAGTACATACGCAGCAAAGAAGGTCGTATGCCCTCTAGGATTGGAGGTGCAGAAGATACATGCATGCCCTAATGACTGCATCCTGTACCGCGGTGCGTACGAGGATTTGAACGCATGCCCGGTATGCGGTGCATTGCGGTATAAGATCAGACGAGATGACCCTGGTGATGTTGACGGCGAGCCCCCCAGGAAGAGGGTTCCTGCCAAGGTGATGTGGTATGCTCCTATAATACCACGGTTGAAACGTCTGTTCAGAAACAAAGAGCATGCCAAGTTGATGCGATGGCACAGAGAGGACCGTAAGAAAGACGAGAAGTTGAGAGCACCCGCTGACGGGTCGCAGTGGAGAAAAATCGAGAGAAAGTACCGGGCTGAGTTTGCAGGTGACCCAAGGAACGTATGGTTTGGTTTAAGCGCGGATGGCATTAATCCTTTCGGGGAGCAGAGCAGCAATCACAGCACCTGGCCCGTGACTCTATGTATCTATAACCTTCCTCCTTGGCTGTGCATGAAGCGGAAGTTCATTATGATGCCAGTACTCATCCAAGGCCCTAAGCAACCCGGCAACGACATTGATGTGTACCTAAGGCCATTAGTTGAAGAACTTTTACAGCTGTGGAATGGAAACGGTGTACGTGTGTGGGATGAGCACAGACAAGAGGAATTTGACCTGCATGCGTTGCTGTTTGTAACCATCAATGATTGGCCTGCTCTCAGTAACCTTTCAGGACAGACAAACAAGGGATACCACGCATGCACGCACTGTTTAGCTGACACCGAAAGTATATACCTGGACAAATGCAGGAAGAATGTGTACCTGGGGCATCGTCGATTTCTTCCGACCAACCATCAATGTCGAAAGAAAGGCAAGCATTTCAAAGGCGAGGCAGATCACCGGAAGAAGCCCGCCATGCGTACCGGTGATCACGTACTTGCTATGGTCAATGATTTACACGTAATCTTTGGAAAGGGTACCGGCGGACTATCTGTTCCGAATGACGCTGAGGGACGCGCTCCCATGTGGAAGAAGAAATCTATATTTTGGGACCTACCCTACTGGAAAGACCTAGAGGTCCGCTCTTCAATCGACGTGATGCACGTGACAAAGAACCTTTGCATGAACCTGCTAGGCTTCTTGGGCGTGTATGGAAAGACAAAAGATACACCGGAAGCACGGGAGGACCTGCAACGTTGGCACGAAAAAGACGGCATGCCTCCAAAGCAGTATGAAGGTCCTGCCAGCTACGCTCTTACCAAAGAAGAGAAGGAAATCTTCTTTGAATGCCTGCTCAGTATGAAGGTCCCGTCTGGCTTCTCGTCGAATATAAAGGGAATAATAAATATGGCAGAGAAAAAGTTTCAGAACCTAAAGTCTCATGACTGCCACGTGATTATGACGCAACTGCTTCCGGTTGCATTGAGGGGGCTTCTACCGGAAAACGTTCGATTAGCCATTGTGAAGCTATGTGCATTCCTCAATGCAATCTCTCAGAAGGTGATCGATCCAGAAATCATACCAAGGCTAAGGAGTGATGTGGCGCAATGTCTTGTCAGTTTTGAGCTGGTGTTCCTACCATCCTTCTTCAATATCATGACGCACGTCCTAGTTCATCTAGTCCACGAGATTGTCGTTCTGGGCCCCGTATTTCTACACAATATGTTCCCCTTTGAGAGGTTCATGGGAGTCCTAAAGAAATATGTCCGTAACCGCGCTAGGCCAGAAGGAAGCATCTCCATGGGCCATCAAACAGAGGATGTCATTGGGTTTTGTGTTGACTTCATTCCTGACCTTAAGAAGATTGGTCTCCCTCAATTGCGGTATGAGGGGAGACTGACTGGAAAAGGCACGCTAGGAGGGGACTCAATAATATGCAGGGACGGGCATTCTTGGTCTCAAGCACACTACACAGTTCTACAGAACTCTACCTTGGTGACCCCGTATGTCGATGAACACAAGAACATTCTGCGCTCCAAACACCCGGAGCAGTGTGACGACTGGATTACATGTGAACACATCAGGACTTTCGGCAGTTGGTTGGAAACACGTCTCAAAGGTGACAACACTGTTTCTGATGAGCTGTACTCGTTGTCCAGGGGACCATCTTCGACTGTATTGACTTACAAAGGATACGAGATAAATGGGAATACATTTTACACGATCGCCCAAGATCAAAAGAGCACCAACCAAAACAGCGGTGTCCGCTTTGATGCAGCAACCAAGAGGGGAAAGGACACATATTATGGTTACATAGTGGACATATGGGAACTTGACTACGGACATGATTTTAAGGTCCCTTTGTTTAAGTGCAAATGGGTCAATCTGTCAGGAGGCGGGGTACAGGTAGAGCCACATTACGGAATGACAACAGTGGATCTGAACAATCTTGGGTACAGAGACGAACCATTCGTCCTAGCCAATGATGTGGCGCAGGTTTTCTATGTGAAGGACATGTCTACCAAACCGAGAAAAAGAAAAGATAAGGAAGCGAATACATCATACGATGAGCCAAAGCGCCACATAGTTCTTTCAGGGAAAAGAGACATCGTGGGAGTGGAGGGTAAGACAGACATGTCTGAATATTATGAAAAGTTTCATGAAATTCCTCCCTTCAAAGTCAAGACTGACCCAAGCACCCTGTTAAGCGATGAAGAATATCCATGGTTACGGCGCAATAAGCAAAGGACACAAGCGAAGAAAAAGTGAAGACAGCTGAAGTCAGAAAGGGTTGAAAATTGATGATGTGGCTTTGAATGGTTCATTTTGAGAACACAAAAAGTCTGGAGTTCAAAAAAATGAAATCCCTTTGTAACAAATGAGTTTTCGTCCGAAACCCTGATACTTCGAAAGAGATTGTCCATTTTGTACACGAAGTGCATCCAGTTTTTGCCGTAACCCTCTCAACTTTTTAGCACATGCTATGTGGGTGAAATGATGATATCATGCCAATTTTCAACCTCTTCAGACTTCATTTGAAGTGCTTTTCAATTTCAGGGTCATTTAGCTAAAAAAAAATCAGTAAATGCATGAAAAATTACAGATGAACTCAGAAAGGGCTGAAAATTGATGATGTGGCTTTGAATGGTTCATTTTGAGCACACAAAAAGTCTGGAGTTCAAATACGTTCAAAAAACTGAAATCCCTTTGTAACAGATGAGTTTTCGTCCGAAACCCTGATACTTCGAAAGAGATTGTCCATTTTGTACATGAAGTCCATCCAGTTTTTGCCGTAACCCTCTCAACTTTTTAGCACATGCTATGTGGGTGAAATGATGATATCATGCCAATTTTCAACCTCTCCAGAGTTCATTTGAAGTGCTTTTCAATTTTAGGGTCATTTAGCTCAAAAAATCAGTAAATGCATGAAAAATAATAGATGAACTCAGAAAGAGTTGAAAATTGATGATGTGGCTTTGAATGGTTCATTTTGAACACACAAAAGAATGAACTAGAAAACTTTAATAGCAAAAAGAATTATCATGAAGGAGAGGAGAAGGAGTGGACAGTGAACAGCAGCAGCAGCACCCCTCCCCTCCCCCTTCTGAATTTTCTGAAATTTATTGATGAAATGCATAGAAGGTGTTTGATGAAATGCTAGATGGCTTTGGACATTTTTGAAATTTCTGATTTTTTTTGTGGTGAGGTACTGATGCAAGAAAAAGGTGATGGCAAAATTTCAGAATTTTTGGAGTGGTTTAGAATAGGTTTTAAGCAAGGAATTTGAATCTGGCTCAAATTTCATTTGAACGAAATTTGAAAATTTTCAACTATGGATCAGAAGGTTTTTGGTGAAATGGAGTGTGGGTACTGTCATGAAGTTGGTGTAATTTTTTCAAAAAAATTTACTAAGGAAAAAATAGGGTTGTAGTTCAATGCCAAGATTGGACTAAAATTGAAAAATGGAAGTTGTGCTCAAAAGTTTCAAATGACAAAGTGGGTTTTTGCATAAAAATGATCTACAGGCATCAGAGGACTTCTCAAAAAATTTGTGGCATTTGAAAAGAATTATTTGAAATAGTTCTAGTGCAACAGGGTCATTCTAGAGTTTGAAAATACTAATAAAAGAATTTTTTGAGGCCAAATCATTATAAAAATAATTACTACTGATGTGTTTGTTCATAGCATTTTTTTCAATGTATGTATGTATGTATGGATGGATATAGAAAATGTTCATATATGATGTTTTTTTTGTTCATAGAAATTTTTTTCCATGTATGTATGTATTTTTTTTAGATGTGCTATGTTTTTTCAGATGAGATGAAATGAGATGAGATGTCCATTTGTTGTATAAACCCGATAACTTCAATTCCCCTCGGGCTTATATTTTTGTGAGCATAGAAATTTTTGTAACTTGTATGTGTTTGATCACCGCGGACTTAGATACTTGATTGGACTATGGAGTGCATATATAGTCGAGTCCAACATCAATATTTGTGAATGATTTCATATTGTTGGGCACCGCGGATAGTTGTGAGAGGAGTTTTTCCTTTGATTTTGAGGCATGTGATCTAGATAATGTCCAATGCCTCATATCGCGAACATAGTTATATTGGACAATTGATCTTCATATAAATGAAGCATAAAAGTTTAGCAAACAGTTTGGCAATCACTTAGAAATTTTCATGTTGTAGGAGTACATGTAAAAAAATTCAGAGTTGTTCATTCACTTCGACATGAGGGGGGACATCGATCAACCCCCTCTCGCCCGAACAAGTCTATGTATTATTTTATATCGCGATGGACATATATCAAAGTTTGATCATATTTCAAAGTTTGAATTTTGACATATGCAACATTTGATCATATGTCAAAGTTTGAATTTTGACATATGCAACATTTGATCATATGTCAAAGTTTGAATTTTGACATATATAGATTTATCAAGAATGCCCCCATTATGGATGTGCATAAGTTGATCCAATTTTTTCTGATCTCATCTATATATATATTCTTCTATATGTCACGATTGTCTGTCAAAGTATTGAAGAAATCCATGGCTTCATCATTAGTCGGAAGTAACAGGCGTATGATGCTACGAAGCTCTTCAAAGTTGTTTTGGAACGGAGTTCCTGATAGAATAATTCGCCTTTTGGTACGAATTTCAGCAAAGGCCTTCCAAATAGCGATATTCGGAAGGCTCTTGCTGAACTTTGTACCAAAAAGCGAATTATTCTATCGGGAACTCCGTTCCAAAACAACTTTGAAGAGCTTCGTACCATTATACGCCTGTCATTTCCGGCTAATGATGAAGTCATGGTTTTCTTGAATTCTTTGACACTAGACAACGTGACATATAGAAGGGTAGATGAGATCAGGAAAAACATGGACCATTTTCTGCACATCCAGAATGGCGTCATTTTGTTAAATTCCTTGTCGGTCCGGACGTCGGACATTCATGAGAGAGGCGGTCCGACCCGAACCCTAGAAGCGTTGTCGAGGCCACCCCAAACCCTAGAAGCGTTACCTAGGCCACCCCAAACCCTAGAAGCGTTGTCGAGGCCACCCCAAATCGTAGAAGCGTCGAGCTAGCTAGGTCTTCGTTTGCACTAATATATCCATCTGTCATGTTTGTATATTAATTGCCATGTTGTAATATTTGCAGAAACTATGGAGCACCGAGACATCGAAGCAGAACAGTTGTTGGGGGACATAATCCTCGGCGGAGGTGATGTCTTGTCGTTTCTCAACGACACCGATGGTCTGGAAGGAGAGGCTGAAGCAGGCTCCGGTGATCGAACAATGGAGGTGGAAGGACATGATTATGATGGCTCCGGTGACGGAATGCCGGTGGAAGAAGGAGACCGTGATGACTGCTCCGGTGAGCGAACGGAGGAAGGAGATGTTGCAAAGTCCGGCGAGGTATATATATTAATTAAGCCTGTGCTGACTAGCTAATTCATGCATTAATTGTTTTGGTATGTACACATATTAACTCTCTTCTTTCTTCTTTTCTAGCCCTCCGGATCGAGCCAAACTTCGGTAACGAGACGAGGCCCGAAGAAAAGGTTGCGCCAGGATGAAAGGTTCACGATCACAGCAATCAAGGGTGATGGCCAACTGATTGAACCCAGCCGGACCAAGGAAGCATTTTCTGCTCAGTGCGGGGTTCTTGTTAGGGACATGATCCCGATCAGCATCCACCAATGGAATAAGCCTAAGAGCGAAGACCCTCAAGTGTCTTTTGTCAACGATAGACAGAAAGATGATCTTTGGACCGCGCTGAAGGCAAATTTCACCCTACCGCCAGAGGAGGATCCGGATAAGCCGGTTATAGAGTCATTGGTCAAGGCTCATGCTCTTAAGAAGATGGCAGATCTATTCAGGAGGTGGAAGAATGAGTTGAAATCAACGTTTGTCGACAAAGGGAAGACTCTAGAATTCACCGGCCGATTTGAGAAGATAAGAGATCACTGGCCCGCATTTGTGGCCCACAAGACATCGGAGAAGAGTCAGAAGATGTCAGCGACAAACAAGAAAAATGCTGCAAAGAAGGAGTATCACCATCGCACGGGGTTAGGTGGCTACCTCAAAGCCCGGCCGTTGTGGGACAAGGCTGAGAAGGACCTGCTTGATAAAGGGGTCGAACCAGAGACATTGAACTGGCCAAACCGTTCAAGGACTTGGTTCTTCGGGGTTGGGGGAACCTTGGACCCTGAAACAGGGAAGTGTCGTTGGACGAAGGAGCAACTTGAAATACTCGTCAAGAAGCTTCAGAAGTATATCGCCGCAGTGCAGCAAGGGACGTTCGTTCCCGATAGAGAGAACGACGAGCTCACACAGGCCCTCGGGAATCCTGAGCACCCAGGACGAACACGAGGCACGGCAGGCTCCGTTGCGTGGAAGGAAGGGTTTCCCAGCGCAGGCGGTTACAAAACCCGGGAGAGGAGGAGGAAAGTGGAGCAGACCGAACTGCAGAAGCTGAATGCAAGGGTACGAGCGCTAGAGGAACAAGCACTAGTTCAGAGGCAGCGACCTGCCGGAGCTACCCCAGAAGCTACCCCGCCATCTCAGCGGAGAAGCAGCGTGGCTTCCACCGAGCTCCTTCAGCAGCCTCACTTCACGGCTCACAGCTACCCCGTGGATGCTATCACGGAGGCTCAAGATTGCCACCTTATGGCGCAATGGCAGCACCTCAAAGTCAAGGCGGCTGTCGGCTCTGTTGCACCTCCTCAACCCGGCGCAACTTTTCACTGCCTTCCGATTCCAGAAGGCTATGCTATTGTGATGGTCGATGAAATAACGGAGGGATTTGAGGAGCTCGAGCTTGACCACCCTACCAGTGAAGGGGAGACTCAGCTGGGTCTTGCTCTGAAGACTCCATGTCTATGGCGGAAGGAGCTCATCAACCTTCCGAACTGGACGCCTCCGCCTCCTCCTTCGGCGAGTCAGGGCACTCCGCCTCCTCCTCTGGCGAGTGATCAGGGCACTCCGCCTCCTTCTCCGGCTGCTCCGGCGCGTGGCGGCACTCCGCCTCCTTCTCCAGCTGCTCCGGCGCGTGGCGGCACTCCGCCTCCTTCTTCGCCTGCGCCGGCGCATCCGAGCAGCCCTCCTCCTTCTCCGCCTCATCAACAACAGCGGAAGACAGCCGCCGCCGCTCCGGCTACTCCGGCGCGTCGTAGCACTCCGCCTCCTTCTCCGCCTCGTAAGCAACGATGGAAGACAGCCGCAGCCGCTCAGGCTGCTCTGGCGTCTAGCAGTACAGCCAGAGGCTGGAGGCAATACATATTCGGTCCATCTCTCAAGCCTCTAGAGAAGTTACCATACGAGATGACCGAGGACGAAAACGCGGAGATCTGTCAAGCCCAAGTGAAGGACTTTTTTGCAAAGAAAAATCCACCTCCGGAGGAGAAGATGGATCCGGTAAAATTGAAGCGCACTTTGAAGAACCTGAAACGACCACCACCGCCTCCGCCGGATGACAACCATGTCCACGCTCTGAAAAAGGCAGTGGAAGGAGCGCCCCGGTCGGGAACTACTTCAAGTGACAAAAGTTTACAAGAACGAAGAAGTGGGAACAAAATTCCCCAGCTCGGCGAACAGGCAAACCAATCGTGCCCCCCGCTCAAGGTGTCTAGCGATATCGTCGCAAATCTGCCGGGGATGCTGCCCGGTACCAATCCTGGTGATTACCTGCCCGATGATGCACATTTTGATACAATGGAGGTGGACGAACACAAATACCGGTACGGGAAGCCTCTTGTCAGACCTGGTGATCCTCCTCTAACAACGATGATGCGAAGATTCCATAAGTGGTACATGGACACCTGCAAGTCTGGGAAGGATATTTTGACGCTGAGAGTTAAAGAGGAGCACGACCTCGTTGGAATTGATCTGTTGTCTGTTCCATTTGAGGAGTTCTTCCAGTTTTTCAATCAAAAGGACCTCGATAAAATAATCATCACTTGCTACTGTCTGTAAGTACTATACTTCTGTAATTAAGTCTCTATATATAGCTCAGCTCTTTCATTGCATGTATATATAATTATCCTCACTATATTATGTAGATTGAAGATCGTCGAATGCAGAAATGCACAAATCTATGATATTGGGTTCATTAACACAAATCTCATAGATGAATGGACGGTTACATATAATGCGAAAGAAACCGAGGCCAACTTGCTACAATCGTTGCTTAAAAATCAAAACAAAGATAAAATACTCTTTCCTTACAACTTCAAGTGAGTGTTACTGTCTTGTGCATATTCGGTTTCCCTTATTACTCGAGGTTATAGTAATGTAATTGATGAGTTATGCATGCGTGCGTAGCTTCCACTTTATTCTCCTAGAGATTAAGCTTGAGCAGGGACTAGTAACCGTCTTAGACTCAAGACGAAAAGATCCCAAGGAGTATGCGGCCATGACTGAAATGCTTCAGAAGTAAGTTCAATCGATCATTATCGCACCATATCGGCAACTTTGGTCATTTCCTGATATCAAGTAATTATTTTCTTTGTCTCGCAGGGTTTGGAAAGTGTTCACCACAGAAGCTCCGGGACTGCCGGGGGAGCTGCGATTTACACACCCGAAAGTAAGTACTACTAGCTAGTTCCACGCATCTCCCATTGATTCTAGCTAGTTTCATCAATACCATTTATAATGCTTGATTATCAGTTTGATTGACCTTTATTTCTCGTAAAGTGGTTGTGGCAAGAAGGCGGGAATAATTTTTGTGGATACTACGTTTGCGAGTACATCTACAACGCGACGACCTCTAAGCAGGGCTACTCTGAATAACAATATGAAGTGCGTAAGCAATAATATTCATAATTTTATTTTATTACCATCATTTGTGTTGAGTTTCATTCATATATATGTATTGACCCCCTTCTTCAAATTAGATTTGGCAGATGCGGAATGAACTCCTACCACAAGATCGCATAAAAGCAATTCAAGAGGAATTGGCGGGATTCTTTCTTGACCATGTCATCAATCCAGCCGGAGAATACCATGTGGAACTTGACATCAAATGTTAGGGATTGTAAGAGATCTTATATTGTATATATGTAGCTAGTAGCGTCGGATAGATATACGAAAACTTGTTGTTCGACCAATCTCTCGGAGAAGGAGGAGGTTGATCACTTCTCTCTGTATATGTTCATGACGATCTTGTGTACTTAATGGTTTCCTTCATTTGCTTACTAGCTAGCGTGTCGAGTCCTCTCTATACGTATAGTACGCAGCGTCGACCAAGCACGGAGATAAGATAGGACACTTCTCTGTAGCTATTAGCTAGCTAACACAATATATGAAACCCCTAAATTAACCCTACAAAACGCCCAAACCCCCCTCCCCCTTTCAAAAAAAAAAAAAAAACCCCAGCTCCTGAGCTGCTGACACGTGGATGATCTTTGGTCCCGGTTGGTGTTACCAACCGGGACTAAAGGCCCTCCTCTCTGTGCTCGCCGCAGCGGCCACGTGAAGCTCCATCTATCCCGGTTCGCATAAGAACCGGGACTAAAGGTGTTGGGCTTTAGTCCTGACCCTTTAGTCCCGGTTCCCGACCCTTTAGTCCCGGTTCCCGAACCGGGACAAATGGGCCTTATGAACCGGGACAAATGGACCTTTTTCTACTAGTGTTCTCTCTGAAAATCTAAGATATCCGGTTTAAACATAGGCAAAAATGAGTGAAAAAATATACCCATGAACCACCAATCCGATGCTCGATGACTCCAGCGGTGAAGAGACTTCCCTCGAGACCTCCTCCTGCTGCAGCTCCGAAGACACCAGCATTGTTGTCGAGACAGAGAAGATGATGCACATCCCGGGCACAGGGGATGGCACTAGCTCAGAAGGCTTGACCACGATCGCCACGCTAGGGAGCGGCTGATCAGCCACAACCACAGCAACCCCCATCCCTGTAGTCTGCTCCATAGGTATCCCTCTATTCACCGCCTGCGGAGGTGCTTTGGTTGGCTGCTGCTGCGCTGCCGACCTGCGGCGACCGAAGAAGCTATGATCAGAATGTTCCTCTTCATCTTCATCAGAATCCCGAGGCGGTCCATGGCGCCGCCCTCCTGAGCCCCCACTGCCCCCACCAGGACCACCGTCTCCACCACCCTCCTCACCACAACGAGCCCTCAAGACGAGCTCCGGGACAATTTTGAGGTTGTAGCCCACATCATTGATGTAGATGACCACTTGCCCATGCAGCTTGGTAGGATCAAGGCAGCGGTCCTGATCATGCACAAACTCTCCCTTGAAGAGAGAAAGCTCATCCACCACCACCACACGGCCGATGATGTGAGCTAGGTTGTGGATGACCGTTTCACGTCGAGCATCCGGAGGCAGGCCCCAAATTTGAACCCTGGCCGCGTTGAGGAGTTCCTTTGCTGCCTCGTCGATCTTGGGGATGGAGATGTTAACTGGTAGGTTGTTGAGCGCCAACGTGATCTACGTGCTCCTAGTGCACATGCGCCGGCTGTCCTTAGAGGGGAAGATGACAGTGAACTCGGTCCCTGACAGCGCCCGGACGCCCCAATCCCAATCGTCCTTCATGAAGTTCCGGAGCTCAGCATCGATAAAGTTGGCCGTGGTAGTACCCTTATGAATTGTGACCAGGGCCGACAGAGAGGGCACATCATCAGAAGATTTTTCTAGCTCCATATAAAAGAAAGCCTGGTCTTGAATGCCGTGGCCAAAGAGCTGCAGTTCATGGAGCCGCGGGCGCTCCGGGCAGGCGAGGGCCGCATTCCCAGGCTTCTTGTAGATGAAGCACGGGATGGGGTCGGGCAATCTGTCTGGAAGTGCCCCTTCCGATTACAGTTGAAGCAGATCGTCGCCGACGACGCCTTCCCCCCTTTCGGCACCTCAGGAGGGGAGGGCAGCGACTCCACCCCACGGGCTCCTCCCGCACGCGGCGCCTGCCCGGGCTTCGTTTTCTTCTTGGGCTTCTTATTGGGATTGCGCTGTCGCTGCTGTTGTTGCTGACGAGGCGGGGGCGGGGTTAGGGAGACGGCAGCCGAGCTTGCTTTGAGGAAGGGGGCAGGGACCGAAGGCCTCTATCACGGCCACCCTCCCGATCCATGGATCGGGGCTGCTCCTCCCTCCGCCGTGGCGGAGAGGAATCCCTGGACTGGTAGTTGTGGCCGCCTTGGTTCTCTCCATTCCGGCGCTGCATTTGCCGGCGCAGGTCAGTCTCCCTCCGCTGCACCTTCGGGGATCGGTTACAGCTGCCCGACTTCTGACCACCTTTCTCATACCGGCGCTTGGGGTGGTTGTTGCAGTCGCCCTTCTCGCGAGCCATGACTACCGCCGCAAACGAACGAACCAGAGGAGGTGGAGTGGGAACGTGACGCAAAGATCTAGCAGTGTGCCTGAACAGGCGGATTTCCTCCGATGTAGCCTCAAACCCTAACTTCGGGTCGCATGAGCCCCGTGGGATCCAGACCCAACGGATCTATGCCCTTGTCGTTGCTACTCGCAACGAAAAGGATCTCCTCGTTGCTTGTGGGCCGCGGCAACGAAAACACCTCATCATGGTCGTCGTGGATCGCCAGCGAGGGCAACTTTCCGCCGCTCTGCGGCATCGGTGCTGGCAGCGGCGGCGGCTGTGTGGGAGTTCGCACGTGGCTGTGTGTGCTGCTGCGTAAGTGAGCCGACGGTGTAGATGGGCTGCGGAATACAAGTTTGGCCCATATAAATGGTAAAGTTCTACGTGTGGGCTGAAAGTGTTGGAAGGGCGATGGGCCAAGAACTCTATCCTTGTCTCTCACTGAGATAGATGGGCTGAGAACTCTATCATGATTGTTACTCAATTGTCAAACCAAGCTACTTCCTCCGTCCTGGTTTATTAGACCCCTTCGTATTTTGGGTCAAATTTTAACCATAAATTTAACTTAAAAAAATATGAACTATATACCATAAAAAATATATCATGGGAAACCTTTTTCGAATACAAATCTAATACTAGTATACTTTTTTAGCATATACCTCATATTTTATTAGTAATATAAATGATCAAAGTTTAGCCCAAAATATAAGAGGACCTAATAAACCCAGACAGAGGAAGTACGATCGTAGCAACCCCTAAAAAACAAAAGCAACGGTCGCAGCATCTACAAAGGCAGCCTTCGCTCAAAAACAAATTCTACAAAGGCAGCCAACTCGTGACTAAAAATGCTTTGAGCTCTACCAATTTTAACACACTTAATCTCTCGGTCACAGCTTAGGGCCAATTTCTGAGTTTCTCAGGATGCTCTGTTTAGTTTGGGTGGACATCTGTCCGGTTTGTTTCTGTGGTTGCCGTGTGGCGTTTGTACTCATATTTGTACGTTGTATGCTTGGCTTATGAATGAATACGGGTATTTCCTAAAAAAAACTACACTTTCACACCTCAACAACTCCAAGAACTTGACGTAATCGCCGAGATCGCCCCGGCACAATCCGACTCCATGATTATCCGCAAATATGACCACTGGAGGGCTAGCTCGATTCCTTCTCGGCACGCTTCTGACTCCACTTCCAGCGCACGCGTGCAAGTTTGCAGGATCGGCAGACATGCAGAGAAGATTGTAATGCCACCATTATTATTTTTTAGAAAGATAAGAGCCCGCAGGCTCCTAGTTTCATTGCATTGCAACAAAACAGGGGTGTTTAACATAGCTTCATAGCGCTCAGGTGTAAGCAGAGTACCTACCTCAGAAGGTACGTTTTAGACATCGATTCAACACTATAGTGCTACCATCTTTTTTTTCAAGGACTCAACTAAATGACGGACGTTACAAATACTAGTTAGAAGCCCGTGCGTTGCTACGGGCGCAAGAGAAACATAGATGAGCACAAGAACATAAGTTGTTGTCATCTTTTATCTTCTCCACAAAGATGCAGTCCCTCAGCTTTTAAACATCTTTCCCTAATAATAAAGTAATTAGTGCTTCTGGTCGTTCGTCATTAGCGTTGCCTCCGGGGTTATCAATAATTGCCCACCATGCCACCGGTAAGCGGAAAAAAATGATTGTTTTTTTTTAAATTGCTGCATCTGCTCTTGCCTTAGTTTAACAGGTCGTAGTCCCCGAATGAATCACGACCACACATGTGACCCTCTTTTTCTCTCTGAATTTCCTCCACTTTTTCTCTTTTCTCTCTGAATTTCCAGCAGGCGTAGAATATAGATGCTTAGCTGTTTGATTTTTCTCTTTTTTTTTGAATAAATGCTTCGCCCAAGCGCAGCTTAGCTGTTTGATTTTTTTCTTCTTTTTTTGACAGATCAAATACATTTTAAAATATTCATATCTTTCAAAACCTCACTCCAAATCTAACATTTCATATATGAAAAATCCCTCAGAAAAATGTGTAGATTCTAAATATGCTATTATCCTGCATGTTAATAAAATTTTAAATTGTGTTTAGGATGCAACCTTAATTAATATCTTGTTTATATGGGGTATTTTGGAATGCCTATTATATATGTCTCATATCCTATTTAAATTGAGTAGTACGATAGTTTGATGCTCACACTAAAGCTATTAGTGGCATCCTAGGACTTTCTCCCGTTGCAAAGCACGGACATGTTTGCTAGTACATAGCTAATGTACTTTTAGATACATACCGAAATTGTGGGAAGACATAACATAATCTTTCTTATCTCTTTGTTCCTTTCTATTTACTCCTTAGTCACTACCGCGACAAGACATGGCATCATCTTCATTCTTCCTGCCCGCCTCCTATTTTCTGATAGCCCTTCAATGTCACCTCCGACCTTGCTATCACATAGTCATTGCTCTTCTTTGTCATGGTTCATATCCTTTCTATCCATGGATGATAGTGCATTAAACACCTCACGTTAATATTCTCTCATTATCACATACATTTGACAATAGTGACGATTGTCGTAGTAGGCGAAATATTCTTTATGTGGGAGGCGATGTTTTTGTTGATAGCGAGACGCCTATGGTGACTTTGTCAATCTCAAGACCCACCGGCTCAGTCTCTCGGAGGTGCTCATAGGGATAGGGTGTGCATGCGTGCGTTGATCCGTAAAATAATGCATTTTCTTAATTTGTGATGATCAGTAAAATAATGCATTTTGATAACTTGTGATAATAATCGGTAAAATAACATGTTTTTCTTACTCGGCAAAGGCGATGCATGTGGAGTGCACACAAACACTAAACAGTCTCGGTCGAGCAACCTAAATGAAAAGTAAAAGCACCAAAGGTTTTAGGAAATGACTTCTGCTCATTCATATGAAAACATGTTCAGAAGATAAACACATTTGGACACACCTGGCCATAAATTCCCACAAAGAGAAAGGAAATATGATTGAAGCATGAAGCTACCATATGTACATCGATGATTAAATAATGAGGCATGCACACAAGAGAAAAGGATAAATGTTGAGTTTCCGCTTAAAAATCACACCTTGAAAGCTTTTTCCATCATCAGCATGCTAAATTTTGCAGTTAATGGGGTATATCATAGAACAACATCAAATCTGTTTTTACGGATTTCACGGTGGGGTTTCATTTCATGTTTCTGTGTGCTTCTAGTATAGAGGTGTTTAGATTTCACATATATCAAGTAATCTTTGTATTCCATAAATAAAGTTTCAAATAGATTTCTAAATGCCCGTGCATTGGTACGGATAACCAAAATATATATATATCGATACATAATAACCCAAGAATTGTTCAAGTTTCTAAATATGTGTGAAACATGATGGCATGTGATTTTATTTTATCAATGACAAATACCGATTTTCTCGCTTCTTTCCTCTCCGACAATCATCGCGTCTCTTCAACCATCCTCTCATTGCAAGATGACTTCTATTATCCGCATCTACCCTTGTTATAAAATCGTAATAACTTCAAAAAATTGTCATGTCGCCTTACCATTGCCTGGGTTCCTTTTAAAACTTTCTAATCTATGAAATGGTCCTCACACCTTGAGAGAAATAATGACACATCATATGATTGATTTACAAATGAAGCGGTTCTCACCAATCCCGATGAAGGAAACGATTTAGGTAGTTCAACAAAGATGAGAAACAAGCTGGACTCGGACCTCCATCACCTATCGTTCCACCTCTATTCATTTTTCAGGTATTAGTCACTAAAGCTCCTAGATCAAAGGAAATGGTTCTCACTTTGTTGTGTCAATTAGAAAATTGCATCATACTGGTGGAAATAGGATGATCTGTATGTGCCAATCTGGCATGTATATATTCGTACCTTTTGAAGCAAGTTAATATCAAAAATGAAATATGTCAACATTTATATCAATATAACAGCATAAACTAAATCAACTCTGTAGGGACCAATAGCACCGAGAAGAGAAAAAAAAAAAAAGCTACAACTTCTAGATAACAAAATCCAGACACTATATATTATCCACAGTGCAAGCAGGAGGTGAACAAAATGTTATCAAGTAGAACTAAACCTGCACGACATCAAAGATCTTCATCTTTATTTGCAACTAAAGCGGTGGAGACAGTCATGTATGCTAAAGTTGTCCTGATCGAAATGCTTCGCTGGAAATAAAGATTACCGGAAGTTAAAATTAATAGGGCGTGATGCTCCACACATTCAAACATACTACTCCACGAGCATAGTTTCTTTTTTGAGGAATTTCATGAACAAAACTTTTGCACATAAAAGGCGACAGAACTAATAAATAGAGGACAGAAGATTTTAATGACTTTTTGTGCTATTTATTATGTTTCTACAAAGAAGGCCCTGACAAAGCACCATCAATTTAGGAAGGCATTTTTAGCTCAAAAAATTTAGGAAGGCATTTCATATGAATCAAAACAACTGCAACTATCTATATCTATACCAATATAAAAAGACCCAGTGAGGCAGATCCACCAAATCTCAGTCATCCGTTTGGGTTCATCCAACCGTCCTTATTGTTCTGATGGTGAGCGACTAAACACGTTTAGCGCTAAGCAATACTTTCTCTTTCCTGATTATCTTCCCTGATCTGCTTCCTTACGAAACCGCCGCACGTTCAGGATAGAAGGGAACCACCGCAGCGGCGTCCTGACGCTTCGCGCCGCCCAATCGCCTCGAGCCGCTGCAGGCCGCCGCCATCGCATCGACCCACCGCACCATTCAGGACGCCACCCCATCGCCTCGAGCTGCCATACCTTCAAGGACGCCGCCCCTCACAGCTCCATGCCGCACCCATCGCCTCGCTGGCCTCGGCCATCAGCGTGGCCGCCTAAACTGCTTGGCCGGCCGTCGGGGACGCCGCCTAAACCACCTGGCCTCGGCCGTCGGGGACGCCGCCTAAACTGCTTGGCCGGCCATCGGGGACGCCGCCTAAACTGCCTGGCCTCCACCGTCGGCGACGCCGTGAGTTCACATCTCCCCGTCATCTCACACGGTCACACCGCCGCCGGGCCTGACGGCCAGAGAGGTCTTTCATTTGTACAGTCTTTTGTTCACCTTATTATGTCTTTCGTCTGTACTGTCTTTCGTTCACCTTATTTTTTCAGTGAAGTGCTGCTTCGCATTTGATAGATTGATTCAGGTGTGCTATCTGTTTTGGCATACGTGATGTACTGATTCAACCGAAAAGTAGCCCCGTATACACTTGGTAACTGAAGCCAAATCAAGCTTGTTAACAGAGTTTAAATCTATTTGATCGGTGATTTGAATGCAGGCATTTGGCACTTAAGCTTCATTACCAATGTGATTTGCATTGCCTGAATTTTGCTCATCCATGTTCATGACCATATTATACTGATTTCACTGATTTTGTACACATCTCGCAGATGGAAAATAGTCATTCGGGTGCTTCTCCGTTACGATCAGGATGTGCACTAATTTGAATTACCAGCGAGGTACGATGGATTTCAACATATATATGACATTCAAGGAGAAGAAAGATGTGTGAGCACAAGTTATATATCTGGACGCCCCGGTGAAATAAAAGGTGTGTACTCACCGTTCACTAATTTCATCTTCTATGTATAATCCCATTATGCACACAATAGCGGACCAGATGATTGATTTCACTGGAATCATACTTAACTTGGCTGAAACGAGCTCCGGTACAAGCTTTTTCTATAGGCCATTGCTTTGAACCACATTGACAAACTTGAGCTATATCTCTAAGGAAGCCACGTTGATTTTTATGATTCAGAGATTCTAATTCTCGAGAAGAACCATAAGTTACTGCTGATACGAAGTTAATTTAGCAGTTTTCTTTTGCTGTTATTAAATACTTCAGAAGTTTGTCTTTCGTGTTATTGATTGATTGGGTTTTCTTCCGTGTTATTATATGGTGAGTTTGTCAAGATCGGGATTAGCCATAAGCATGCGGTATTAGGTATCACCTGTTATAAATAACCATTCATGGATAAATATACCGTTGATGCTAATTAATTCATTAATACTATCTCAATTTGGCAAATGTGAAGGATAATTGTGGCACATATGTCCACTATATACTGCCTCCGATCCAAAATAAGTGTCGTGGATCGGGGGAGTACTACAAAAGAGCAAAGATGTCATATGTCATGTGAATGGCCAGAGTGGGCAACCATGGATGGCACATTTTGTCAAGAAGAGTGAACAAAAATGGCACATGTTGTAAAGAAATTGTATAGATGGAGAAGACATTTTTCACGAAATATTTCTTTGATCATAAAATGGAAGAAATTAATCTCGAAGATACATGGGGTGGAGAACGACGGGAGTAAGTTATTAGAGGTGTGTTCTCCAAAGGACAAATTGTATCTTGATGCAAGATGGGAGGCTCAGAATTCTTTCAAAGATTACACGTGCGTTGCACATGCCAACTTACTAGTTTCACTCCAGAGCAAGTAAAATCTTACGAAGTTACAAGATTGGCCGTAGACAAGACTCTTCGCGTCCATTGCATCCTTAGTATATTGCCACATGAGCTCGAATACCTAACTGTAAGGGAAACACTTTATGTCACCAGAGTTAACGATAACACCAAGGCCGGTCGTATATTATTGTAAACACTTTATTTCATGGGTGGTTGCATATTATGGTCCTAAAGATACATTATGAATAAATAACCTATTTCATGTTGTGGCTCCTATACTGGTCAAAGAAAAATAATAGATACATTATGTCTACACATGGATGAATAAATCAGTACATCAATAATACTTCGAAACAATGTAAAACACAGCACATGCAGATCCTAAAGATACTCCTTTTTTTTGGATGATGTCATGATGGTACTCCAATATTAAAGCAAATGATTTGAACTAAAACCACGACACTTATTTTGGATCGGAGGGAGTAGTTTTTTTTACCTTGTGCTCAATCTGCCATATCCAACTATAAGGCATACAACGTAGCAGCCAAAATACTTTAAATTGCATTGAATTGGAACGCACCGGACAAGATGGTATGCACGAGTAATCTTGCATACGCTGTATTAATATAAATTGAGAATTTATATTTATTAAAAGCTTATTAATAATATATAATATACGTCAAAAAAGTACCAATCATAGTCTCTACTCCTAGTTGGGCAGTTGGTAGGTCGTCTCGCATCGTTTCGTACCCCCACCCCCCCTCGATCGAAGGGAATCGTTCCCCCACCGATTTTTATTTCGTAGGACGCGGTCCTGCCGTACGTTGTTAGTACCTCCATCGAACGAAGGAAGACATCGCCCCCCTTCCCCCAACGATTTTTTTCCATCTCCCGTCGGTTTCCTTCCACTCCGGTTTTTTTCTCCTCCTCGCCCGGTCGCCCCAACGCCCAACCCACACACCATGCGCACGGCCCCTCGCCCCGTCCCGGCTAGGGTTCCATCTGCCGCTGCTCCCCTGCCACCGTACCACCTGATTTCCACGCCGTCGATGCCGCACCCGTCTCCCAGCCACTACTCGTCGAGTTCAAAAGAGGAGAAGGAGAAAGGGTGAGGATGCCGGGGAGCAAGCACTAGTAGAAAACAGGCCTTAGGTTTCCAGCTTTAGTCCCGGTTTGGTTTTGGCTCGGTACTAATGTGACCATTAGTCCCGGTTCCAACGGCTAGGGGGCGGGCAGCATTAGTACCGGTTCGTGGCGTGCTTTTAGTCCCGGTTCGTGTCATGAACCGGGACTAAAGGGGTGGTGGCAGGCTTGTGTCAGGCATGGGCCCCCACTAGCACATTTAGTACCGGTTCGTGTCACGAACCGGTACTAGAGGTGAACCTTTAGTCCCTGTTTGTATAACCAACCGGGACTAAAGGTATCACTATATATAGTTCTTCGTCCAGCCCGAGCCGAAGCTCTCTGTTTTTCCCCTCCACTCTGTTTTCTTCCCCTCTTGCTCGAGCTCACCTCCATTTTTGCCAAAATTTGTCAAGATTTCAAGGCACCCCATCCATCCAAGTGTTCACAAAGGTTAGCAACTTTGTCCTTTCATCTCTCATTGCTAGATTAGCTCTTGCAATGCTCTATAAGTATAGTGATTTGTGGGTTTTAGTTTGGGAGTAATTATATGTGGTAGTTTATTTGATTTATATGCAATTTGAGCTCAAATTAACTTCTTAGTTTGCATGTGTAGGTGTGGTTTACTTAGTGCCTTCCTATCCCCGTCCTAACCACCGTCGATCGCCCGCACCGTCCCGTCGCCGGCACCACCTTGGTGAGCCTCTTGTTCTTATCCTTTTTATATAAAAAATCATGTTTGTTTGATTTAGATAGTTACTTGTATAGTTTTCTTACCTGTATGGTTGTTTGTTATACATAGTGGCACGGTTTTGATATCCGTCCCCGTCGGCCCTCGTCCGGTTTATGATTCCGATGTGGTATATACTCTCTTTTATAACTATTTGTTGCATTTCGTGTTTATGACAATTATGCCCATCCAGTTGACATAGATATTTTTATCTAGGAGGTATGTGAACCGGAAATTGCAACCGATCCTCTTGTCGAGAAGTTAAATTTAGTTAAAAAGAAAATGAGTATTTGAAAGAAAAATTGAAAAGAATTGAAGAAGAGAATATGAAACTGGAGTTGTATATTGCCGATGTCGTCGATGATCACAAGATTAAGATGGATGCAATGCGCTTGAAGATTAGGAAATTTCAAAAATATGCCGTTAATCAAGAGGCTTGGTATCACTATGCTGTTGGATCAATTGTTACCTTAGTTGCGATCTTGATCCCATTTGTTGTTGCATTTAAATGCTTTAGCTAGAGAGTTTGTATGTTGTTTTATGAGAATAAGTGTGTATGAACTTGTATTTATTTGGTCTTTTCGGTGTTGTGTAATGAAGATGAGCCGGCAATGGATGTATGATGACCGATGCTCTCCCCAGTTCATTAATGGTGTGCGTACTTTTCTGGTTGCGGCTGAGGCAAACAAGCGGGCGGATGGTTTTATGTGTTGTCCATGTGCTGCCTGTAAGAATGATCAAAATTACTCTAACTCAAGAACAATTTATGTCCACCTGTTTACGTCCGGTTTCATGTCCGGCTATAACTGTTGGACCAAGCACGGAGAAAGAGGGGTCTTAATGGAAGAGAATAAGAAGAAGAGGACGATGATAGCTATCCTGGCCATGGGTTGCCTGAATACGATGATACAACAATGGGGGAAGAAGTTGAACCGGCAATGGGGGAAGAAGTTGAAGAAGAGGCATCAGATGAGCCCGCTGATGATCTTGGTCGGGCCATTGCCGATGCAAAGAGAAACTGCGTAAGTGAAAAGGAGAAGCTGAAGTTGCAGCGCATGTTAGAGGATCACAAGAAATTGTTGTACCCAAATTGCGGAGATGACAAGAAAGAGTTGGGTACCACACTGGAATTGCTGTAATGGAAGGAAGAGAATGGTGTATCTGACAAGGGATTTGAAAAGTTGCTGATAATATTAAAGAAGATGCTTCCAAAGGACAACGAATTGCCCGATAGTACGTACGACGCAAAGAAGGCTGTCTGCCCTCTAGGATTAGAGGTGCAGAAGATACATGCATGCCCTAATGACTGCATCCTCTACCGCGGTGAGTACGAGGATTTGAATGCATGCCCGGTATGCGGTGCATTGCGCTATAAGATCAGCCGCGATGACCCTGGTGATGTTGAGGGCGAGCGCCCCAGGAAGAAGATTCCTGCCAAGGTGATGTGGTTTGCTCCTATAATACCATGGTTGAAACGTTTGTTCCAAAACAAAGAGCATGCCAAGTTGATGCGATAGCACAAAGAAGACCGTAAGAAAGATGGGAAGTTGAGAGTACCCGCTGACGGATCGCAGTGGAGAAAAATCGAGAGAAAGTGGAAGAACTTTGCAGATGATGCAAGGAACATATGGTTTGGTTTAAGTGCAGATGGCATTAATCCTTTTGGGGAGCAGAGCAGCAATTATAGCACATGGCCTGTGAGTCTATGTATCTATACCCTTCCTCCTTGGTTGTGCGTGAAGCGGAAGTTCATTATGATGCCAGTGCTCATCCAAGGCCCCAAGCAACCCGGCAACGACATTGATGTGTACCTAAGGCCATTAGTTGAAGAACTTTTAGAGCTGTGGACTATAGAAGGTGTACGTGTGTGGGATGAGCACAAACAGCAGGAATTTGACCTGCGAGCGTAGCTGTTTGTAACCATCAATGATTGGCCTGCTCTTAGTAACCTTTCAGGACAGACAAACAAGGGATACCACGCATGCACGCACTGTTTAGCTGATAGCAACAGTATATATTTGGATAAATGTAAGAAGAATGTGTACCTGCGACATCGTTGATTTATTTCGATCAATCATGTCTTAAGAAAGAAAGGCAAGCATTTCAAAGGTGAGGCAGATCACCGGAAGAAGCCTCACCACCGTACTGGTCATGATATACTAGATATGGTCAAGGATTTAAAAGTAATCTTTGGAAAGGGTCCTGGCGGACAATCTGTTCCGAATGACGCTGAATGACACACACCCATGTGGAAGAAGAAATCTATATTTTGGGACCTACCATATTGGAAAGAACTAGAGGTCCGCTCTGCAATCGACGTGATGCATGTGATGAAGAATCTTTGCACGAACCTGCTAGGCTTCTTGGGCGTGTATGGGAAGATAAAAGATACACTAGAGGCACGGGAGGACCAGCAACGTATGCATGAAAAAGATGGCATGCATCCAAAGCAGTATCAGGGTCCTGCCAGCTACGCTCTTACCAAAGAAGAGAAGAAAATCTTCTTTCAATGCCTGCTCAGTATGAAGGTCCCGTCTGGCTTCTCGTCGAATATAAAGGGAATAATAAATATGGCAGAGTAAAGTTTCAGAATCTAAAGTCCCATGACTGCCACGTGATTATGACGCAACTGCTTCCGGTTGCATTGAGGGGCTTCTGTTGGGGAACGTTGCAAGGGAAACAAAAAAAATTCCTACGCTCACCAAGATCCAATCTAGGAGATGACCATCTACGAGAGAAGAGATTGAATCTACATACCCTTGTAGACCGAAAGCATTAGCGTTGTAATGAGGTTGATGTAGTTGTACTCTTCACGATCCAATCATGATCCAATCCGATCTAGTGCCGAACGGACGGCACCTCCGAGATTAGCACACGTTCAGCTCGATGGTGTCCTCTCCTTCTTGATCCAGCAAGAGAGGGGGAGGAAGTAGAGGAGATCGGAACCAGCACGACGGTGAGGTGGTGGTGGTGGCAGCGGAAATCCCGCAGGGCTTCGCCAAGCACTGACAGAACGTGGAGGAGGAAGAGAGGGAGGGGGCGGCCAAGGGTGGAAGCGCACTGCCCCGTGCGCCCCTTCCCACTATATATGGAGGAGGAAACTTGGAGGAGGAGGAATAGTGCTGCGTGAACAGTAACATCTGAATAGTACACACATGAACAGTCCACATGAGTAGTAATCCTCTTTCCCAAGTAATGCCTCTTATCTCCTATTTTAAAGGGATTTGATCTTATCACTGGGGACAGCCGCATGGGCCAAGTGGGGCTGCTGTGCCTGGCCCATGAAGGGCTGGTGCGCCCCTCCTTAGAGTCCATGTCGACCCTCCGTGGACTTCCGGACACCTCCGGAACCCTCCGGAACCTTCCGAAAGCTTCCCGGTACAATACCGAAAAAACCAAACTTTTTCCGGAACCCAAAATATGACTTCCCATATATAAATCTTTACCTCCGGACCATTCCGGAGCTCCTTGTGATATCCTGGATCCCATCCGGGACTCCGAACAACTTTCGGACTTTCCACTGTTAATATCTCATTACTACCCTAGCGCTACCAAACGTTAAGCGTGCGACCCTACGGGTTCGGGAACATGCAGACATGACAGAGACTCCTCTCCGATCAATAATCAATAGCGGGACCTGGGTGCCCATATTGATTACCACATATTCAACGAAGATCTTTATTAGTTGAACCACGATGTCAAGGATTCAATCAATCCCGTATGCAATTCCCTTTGTCCAGCGATATGTTACTTGCCCGAGATTCGATCGTCGGCATCTCCATACCTAGTTCAATCTCGTTATCGGCAAGTCTCTTTACTCATTCCGTAATACAAGATCCCGTGACCAACTCATTGGTCACATTGCTTGCAAGCTCATTGTGATGTTGTATTACCGAGTGGGCCCTGAGATACCTCTCCGTCGTACGGAGTGACAAATCCCAGTCTCGATCCATGCCAACTCAACAGACGCCCTCGGAGATACTTGTAGAGCATCTTTATAGTCACCCAGTTATGTTGCGACGTTTGATACACACAAGGTACTCCTTCGGTGTCAGTGAGTTGCATGATCTCATGGTCATAGGAACAGATACTTGATATGCAGAAAATGATAGCAATAAACTTGATACGATCATATGCTATGTTCACAGTTTGGGTCTTGTCCATCACATCATTCTCCTAATGATGTGATCCCGTTATCAAATGACAACTCATGTCTATGACCTGGAAACCATGGCCATCTTTGATCAACGAGCTAGTTCGGTAGAGGCTCACTAGGGACACGTTCTTTGTCTATGTACCCACACATGTATTTGAGTTTCCAATCAATACAATTATAGCATGGATAATAAACGATTATCATGAACAAGGAAATATAATAATAACCATTTTATTATTGCCTCTAGGGCATATTTCCAACAGTCTCCCACTTGCACTAGAGTCAATAATCTAGCATTACATGGTTATGAATCTAACACCCATAGAGTTCTGGTGTTGATCATGCTTTGCCCGTGGAAGAGGCTTAGTCAACGGATCTGCAACATTCAGGTCCGTGTGCACTTTGCAAATATTTATGTCCTCTTCCTTGATCGTATCGTGGATGGCATTGAAGCGTCGCTTTATGTGTCTGGTCCTCCTGTGAAACCTTGGTTCCTTGGCTAGAGCAATGGCACTAGTGTTGTCACAGAACAGAGCCATTGGGTCCAGTACACTGGGCACAACTCCAAGATCTGTCATGAACTACTTCATCCAGACACCTTCCTTCGCCGCCTCCGAGGCAACTATGTACTCCGCTTCGCATGTAGAATCAGCTACCACGCTTTGCTTGGAACTGCACTAGCTTACCGCTCCCCCATTAAGAATATATACGTATCGGGTTTGAGACTTGGAGTCATCCGGATCAGTGTCAAAGCTTGCATCGACGTAACCCTTTACGACGAGCTCTTGATCACCTCCATAAATGAGAAACATTTCCTTCGTCCTTTTTAGGTACTTAAGGATATTCTTGACCGATGTCCAGTGTTCCACTCCTGGATCAATTTGAAACCTTCCCGCCATACTTATGGCAAGGCTGACATCTGGTCTTGTGCACAACATTGCATACATGATAGAGCCTATGGCAGAAGCATAGGGGATGACACTCATCTTTTCTCTATCCTTTGCAGTCACTGGGCATTGAGTCTTACTCAACTTCACACCTTGCAAAATAGGCAAGAACCCCTTCTTTGACTGATCCATTTTGAACTTCTTCAAAACTTTATCATGGTATGTGCTCTGTGAAAGTCCTATTAAGCGTCTCGATCTATCTCTATAGATCTTGATGCCTAATATGAAAGCAGCTTCTCCTAGGTCCTTCATTGAAAAACTCTTGTTCAAATATTCCTTCACGCTATCCAAAAGTTCTATATTGTTTCCAATCAGCAATATGTCATCCACATATAATATTAGAAATGCTATAGAGCTCCCACTCACTTTCTTGTAAATACAAGCTTCTCCGTAAACTTGTACAAACCCAAACGCTTTGATCACCTCATCAAAGCGAAGATTCCAACTCCGAGACGCTTGCACCAGGCCATAAATGGATCGCTGGAGTTTGCAAACTTTGTCAGCATTCTCTGGATCGACAAAACCTTCTGGTTGCATCATATACAACTCTTCCTTAAGGAAACCGTTAAGGAACTCTGTTTTGACATCCATCTGCCAAATTTCATAATCAAAAAATGCAGCTATTGCTAACATTATTCTGACGGACTTAAGCATCGCTACAGGTGAGAAAGTCTCATCGTTGTCAACTCCTTGAACTTGTGAAAAACCCTTTGCCACAAGTCGAGCTTTATAGACGGTGACATTATCGTCCGTGTCCGTCTTCTTCTTGAAGATCCATTTATTCTGAATGGCCTTTCGCCCTTCAGGTAATACTTCCAAAGTCCATACTTTGTTTTCATACATGGATCCCATCTCGGATTTCATGTCTTCTAACCATTTGTTGGAATCCGGGCCCACCATCGCTTCTTCATAGCTCGTAGGTTCACCGTTGCCCAACAACATGACCTCCAAGACAGGGTTACCATACCACTCAGGAGCAGTATGTACCCTTGTCGACCAACGAGGTTCGATAGTAACTTGATCAGAAGCTTCATGATCATCATCATCGGCTTCCTCTTCAACTGACGTAGGTTCCACAGAAACATCTTTCTGCTCTGTGCTACTCTCTGGTTGAAGTAAAGGTTCAACAACCTCATCAAGTTCTATCTTCCTCCCACTCAATTCTTTCCAAAGAAACTCTTTCTTGAGAAATGACCCGTTCTTAGCGACAAACACTTTGCCCTCGGATCTGAGATAGAAGGTGTACCCAACCATCTCCATTGGGTATCCTATGAAGACGCATTTGTCTGCTTTGGGTTCGAGCTTTTCTGGCTGGAGCCTTTTGACATAAGCATCGCATCCCCAAACTTTAAGAAACGACAACTTCGGTTTCTTGCCAAACCACAGTTCATACGACGTCGTCTCAACGGACTTAGATGGTGCCCTATTTAAAGTGAATGCAGCTGTCTCTAACACATAACCCCAAAATGATAGTGGCAAATCGGCAAAAGACATCATAGAACGCACCATATCCAATAAGGTTCGATTACGACGTTCGGACACACCATTACGCTGTGGTGTTCCAGGTGGCGTCAACTGTGAAACAATTCCACATTGTCTTAAGTGATTGCCAAACTCATAACTCAGATATTCTCCCCCTCGATCAGATCGTAGGAACTTGATCTTCTTGTTACGATGATTCTCAACTTCACTCTGAAATTGCTTAAATTTTTCAAACATTTCAGACTTGTGCTTCATTAAGTAAATATACCCATATCTACTCAAATCATCGGTGAAGGTGAGAAAATAACGATATCCACCGTGTGCCTCAATGCTCATCGGACCGCACACATCAGTATGTATGATTTCCAACAAGTCACTTGCCCGTTCCATTGTTCCTAAAAACGGGGTCTTAGTCATCTTGCCCATGAGGCATGGTTCGCATGTGTCAAGTGATTCAAAATCAGGAGACTCCAAAAGTCCATCGGCATGGAGTTTCTTCATGCATTTTACACCAATATGACCTAAGCGGCAGTGCCACAAGAATGTGGTACTATCATTATCAACTCTACATCTTTTGGCATCAATGTTACGAACATGTGTATCATCACTATCGAGATTCAATAAGAATAAACCCCTCACAATGGGCGCATGACCATAAAAGATATTACCCATATAAATATAACAACCATTATATTCTGATTTAAATGAGTAACCATCTCACATTAAACAAGATCTAGATATAATGTTCATGCTCAACGCAGGTACTAAATAAAAATTATTCAGGTTCATCACTAATCCCGATGGTAATCGAACAGCGAGCATGCCGACGGCGATCACATCAACCTTGGATCCATTTCCCACGCGCATCGTCACTTCGTCCTTCGCCAGCCTCTGTCTATTCTGTAGTTCCTGCTTTGAGTTGCAAATGTGAGCAACCGCACCGGTATCAAATATACCCAGGCACTACAACGAGAGTTGGTAAGGTACACATCAATAACATGTATATTATATATACCTTGTTTGGCGTTGGCCCCCTTCTTGTCGGCCAGATACTTGTGGCAATTCCACTTCCAGTGGCCAGTCCCCTTGCAATAGAAGCACTCAGTTTCCGGCTTGGGTCCAGCCTTGGGTTTCTTCATGGGAGGGGCAACTGCTTTGCCACTCTTCTTGGAGTTACCCTTCTTGCCCTTGCCATTCTTCTTGAAACTTGTGGTTTTATTGACCATCAACACTTGATGCTCCTTCTGGATGTTTGACTCAGCGACTTTCGGCATCGCAAACAGCTCGGAGACTGACTTGTTCATCCCTTGCATGTTATAGTTTAGCACGAAGCTCTTATAGCTAGGTGGTAGACATTGAAGAACTCTGTTAGTGATTGCCTCTGGCGGGAGCACAACTCCCAACTCAGCTAGACGGTTGTAATACCCAGACATTCTGAGTATGTGCTCACTGACAGACCCGTTCTGCTCCATCTTGCAGGCAAAGAACTTATCGGAGGTCTCATACCTCTCGATCCGGGCATTCTTTTCAAAAATAAACTTCAACTCCTGGAACATCTCATATGTTCCATGACGTTCAAAACGTCTTTGAAGTCCCGGTTCTAAGCCATACAACATAGCACACTGAACTACTGAGTAGTCATCCACACGTGCTTGCCAGGAGTTCATAACGTCCACAAATGCCGGAGGGGGTTGCGCACCAAGCGGTGCATCAAGGACATAATTCTTTTGGGCTGCCGTGAGGATAATCCTCAGATTACGGGCCCAAACAACAAAGTTACTTCCATCATCTTTCAGCTTGGCTTTCTCTAGGAACGCATTGAAATTGAGGGGAGCTACTGTGCGAGCCATTGATCTACAACATAAAATTTGCAAAGACACCTTAGACTATTGTTCATGATAAATGAGTTCAATTAATCATATTACTTAAAACTCCCACTCAAATTGACATCCCTCCGGTCATCCGAGTGTAACATGATCCAAATTCACCAACCCAAGTCAGACCATCACGTGGGATGAGGTGGTTTCAATGGTGAACATCTCCATGTAGATCATATCTACTATATGATTCATGTTCGACCTTTTGGTCTCTTGTGTTCCGAGGCCATGTCTGTACATGCTAGGCTTGTCAAGTTTAACCCGAGTGTTCCGCATGTGCAAAACTGGCTTGCACCCATTGTATGGGAACGTAGAGTCTATCACACTCGATCATCATGTGATGCTTCGAAAACGATGAACTTTCGCAACGGTGCACACTCGGGGAGAACACAATTTTATCTTGAAATTTTCGTGAGGGATCACCTTATAATGCTACCGTCGTCCTAAGCAAAATAATATGCATAAAAGGATTAACATCACATGCAAATCATATGTGACATGATATGGCCATCAACTCGTGCTTTTGATCTCCATCTCCAAAGCACCGGCATGATCTCCATCGTCACCGGCATGACACCATGATCTCCATCATCATGATCTCCATCATCGTGTCGCCATCGGGGTTGTCATGCCAACCATGCTTCTACTACTATTGCTACCGTTTAGCGATAAAGTAAAGCATTACATAGCGCTTAAAGATTGACACGCAGGTCATACAATAAATAAAGACAACCCTATGGCTCCTGCCGGTTGCCGTATGCATTGACAAGCAAGTCGATATTGACTATTACAAAACATGATCATCTCATACATCATATATATTTCATCATGTCTTTGGCCATATCACATCACAACATACCCTGCAAAAACAAGTTAGACGTCCTCTAATTTGTTGTTGCATGTTTTACGTGGCTGCTATGGGTATCTAGGAAGAACGATTCTTACCTACGTAAAACCACAACGGTGATATGCAAGTTGCTATTTAACCTTCTACAAGGACCGCCTTTTTCGAATCCGATTCAACTAAGGTGGGAGAGACAGACACCCGCCAGCCATCTTATGCAACAAAGTCACATGTCTGTCAATGGTACCGGTCTCATGTACGTGGACATGTAAAGTTGGTCCTGGCCGCTTCATCCCATAATACCGCCAAATCAAGGAAAGACCAAGGAAGGAAGCAATCTGAATATCAACGCCCACAAACTCCTTTGTGTTCTACTCGAGATGTCATCTACGCAAGACCTAGCTCATGATGCCACTGTTGGGGAACGTTGCATGGGAAACAAAAAAAAATTCCTACGCTCACCAAGATCCAATCTAGGAGATGACCATCTATGAGAGGAGAGATTGAATCTACATACCCTTGTAGACCGAAAGCATTAGCATTGTAACGCGGTTGATGTAGTTGTACTCTTCACGATCCAATCGCGATCCAATCCGATCTAGTGCCGAACGGACGGCACCTCCGAGATTAGCACATGTTCAGCTCGATGGCGTCCTCTCCTTCTTGATCCAGCAAGAGAGGGGGAGGAGGTAGAGGAGATCGGAACCAGCACGACCGTGAGGTGGTGGTGGTGGCAGCGGAAATCCGGCAGGGCTTCGCCAAGCACTGACGGAACATGGAGGAAGAGAGGGAGGGGGCGGCCAAGGGTGGAAATGCACTGCCCCGTGCGCCCCTCCCCACTATATATGGAGGAGGAAACTTGGAGGAGGAGGAATAGTGCCGTGTGAGCAGTACCACGTGAATAGTACACACATGAACAGCACCACGTGAATAGTAATCCTCTTTCCCAAGTAATGCCTCTTATCTCCTATTTTAAAGGGATTTGATCTTATCACTTGGGACAGCCGCATGGGCCAAGTGGGGCTGCTACGCCTGGCCCATGAAGGGCTGGTGCGCCCCTCCTTAGAGTCCGTGTGGACCCTCCGTGGACTTCTGGACACCTCCGGAACCCTCCGGAACCTTCTAGAAGCTTCCCGGTGCAATACCGAAAAAAAAACTTTTTCCGGAACCCAAAATATGGCTTCCCATATATAAATCTTTACCTTCAGACCATTCCAGAGCTCCTCGTGATATCCTGGATCCCATCCGGGACTCGTAGCAACTTTTGGACGTTCCACTGTTAATATCTCATTACTACCCTAGCGCTACCAAATGTTAAGCGTGCGACCCTATGGGTTCGGGAACATGCAGACATGACCGAGACTCCTCTCTGATCAATAATCAATAGCGGGACCTGGATGCCCATATTGATTCCCACATATTCAATGAAGATCTTTATCGGTTGAACCACGATGTCAAGGATTCAATCAATCCCGTATGCAATTCCCTTTGTCCAGCGATATGTTATTTGTCTGAGATTCGATCGTCGGTATCTCCATACCTAGTTCAATCTCGTTACCGGCAAGTCTCTTTACTCGTTCCGTAATACAAGATCCCGTGACCAACTCATTGGTCACATTGCTTGCAAGCTCATTGTGATGTTGTATTACTGAGTGGGCCCTGAGATACCTCTCCGTCGTACGGAGTGACAAATCCCAGTCTCGATCCATGCCAACTCAACAGACGCCCTTGGAGATACCTGTAGAACATATTTATAGTCACCCAGTTCCGTTGCGACGTTTGATACACACAAGGTACTCCTCCGGTGTCAGTGAGTTGCATGATCTCATGGTCATAGGAATAGATACTTGACATGCAGAAAATGATAGCAATAAACTTGACACGATCATATGCTACGTTCACAGTTTGGGTCTTGTCCATCACATCATTCTCCTAATGATGTGATCCCATTATCAAATGACAACTCATGTCTATGACCTGGAAACCATGGCCATCTTTGATCAACGAGCTAGTTCGGTAGAGGCTCACTAGGGACACGTTTTTTGTCTATGTACACACACATGTATTTGCGTTTCCAATCAATACAATTATAGCATGGATAATAAACAATTATCATGAACAAGGAAATATAATAATAACCATTTTATTATTGCCTCTAGGACATATTTCCAACAGCTTCTACCGGACAACGTTCGATTAGACATTGTGAAGTTATGTGCATTTCTCAATGCAATCTCTCCGAAGGTAATCGATCCAGAAATCCTACCAAGGTTACAGAATGATTTGGTGCAATGTCTTGTCAGTTTCGAGTTGGTGTTTCCACCATCCTTCTTCAATATCATGACGCACGTCCTAGTTCACCTAGTCGAAGAGATTGCCATTCTGGGTCCTGTATTTCTACACAATATGTTCCCCTTTGAGAGGTTCATGGGAGTCTTAAAGAAATATGTTCATAACCGTGCTAGGCCAGAAGGAAGCATCTCCAAGGGCCATGAAACAGAGGAGGTCCTTGAGTTTTGTGTTGACTTTATTCCTGACATTAAGCCGATTGGTGTCCCGAATCGCAGCATGAGGGCAGACTTGGTGAAAAAGGCACGCTAGGAAAGAATTCAGTAATATGCTAGGATGGGCATTCCTGGGCGCAAGCACACTACACAGTTCTACAAAATTCCAGCTTGGTGGCTCCGTATATCGACGAACACAAGAATATTCTACGCTCCAAACACCTGGAGCAGTCTGACGACTGGATTACACGTGAACACACGGGGACTTTCGGCGGTTGGTTGCAGACACGTCTCATGCATGACGACACTGTTGCAGATGATCTGTACTTGCTGTCCAAGTTACCATCTTCGACTATATTGACTTTCAAAGGGTACGAGATAAATGGGAATACATTTTACATGATCGCCCAAGATAAAAAGAGCAGCAACCAAAATAGTGGTGTCCGCTTTGATGCTGCAAACACCAATAGGCCAAAGGACACATATTATGGTTACATAGAGGAGATATGGGAACTTGACTATGGACGTGAATTGAAGGTCCCTTTGTTTTGCTGCAAATGGGTCAATCTGTCAGGAGGCGGCATAAAGGAAGACCCGTAGTACGGAATGACAACAGCGGATCTCAATAATCTTGGGTATGCAGACGAACCATTCGTCCTAGCCAATGATGTGGCGTAGGTTTTTTATGTGAAGGACATGTCTACCAAGCCGAAAAAAAAGAAAAGATAAGGAAGCGAATACATCATACGATGAGCCAAAGCGCCACATAGTTCTTTCAGGGAAAAGAAATATCGTGGGAGTGGAGGACAAGACAGACATGTCAGAAGATTATGAAAAGTTTCATGAAATTGCTCCCTTCACAGTGAAGATTGACCCAAGCATCATGTTAAATGATGAAGATTGTCCATGGTTACGGTGCAAAGGGACACACGCGAAGAAAAAAATTTATACCCAAAGATCCAACTCTGGGATGTGACCGGCTTCACCGTCATCACTTTTTTCTCTAGTGAGTTTCCGGACTTATCTCGAAAGTCCCACTTCGGACAAACCGGATGGAATCTTTGTAATAGTTAGGGTATATATGTGTTTTGGCATTTGAAAGGCGAAGAAATATGTCTTTAAGGACTGGATGCAATTTTCAACCCTTTCTGACTTCATTTGCTATTTTTCATGCATTTACTGATTTTTTTTAGCTAAATGACCCTGAAATTGAAAAGCACTACAAATGAACTCTGAAAGGTTGAAAGTGGGCATGGTATCATCATTTCACCAACATAGCATGTGCTAAAAAGTTGAGAGGGTTACGGCAAAAACTGGATGCACTTCGTGTACAAAATGGACAATCTCTTTTGAAGTATCAGGCTTTCGAATGAAAACTCATCTGTTACGAAGGCATTTTATTTTTTTAAAACTTATTTCAACTCTGGATGTTTTGTGCATCCAGTATGCACTATTCAAAGCCACGTCATCAATTTTCAACCCTTTCTGACTTCATTTGCTATTTTTCATGCATTTACTGATTTTTTGAGCTAAATTACCCTGAAATTGAAAAGCACTACAAATGAACTCTGAAAAGGTTGAAAGTTGGCATGGTATCATCATTTCGCCCACATAGCATGTGCTAAAAAGTTGAGAGGGTTACGGCAAAAACTGGATGAACTTCGTGTACAAAATGGACAATCTCTTTCGAAGTATCACGCTTTCGGACGAAAACTCATCTGTTACAAAGGCATTTCATTTTTTTAAACTTATTTCAACTCCAGACTTTTTGTGCATTTAGTATGCACCATTCAAAGCCACATCATCAATTTTCAACCCTTTTTGACTTCATTTGCTATTTTGCATGCATTTACTGATTTTTTTTGAGCTAAATGACCCTGAAATTGAAAAGCGCTACAAATGAACTCTGAAAAGGTTGAAAGTTGGCATGGTATCATAATTTCACCCACATAGCATGTGCTAAAAAGTTGAGAGGGTTACGGCAAAAACTGGATGCACTTCGTGTACAAAATGGACAATCTCTTTCGAAGTATCAGGCTTTCAGACGAAAACTCATCTGTAATAAAGGCATTTCATTTTTTAAAACTTATTTCAATTCCAGACTTTTTGTGCGTTTAGTATGCATCATTCAAAGCACGACATCAATTTTAAACCCTTTCTGACTTCATTTGTTATTTTTCATGCATTTACTGATTTATTTTGAGTTAAATGACCCTGAAATTGAAAAGCACTACAAATGAACTCTGAAAAGGTTGAAAGTTGGCATGGTATCATAATTTCACCCACATGGCATGTGCTAAAAATTTGAGAGGGTTACGGCAAAAACTGGATGCACTTCGTGTACAAAATGGACAATCTCTTTCGTAGTATCAGGCTTTCGGACGAAAACTCATCTGTTACAAAGACATTTCATTTTTTAATATAAACTAAGAATTACCAAATTGAATATAATGATAAAACACACTAATATTAAATAGCAAAAAAAAGAATCACTAAAAAATCTATTTTTAAATTAAAGTTATTCACAAACTAGTGATTCACACAAATTTCAAATAATTCAAATTTAAACTATTCAAATTCGAAAATTACTGGCACTAACAGAAAGTTTATAATTTTTTTGACCTAAAGCAAAAAAGATTCACTCAGAAACTCTAAATAAAGAAAAAAACAATTCAGAAACAAAAGAAATTAAATAAAGGAGAAAACCCAACCTTTAGTTGGGCCAGGATGCAGGCCTGCACGACCCACTAAGCCCCACAGGGCAGCATAGATTCAATAGGCCCACAAAGGCCTGCTTAGAGAGGAGCTCGACAGAGCTACCGCGCCGGGGCTTATAAACAAGTGCGGACGCCCTTCGCTGGGCGAGGTGGGACTAAACATCCACCGCAGTGCGTCGTGCTAGGAACAGGTCTTTAGTCCCGGTTGGTGGCTCCAACCGCGACTATAAACCCCCCTTTAGTCGTGGTTGGAGCCACCAACCGAGACTAAAGGCCTGGCTTCCCGCCGCTTGGCTTGGCCAAAATTCACCCTTTAGTCCCGGTTGGTGGCTCCAACCGAGACTAAAGGTGCCTCCTATATATACAACACTTACGAATTTTCACTCCATTCCCATCGACGCGCCGAACCAACGCCGCCAGGCTGCCGCCGTCGCTCGCGCATCCGCCCGCGCCGACGACGCCGCCAGGCTGCCCCCGAGCCCGACCTCGTCGTCGCCGACGCCGCGCGCCTCTCCTCTCCGATCCGGCACCGCCCCCGACACGTGCCGCCCACGCCGTCCGTGCGCGCCTGCCACGACGCCGCCATTGATCGCCGCCCGCGCCCGCCGGCCTTGACCGTCGCCGTTCTCGACCTCGCCCACTGTGAGCTCGCGCCGCCCCGGCCCTCCGGCGATTTTTTTTCACTAGATATGCATGCATGTTTTAGATTATTATTAATTAGTATACAATGTATATATATATATATGTATATATGTATGTATGTTTTGATGTTTTAGATGTTTTAGATGATTATTTTTTCACTATATGTATGTATGTTTTAGTTTTTTTTCACTAGTTTTTTTATACAATGTATGTATATATATATTAATTGTAGATGAACGGTGGAATTTGCATCGATTTTCTGTTTTTTAGTTTTTTATACTTATAGAAAAAAGTTGCATAGAAAAAAGTTGACCATGTATTAATAATATTTTAATGTTAATATATATCTTAATGTTGTATTTGCGAAAGTTTTCATATATTTGCAAAATTAAGTGAAAAAGAAGTAAAAAAATCACAATCAAGCATTTAAAAAATGTTAAATTTGCAGAGAATTTGTTCTCGACGTCTACGATGCCCGGCCCGCATCCTCGTCGTCGACTCGTTCGCGACGACGTCCTACTTCAGAGGCGCCATGTCCGGGACTAGGCTCCGCCGGGCTGGCACTGGGAGGTGCTACCTTCCGGGGCACGCAGCTTGGTGAGGAACCTGGTTCCCGTCGTCGACTCGGAGCTTCTTTGGTGGCATTCGTGTGGGCCACATTCGGTGCGGAGGCAGCCGGCCTGACCGGAGGTGGTACGTCGCCATGTCAGGGAGGAGGACGAGCATGTCCGTCGCTACATGGTTGCGTTGGACGTCAGGTTCTCCAATACCTGGCAGGTTCTTCGAGGATCTGACCCGAGCTATGATCCTGTGATGGTTCCTTCTCTTTGGGTGTCCACCGCCCGCCCCTCAGGAACCGCGAGTGAACTAGATTCTTCGATAATATTCAATCTGTATTACCTAGTGATGTTATATGATAATATTCAAGATGTATTAGTGATAATTAATACTCGAGATGTATTCGAGATTATATTCGATAATATTCGAGACGATGTATTCGAGATCATATTCGATGATGTATATTATCTGCAATATTCGAGATGTATTAGTGATATTATTCGAGATGCATATTATCTACTATGATTCAATTTTTCCTTATTGATTGCATTCTAATTTGAATACTAAATTGTTTTGTCTTTCTTCTCGATTAGTTAATATAAGCTATGGACAATACCGGCAGAGACGGAGAAGAGACCATGTTTGACATGATACGCTCCCCAATCCTAGATGAGAATGAACCCGAAGATGACGGCTCGCAATATCTGAACAATTCCGGTGAGGGAGTATTAATATTTGATGAAGACGAACGAAGAGACGAAGGCCACAACAATGATGATGAAGGAAATGTTCTTCAAATAACAATGTCCAGCGAGGTATATATATATAAGGCCTCTGGTGATCATTACATGTATTAATTGATTTGTATATATATATATTAAGGAATCGATCTTCTTCTTTTAATTAGCCCTCCGGATCGAGCAAATCTTCTACAAGCAAGGCAGTACGAGGCCCGACCAGAAGGTTGCAGGCTGGCATAAAGTACAACATCGATGCCATCAAAGAAAATGGCGAACTGCTTGCTCCTAAAAAGAATGCGGACAAATGGATTCGTCAATGCGGAGTTATTGTCAGGGACCAAATCCCGATCTCCATTCAAGAATGGAATAAGTCAGCAAAGGGATATCGAGGAGTTACTTTTGTCGACGAAAGAGCAAAAGATCTGTGTTGGGAATCGCTCATGGCACATTTCACCCTACCAGATCCTTTGACAGATGAAAACGGGAGAAAGTCAAGAAGAGTGCTCTTAAGAAGATGGCGATAGCATTCAACAACCACAAGAAAAGAATATGGTCCAAGTACGAAGCAGATGGAAAGAAGACTCCAGCATTCAAGGGAACACTGGAGAAGGCAAAGATCATTGGGACGCTTTCGTGCAGTTCAAGGAATCGGAATTAGCTAAGGAACGGTCGAGAATAAACAAGATTAATGCTGCGAAAAAAAAGTGGCACCATACTCTGGGGCCAGGTGGCTACCAGGATCCCCGGCCTAAGTGGGATCTCGCTGAGGAACATATGATTGCTGCAGGGGTCACTCCAGTTACATTGAGTTGGCCCCCCAGGTGCAGGACCTGGTTTTATGGGCATGGGGGGAAGTTGGACCCAGAGACAGGGCTGGTTATGGAGCGGGCAAGTCTTAAAGAAGCCACCGACAAATTACTTGTTGCAATAGAAGATGCTCGAATGGGGAAGTACAAGCCCGATAGAGAGAATGACGAGCTTACGCGCACCCTGAAGAATCCTGAAGACCCGGGACGAACACGAGGCAAAGGCGTTGTTTCGTGGTTTGAGAGGTTTGCGGATTGGAACGCCACTTACAGAAGCCGTGCGAGAAAGAGGAAGCACGAGGAGGAGCAGAGTAAGCAGGAAGCAGACCGCCTTCAACTGGTAGAATCAAAGCACGTGGAGTTGGAACGCGCTTTCCTAAGGCAGCAGGAGCAGATTGACTCACTTAGCCAGGAAAGGGCGTCTCAGCGGCAGCAGCAAGCAGATCCAGCATTGGATACAACCTTCCCATCTATGCCGAAAAGTAGCGTGGGTTCCACCCCGGCCGATGATGAACTGCTGGATAGATACCCTGTGGATGATATCAAAGATAAGACAAATTGTGAGCTACACATGAAAGTCAAGAACATATCCATGAAGGTGGCAGACGGCTATGCTTTAACAAATCCCCCTGAAGCAAACTTCCATTGCAATCCGATTCCAGCTGGCTATGTTCATGTCGGGGTTGATGAAGTGATGTCAGGATATGACGAGCTAGAGCTTGACATTCCTGGAGGTAACGAGGAGCGCACACTAGGAGAGGCCATACATCGTATCATTCTATGGAGAAAGGATTGCATCGTCTTTCCAAGGCCACCGACTCCTCCTCCAAGTCCGCCGCGTCAGCAAGCTCCTCCTCCAAGTCCGCCACCGCGTCAGCCGACTCCAACCCTACCCGAGACGTAGCGCGGCGCTAGTCCTCCAAGTCCGCCACCATGTCAGCTGACTCCAACCCTGCCAGAGACACAGCGCGGCGCTAGTCCGCACCGCGTCAGCCGTCTCCACCACCCCACCCCAAGACGGAGCCCATCAACGTGAGTCCGCCATATCGATCTCGGGCGTGTCAGCCTTCTCCAAAGCGGAAGAGAGCACCAAGCAAGAAAGCTCCTCCTGCCAAAAAGAAGTTGCCTTACGATATGACTAACGAGGAACTCGACGCCGAAGTGGCTGCCCAACTGAAGGCCCATTTTTCACGGAAACAGCCCACGCCGAAGGAGAAAATACCTGATGAAGTCATAAAACACTTTATTGATAATGCTCAACCGACTGTGAAGAGGACGGCCTCAGACTATGACCGTATTATTAAGAAGTTATATCATGCACAGGAGTCGAGCTCGAGCCAAGCACGTAGTAGCAAATGCGGGAGAACTGTTCCCCAGCTGGGAGAACAGGCAGTGCAATCGACCCCCCCGCTCATTGTACAACAATCACATGTGAGTACCGCCAATCTGCCGGAAATAACCGACGCTCATAGAAAGATGGCTAAAGAGGCCAGTTGCACTGTTGAACAACTCCTTGGCATCCAGGATCTCCCCAAGATTGAAGATCACGAAGTAGCATGGAAATATGTCCCCGGCCAAGATCTGGCCAGGGATGTCAAGAGTCTATCAACGAGAATGTGTGATTTGCATGACTGGTACCTGATAGCAGTCAAGAAGGGGCTAGATTCCATCATGGTGAAAGTCAAGGAAGAACATTACTTCCATGCAAAAGATTTGTGGGTTGAGTTTCAAGAAATGTTTCAGTTATTCAATCAAGACGCACTCGACAAATCTCTCGTCAGTTGCTATTGTCTGTAAGTGATTTCTTTCTGTAATTTAAGTCTCTAGCTGTGCTCGTTCGTTGCCTGTAATTACCCTCACTATATTCTTTTCTGTGGTATTATGCAGAATGAAGATTTATGAAGTGAAAAGAGATGGACGCTATGGCATTGGGTTCATTGACCAAAATACCATTAATGAAGAGGTGTGGACACGTCACCCAAATGAGACAGAGAAGATGTTGCTACAGTTTTTGAAGCAACTAAATATCCAACCAGAAATAGTATTTCCTTACAACTTCAGGTGAGTGTTCCTGTCTTGTACTACAAATTCTATTTTGCTTACTAGCTAGATGTTAATAAGTGTAGTTGATGAGTTATATATATATGCACATGGCCGCTTAATTATACAAACGTGTGCGCATGCAGTTTCCACTGGATCCTGCTCATCATTGAAGTTGAAGAGGGAAAAGTTAGAGTACTAAACTCACTACTTAAAGACCCTAAAGATTACTTAATCGTGAAGGGGATGGTCGACAGGTAATTTCAATCATTATCGCACTATGTCAGCCTCTTTAGTTCATTTCTTGACATAAACTAATTAAAAACTCCTTTATTCATTTTCTTTGCCAGGCAGGGTTTGGCAAAGCTTCATCAAACAGGTCCTAGGCCAATGGAAAAAAGAACTGAAATGGGTGCGACCCAAGGTATGTTATTAAGTAGTACTAGCTTGTAACACCCAAAATTTTATTCCTGGATTTTCAAAATCTTTTCTTGTAAAGGAATTCTTGGAGACCATTTTGGTCTCTGTTTGAATGCCTTTTCAAATTTTGTTGGGTTCAAAATTTTCCTAGAGGGTTCTGTTTTGTTTGATGGTTTTATTTGGAAGGTAATTTTTGGGGATTAGCATAGTTTCTTCTCAGTTAAGCTTCTTCCTTAACTCAATTATCCCTAGGAGATGTCTTTTCTTTCCTTCTAAACACTCTCAAAAATTTATCCAATAGTATTTCTATCACTTCTAAATTCTTTCTAAAGCCACTCACACCTTCTAGGGCAGCAACCAACTTCTTTCCACTCCACAAATATATTTTTTTCTCACTTAAAACAAATTCCAAAATGTGAATATGTAATATCAATGGTTTCTTTGAGTTACAAAGGAACTACATTTTCTACCATCTTTCTACCTCCACCAAAGTTTCCCTATCAACTAGATGGTACCCAAAACCCATTTCACGAAAAACATTGGGTGACCAAGTTTAAAATTTTCAAAATTCAAACAGTTTAAATTTAAACCAGAAACCATTTTCTTGCCCAAAACCTATTCCAAACTTCTCCAAAAATTCTGGAACTTTGGCAAACTCATTTTTGAGCATCAACACATCACCACAAAAATTCCCACAAAATCCTAAAATCTCTAGCACCTTCTGTCATTTCATCAAATAGCTAGTGTGCACACTGTTGATCGCTGTCCAAAGTTCAGTTAACTGAATTTGGGTTCAGACGACAGAGACGAACGGTGTCGTGCACTTCTCCCCTTCCTTCTCCACCACGGCGTCGCCGTTGCTCATCAATGCCGCTACTCCCTGGCCCACTCCCCAGCCTCTCCTCACCGATGAGCTGGCGGCTAGCCGGTGCAACGGCCACCGTGCACATCCACGGCGGACCGAGCGGAGTCGCCTCGGCCACCGGCCACCATCACTGCGCCGCACCGCCTTGACCTACCTCTCTTCCCACGCGTCGCTCCTCCCCGCCTCTCTATGCGCTGGCCGCGCCGACCACGCCGTCTGGACCCCTCCTGGCAGTCGCCGGAGTAATCCACCGCCGCCTCACCCGTACGGCGGCCACACCATGGATAAGGCCACCGAGCCCGAGCTCGTCCTCACTGGCGCTTCGGGCAGCTTCCACCATCCTCACTGACACCCACCGACCGCGGCCATCGCCCAAACCTACCTCGCCGACCACCGTAAGTCCGGCGTGATCCGAACCTCGCTGGACCGCCTCGGATCCCCTATAAAAGGGACCCCCGAGCTCCGTTCTGGGCACTCACCACCTCCACCACATCCCAATCACCCTCCAGTGCCTTTCCCCAACCTCGAGGAGGTCTTCTTCCTCATCTCCGATCACCACCCCGCCGCCACCAACCCTGATCGGCTCGATGCCGTTACACCACCATCACTGCTCAAATCTTGCCAGTAGTCATATATTCCACTGCATCATCGATTCCTCGCTCCAATTTCACCTCCCGATCCCTCTCCGGTGAACTCCACCACCACCCGAAGCGACGTCCGCCGCCGTCGACCTCGCCGTCGCTCCGTTGCTCGCCGGCGAGAACCACCACCAACTGACGCGGAATCCTGCCCCAAGCACATTCCGACCATCGCTGCCTCCTGAAACGCCGGCGATCGCCACTGGTGACCACCGCATCCCTTCTGCCTCCGCACGCGTTGGTGCCAAAATTCAAACCCGACGGGTGGCCCCCACCCGTCAGCTCTCTCTCACGTTTCTGTGTTAAAGCAAGGCGTATTTTGCCTTTTACGTCTTCTCCACTGGAAGGCGTATTCGCTACCAAAACGTTTTTTTATTTATAAAAGCAGTTTGACCAGAGCTTTGACTGCTTATAACTTTTTAACCACAGATCCAAATGAGTTGATTTTTTTTTTGAAATTTTTACTTTGCTCTATAGTTTTTTTTAGTATTTATTTGAAAATATTTTGAGAAATTTTTTTGTACTGTGATGAGGTTCTTATTTTATTTTGAATTTGAAATTTTCAGAAAAAGAAGAAAACTTTGCTGGAAATTTGGAGGGGTTTTCTCCTGACTACTTTGGACAAGGCAAGCATATTTGAACTCAGGAGATGATGATTACATTGCGTAGTTGCATTGGTTGAGGTTGCACCATATGATAGAAAGTAGACATGCATGCATGGTCATGTCATACTTTTTCATTTGCTTGCATGCTACTCAAGCACCTCTCTGACATGCATGGAAACTCTGAGAATTCAGAAGTGTTTCTTCTGTTTTGGATGTGCCGGTGGGCACGGGCCTTATCCTGACACGATGGTGTCTCGGTGACAGTTATGGAGTGTACAGGTCATATTAATAACACCTCCTGAGTCGGCCTAGATCGAGTCTTGTTCCGTTACACCGAGCTGTATATCATGCTGCCATGGGTCCTTCAGCAAGGAAGGTACATCTTAGTAAGTTGGTAACCCCTGTCTGGGTACACACCACCTAGAGGACCACGATGAGGGTTTCCATGGCCATGGACTAAATCCTGTCATCGGGTCAGGGGGCATGGGTGTTTCCGGTTGTTGCCGAGAGGGGGTCCCCCTTGTAATCCGCGCGTATAAATAGTGATCCCATGCTAGTCGAGACGATGGTCTCCCCGACTTAGAGATTTTCTGGAAATATGCTTTGGGTGATTCCTGGCATCCGGACGGTTAATCTGGTGTGTGCTAGTCAGGCGTGTTTCCAACCCAAAAACCGTAATGAGAATTAGTCAGTGTCATGGTACTGACTAAGGAAACCTCATACACGTGGGTAAAGAGTACACCCTCTGCAGAGTTATATCTATTCGAATAGCCGTGTCCACGGTCAAGGATGTTAGCTGGGTGGGTCAAGTGTCGGTCCCGGTGTCGATCTTTGGAGGAAGTAAATAAAAATCAAGCATGATTAATTGCAGGATGATTATTATCACTACTGGTATTATTTTCATGAATATTTCTAATGGTGTGAATTTTTACTGTGGACTAACCCGTTTCTCTTATTTTTGTTCTAAGTGTCTCAGGGGCTGGCTAAACTACCCCGGACATTCAGTTTTATTTTTAAGACCTCTCGTGGCGTCCCTCGAGTTTTCAGGCAGTTATATCTCGCCACTACTCTTGTGGACACCCTACTGGCATTTCTTTTCAAGACCTCTCGTGGCGTCCCTCGAGTTCTTACTCTTGTGGATACCCAATTGGCATTTCTTTTCAAGACCTCTCGTGGCGTCCCTCGAGTTCTTACTCGGTTGGCATTTCTTTTCAAGACCTCTCGTGGCGTCCCTCGAGTTCTCAGGCGGTTCTATCTCGCCAATACTCTTGTGGACACCCGTTTGGCATTTTTCTTCAAGACCTACCGTGGTGTCACCTTTTGACATCCGACCGGCACTTCTTTATGTTTTCTTTATCACTAACAATTTACTTCTGCATAAACTAAAAATTATCGTGACATGATTTAATTTTTCTGTCATCATGCATACAATATAGTTCAGCATGAGCTTTTCATATTAATTTACCCTGAGCATATGCATTCATGACATCTTTTGTTCGTTATGTTTGTGAGTACATTCCAACGTACTCACTGGCTTGTCCCTGGCTATTTACTTGGCCAGACTTGGAGGAGGATGAGCTTATGGAGGAGAATTGCGCTAGCGAGCCCGACGCTTAGAGGAGTCCCAGTCAGTGCACCTATGATATCGAGTCTACCACATGTATTATCCGCAGAGCTTCCGCTACACAAATAAAATAGTCAAGCCTCACACTGACACTTGACTCTATTTTATTGTATCAGTACGAGAGTACCACCACACCACTGTCATATTCCACCACCGTAGTATACTGACATGGTTGTAATAATTGTTGAGCACTCAGACTCAACCTGATGTAATATTATGTTTACTGGATATCTGTATCAAGGAAGTCCACCAGTTTGTTGATATTTGGGCTAGTGTGACTTAGGGCTACTCTGTGATTTATTCTCAGAAATGGTCTTGACAAACCTTGCTACCAGAGCCAGGCTAACTGTAGGAAGCCCTAGGCACGATCGCTAGCACTCGAGTCAGTACTAACATTTTTAGCATGCATCTCATGCATTGTAGCAAATTTCCCTTGGTCATCATATACTTATGATATGACTATTTGGATTTTTTTTCTACTGTTGTAGATGGCTGGTGGCAACTGCTCATCCCAGATTTTCGCCAATGAGCCCGCGGGATTTTCCTGTCTTCTCGCCATCATCGCTAGGGACGCGATGAGGTCTCCAGGCCGTCCGGAGTACACCGTTTTCCCTGACAGGATCACGGACACCCTGACTATGTACCAGGCCTCGGTATATATTCGGGGCGAAAGTACCTTGGCTTTCCATCACTATCATTTTATGGGGAGAGTCATGCCCTCTGAGAGGCATGCTATTCAGATGGCCGCACGTGAGGCTATCGCTCGTCTAACGGACATCCTGCCTATCATGCAGACCCGTCCCTATCACTATCTGCCATGCCACGTTCCATACACCAGCCACTATGCCTTTCCCTGCACCGTAGGGGAAAGGGATGTGGCGATTGAGCCACTGGTTTAGTACATCATGTGTCTGGAGTCAGTCTTCACCTCTCTGGTGGATGACCATCTTGCTGCACGGATGGACTTAGCTCGTGCGAGGGTTACTCGTAGGAGCGAGTACCGTTCCCCTTCGCCTCGCGCTCCTGTCATCCCTACCCCAACATATGATCCTCCTCATGGTTCCACGACTCAGTGCTCATCGCTGGCTGATGAGGCTAGCCGCCTGGCTGCACCTATTCCGGTCAGAGCTCCACTACCGACGAGCATGGTGCCACCACGAGCAGGCGTGGCATCGACGACTGCCCGACAGGAGACTATTCCCGAGGAGGAGGAGGAGGGGGAGGTCGAGTCATCGGCACCTCGTCTGGGACTCACCCTCGGCAGGCTTCAAGATGTTCCGTGAGGACAGACGAGGCATTCCACTGTAGACGACCGTTACGAGAGCGCAGATGTAAAATGTTTATTTTCTGTTTCTTTTCTTCTTTTTTAAGATGGCGAGTAGTAGACTTGGACCACAGCACGTTGAGAGCACGGAGTAGTACACTAGATTAAATAAGTGGTCGTGTAGTATACAATTTTCTGCAAGCGCTTTTGTATGATAAAACCATGCTTGTATAATTAAAACCTTGTTTGTATGATAAAATCTGACATGTATAATTAAATCTGCATGTATAATATAACTAGCTGCCTTGTCATACCTTGTTCTGAGGGGAGGTTTATTTTTAGTTTCTTAGAATTATTTTCTGCCATTTGATCCTTTTCTCTCCGGTGTTACACAAATACCCCAGAAGGAAAATGCATCGCCCCTGGACCCGTTCCATGCCAACTCTGCCAGAGAACAATCTTGGACAAATGGGAAATAATTTTACTCAGGGATAGCCAAGTCAACAGAGTAACGACTCAGCATTCTCAGAAGTATGCCATTTGTATGAGCAAAGCCAGCAACAGCACCAAGAAATGATGCAGCACTTAATCAACATGGGGACTCACCAGGGAGAACATCAGCCCAGATCCAAATTATCTGAGTTACAAAAGACCCGTCCAACGGTCTTTACTCACATAGACAAACCGTTGGAGGCAGACGATTGGCTAAGTGGTATGGAAAGAAAATTGGTTATCACCGAGTGTATGGACCAGGAAAAAGTGCTATATGCTCCGCACTATTTTTCTGGAACAGCCATTTCTTGGTGGGAGAATTTATGTCACACACTTCCCAATGGAGCAAATATGACATGGGCACAGTTCAAGGAGAATTTTCGGGGAGCACATATCCCTAACAGTATTATGAAATTGCAGAAAAGAGAATTTGAGGATCTCAAACAGTGAGGCACCACAGTGACACAATACCTGGATCAGTTTACTCAGCTGGCCCGGTATGCCAATGACGAATACATGACAGAAAGCAAGAAGATGGAAAAATTTCTTGACGGGCTTACCTCATCTCTGAAGTGCCAACTTGTGGTCCGCACTTTTCCAGATTTCAAGACGCTCGTAGACAAGGCCATTATACTGGAAAATGAACACCGCAACATGAATGAAGCTCGAAAGCACCGTATGAATCAGTCAACACAGTTTCGCAACAACAGGGCCCAAGAATGAATTTCAAAGGCCTGTGGTACCCCGACCAGCAGCTATAGCTCCACAGCAGAACCGCAGTGCCTTCAATAATAGGACCAAAGATACAACGTTCCGTCCTGGAATCACCTGTTATGCCTGCGGACGAGAGGGGCATTACTCCAGAGAATGCCCAAAACAGTGGAATAACACTTCCAAGACCAACAACAACGGCTGCGGTACAAATACAGCTCCACGACGCAACAATTTCAATTCCAATAACAACCAAAAGAAGGGACAGATCAACCACGTGACCTTTAAGGAGGCACAGAATGCACCGGATATTGTGTTTGGTACGTTCCTTGTCAACTCAATAAATGCTACAGTATTATTTGATTCTGGGGCTTCCCACTCATGCATTTCCAAAAGATTTGCTTCGAAGAATCAGTTTTCTCTTTGACCTTTGCAAAATTCCATGGTTATTCAGTCCCCGGGATCGAGGCAAAGCACACAATGGTACTACAAGGGTGTGAACGTTGAAATCAAAGGAATGGGATTTCTAGCCAACCTTATTGTACTGGAAGCAGTCGATCTAGATATTATTTTGGGAATGGATTGGTTAACCACTAACAAAGGTTTCATAGACTGCTACAACCGTACAGTAACTCTCACTAATTTCCAAGGGAAAACAATCAAATTTGGCACAAGAAGGATTTCTACATCACAAGGAAAATTAAATCAAGTGGATGCAGCGGAATTAAGTAAGGTTCCTGTAGTCTGCGAGTACCCCGATGTATTTCCTGAGGAGCTACCAGGAATGCCCCCGGACCGCGAAATTGAATTCGTTATTGAATTGGCACCTGGAACGACACCCATATATAAGAAGCCGTAACGTATGGCTCTGACAGAATTGGCTGAGTTAAAGAAACATATTAAGGAATTAATGGAAAAAGGTTATGTTCGACCCAGCTCATCACCATGGGGATCGCCAGTTTTATTTGCTAAGAAAAAGGATGGTACCCTATGGTTATGTATTGATTACAGGGCACTTAATATGGTCACCATCAAAAATAAATACCCACTGCCAAGGATCAATGACTTGTTCGAACAGCTAGCCGAAGCCAAGGTTTTCTCGAAAATAGACTTGAGGTCAGGCTACCATCAATTAAAAAATCCGATCGATAGACATACCCAAGACTGCCTTTACCACCAGATATGGGTTATATGAGTTCACAGTAATGCCGTTCGGCTTAACCAACGCTCCGGCATATTTTGTGCACCTCATAAACAAGGTCTTCATGAAGGATTTGGACAAGTTCGTGGTTGTATTTATCGATGACATACTTATTTATTCCAAGACACCTGAGGAACATGAGCAGCATCTTCGGATAGTGCTGGAGGAATTAAGGAAAAATCAACTATATGCCAAATTCAGTAAATGTGAATTTTTGTTAAGAGAAGTTGGTTTTCTTGGACACATATTGACACAAGATGGGATAGCAGTGGACCCGAGTAAAGTGAAAGATGTCTTGGGATGGAAGCAACCCATAAACATGACAGAGGTCAGGAGTTTTCTTGGTCTGGCTGGCTATTATCGGAGATTTATCGAAGGATTCTCCACCATAGCCAAACCCATGACCCAGTTACTCAAGAAAGATAAGAAGTTTGAATGGACCGAAGCCTGTGAGAAAAGTTTCCAAGAATTGAAAAAGAGTTTAACAACAGCACCAGTTCTGGTCGTACCCGATGTGCACAAAAGTTTTGAGATGTATTGTGATGCATCTAGAAAAGCAGTGGCGGTGCCAGGAATCCAATCATGTGTGGTTAATTGAATGTTGTGTAGTCAGATGTATGCATTTGTAATATTTTTTGCATAATTTCTACTTGATGTATGTAGTTTTTGCCAAAAGCTGTGTAGTCAATTGACTACCCAGCTTAAGTGTGGCTTCGCCACTGCAAAACGGCCTTGGATGTGTGCTAATGCATGAAGGAAAAGTCGTAGCATATGCCTCAAGACAGCTACGATGACACAAGGAAAATTATCCTACTCATGATTTGGAACTAGCTGCAGTAATACATGCTCTCAAGGAATGGCGACATTATCTCCTGGGCAATCGATGCGAGATATACACGGACCATAAAAGTCTTAAGTATATCTTCACCCAGCCAGAATTAAACTTGAGATAGCGTTGATGGCTTGAATTGATTAAGGATTATGATGTGGGAATTCACTACCATCCTGGTAAAGCAAATGTTGTAGCAGACGCTCTGAGCAGAAACCCACGCACCGAAAATGGCAGTCTGCAATTCTCACAACATGTGTTCAACCAGGAATTGGCCAAACTCAACATGATACTGGTCATGGAAGGAACCGTTACCCAACTGGAAATAAAACCAACATTAGAGGATCAGATCAAAGAAGCCCAAAAAGGGCACCCAAGTATTGAGGGGATTAAGAGAAAAATAAAATTGGGCAAGGCATCCGAATTTACTAAAGACAGTCAGGGAATTGTATGGTTCGGGAAAAGATTATGCGTACCAAATATAGAGGAGTTAAAGCAGCAAATTATGGCAGAGGCTCACACCACTCCGTACTCCATTCACCCAGAGGAACCAAGATGTACAAGGATCTATAGGAAAGATTTTGGTGGCACGGGATGAAGAGAGATATAGCTGTATATGTGGCACATTGTGATTCATGCCAGCGTATAAAGGCAGAACACCAGAGGCCGGCAGGACTATTGCAGCCACTCAGAGTGCCTGAATGGAAATGGGATATAATAGGAATGGATTTTATTGTTGGATTGCCAAGGTCACATCATGGAAATGATGATATCTGTGTTATAACGGATTTGCTAACCAAGGTGGCACACTTCATTCCGGTAAAAACCAGTTACTCAACACAGAGGCTTGCCAGGTTATACCTCTCCCGGATTGTTTGCTTACACAGAGTACCCAAAACCATAGTCTCCGACAGAGGAACCCAGTTTGTCTCTAGGTTTTGGGAACATCTACAGCAAGCCCTAGGGACTCAACTGACGTTCAGCACAGCATATCACCCGCAGACCGAAGGACAAACTGAGCGGGTAAACCAAATATTGGAGGACATGATGAGATCATGTGTGCTTACCTACGGAGTTAGTTGGGAGGATAGTTTGCCGTATGCAGAGTTCTCCTATAACAATAGTTATCAAGATAGTCTGAAGATGTCACCATTCGAAGCCCTGTACGGACGACGATGTTGTACCCCACTCAATTGGTCTGAAACCGGAGATAGCCGAATCTTTGGACCAAAAATTCTTAAAGAGGCGGAAAAAAAAGTGAAGCTTATCCAGGACCGACTGAGAGCGGCTCAGAGCCGTCAAAAGAGTTACTATGATAAAAAACACCGTCAGATTAGTTTTGAACCAGATGACTACGTTTATCTCAGAGTATCCCCGACAAGGGGGCTACAGAGATTTAAAGTCAAAGGAAAATTGGCACCGAGATTTATCGGGCCATTCAAAGTAATCGCAAGAAGGGGCAAGGTTGCCTATCAATTGGAGCTACCGTCAGAATTGTCAGATGTCCATGATGTGTTCCATGTGTCACAATTGAGGAGATGTGTCATTAATCCAGAAAAGCAAGTACAACATCAAGACCTAGATATTCAACCAGATCTTACCTATAGGGAACATCCAATAAAGATTTTAGAGGAGTCTGAATGGAGGACCCGGCAAAATGTAATAAAATTTTACAAGGTTCAGTGGAGTAACCACACCGAAGAAGAAGCAACCTGGGAAAGAGAGGATCATCTGAGGGCTGAATATCCGTACCTATTTGAGGGACAGCTGAAATCTCGGGGACGAGATTTTTCTTAAGAGGGGTAGGTGTTGTAACACCCAAAATTTTATTCCTGGATTTTCAAAATCTTTTCTTTTAAAGGAATTCTTGGAGACCATTTTGGTCTCTGTTTGAATGCCTTTTCAAATTTTGTTGGGATCAAAATTTTCTTAGAGGGTTCTGTTTTGTTTGATGGTTTTATTTGGAAGGTTATTTTTGGGGATTAGCATAGTTTCTTATCAGTTAAACTTCTGTCTTAACTCAATTATCCCTAGGAGATGTCTTTTCTTTTCTTCTAAACACTCAAAAATTTATCCAATAGTCTTTCTATCACTTCTAAATTCTTTCTAAAGCCACTCACACCTTCTTGGGCAGCAACCAACTTCTTTCCACTCCACAAATATATTTTTTCTCATTTAAAACAAATTCCAAAATGGGAATTTGTAATATCAATGGTTTCTTTAAGTTACAAAGGAACTACATTTTCTACCATCTTTCTGCCTCCACCAAAGTTTCCCTATCAACTAGATGGTACCCAAAACCAATTTCACCAAAAACATTGGGTGCCCAAGTTCAAAAATTTCAAAATTCACACAGTTCAAATTTAAACCAGAAACCATTTTCTTGCCCAAAACCTATTCCAAACTTCTCCAAAAATTCTGGAACTTTGGCAAACTCATTTTTGAGCATCAACACATCACCACAAAATCCTAAAATCTCTAGCACCTTCTGTCATTTCATAAAATAGCTAGTGTGCACACTATTCATCGCAGTCCAAAATTCAGTTTACTGAATTGGGGTTCAGACGACAGAGACGAACGGTGCCGTGCACTTCTCCCCTTCCTTCTCCACCACGGCATCGCCGTTGCTCATCAATGCCGCTACTCCCTGGCCCACTCCCCAGCCTCTCGTCGCCGATGAGCTGGCGGCTAGCCGGTGCAACGGCCACCGTGCTCATCCATGGCGGACCGAGCGGAGTCGCCTCGGCCACCGGCCACCATCACTGCGCCGCACCTCCTTGACCTACCTCTCTTCCCACGCATCGCTCGTCCCCGCCTCTCCATGCGCTGGCAGCGTCGAGCACGCCGTCTGGACCCCTCCTGGCAGTCGCCGGAGTAAGCCACCGCCCCCTCACCCGTACGGCGGCCACACCATGGATAAGGCCACCGAGCCCGAGCTCGTCCGTGTTGGCGCTTCGGGCAGATTCCACCACCCTCACTGACGCCCACCGACCGCGGCCACCGCCCAAACCTACCTCGCCGACCACCGAAACTCCGGCATGATCCGAACCTCATCGGACCGCCTCGGATCCCCTATAATAGGGACCCCCGAGCTCCGTTCTGGGCACTCACCACCTCCACCGCATCCCAATCACCCTCCAGTACCTTTCCCCGACCTCGAGGAGGTATTCTTCCTCCTCTCCGATCACCACCCCGCCGCCACCATCCCCGATTGGCTTGACGCCGTTACTCCACCATCACTGCTCAAATCTTGCCAGTAGTCATATATTCCACCGCATCATCGATTCCTCGCTCCAATTTCACCTCCCGAGCCCTCTCCGGCGAACTCCACCACCACCCGAAGCGACGTCCGCCGCCGTCGACCTCGCCGTCGCTCCGGTGCTCGCCGGCGAGAACCACCACCACCCACGGACGCGGAATCCTGCCCCGAGCACATTCCGACCATCGTCGCCTCTTGAAACTCCGGCGATCGCCGCCGGTGACCACCGCATCCCTTCTGTCTCCGCGCGCGTTGGCACCAAAATTCAAACCCGACGGGTGGCCCCCACCCGTCAGCTCTCTCTCTCTCGTTTCTGTGTTAAAGCGAAGGCGTATTTTTTCTTTTACGTCTTCTCCACTGGAAGGCGTATTCGCTACCGAAACGTTTTCTTTTCTGTTTTTTTATAAAAGCAGTTTGACCAGAGCTTTGACTGCTTATACTTTTTAACCACAGATCCAAATGAGTTGATTTTTTTTTGAAATTTTTATTTTTCTCTCTAGTTTTTTTAGTATTTATTTGAAAATATTTTGAGAAATTTTTTTGTACTGTGATGAGGTTCTTATTTGATTTTGAATTTGAAATTTTCAGAAAAAGAAGAAAACTTTGCTGGAAATTTGGATGGGTTTTCTCCTGACTACTTTGGACAAGGCAAGCATATTTGAACTCTGGAGATGATGATTGCATTGCATAGTTGCATTGGTTGAGGTTGCACCATATGATAGAAAGTAGACATGCATGCATGGTCATGTCATCCTTTTTCATTTGCTTGCGTGCTACTGAAGCACCTCTCTGACATGCACGGAAACTCTGAGAATTCAGAAGTGTTTCTTCTGTTTTGGACATGCCGGTGGGCACGGGCCTTATCCTGACACGATGGTGTCTCGGTGACAGTTATGGAGTGTACAGGTCATATTAATAACACCTCCTGAGTCGGCCTAGATCGAGTCTTGTTCCGTTACACCGAGCTGTATACCGTGCTGCCACGGGTCCTTCCGCAAGGAAGGTACGGCTTAGTAAGTTGTTAACCCCTGTCCGGGTACACACCACCTAGAGGACCACGATGAGGTTTTCCACGGCCATGGACTAAATCCTGTCATCGGGTCAGGGAGCATGGGTGTTTCCGGTTGTTGCCGAGAGGGGGTCCCCCTTGTAATCCGCGCGTATAAATAGTGATCCCATGCTAGTCGAGACGATGGTCTCCCTGACTTAGATATTTTCTGAAAAGATGCTTTGGGTGATTCCTGGCATCCGGACGGTTAATCTGGTGTGTGCTGGTCAGGCGTGTTTCCAACCCAAAAACCGTAATGGGAATTAGTCAGTGTCATGGTATTGACTAAGGAAACCTCATACACGTGGGTAAAGAGTACACCCTCTGCAGAGTTATATCTATTCGAATAGCTGTGTCCATGGTCAACGATGTTAGCTGGGTGGGTCAAGTGTCGGTCCCGGTGTCGGTCTTTGAAGGAAGTGAATAAAAATCAAGCATGATTAATTGCAGGATGATTATTATCACTACTGGTATTATTTTCATGAATATTTCTGATGGTGTGAATTTTTACTGTGGACTAACCCGTTTCTCTTATTTTTGTTCTGAGTGTCTCAGGGGCTGGCTAAACTACCCCGGACATTCAGTTTTATTTTTAAGACTTCTCGTGGCGTCCCTCGAGTTTTCAGGCGGTTATATCTCGCCACTACTCTTGTGGACACCCGACTGGCATTTCTTTTCAAGACCTCTCGTGGCGTCCCTCGAGTTCTTACTCTTGTGGATACCCGATTGGCATTTCTTTTCAAGACCTCTCGAGGCGTCCCTCGAGTTCTTACTCTTGTGGACACCCGATTGGCATTTCTTTTCAAGACCTCTCGTGGCGTCCCTCGAGTTTTCAGGCGGTTCTATCTCGCCACTACTCTTGTAGACACCCGTTTGGCATTTTTCTTCAAGACCTACCGTGGTGTCACCTTTTGACATCCGACCGGCACTTCTTTATGTTTTCTTTATCACTAACAATTTACTTCTGCATATACTAAAAATTATCGTGACATGATTTAATTTTTCTGTCATCATGCATACAATATAGTTCAGCATCAGCTTTTCATATTAATTTACCCTAAGCATATGCATTCATGACATCTTTTGTTCATTATGTTTGCGAGTACATTCCAACGTACTCACTGGTTTGTCCCTGACTATTTACTTGGCCAGACTTGGAGGAGGACGAGCTTATGGAGGAGAATTGCGCTAGCGAGCCCGACGCTTAGAGGAGTCCCAGTCAGTGCACCTGTGATATCGAGTCTATCACATGTATTATCCGCAGAGCTTCCGCTACACAAATAAAATAGTCAAGGCTCACACTGACGCTTGATTCTATTTTATTGTATCAGTACGAGAGTACCACCACACCACTGTCATATTCCACCACCGTAGTATATTGACATGGTTGTAATAATTGTTGAGCACTCAGACTCAACCTGATGTAATATTATGTGTACTGGATATCTGTATCAAGGAAGTCCACCAGTTTGTTGATCTTGGGGCTGGTGTGACATAGGGTTACTCTGTGATTTATTCTAAAAAATGGGCCTGACATAGCTACGTGTCCGCGCATCTCTTTAATTCTAGTTTCAATACCATTATCATGCTTGATTAATTATTATCTGATTGAATTCTATTCTCGTAAAGTGCATGAGCCAGGCTTCGGGGAATAATTTATGTGCATACTATGTTTGCGAGAACATTCGCATGATGACGTCCGAAAGGAGCAGATCTGAAAGACAACTTTGGGTACATTTGCCAGAACACTATCCACAATTTTTTTATCATGATCTAATATATATACACACAACTAATATATTCATCTTGATCTCCTTCTTTAAAGCTAACGGAGATGCGGGATAAGCTCCTACCAACGGACCGCATACGAGCACTTCAAGAGGAAATTGCGCGATTTTTGGTTGACCAGGTCATATATCCCAACGGAGAATACCATTACACCTAATGCCTGCATGTAATTATCTGCAAATTGTAGGAGAAATTGTATATATGTACCAAATTGTATATATATATATATATGCATGCGCGCATGCATATGGTCGTATGAGAAATTCTATGATATATATATGATTGGTTCTACGAGAAACTCTATTTATATTTGCATGACGTGTACAATATGTATGTAGTAGCGTAAAATATGTTTGAAATAAAAAAAAAGAAATGAAAAAGAATTAAATGGAAAACACAAAATTAAACGGAAAAATAAAGCATAAACCCCCGCTAAGCCCCTATACCTTTTAGCCCCGGTTGGTGCCAACCGGGACAAAAGGCCCCCCAGCCCCTGACGCGGGCTCGTGCCACGTGGTGGGCCTTTTGTCCCGGGCCATGATGAACCGGGACTAAAGGGGGGGGGCTTTAGTCCCAACCCTTTAGTGCCGGTTGTTGAACCGGCACTAAAGGCCCTTACGAACCGGGACTAAACGCCGATTCTGCACTAGTGAAGGGCGGAGGGGCTTCAATGTGGCGGCGATTTGAACCCTTGGGCTGCAGGTTGAGGCCTTGTGGCGGCGGCGGAGCAGATGTTGTCCTTTGCCTCCGTCGAGGAAATCCTCTCCTTGGTGTCATTGTCTTAGTGACCGTGCAGCCCCAACGACCCTGAGATCTCCCGCCTTCGACCCACCGCTGCAAGGCAGATAAAGATTTGATGGTATATGCTACTCTCCTCCTTCACTCTCCTCTCGATCCCAAATGCTTAGGTTGCGATCTTTTTTGAATTTCTAATTTGTTCTTCAGCCAAAATCTCACAGTTAAGTGTCCTAGTTGTTCTTGAGTCATGCATATTTGAAAATCAGTTTGTTCCTTTGTTGGTTTTTGAACGCTAGAACAAATCTACCAGGACCTTGTATACGTACGTGCAGAACTAGCACGCAAGCCAGCACACAGGCTAGCTGCTTGATTGATGAACAGTAGCACTAGCACATGCACAATTTGCCGGACGTACGTACTACGTACGCGAACCTGGGCTTGCACTAGTGCTATGGTCGGATCGATCGATCTCGATAGAAGGTCTCGGCGGAACAAACGTAAAACTTGGCGAAGGAAAAACAGATCAGTTTGATGGCCACAGGCTTGTGTCGAGCCTATTGTACTTTGTACGTATTGCTTTGATCTTCATACGTTATGAGGGGTAGGGGTACAAGATGCGTAAGATAGCCTACTAGCTAACCTACTTGGTAAGGTATACCCTGTACTACTCGGACACTACTACAGCTCCGTGTTTAACTCTAAGAATCCTTTATTTTGTTTTTTCTGTCCACAAAAAGCTAGAACCGCTCATAAATTTCACAAAATAATGTTCAATGGTAGTTGGTCAGTATGACTCCAACAGAAATTTTGTTTATATCTGAAATTTTTATGGAGAACAGAGACATCCGTACCTCATGCTTTGGGTGTCATACTTAAAGGATCTTCAGATTAATGACCTTTCCATATAAATCTTTTGTTTGTAATTTTGCATAAGAGGCATAGACTATAGGAGCATTTGTGTCTCATGCCTTGGTTGTCATACAGATTTTCCCTACAAATTTTGGGGCTCCAGTTACTGAATTTTCGCATGTCTTGTGTTTATATTGGACAGAACATCACAAGACGAGTCTTCACATGTCAAATCGAATGAATGTTCTATGGTGCGTTTCTACATGCACACCAGTGCAAAAAAAATCACATTTGTTAACCTCTGCTTTAGGTATTGCACCATGTTGTGTCATTATTATCTACTCAGTTGTGGTCTACATATTTTCAGGTTACTAATTTTTAGCCTTCTGATGCAATATCAATATGCTTCATAAAATTATCAGAGTACTGTGAAAATGCATAATGCATTAGTTTGGAGGGTAGCCTACATATTTATGGCTTGTGGGTTGTGTTGCTTCTTGCACCCTCAACCTACAATGTCTTCATATATTTTTTCCATTGTATTGCTTCACGATCAGAACAGAAATTAGTTGTGGAAGCAGCGCATGATGGTTTGTTTATTCCTGAATATTCTTGTTGCACAATTTGGAGTGTTCATGTTGTTGTAGTGACATCTTTTGTTCTTGTTCTTGATCCCAACAGATGAAAATTCAGATTCACGTCTCGGCATTGACTAAAAGTATGGATCTTGTTGCCTTCAATCTGGATATTGACAAGGTACTAGGTGATTGTGCGAAGGTGATTTTTAATGTCATGCAATTCCTCTAGGTGTGTCATTCTCATATTAATTTTAGATAAGTAGCATCCTTGCGTTTGTGTAGGAAAATTGCACATCATTCACTGATTACAAGAGAGTATGGATGGCAAAGAAATTTTCCTATATCTGATGAAGGCAAGCCCAAGATGAACTTGGGTGTTTTTATGTAGTCCCTCTTATAGCATTGAATTGGTAGGCTATTGTTCCCCTAAAATGAGCAGTTTACCTATAGATAATCTTTCTTACAACACTGGTGATGTATTTTTCCTTTCTTGTCTATGTATGTAGGCCCTCTGTCTTCCAAAATTACCCCGTTTCAAAGGAGCTTTACTACCTTTACTTCCTTTATATGAGTTCCAACCATATAAGCCACACTTCAAAAATTACATGTCTCTTGGTAAGGTATATTTTATAGATTCCACATTAAGGTTTATTCGAAGAGCTGTTTTACGGTGATTGGGTTAGTACTCGGAGTACTAAGCAGTACTTACACCTCTGATTTTTATTAGCCGTCCGATCTTGTGGGGAATTAAAATTGATTAAACTAGGTGATACCCCGCGCGGTGCTGCGGGAACTTGTTGTGATTTTTCGTACCGGTATATAGCAAAAAGTTTGAACAATGTACTGAGACATTAGCATGCCAAACCACCTAAAGAGAATATATTAAAGTTTGACGACGCACGGAGAAGAAAGCATAAAACAGTGGGTACATTGCTAAAGCTTCTGAACTTGTCCATATATTGAGCATACAAACAAATTCCCTATACTATTTCAAATTCATCATTTGATTTAGGGTCCCTTCTATTTACAATGAATGAAGATACAGTCGAGAAGGTCTTCGAATTGTCAACTCCCCGGAACAACAACAAATGTGAAATGACTAAAAATATACAGTATGAACTTAGTTACGGAGCAAAGTCAGCTCAAACACCATGAGGAAATCATAAATATGCTATCTTGAGAAAACCCCAAAATAGCATGTTTTCACGACAATCTCCAACAAAGTAGTTGACACACTGTTATTCAATTGCATAAATTCCGATGAGAGAAATATGTGTACTTTTACATATGAGAAGATGGCAACAGGGCCAGTCAGAAGTTATTAGTTGCTTTAGTGTAATTTTTAGTAAAGGTATATGCTACTACTGCACTACTTTTTGTCAGATATAGAAATTAAACTTGATGCAATAGTTTTGCATACTTCTCCCAAAAATCTCCAAAGTGAATAATTTTATAACATCAACTGAAGCATTAATGTTAATGAAAAAATAACATCATAACCTGGAATTACCTGGCCCAGTGACTTGACAATCAATAATGTAAAAATCTTAGAATAAACAATCTTACATCAAATAAATTGACGACCCTAGACTCTTGAATGCCAATGTATTTTTATTTTCTTTTCTTGTTGAATCCAGAAGAGATCAAGCACTAGTAGAAAACAGGGCTTTGGTTGAGGCAGGATAAGGACATTAATCCCGGTTCACTCACGAACCGGGACCAAAGGTGGCATTAGTCCCGGTTAGTGAGGCGCAGGCATCAGTCCCGGTTCGAACGGGACCTTTAGTCCCGGTTGGAGACACCAACCGGGACTAAAGGGTCTGCGACCGGCCTCGAACGGTGCCAGCGCCTTTAGTCCCGGTTGGTATCTCCAACCGGGACTAAAGGCCCCCCCTTTGGCCTTTAGTCCCGGTTGGAGATACCAACCGGGACTGGAAAAAAAATTCAAATTTTTTTTTCAAATATTTTTTGCGAAATTATTTTTTTCAAAAAAAAATTCCCAGTCCTTTAGTCCCGGTTGGTGTCTTCAACCGGGACTAAAGGTCTATCTTTAGTCCCGGTTGGAGATACCAACCGGGACTAAAGGGGGGGCCCCTAAACCCTAAACCCCTTTACCACATTAATGTTAGAAAAATCATAACTAAATCATTGTAATTCAGAAAAATACAAATAATATATCAAAATTTGCAGAAAAAAAAGTTTTGTCCGATGAAACAACAAGTTTTCCATTTTGACAAATTTTTAAAATCACCAAATTCCAAAGGGAAAATAGAGTTTTTGGACGTTTTAGACGTTTTTAGGGTTTAGGGCTAGGGTTTAGATTTCTAAGTTTAGGGTTATGTTTTAGAGTTTGACCCTTTAATGTTTACTGTTTAGAATAGAGTTTCGGACGTTTTAATTCCCGGGTTTAGGGTTTTTAGAATTCATTTGTAGTGCTTTTCAATTTCAGGATAATTTAGCTCAAAAAATCATTAAATGCATGAAAAAATAGCAAATAAAGTCAAAAAAGGTTCAAATTTAAGGATGTGGCTTTGAATGGTTCATATTGAACACACAAAAATTCTGGAGTTGAAAGAAGATTAAAAAAAATGAAATGTCTTTGTAACAGCTGAGTTTTCGTCTGAAACCCTGCTACTTCGAAAGAGATGGTCCAGTTTGTACACTAAGTGCATACAGTTTTTGCCATAACCCTCTCAACTTTTTAGCACAAGCTATTTGGGTGAAATGATGATACCATGCCAAGTTTCAACCTTTTCAGAGTTCATTTGTAGTGCTTTTCAATTTCGGGCTAATTTAGCTCAAAAAATCATTAAATGCATGAAAAATAGCAAATGAAGTCAGAAATGATTGAAATTTGAGGATGTGTCATTGAATTGTTCATATTGAACATACAATTTTTTTTCAGTTAATACAAGTTCAAAAAAATAAAATGTGGTCAAACTCTGGTCAAACAGTGGTCAAACTATGGTCAAACTACTAAATAATTATTGTTTTTTAGAATAATAGTTTCAAACTCAAACGGTGAAGCGTGTGACATCATGGTCACATTTTTCTGATAATAATGGATATATTATTTGTCGAATTTTGATTTACAGATTTAAAGATATTAATTATGCCATATTAAATGAAAAAACAGCATAATAATAATAATAATAATACTTATTTTATTTTCATTGAAATTCAATATTATTATTACTTATTTTATTTTGAACTTTTTGTATTATTTTGGATTTTTTGATTTTTTTTTGAGATTTTTTCATTTTTTGAAGTATTTTTTAATTTTTAAATTAATAATTGTTGTTTGTTAATCATTGATGTTTATTTTAATAATTGTTTGGAATTCAAAAAATTAAATCATATGACATCAAGACCTAAGGGTTAACAGGATTGATAGCTTACTATTGTCAGGAAAACAACAAGTGCAGACATGGAAACTAGGGGGAATTGAACCTGAAAGTTAAGCGTGCTGGGGCTGGAGTAGTGAGAGGATGGGTGACCGGCCGGGAAGTTAGACGATTTGGAATGAGTGCTGATTAGAGATTAGAGATTAAATTCTGAAGCAGTGAAGAGGGGTGATTAGAGATTAAATTGTCAAATAATTCAAAGATTTGCAAATCAGAAAAAAATTTAAAAACAAAAAAAAAATCAGAAAATTTTTTTTGAATTTTTTTTTTCAAAAATTCCTTTAGTCCCGGTTGGTGTTAGTGTTACCAACCGGGACTAAAGGCTCCACCTTTAGTCCACCTTTAATCCCGGTTGGTAACGCCAACCAGGACTAAAGGTCCTCCAGCCCCCGCCCAGCCAGCGGCCACATGGAGGGCCTTTAGTCCCGGTTCGTAACAGAACCGGGACTAAAGGGGGGGACCTTTAGTCCCGGTTTCAGAATCGGGACTAAAGACCCTCTGGAACCGGGACTAAAGGCCCTTTTTCTACTAGTGAAGATGTACACGCCCTCAAACAAATGTAAAATATTATACTCGGGTGAGCCATGTGTCTCCCTGTTGTACTGACATGTCTTTTGGATAACCTGCAATATGTCAACATGGTTTAAAACCTGCAATACTTTGGATAACCTGCTATCAAGATAAACATGGTTTAAACCATGCACTTTTTTTCCGTGTCCAAAATCCCACGGCGAAAATTCTTAACACATGTTCTTCAGAAAAAAAAACAATTATGGATATCTCATCTTCTCAAATTGTATATGATCACATTTTACTACACTACACAAAATTTGAATAAGATTGGCAGAGGATCATCGCAGTTCCTTGCCATCAATTCTGGCGAGATCGGATGCGGAGTCATAGCCGTCGGGTAGCGAAGATCTGAAGGCATTCGCCGATTCATAGAAGAGAGGGAGAGATGAACTGCAGACCAAGAACATCGATCAGACAAAGATATAGGCCGAAAGATTTTCAGTCACGGCAAACGATGGCGATTACCTTGTGATGGGGCGGCGCTGATCCACTCGATCTTAATTATAGAGGAACGCGTAGCTGGTGCCCACCATGGAAGAGAGAAAGCACCCATATGCGCATCTTCCTTGCCTTCTTCTGCACGATCAAAATGTCACATGTTCGATGGCGTGACCACCAGTGTCGACGACGGCCTCCTCCGGCCCCTGAACATGCCCTACCCCAACGCCGCCACACACCACCACTACGTACCTCCGTCGGAGTCCTATGAATTGAGGAGTTGCCAAACACGGCCGGGTAGGAGATGAGGGCGACGCTGCAGGCGATGTTTGCACGGCGGAGGCAGCGTCTCCCACAGACCGCCGACTGGTCCTAGAAAATTTGTTGTGGGAAGAACAACCCCATCTATTACTACTCTATTTATTTGGCGGAGATGAAGAAACGAGAGCAATATAGAGATGGAGATATTGATGGGAAATCAATCGACCGAGGAGTTAATTAGCGCTCGCGCTGGTTGATTCGAGTGGCCGAATGCCAAGGAGTTACTATCTGCTAATTAGGGAGATATAATAAATGTTTGAGGTCTTGGCAGTCGCCAATGGAACGATGTTTGAAGTGTACGTGTAAAGCCCAAGCAAAAAAATCGAGTCGGAGGCTTACCAGCGAGCAAAGCAGCGAGCGGTAAGGCAGAACGAAATGGTATTTTCACTTAGCGGTGGCAACACTTCGTAATTTCCTTAATCTTTGATCAGACGGCTACAGACTTCTCAGCTATACTGAATCAACTGCTATAACAATTAAAGTGATGTGGCTTCATGAGAAGGCAGAAAAATCACCTAGTGGGGTGCCCCTATTTAGATATAGAAGATTTAATATGTTAATTGCGATAAGGGCATAATGGTCCAAGGGGAAATATCTTTTCTTGAACCGATCACCTGAGGACCAGATCCACATCTACTCGATCCAGTTCAGAATACTCGTCCGATCTATTCGTCGCCGTCGTGCTCCTGACTTTCTCCGTCCTCGACCTGCCCGGTGAGAGGAATAAATTCATCGTCCTCGTCCTCCACCCAACCAACCCCAGCCCCCCACCCCACGCCGTCACCGAAGAAGAAGAAGGCCGGATCTGCACCGGCTGAATCGGCGGCGGACGATCCCATCTCTTCCCGCGTACCATCCTTAAGGCATGAATCCGGCTTGGCGTTCTGCTCGTTCTCTTGGCCCTTGCGCCCATCCACCGTGCATGCAGTACCACCTCAACCCTACATGATCGTTGTAATTTTGCAGTATTTGCCAGGTGAGATTTGTACCGACAAGAACAACGAATGTAAAGCTTCATCGTGGCATAGTTTCTCTTGAGCTAATCGCATCATGTTTGTTTAACTAAGATGCTGAGGCCATTGCTTACTTCCTTTAGTACCAAAGAAAAAAAGTGACTTACTTGACGTTTGATATGAGATACTAAAGGAAGATGAGATACTGGTTCAATAGTTCACTTAGTTTAGTTTATTATAGTCATCATCACTTTAGGTTTCCATACTGCATGCAATATAGTTTATTCGTTTCATCATCCATGCTAGGATAGTACTTCTTGGACGTTGATGATTGGTTTCCCTCACATGTCAAACGAGCAAAGTCTTTTCCATGCACTTGTCTTTGCCTATGAGCTATTTTACATCTGCAACATTGATAAACACCAAATGTGTATTTCATATGTCATATGCAGGAAGACATGGCCGATGTAATTGATGAGTGTATGTTTGAGTATCAATATGTTGTCAGCAAGATGTTTGATAGTGAGGCTGAAGGCTATGAATTCTACAACAAATATGCTCTTGAAAAAGGTTTTAGTGTGAGGAAAAGCTACGTTGAGTGGGATGGATCCAACAATTATGTAATTTTAAGGAAAATTGTGGGTAATCGTCAAGGGTTTCGCGAAGAGAAGCACATGAAAAGAAAGATGGAAGATAGAGAGAGGAGGCCACGAAGTTTAACTCGTGTTGGGTGTAACGCTAAATTGGTCATTGCGAGAGAGGAGGAAACAGGTCGGTGGTTTGTCAAGGATTTCATCGATCAGAATAGCCATCCTCTAGCCCCACGTGATCTGTCTTGTCTGCTGCGTTCGCACAGACGAATTAGCGATGAGCAGAAAGTGGATATTGCGGACATGGAAAAATCTGGAATCCGCAAATACCATATTATGGATATTTTGTGCATTCAATACGGTGGATTTGATAAGGTTGGTTGCATAAAGAGGGACATTTATAATTTCTGCCATGCTAATAAGCAGGAGACAATCAGTGCCGGTGATGCTAAAACGGTGATCATGCACATGATGGCGAGGCGAGAGCGAGATCTAGATTTTTTCTTCAAGTACTTGGTTGACGACCTTGGCCATCTGAAGGGACTGTTCTGGGCTGATAGTCAATCCCGACTTGACTACGAGGCTTTCGGAGACGTCATTGTTTTTGATAGCACATACAGAACCAATAAGTACAACATGCCATTCGTGCCGTTTGTCGGGTTGAATCACCACCGCAGCACTGTTATTTTTGCCTGTGCTATAATTTCTCATGAAACAAGCCAGGCATACGAGTGGATGTTGTGGACCTTTTCTGATTGCATGGCACAGAAGCATCCGATATCTGTGATCACAGACGGGGACCTTGCAATGCGGAGAGCAATCAAGGAGGTCTGGCCTGACTCAAACCATGGACTATGTATATGGCACATTCAGCAGAACATTGTACGCCATCTGCATGATGACGACGTAAAGGAGGAATTCAGATCTTTCATATATGCTACTTCTTCCATTGAAGAGCATGAGATAAAATGGATACAATTCTTACAACGAAATAAAGTAAGCAGTGAGGAGTCTTGGCTGCATCAGATGTATTAGATGAGAAAGTTGTGGTGTCTTCCATATCTTGAGGGGCGCTGTTTCCTAGGATTGAGCAGCAATCAAAGGAGTGAGAGCTTGAACTCCGTTCTACATACGCATCTTGAGGGTAAGATGTCGTTGTTTGAAATGCTAGAGCACTATGAACGTTGCCTTGCGTCGCGACGGATTAACGAAGCTCTCCATGACGTCAAAGCCTTGCAGTCCCTTCCATTTACAGAGGAAAATGATTCGCCACTTGAGAAACACGCCGCAACAGTTTTCACTCCTACTGGCTTTAAGATTGTCTTATGGAGCATAGAAGCTATCAGCAAATGTCAGATTAGAGAGATACTGGATGGATCAGAAGTTTCCACCTATGTTGTGTCCAAGCAGGCAAGAATGGATAAAAAGTTTGGAGTGCGCATTGAGGAGCAAGGAGGTATTTTGCACAGGGTCAGTTGTTCTTGCCGTAAGCTGGAATGCGCAGGCACACCATGTTCCCACATTTTTTACATATTGGGGATTTTAAAGCAAACAATTCTGCCCAGTTGTTGTGTTCCCACTAGGTGGACTATGAATGCAAAATATGCATACGCACCGACCAGAAAAAACTAGATGTATGACTATTCGGCAAGCCTGCAAAGGTACCGCGAGTTGCGGAATTGTAGTCACGCTGCTAGTTTCAAGGCATGCCACTCTGATGAGGACTATCAGCGTCTAAAGATGCTTTTGGAAGCACAACATCATGGCAAGCAATCAAGTATTGAACAAACTGACAGCAAGGAGTCAACTAATGCTCAGCATAACAGCATTAGGTTTGGCCCGTTGATGCCACAATCGGAGAAAGTTGATAAGGTTCTGGATCCCGTGCATGTGCCAGGACGAGGTGCACCGAAGAAAAGGCTACAAGCAAAGATGAAGAAGACAAGATCACATGGTAGATGTACCTATTGTCACGTGGCAGATGGTCACAATCGACTTACATGTAGCAAATTTTTAGAGGTACCAAATATGTTCATATTTATTTTTTGCATGTGTTTTACTCATTATTGATGTGCATGTGATTTATTCCATTCTTCTGTGTAGGATCTCGAGCCCAAGCTCTGATGGCTACATACAGTATGAATCGACGATGAGGCAGACAAAGTCGTGTGCCATCCATCTTTGTGTGACGTGGTCTTTACATTCTATTTCATCGTGACAATTATTTAGTGAAGTGTGGAATTTGTTTTGTACGACTCAGCAAACTGGGGCTCTACAGCCATGTCACCGTATTAGTTCGACATCTTTCGTTTCCATTTTCTATGTAATGATTTGATGCCCAACTTTATGAATACCTTATGTATCTTCGTGATTCTTGTATTACTCATATCAATTCTAGTCAAAACAAGGTTAGTGATAGTCTAGCTAAGTTTGCTCGTCTAGAAGGCAGAACCATGACTTGGATAGGTTCCGGGCCTTCAGAGGCATTGGAGTTTGCAGTGATTGATTGTATGGACCTTGTGATTGAGTAATACATTATTTCACACGCAAAAAAAAAATTCTAAGAAGCACGACCTATTTCGAACAGGAATAAGGGCTAGCATGGACCTCTTCTTATTGTCCAGTAGAATATTTCGATTTACTGGTGGAAATTTTCAGTGAATGAGACAAAAAATAGGCCCATATTGCATGCTGTCCCAGAAAAGGGAGCAGGCCCACAACTCGAGGCGGATCTGCAGGCATGCAGACTTGCGATCTGTCGGTGGAGGGGATCGACCTGGGATCGCATGCGTAAAATAAACTGTCGGGCGCGCGTGGGGATACAACAACACGAGCGCGTGGGAGGACGCGCTTGGTGGGGTGGGGGGGGGGGGTCCACCTGCTTTTAGACTCCGCTCCCGACGCCATACCGATCCTGGGACGGATCTAGTCCGACTGCGTGGATCCCGAGGACGATTTTGCGGCAGGAATTTTCATGTTCTGCAGGTCACATAAAATGACGGTTTCAAAACATTTTCACCGTCTTGCACGAAAAACTTTAACTTTCTCCAAATTAGCTCAAATTTTTCCTGGCCCACTGGGGTGTCCTTGCCCACTTGCTGGAAAAATTTGGTGTCAGAGTGAAAATAAAAAAAATTGGACCTTCTTCATCGGAGACCGTTCGGGTACGGTAGGCGCAGGGAATGGTCCGTCAGGAAGGACAGATTTTTTTGGCATGCTTCAAATGGACCCAATTTCTTTCTACACCCTTGTTCCAACATGACAAGCATCCATGCTAACTGGAAATTGTTTTTCGACGTTGTATGGATTTTGTAGGGTATAAGGATTATGCACGTGTAGATTGAGGCACGAAAAAACAGTTTCTACAAAGACAACGTATAGGATTTTTACACCCTTTTGTTGGGCAAACTTGTTTAGATGCAAGGCCATCTCAACTCAGAAACAACTGTATGGTTGGTCATAAAACACATGCATAATTCTCGATACATTGTTGTTCAAAGACCTGTCTCATGAATAGATTTTACCATTATTGCGAACATAGTGTGAAACAAAAAAAAACTATGTTTGAAACAAAATAATCCTGGTTTGAAGCTTAAACTGGTTGAAAAACCATTGAGCCTACTATATATGGTCTTCTCCGCTGCCAAAATCCAGTGACCTCTTGCGTTTGCACGTTGGAGATTGAGTCGGGCTTGGCGACAACCCATGTTCTTCAATCTTTGTCTGCTGAACATCAATGTAACCATACAACTGAAGTTGTTCATGTTATTTCTCCGCCAACTCTCTATCAAGGCCCTCCTTTTCTCGGATTCGCACTTCCTGTAAAAGAGCATAGGAATGGTATTAGGAACAACTCATAAATGATGTAGCCATAGACTAGATGCATGTAACATGTACAATTTGAACCTCTGGATCACTGTCATCCTCGGGATAAGGACCCGTAGTTCTATTGTACACAATGTACAAGTGACATGTCTTGCTGCCATTCAGATCAGAAAGCATTTTTCCTACATCATCTGGTCCTGCAATCAAGACCATTCCTTCTGGCAGCTTCCACGCAGACCCGGGTAAGAAGTAGTACAAATCTGCTCCCATTTTGCAACCAAAAGTAGTTCTCATTTCACGCATAATGACATCGTAGGTCACTTTGCCGGGTTCAACAATTCTGACTTCTGCCGGTCTTTCATCAAAGTATGATCTCGGGACATGTGACATCTCATCATCCCTATGCACAAAAAATTCCATGACCAGCACCTAGTATCTCACATCAGAGTTAATACATTCAATGAGTAAAGGGGCAAACATATATTTTTATGTGCATAGCAACATTGCGGCGTTGTTACCTTCTTTTCTAGAATGTATCCCTCATACGGAGTGAGTGGGGATTGTGCCATCTCAGACGTTGTCACCTTGTTATGTGGAATGTATCCTTCATGTGGAGTGACTGGGGACTATGCCATGTCAGGATTCTTATCCTGCATATGAATCGCCGACAGTGGGTTTACACAAATGTTTTTAAAGGTCATACCATATCTTGGCTATGAATGTATAGCATCATTGTGAGGTACTTACAAGTGGAGAATTGAAGATATGTTGTTGGGGTGAAGTGATGTGGCATTGAACGGGTGACTCTATCGCAAGGTCTCTAGTGAATGGGGATTGTGCCATCTCATGATGCTTAGCCTACATATGAATCGCCGACATAAGGTTAGCCACAAATTTAAGATGTTTGTATCGTAAAATATCTAGGTCCTGAATATATAGAATCGGTGCGAGATACTTACAGGGGGAGAATTGAAGACATGTTGTCGGGGTGGATTACTGCGGCATTGAAGTTGTGACCGTAAGATCGCACGGTCTTCCAACATCTGTCCTTCCAAGCGGACCTGCTCCAGCATGGCCTTATAATCCATGTCCGACCACTCCTGTACAAGCTTACTGTCCATATCCGCACGTGCCTGCAATACATAGGCATCCATCCTGACTCGCTCTATCCGTATAATACTGTCCACAAGCTTCCGGTCCTTTTGCAACGTTTGATGCATGTCCTTGTAGGCAAGGAAAAACTTGTTTTCCATGTCCTCACGGTCCAGCTTAAACTTTTCTGCAATCTCATCACGCATCTTCATCATCTTACGGGAAAACTCCTCACGCTCCTCCTTTATCATCCTGTCCGCGTATGAACGTTCTTGTTTGAGTTTCTTATCTACCTCATCGTGATCCTTTGCACCTTCAAGTCGATCTCCCAGCGCGCTTCACGCAAAGACTTGTCGTACTCCGCACAGTTGTTATGCGCCCCTGAGACCATGGTATCTACAGCAACAGATATACCCATAGTATGGTATGTGAGACAAAATGACTGCTATTTTTCATGCAAAGCTCATATGTCATGTCATTCGTACTCGTAATAAGCTATCAACAAACTCATCTGTGTGAGGCACATCTAAGTGACTAAATCAAACTATGAAAGAAAGAAAAAAAGTAAAAGAAATTTTCTTCACTAATGTCCACGTAAAATCAATTACATAGGACTTAGACATATATACATGTGCATTAGCAAAACTGTATCCACAACCTCATCCAAATATTTCCTAACAATACCACATATCTGAAATGTCTAATAAAGTAACTCCACCGAGAAAATATATCCATAACCAGTTCGTACGATGAACTACTACAAACTATCAATCAAAAATTATATTGGCATCCACCTTGAATCTTACAAACAGTACCACAACACCAGAACTACTCAACTATGGCACAAGCTGGCTTTTCTAATCTCATCAGAAATGACTTCTTGGTCGAATCAATGGAAAAAATAATCAACACTGCAAGCGAAGATGGGAGGAGCCGTGGATGAGACCTTTTTAATCCGGCGTCGGCGTGGACGACTGAGAAGCGATGGTGCGATCCCGGCGATGGCTACGTGAGGAGAAACAAAGTAGATGGTGGCGGTTAAGATAGGGTAGATATGTGCTGCAATGGAAAGGTAAGTATCCGTGATTGTATTGTGAATTAGTTATTTCGATGTAATGCGCTTCGGTGCACGATTTTTTTTTGAACGAGCGTGATCTGTTGGGGCCTTCCAAAACATGTCCACCAACCGCCGGACCCACCACATATCACAGCAGCCCGTGCGATGGCCCTGCCCGTGCCAACCCGCGGCCCACCATTGCCTCCCTTTGCCTTGCCGCACCAAATTGTTATTCTTCTCCTGCGATGAAGCCTGCCATCGCCGGCGGACGGCGAGAGACGAGAGATGTCCATGTCCAGTTCGGCCTCTCCGTCCTCATGGCTGCGGTATGGTGCAGTGGCGATGACCAGATGCCGCGAGTGCCCACGCATCACGCCACTGAAGCGTTTGACAACTATATCGTAGAAGAATGGAAACTATGGGCGGGAATTTGTGAAACCCGACACGACCAACTCCCAAAAGGATACCGGTACACCCGGCTCCCTCAAAAGGAAGAGAGCACATGGACGCCCGAGGAAGAATGTTGATCCCGAGGCAGCATCAAAAACAAAAAGTCTCGAAGAACTGAAACTTAAATTTGACAGCAAGACCATAGCCAAACAAGTGTCTTCGTTCTCATCACGTTCACTCAGAGACCCTAAACCATCAGCAGCTATGTTGAGCCCATTCAAACACAAATAGGTAGCATCAGTTGATACATGATCTTGCTCATGCTCTACTTTTAGCATCATTTGATACATGTTCAGTTCTTATCATAAAGTGGAAATAGGTACTTTTGGCAATCATGAGCATCCTCTACTTATTGCAATAACTAATGCATCCTCAGTACAAAGCTTGAATTGGCAATACGTTGTATTGGCAATCATTTGCATGCTTTACTTTTGGCAAAAACTAATGCATAGTTGAGTTATAACTGGTCATAGATATGGCTGGAACATCTTGAGTTAACATCATGGTCACGCAGAAACCCTAAACCATCACCGGCTATGTTGAGCCCATTCAAACACAAATTGGAAGCATCAATTGATACATGTTCATGCTCATGCTCTACTTTTAGCATCATTTGATACATGTTCAGTTCTTATCAGAAAGTGGAAATAGGTACTTTTGGGAATCATGAGCATCCTCTACTTATTGCAATAACTAATGCATCCTCAGTACAAAGCTTCAATTGGCAATAGGTAGAATAGGCAATCATTTGCATGCTTTACTTTTGGCAAAAACTAATGCACAGTTTAGTTGTAACTGGTCATAGATATGGCTGGAACATCCTGAGTTATAAACTGAACATAATCATGCCAAGCTATAACTACCATAGTCATAGTAGTAGAGTTCCTAGCATGCATCACCGTACGATAGTAGAACAGCAGAATAACACAGCAAACATAACATAGACCACCGTACGATACTTGAGTTGCTAAGGCCTTGTACAATGCAAGGTGCTTAGGGGAGGTGCTTAGAAAAATAAACCAGGCTTTTCTTAAGCATCGGTGCTTATTTGTACAGGGTAGATGCTTAACTAGGCGTCTCTCCTGTAGAAATAGGCACCGGTGCTTAAAAAAAACCCGGTTTATTTTTCTAAGCACCACCCTAAGCATCTAGCATTGTACAAGGCCTAACATGCATCAGCAAAATAGTACTAACAACTTAGACCACTTAACCAGAGTAGCAGCAAAAACTTATGATAAACGGCAGATTAACCACCGCACAACATAAGTTCAGACACACCATAGGACATAAGTTCAGACACACCATAGGACATAAGTTTTAGAGTCGACCAACGAAGAAACATAGATAACATAAAAGGACACGGCGGTCCTGTGGCAGCAGCAGTAGTCTAGCAGCACATCACTTCTCTCCCTTCTTCAGCAGCGCGGTGGGATGTAGTAGGGCTCATTGACTTTGACAATCTTGAGGAAGCGTCCGTAGGCCACATGTTTAGCCAGAGTATTGGCCTTATGCTTCCTACTATATCCATTGCCAGTGTCGACGGCATGCTTGATCAAGCCATCTATGCCGCCATCGATCGCCTTGCCACAGAACGGGCAGCCAATCTTGCCATAGAAATGGTACTTGATTTTGCCAGCAATCAGATGCCTCAGGGTGTAGCGGCTCTTGTTGTGCCTGCTGTGCATGCCATAGTCCACATCCTCGTCATCCTCCTGTGAATTAGTACACAAAGAAGAACTCAGCTAATCTATTCTGCTACATTGCTCTTAATTAGAATGTTTGAAAAGTACAGATGTGTAACATGACAACTATCTATTTGCTGGAAATAAGGCGTATATGCACATACATAATTGAGCCAAAGAAATTGACATGCATAAATATGGACGGTGGAATAGTTGCATTGATAGATTAGTGCACAAGTAGTACATAATTAACACATGAAAGAATTCATGATGTGGCTTGGTTTAATGATACTTGATACTTGTTACAGGTGTAATTCTGATTGGAATCAGAAAAATGGCTTCATTATACTCCTCCATGTTACACATAAGGGGGGTTTGTTCTATCTACTGGAACCAAGAAACCATTATTCTTTCTGACAACAGCAATACTACTTCTCCAACATTGTTAGACCCCGATAAGTTTCAGAAGGAAATTGATAAAGGAGCTATGGGCTACTATCTTTATCTTGTGACTCTGATGATACCGATGATGAAAATACTTTGGAGGAACTTAACTTGGAAAAGGAAATGTTGTCATGCAAAACAAGGGGTTTTCTGTTCTATTTATTGGAATCAGAAATTGAATTTTAGTTTTACAAATACAAGGGTGTTTTTGTTCTGTCTATTGGAATCAGAAAAGGAAATGTTGTCATGCAAAACAGGGGTGTCAAAGAAATAATCAAGTGGTCAAAACAGGAATCTTACCAATTTTAACTGAATGTAGATGCATCATATCATAGTTAAGAAGGAGATGGGTCGACGGGTGCTGTTATAAGAGATCAGTATGGCAACTCTGTGTGAATTTAGTACATTGCCATTATATTCCAAATGCATCATCTGCCTGCTTGATGGAGGCGGTGGCAATGAAAGAAGGCCTATCTTTGGTAGCATCTGTAGGCTATCATCAAATTATTGCAGAATGGGATTGCTTAGAAGTTGTTCAAGCTTTTAGTGGAGGTAACACATGGTGGCACGAAGGATCACGTATTATTGCTGATTACTTTGATCTAGTTTTGGAGACAGGAACTGCTGCATTTTCTCACTGTCCTCGGGAAGCCAATGGTGTCGCACATGAGATCGCTAGAAATAGCTATGAGAATCATCTATCTTGTATTTGGGTTGATTACCCCACTTCTTTCATTCATGTATCTCTTGTGAACGATGTAAGTTTGCTTACTCAATCCATAAAGCATGACGTGATGAAATCAGATAATGAATCTCTGTTTTAGCAATACTAGGGGTTTTTTGTTCTGTCTATTCGAATCAGAAAATGAATCAGATTCAAAAACCACCATCCAACAAGAAAATCTATGCTAGATCCCTACAATCCTACATACTTACAACTAGCACGCCCATATGAAACTGATGCTCATCTACTTACCGATATATTTTATTCTCAAATAAAAATCAGAGGCCAAAATGCAAGATAGAAGTTAATGGCATAACTACATTATGTTGAATGAATAATAAAACTAATGTGTGTTAAATTACAAGGAACTCATATTTGCTCAGAATACATGTACGCAAACATTCTGGCTGGGCCAGTACATGAGTAGAAAGACCTCATCAATACGTGAAAAATGAATCAAATTCAAAAACCACCATCCAAGATGCAAGAAAATCTATGCTAGATCCCTACAATCCTACATACATACAACTAGCACGCCCATATGAAATTGATGCTCATCTACTTAACAAGAAAAACCCCAATGCCATGAAAAAACAGAGTACTTAAAAGAAAAATAAATCTGATAAAAACAGAGTAGTACCTCAGAGAGCTCGTCGATGACATCCTCGTCGAAGTCGCTGCCCTTCCTGGGATCCAAATCAAACTCCTTTATCGCATTCTCCTAGTAGAACATCTCCTCGATTTGGTCATGCAGCTCGTGCTTCAGCCTTTCCTTCTCCTCGTCTAGATCTTCCCCGACCTTCTCCTGCACAGGCTCGTCGACGAGTAGCTCGACAGCTGCGATGGCAGCGGGAGGAGGCACAGCAGTTGCTGCACCGCCAGCCGTCGCCTCTACGGCGGACTCAGCCGCTCCAACCGCGGCGGCAGCCACGGCAGCAGACTGCTCTGCTCCGATGGTTGCCTTCGGCTCGTCCGCCGCATCTTCACGCCCGCGCTTCATCGGCGGTCGACGACAGGAGGAGGGAGGTGTAGGAAGGGAGGAGGGTGGTGAGGAAGGGAGGAGGGTTTGGGAGAGGATGAGGTGGTATGGCTGGAGTGGGAGAGGACGAGGGTTTTCTACCCGATTTGGGGAAGAAAAGCACTGTTGCTGCCTCTTTGAGTTACCGAGGGGCCAAGGAGAACGATTTGTCTCGTCTACCTGGCCGTTCCACATTCCATAGTGAGGACGCGTGGGGTCATCGCGTCATGCACCTCGTGCGGTTTGCCGCGCGCCGCCGTTCATACTGCTGACACGTGGACACAAGCGTCAGTTAGTAATGATAGATGGGTCCCACTTGTCAGAGACACACAGAGCAGAGAGGTAAATAAATTTCTTAAATTAGTGGGCGTAATTTATGTGCAAAATGCAGCATCAGCCCAGCGGTTACACCCTCCCGATCACATATTGATACTCCTGGTTCGAAACTCGTTGGGGCAGTTTATTAATCACACTTTTTTGCCTGTGGGGTTTTAACATGTGCATCCCACATGTCATTCACACACACGGAGCACTTTTTTGCCTATGGGGTTTTAACATGAGGACATGATGTAAATGGACCCAAAAAATTTCTACATCTTTGTATCAACATGAGAAGCAAGCATGACTAGTTTGGTAAGGTTATCGGCATTTGTATGGATTTTCTAATGTTTTTGCAATGATAAAATGCTTAGAATACTTCTCGGAGGTGAGGCAACATGCGCACGTTATGGACCACTGGGGTGGCCATGCCCACTCGCTGGAAAATTTTGGTGTCATTCTTAAGATGGCCAAAAATTCACCTCCTTCACCGGAGGCCGTTCGGGTAGGAGGTAAGGGTCCGTCTGGAAGGACGGGTTTTTATCGACATGCTTCAAATGGACCTAAATTCTTTCTACACCCTTGTACCAACATGAGAAGCATCCATGACAAGTTCCATTGATTTTCGACGTTTTATTGATTTTCTAGGGTTTTCACGATGATAAAACCCTAAAATATTTCCCACCAGCGCCATCCTTCCCTCTGATCAGTGTGACCAGCACGTATTTAGCTTAGCATCAAGGCCATGAAAACAGGAATCAGAACCGTATTTGATTTTGATCCCACACACACATGCACACACAACAGAATACAAAAAAGGTAACACAAATCACAGACTGCAGGTACTACGATTATCTGATTGAACTTCTAATGCATGACAACTTCTGGTCTTCAAATACATCGCATGAAATACGGACACAACTAGAAATGCAAAACAACTTCTGATGTTGACGTTGAGCAAGGGACTTTTATTGTGAGGCCCAGCATCTTCAGCAACCTATCCATGCTTCCACCTGTAGCATATAAGAAACTGAAAATTTCAGATTGAATACATTTGGTATTGGAAAAATGAAAGTATGGTAATTTGAAGATGGCAAGGAAATCTGTCACAACAACTGTAGGATACCAATTTGAATACAAAGTTCATAGAAGTCAATGTTGAATTAATAAGACCTTTGCAAGATGCAAAATCACTGCTGTGATGAGAGTAAACAGCATGTAGGGCATAGCACATGCAAGAAGCACTTACACGAAGTGAAGCAAAAGGTTGTACAGCACGGCAACATGAGTAAGCCAAAATCCCTACTAAAATTATTTCAGTGCTTATGTCTACTTTTTTTTAATCACTAGGAAGCCCTAAAGATTTTAATGGGAGATCATCGACAGGGCACTACTGAAATATTTCAGTGTCTACATGTCTCTACTGAAAGTGCACTACTGAAATATTTCAGTGGCTACGTGCGTGTACTGAAACTGCGCCACTGAAATATTTCAGTGCCTACGTGCGTGCACTGAAATAGCACCAATGTAATATTTCAGTGGCTACGTGCGTGTACTAAAAGTGCACCACTGAAATATTTCAGTGGCTACGTGCGTGTACTGAAAGTGCACCACTGAAATATTTCAGTGCCTACGTGCGTGTACTGAAACTGTAGCACTGAAATATTTCAGTGGCTACATGCGTGTACTGAAACTGCACTACTGAAATATTTCAGAATCTACAATTGTGTACTGAACTTGCAGTACTGAAATATTTCAGTGTCTACCCGTGTGTACTGAAATTGCACTACTCAAATATTTCAGTGTGAACCGGTCTGTACTAAAATTTCAGTACTGAAATATTTCAGACTGAACTTGCAGTTTTCAAATTTTTCTGTGTGTTACAAGAGTGTACCACTGTCTACTGAACTCGCAATACTCAAACATAATTTATTCTTTGCAACTAATTACGCTGCCATCCAGAGGCTATGGATTGGAGTAGAAGTGCAGGTGAACATCAAATTCTACCACTACAACCATACAAATTTTGCCTAGGGTTCATATACATCAGAATCCAGCCCCCAGGCAGCATGTACTCAAATCTTCATACAATTTATTGAGAATAAAATGCCATCTAGCATTCCCTCAGTGAACTATTATGATCACTACCACCACGACTGTAAGCACGAGCAGTAGGAAGATTAGGAGTGGGGAAGCTTACTCTAAACAACTGCACTGCCGTCGTTCAGACGAGGAGAGCGACGAGGGAAGCGTGGAGAATGGCGGGGAAGCGAGGTCGCGACCACTGTCCTCCTCCTCTTGCGCTTCGGAGTCTCCGGTGACTCGGTTGGAGGCTGCACAATCTGCAACGACACCTCATGCGCGGAGGGTTCCTGATCCAGTGGATGCTCTACCCTGGATCTGAACTCCCACCACCTCCGCATGTCCCACTCGTTGGACGAATTGGCCTGCTCCATCGCCCAGAGGAGGATCTCAATCTTGTTCATCGTTTGTGCGGGCGGGGGGAAAGCTTTGCCCTCTCCCTCTTTGTCATTTCCTTGAGAGTGGCCATTGCCGTCCAGTTCATCTGCCTCGTGTTGTCAAACCAAGAACGGATCTCCCTCAACCTGGCCATCTTGACCTGGTCGCCACCGGCGATCTGCACGAAGTCGGCGTTCTCGCTGTCGGCGATCTGCTTGATCTGCTGCTGCTCCATCTTGTTTCTTGCTTCGATGGAAGAGGGGGGTGGATGTGGAAGAGGAGAAGAGCAAAGTTGTGGCGGCGAGAAGGAGGAGATGGCTGTGGTGGACTTGGAATGCAGGAGAGGGAGGAGATGGCCACGGTTCTGTAATGGTGATGGAAGAGGGGAGGACCATGGCGGCAGTTTTGCATTGGACGAGAGGGGCGGCGCGTGCAAATTTTTCCTATGACTAAAATGCCCCTAGATTAAAAGGTGTCCCCACATTGTCATTAGTACCGGCCCCGGAAGTTTTAGTACTTTCGAATACTTTCATCCGAGTACTAGCTAGTACTAAGTATGTGCGTGCCGTTAGATTGAGACAAACGAACGGCTCCAAAAAAGCCCAATCACTGTAAAACTTGTATTATTCGAACGGGGAGATTAATTTACTGAATATGTGATTGCAACAGAGAAGTCCAAGAAACTCACAGGCTTCGTCGTTGAGGCTAAAGCAGAATGGGCTTTGTAAATGATCCTAGACAAAAGCATGTTTTTTGTTTGGGTTCTTAAATATGCTTGGTGATATTGAGGGGAACGCCTTTTGGTGAATCGAATGCATTCCAGAATAAACGATTGAAATTTGCATGTAACAAGTATGTGGATTTTCTTATTTACCATCTGTCCGATATTCATCATTAGCTTTTGTGTTATCTTCTTGTAGCGTAGTAAGCTCTTCCATTCAATATATCTTGTATATAGACAAGAACGCACCACTGATTGCTTACTAATATTCTGAGTGTTGATTTATGCTGCAGTTTGTTTGCAAATACTCAAAAAGAGAGTTATACGCACACTGACTTGGTTACTTTAATTTTTTTACATATATGACTGCTATTTCCTCACAGGCTCTTCTTAGATTCATTTTAGAACACTTCAGGGGCATTGAGACATATGTTGGCTGTTAGCGATTGATGCAACATGTAACCAAGTTAATGGTACTAAAGAATTGATATGGTGTGACACGGAGAAGGGACGGCCACTCCGGTTGGTTCCATCGGATCTCTCCTCTTTACCCCCGCCGGGATCTTGTCTCATGTGCATCGTCACACCAACTCCCGACTCGGCCGCTGTGTCGCGCGTGCTGCTTCTGATGTTGCTGCTCCCGCCCTTGCTGTGGTTAGTATCCTTTCTTTGCTGGCTTTGCTTTTAGAGAAGATTTTGCAATTGGTCTGTTGATTGGGCTGGGTACACTTCTTTGAGTGTTTGCGGTGGATGTGCTGCGGCCACGGACGCCGACCAACCACATATGCCCTGCGTGTTGCTTGCTCGAGTTGTTTAGATAATGCGTTTCTACTTGTGAACTACAGAGGTCTAGAAAAGCAAATTTTAAATTAGTGGGGTCGTTCTTGCTGCTTGTACTAGATTTGTTTTGAATGATTTGGGATCTTCTTACACCATGTGCCACCTTAAGTCAACGATTTTGATTTGGTTTGCAAGCCACTGATCTGCTGTACCTGTTGTACAAGTTTCACTGGAATCACAGTCAAGGCGACCGACGAAAACGAGCTTGCTGGTGCCAGGAAGGTGTGTTAGTTTGCATTTTTTTTATGTGGTATGCATATCTGATGTAGCTTTTGATTCCGCAGGGGGATGTGGCCAGCCAGGTGCTCAACGTGTCAATCCTGCAGGAGCGGTCCATCACGCTGGTGGCTTGTGTGCCAAGGCTCTCTTTGCAACCTTAATCTAAGATTTCATTTCATGCATGATTACCACCGGATGCAGTTTATGATGCTATTGATCTGGAGAACAAAAGAGTGCAAAAATATTAAGGTGCGAATAAATATTTTGAAATGTTGGAATGGCCTTGTGATTGTTAGGGGAACTGTTTAATACTTAATCTTTGTTCTTAATTACCCTGAAATGATGATCGCTTGAAAACCTTATGGTCTTCTAATTATACACATTGTTTTTTGAACATAGTACAGACGCAAGCGCTCATACATACGCGCATACACTCACCCCTATGAACGCACACACGCACACCCTACCCCTATGAGCACCTCCGAGAGACTGAACTAGCATATCATCTTGAGATTTACGAAGTCACCGTAGGCGCCTCGTCGTCGACGGGAACGTCTCCTCCCACTGGCAGCGCATCGCCGGAAATCCTGAAATAAATCCAAGAATAATGCGAGCACCAGGACTTGAACCCTGGTGGGCTGGGGATACCACTGTCCCTCTAACCATCCAACCATAGGTTGGTTCGCAATTATACACATTGTTGTTTGTATCTCATCGTGCAGAGCAACATAGGTTTGGGATGCAATCCCTTGAACAAATAGGACTATGCTTATTGGATGTTCATTATGAGTCCATATTTTTGTTGACCAGATGAGAAGAAATGACACTATAAATACTGGTGAAGATCAAACGTTTGTTGACAAGGAACTATTTTAAATCTTGATTCATGCACATTCGAAGAGTATTATTCTTATACTGCTAGCTGAGGAACAATTGGATATGCCATTTTTCTTGACATGTTTATATGTTTGTAGTGTGTAAAATGTTTGGATAAGCATTATTTTATAATATTATAGCGTATCATGTGGACTGTTTTTGGTAAATTATATGAAATATGGGACAGCAGATGCATTATCAGATCAGTTCACACAAGTATTTCATTTTTATACATTATCTCATTATTTTATCTCAAAATATTATATCAAATTTGTTTTTTATATTCTGCAGAAGGATATGAAACACTTTCGATGGAAATTAGCTGTCATTTTGCTTGATTCAGAACTGAATAACCTAAAAGGATGTCCGCTATACTATATATCAATCTGACGATGAAGAAACTTCACCTAATTCTGATCTTGAGCTCCCGGAGAATCCACCTGACGGAGTCAAAGACAGACGTCCTACCCCAATCCCCATCATGCCCACGGATCAATGTGAATTATTTGCCCGGCTCTGCAACTACATCATGTTGACCGATGATGCCGAGTGTTTGGAGTAAGCATCGTTTATCAATATGTAATGTGCCAGTATACATTATTATTATTCTTACCATCCATTTTTCAGGAAGGAATGGGTCCGAAGCTCGACACCCCATCCAATGGGCTCAAGTCTGATAAAACTTTAGGGCATACTTAACATGGAGTAGTATATGGACAATGATTGTTTCAACATCGCCGTGCGTATACTGGCATGTGATGAGGGGGTATTGTTCACAGACCCTACGATACACTACATGGATCCTCAATTTTATTTAAGTTATCATAATTTTTCATTCAATATCATTAGTATAAACATGTTTCTAAATAGTTTTTTTTACTCAGACCATGATGTTAGATTCAACACGAGATCAAAAGTTCTGCGTGAAGGAAACTATTCAAATGTTGGCAACTTTGTTTGATAGCTGGTCTGGTATAGACAACAACATCTCATCGTGCAACATGGTAAGTAAGGTCTTTTGTCCATTGTTGTCATGGTTTATTGTTGATTTTAAAAGCTACAACTTGTCAGAGGTTAAAACTCTGAGGCATTTAGTGAAATTAAAAAGTTTGATGAGGGAATTCAACGAAGCACTCAAAATAAAGCATCCCGGCTGGAATTCTGATATATCTAGATGGCAACGTTTATTTCTGTCTGGTATTCCAACGAGCATAGAAGGTAATAAATTCACAATACAAACATTTATTTTTTATCACTATATTTAACATAATATTAATTTAGGAAATTGCAGGGATGTGTCTGGCTATTTTGTTTTTCATTTTATGCTCTTGTGGAACGGTAAAGAAATGGTGCAGCCGGTTTGCACGGTGAGTATTGTCCATTACACGTTTTAAGACCTTCGACGTGAAGTATTCGTGCTAACTACATATATTACTTGTGTAGGATGGGTATGAGTTGAGGAAGCAGTTTTTATTATACTTGCTCAAACATCATGCGAATGAAGTTAAAGACAACTTTCCTGATATTGTGCGAGAATTTCTTAAGCGCATTAAGTAGATCTTAATAATTTGTAATAGATTTTTAGTTGGATCATCGCTCTATATGTATACATCGTCAATTCACCTTTTTGTTATCAATTTACATTGCAAGTGAAGTGGACTTCAATTGTTATGCAATTGTGTCCATGTTATATAGTCTCTACATGTGAATTTAACATGTGAAATTTAACTCGAGCAAAATATTTCAAAAGCCTGTGGCAACGCACGGGCACTCTACTAGTACAACATAATTGAGTAGTGACTTCGATAGTGCCGTTGTGATTGCAGGCAGGCATGCTCCAGTCTTTTCCATCACTTTTTGTTGTCATATGTTTTTTTTAGAGTCATATGTTGTTTCGAGTACAAAATTCTAGTAGAAAGTATCACCGGGGAGAGTCATATGTTGTTTATGACAAGTGCTCCTGTTAATTCATATTTCATTGTTTTGTTTATTACAAGTACTCCTCTTCTGTTCTTTGGTCTAGCTCAATTGAGTGGCTCCATATGGTGATCTAGGTCCATTCCTATGCACTGGTTCAAGCTATTTATACAAGTTCATAGTTTTCTGCTCATGCTGATAGGCTCCTATGTATAGTTCATATGCTATCACAGTTTTCTGGTTTAAATGGTTGTGCTTAGTAATGATCTCTAGCTTATACTTGTTTGGGGTTTAGGTTAGGATTAGGGTGAAATGGTGTCGAGTTGTCGAAGGCGAGCCTTCTTGGGTTGGGGTTTAGGGGCCATAGGTCTGCATCGATATTCGATATGTGTGTTGACTTTCAGTCCGATGGTGCTTCCTTTGTAAGAGATGTTCTCTGAGGAAGGATACCGACCGTTGTCATAGGGGGTCGGTCCTTCCCGTTCTCCTCCTCTGAGACCTTGGTAAAGCAGGCGTATATGGGGAAGGACGACCATCACCGACGGTTGAAATAACAGTGAGTGAGTGTCTATCATATATACAACCACAAGAGAGATGAGAGATGTTCTGAGAGGAATGATACCGGATGTTGTTGTAGGGGGTCGTTGCTCCTCGTCTCTTCCTGTTAGACCTTGGTAACACAGGAAGAGGCGGGAGCTCCTTACGCATTATGGTTTCTTTTGATCTATTAGAGTAGTATGTTCGTAGTACTGCCGGTCTATCCTAGTACTATTTAATTATGTAATGTTAATCTATGTACTGCATAATTATGTCTTAGTATTGTTGAACAATGTAGTCGTCTAATTATACCGTAGTACTGATGATATATGTATCACTAGTGGAAAACGAGGTTTTAGTCCTGGTTGGGAAGGCCCTTTAGTCCCGGTTCACCAATCGGGACTAATAAATCGGGACTAAAGGGTCCCACCCTTTAGTCCCGGTTGGCCACGAACCGGGACTAAATCCCTGCCACGTGGGCGGCCGCGCGCACCGGTGGCTGGGGACCTTTAGTCCCAGTTGGTGTCACGAACCGGGACTAAAAGGTTCAGGGGTTTAGGGGTTTATGGTTTTATGTTTTCCATTTAATTCTTTTTCATTTCAGGGGTTTAGGGTTTTATTTTTTCTTTTGATTTTGTGTTTTCCATTTAATTCTTTTTCATTTCAAACATATTTTACGCTACTGCAGTCGTGAAGTGCCACTGCAGAGCAAGAGCAGAGCGCCACACACGAAGGATGACAACAAAATGCATGCAAGTGTCACGGAGCTGACTTCCGTTTGCAGAGCACGACTTGACTGACATGACAACACATCCACTGCCACTTCTGCTGTCAAATTTCTCGTACGACCATGCATACATACACACATATATACAATTTGATATATACAATTTCTCCTATAATTTGATATATACAATTTCTCCTATAATTTGCAGATCATAATTATGGATTGGTGAAATGGAATTCTCCATCAGAAGATATGACCTGCTGAAGCAAAAATCCCGCCATTTCCTCTTGAAGTGCTCATATGCGGTCCTTTGTTAGGAGCCTATCCTGCATCTCCTGAATGTTTAAAGAAGGAGATCAATATGAATATATTAGTTATATGTATATATATTAGATCATGATAAAAAAATTGTGAATAGTGTTTACGTACCCAAAGACTTCTGTTATCGGTGCCCCTTTCGGTCAAAGAGCGAATGTTCTCGAAAACATGGTATGCACATAAATTGATCCCCGATTCCTGTCTCGCGCACTTTACAAGAATAGAATTCAATCAGATAATAATCAATCATGATAATGGTATTGAAACTAGAATTAAAGAGGTGCGCGGACGTAGCTAGTACTACTTAATTACCTTGCCCCGTCGCCATCTCAGCTCTGGTTTCCATTCATTCACGAGCTCTTTGGTGAACCTTTTCCATACCCTGCCCGGCAAAGAAAATGAATAAAGGAGTTATATATTAATTACTTGATATCAGGAAATGAACTAAAGGCCGACATAGTGCGATAATGAGTGAAATTACCTGTTGAACACCAAATACAGGCTCATGTATTCTTCATGGGGTTTATTCAGTCAGTCCAGTACTTCAACAGATCCTTCATCAACTCTAATGATTAGCAGGATCCAGTGAAATCTGCACACATGTTTGTATAAGCGGGCATGCATGCATAACTCATCAACTACACTTAACATCGAGTAAGCAAATATAGAATTTGTGTAGTACAAGACGGTAACACTCACAACATAGACTCACAACTACACTTAACTACCGTCGCCGCCCGCTCCTCGACGCCGTCGCCGCCCGCTCCTCGTCGCCATCGCCCCGCGCTCCTGCCCTGCCCCGACGTGCCGCCCGGCCCGTGCCCCCTGCTTCCTCGACGCCGTCGCCGCCCCGTGGTCGCCGTCGCCGCCCGCTCCTCGACGCCGTCGCCGCCCGCTCCTCGTCGCCGTCGCCCCGCGCTCCTGCCCTGCCCCGACCACGCCACACCTCTCCTCGCCGTTCGGTCCGGCCGGCCTCCTCCTCTCTGTTCTTTTTAATATGATGATTTTTTTTTGTTCATAGATGATATATATGTAGTGTATATGATGATATGTATGTGTATATACATGATGATATGTCCTGTTTTTTCATAATTTTTTTGTTCATAAATGATATATATGTAGTGTATATGATGATATATATGTATGTGTATGCAAAAGTTACATTTAAGAAAAAAAAAGTATGTATTATGTTCATATGCAAAGAATATGCAAAAGTTAGATTTTTTTTTCATATATGTATTTTTTTTTGTTCATATGTGTATTAATTTTTTTGTCATAGCATTTTTTTGTTCATATATGTATTTTTTATAGCATTTTTTTTCATGTATATAAGTATGTGGCTATGTATGTATAGATGGATATCCTTTTTTTCCATGTATGTATGTCGTTGTCGATATACCCTCTCCCCAATAACTTCGACATGACCGGGGGGGGGGGGGGGGGGGAGGAGTCCTCGAAACATATCAAGTGCACTTTGTAAACTCATATGTTGAGTTAGTTGATTTAGGTTAGTGCATTTTAGGTTAGTTGATTTAGTGCATTTTAGGTTAGTAGATTTTAGGTTAGTGGAGAGGAAAAAGAAAAATAAGGAAAAAGAAGAAAGGAGGAAGAAGGAAGAAGGAAGAAGAAGTAGAGGAAAAAGGAAAATAAGAAGAGGAAGAAGGAGGAGAAGAAGGAGAAGAAGAGGAGAGGAAGAAGGAGGAGAAGAAGGAGAAGAAGAGGAGAGGAAGAAGAGGAGAAAAAAATAAGAAGAGGAAGAAGAAGAAAAAAAGAGGAGAAGAAGAAGGAATAGAGGAATGGATAACTAACTTCTTCTCCTCTATTCTATTCCTTCTTCTTCTCCTCTTTTTTTTTCTTCTTCTTCCTCTTCTTATTTTTTATCGGGAACGAGGGTGTCGAGGATCACCGAGCGGTCGAGGGTCGGGAACTAGGGTAGAGGGTCGAGGGTCGCCGAGGGGTCGAGGTTCGAGGATCGCCGAGGGGTCGAGGGTCGAGGGTCGTCGAGGGGTCGAGGGTCGAGGGTCGAGATTTATCAATAATGCCCCCATTATGGATGTGCACAAGTTGATCCAATTTTTTTCTGATCTCATCTATATATATATCCTTCTATATGTCACGTTGTTTGTCAAAGTATTGAAGAAATCAATGGCTTCATAATTAGCCGGAAGTAACAGGCATATGATGTTACGAAGCTCTTCAAAGTTGTTTTAGAACGGAGTTCCGGATAGAATAATTCGCTTTTTGGTACGAATTTCAGCAAAGGCCTTCCAAATAGCGATATTCGGAAGGCTCTTGCTGAACTTCGTAACAAAAAACTAATTATCCTATCCGGGACTCCGTTGCAAAACAATTTTGGAGAGCTTCGTACTAATATGCGTCCGTTACTTCCGGCTAATTATGAAGCCATGATTTTCTTGAATCCTTTGACACTAACAACGTGATATATAGAAGGGTAGATGAGCTCAGAAAAAATATGGACCATTTTCTGCACGTCCATAGCGACCACCTGTTTTTCGCTGTGGGAGAAATAGCTCCCCAACGCTACGCCATGGCGTCCGGCGGCGGCTGGGGGAAGAAGGATTTGCATGGGGGATCTGGGCTGGTGGGTGTTGGGTTTTCTGGTGGTGGGTGGAGGGGGAGGATCACGTGAGGGATGGCTGGTTGTCGGGACGTGGCAAGAAGAGGGGCAAATTGGATTGCCTTTTTTAACACATGTGGTGGGGGACCGACAGGGACACTTTCCTCAAGTGCCGGCCGCGAGATCCGCTCGCATAGCGCGCGGGCGCTGTGTAGCAACGTTCTATCAATTATCACTTCGTGCCGCCCGCGGTCCTTTCTCCCACTGCGCATCACCATCGTCGGTGTGTGCTGCCATCGTCCGACCCTTTCCCAAAGCGCAGCCGCACATATTTTCTTCACTGATACTACATGTCGGATTTGTAAGTCAATTAACGACTCCCATCAAATTCATGGAGCGAAAGTAATTAGATCAGAAGCCGTCATTTTTTACTCTCGTGGAGCGCCGTCGTGTTAATCTCTCATTTCAGCGTGATCAGTCTAAATGATGGATCTCTGTAACAAGCAAGCATAATGATTGAATCGATACATGAATAAAAATGGATGGGTGGGTTTCTCGGTTTCACTTTCACCACGCTGCCGGCCATGCGGGGCCGTACACGTCCATAACGGTGGTGGGCGTGGGTTCGTGCGTGACGGGTGCGGACGGGCTGAGCAGCTCCGGCGAGGGGGCTGGCGCCTTCTTCTTGCGCTAACAATGTTTTCTTTTGGGCGGCTAGTCGATCTACCAAGTGTGTAGTGATCGATCAGGTTTGTTTTACGGCCAGTGGGAAACGCAAGTTGATATACGGTTCTATATACAATTTGCAGCGAATGATCATTGCGTCAAGACTCAATCGTGGCCGAGGTTGGAAGACTTTCCGTTCGTCCTGGCTGTCTTCAAAAGGTTGCTTGCTCCGGCGATGGAGCGGCAGTGGTGATGGCGCGCCTGCAACCCACTCCGGCCAGAGTGTTGTTCGCTTTGTGGTCTAAGGACCTAGTTGTAATTTTGTTTATTGTTGGGGTTCTTTGTACTACTACTAAATCTTTAATATAATCCTGAGGTCTTTTCCATAAAAAAAGAGAGGTAATACCTTTCATCTTGGCTAATGATTCCTTCTGGCCGCTCGGCCGGTCGCGCCTCACATGCTCGCTTTTTCCACGCGGAACAGGCTGGCCACGTGCGCTCGGTGGGCCCCAAGCGAGATGCCCCTTCCCTATCTCTTTCGCACCGCATCCTTTTCCTCTTTTCTCTGTTTCTTCTTCCTCTCGCCTTGTTGCTGCTCCATCCCGTCCCCCGCACCACCGCACAGTGAGCTCGCCAGCTCCGACGACCCGACCCCTTGCTTCTTCTGCGAGCACCTCCTCCCCCACCACAGCAAGCATCTCCTCTCCCATGCACCTCAAGTTGCTCCCCCACCGAAGCTACAACCCGCGAGATCTTTTGCTGGGGCGGCAAATTTTGCTGGAATCGGCGTTTGCTTTTGCTGGGGATCTGCAACGGTGGTGCTTTTTTGCTGTGATCGATGGGTGCTACAACTGTGCACACCGGAACTGCAATCGGCGACGCCGCTGTGGGCAAAATGTTACAACCGTATATCGCAGGAGCTACGACCAGTTCTCGGCGTTGTTACAACCATGCACACGGGAGCTGCAACCGTCGACACCTTCGTCGGCGAATGCTACAACCGTGTACCGCACAAGCTACAACCATGTGCACGCAAAGCTGCAACCGTTGGTGTTGCTACAAACCATGTACGCCGGAGCACCACTCGATGGCGACGAAAGCCTCAACCGGCGATGCTGGAGACCGCTCGATGAGGGATGTTGCAACCGCTGCCCGACCGGCGGCCGCAGTTTTGCTGGAACCGGCGTTTTTCCTCGACGGTGACCACGGCAAGCTGCTTCTCTGTTTTTTGCTGCAACCGGCCACTGCTACGAGCGAGCCAACCGGCGGCAGGAGAAGGCGGGTAGCCGGCAAGCACGGGGCCGAGGACGAGCGCGGGCGGCACAGGTGGACGGTGAGCGCGAGAGGCCTAGGGGCGAGCGCGTCGCCACGGGCGGCGCGGGGTGACCAGCGAGCGCTGAACGACACGGTTTCGGGGGTGGGGGGGGGGGGGGGGTTGCGATTTGTGGGGGGGGGGGGGGGGGGGGTTGAATCAGATGGGAGACCGGGGGGGGGGTTGTGGGGGGTTGGTTGTTGAATCGAGATGGAGACGATCTAACGGCGCAGAACGTCTTGATCAAACGCATGCGCCGCTACCGGCCGAAATTTGGGCGGGTCGAGGGGCGCCTAGCGTTGGCCTTTCGTCTTCGTGATCGCGTCGATCTTACCACTGATCTGTCATATGCATCCACGCTCGAGCCCGATGGATGGATGGATGCCACCTTTCTAAAAAGGAACTATAGATTTCTAGCTGTGCGAAAAGACGAAAAACCGATCGATCAGCAGCGGATACGAAGAGGGAGCAGGATCCCATTTTCTAATCCAAGTGCGATGTTATCCCTGCAAAAAGAGACGGGAAGTGGAAGCTCCTTTCAACGTGTTTCTTTTCGAGGATAAGCTGAGCACGCACGACCCGTGGGCTTCATTGGCTATTTTACCTGGGCCGGGAATGGGAATTCATTCCCATAGCTATAAGGCGTATCTGCCAGGCATCATTGAGCCGTGGACGAGGACGGATTTGGGCCATCCGGGTAGGCTTCGCTAGCACTACAACACGACTTGATTTTACAAGGCGGTCGAATCCGCCCCGGTGGCTCTCTCTTTTCTTCTTTTTCTTTGCAACTCTCTCTCTTTTCTTCTAGATACGCGGCCCTATATCTCCCTATGAAGTGGCGCGCAACTTTAATTTGTTTTTTTAATGGTTGAAGTTGCACGCAACTATTCACAGTTTTTTTTTTTGAGAATATATTCACAGCTCTTTTAGTCAGGCTGTCAATCAAATCAGGGCCGGGGATGAGGCCCATTAGCGCGGGCTGCCTCTACAGTAGCTGTTGTTTCAGAAACAATGTGCATGTTCCCTCTTTTCAAGGACGTCAAACTCGTGCTCTCTAAGCGGTACGGGACTAAGGGCGTGTTTAATCTGCACCCGGGTTAAAAAAAAACTGATTTTTTTGGGCGTGCAAGACGCTCCTGTGCATGATGTCCGTGCCAATTTTGGTGAACTTTGGACATTCGAGGAGCTCGTACCAATTTTGTCTTTTTTGCCATGAGCTCTTCGAATGTCCAAACACCCTGAAATTTTGCACGGACATCACACATTTGAGCATCTTGGATGACAAAAAAAATTGGATTTTTTTTATTTTTCTGTTATTTTTTTGAGTTTACTGTTCACCAGGTGCAGATGAGCCCGGACACCGTTTTGAATTATCGTGTGTTTGGAACTTTCTTAGTAGTCTACCCCACTTGTCACTAACTCATACTTTTGTCAAATCTTGTCACGGTTCTGGTGACCAATATAGTTTGCCAGACACCACTGGCGACCATATTTTCTCTATTTCTTCCCGGCCAGCCAACGAATCTTTGATTTTCTGGCGCTTCAGCGTCACTGGAACATTCCGAAGAAAATCCCCAAAGAACTTCAGGTGTTGTGCCATTGATGCGCCCTCTCCATATAGTGCTTCCGCCGCCGCCGCTGAGTACGATCTCCGTAGCAAGGTGTTTTGCCTCGAAGTTCGCGGTACTTTGCCTCTATACGGGTAGGCGTTTTACAAAATGCCGTAAATAAGATCAAACTCGTGGCGTTTCTCCTGATTCACCTCTATATGCATGGTTGAATTGTGGTGTTTTGAAATTTCACCTCCGTTGCACCAGGGTTTTAGGCGTTTTATCCAAAATGTTCTATCAAAAACGCCTCAAATACTCTGCTCTTTTAAGGCGATTCCCCAAAAACGCTTCAGGACTACCCGCAAAAAAAAGCCACCATCTTACCACATCCAGTAACAAGGCATTTTAGAAAATACCTCTAGCATTACTCCTCTGGACGTGGTGTAGTGTAGTCCGCTCATTTGGGTGACGTCGCGAGATGATGCAAGCGTACAAAGTATCGCGAACTCATTTTTATTTTTTGAAAGTGTCGAGAATAATTATGTCGATGCCCCGCAATGGTATGGTATTTGTTCATGATTTTTTTTGGTCGTGGAGATACGCTTGGGTCACCAGGGATCACTAGACACGATTTGACCCAGGTACGGACCCCCTCGGGTTGGGTAATAGCTCTACTCCTACTTGGATTGGATTATATCGAGAGAGAGAGTACAATTGTGGTTATAATGTGGGAACCCGGCGAGTTGATGGGCAAATCGCTAGCCGGTAGACGAACTAGGCGATGTTCGCTAGATCGCTAGGGCTTCTGTCTCACAGTTGTGGTTTGTGTAGAACTTGGACTTCTTGCAGGGTCTTGGCCTTACCCGCGGTACGGCGGTGGCCTCCTCTCCCCAGAGTAGGTGTTCTTTCTGTGTACGAGTAAAACTCCAGTGTTCGAGTAGGACACATGGTCTCTTACCAAGTAACCCACAAGGCTTCCTTTTAGGGAACCCATAGAGTATACCACCTAAGTTTATGGGCTCCGTGTGGGCCCCAAGGGCATGTATATACCTAGGTCTACTCGACCCGTATATGGTATACATAGTACAGGGATATGGTAGTATGACTACCCATCGTCAAGCCCCCCATCAGTATGCGCAATGAGGTCGGGACGGAAAACAAGTCGTAAGGACAACTCGAACCAAGGCATGGTGTCTCAACTCGAAGCTTCCTCATTAGTCTTCGTGTCAAGGAACTCGATGCAGTATCTTTTTCCTCTCTGCTACCTACTTACCAAGCCATGGTAAATGCTTTTGACCGTTGTTCAGGAGTCAGGACTGAGAGAAGAGCCTCCCGAGTTCCAAACAGCTAGTTTGGCCCATTGTCACGCGGTGAGATTGTCCGTAAGGCGAAACGAATCATCAAATTTTATGGATGGTGATGATACGATTCCTGTGTTGTGACTGCTTTGATTTGACAACACAGCGCATGCGGCCTTGAGTTGAGGCGCGGTAGTGCACCTGCGGTGCCTTGTTTTTTGTGCAAATCTAGCGGCATTAACTGCCTAAAATGTTCAAAATCCAAACTGGCGCCACGCAACCGATAAAAGGCACTGGGGAACGGGGAACAGTCACCAACCTCATCCCATTCTCCAGCCTGCAACTTTCTTCATGCGAACCGAAGAGATCTTTGCGCCCTTCGCCGCAAACCTTTTCTTCTCCGCCACCCAGCACCACCAACGATGACCAGGGGCAGGAAAATGATGGCGGAGCGAGGATCATTTCATGCGGCAGATGCGGCCGCCGCCCGTAAGGCTTCAGAGGCGCATTCCATGGCCGAGCAAAGGGTGCTCGGCGACGGTGGTGTGGCGATCACCTCTGGCAACCCCACGAAGGAGGCCCTATGGAGGCTCCCCATTCATAGCAATGGTGACGAGGTATCGTGGCACCAATGTAAGGATCGCCCAAGATTTTTTTTAAGAATTTTCGGAGTTACGGATCTCTGGGAATTAATAAAACAGTGAAGGTGAACCAGAAAATGTCACGGAGAGTTGTCCCCCAAAAGTTACGATCCAATCTAGGGGGGAGGCTCTTGGCCTCCAACCTCCAATGGCACGAAACCAGAGGAGAAACACCCCTCCTTGCAGGGGAGAAGACTAAGGAAGAAGAAGGAGGGGGCCTTCCACCTCACCTTTCGGTGGCGCCGGAACGCCATGGGAACACCTCCATCACCGCCATCGCCTCCACCATAGAAAATCCTTTGTAAAACGCCCACGATGAAGTGTGAGTAGTCTCCAGTGAAACTATGGGTTTGTAAGTAGTAGCTATGTTGCGATCTCGCTCTCTTGATCATATGAGATATAGACATGATTATGATCTTGGTCTTGGTCTTTATTGATAGGGTTGAATTATATGATATGCATCAGGATATAATGTTCCTTTGTTTTGGATTGAATAGTATTTGATGCATGTTGGCTCCTCGTTCTTGTAACTGATCTAGACCTGGATATTCCAATCTAGGCTAGGATATGTGAAGGGGCAATGGATATAATGATGTGTGTTGAACTTTGGGAATCATGAGACCATATGGTGATTATTTAGTATAATATTGGGAGACACTCGAGGTGACATTGGGGTGCATCTCTATAGATTGCGATTAGAAAGATAGTCATTAGGATGTGATGCTTGACCACATCTATGAGGTCTCACCTATTTTTATCCAATAATGGGAACTTAGTGAGGTTATATCATGTATCTTAATACAATTATTAATGTTGAGACTCGCTACTAGTGAACCTTTGAACCCTAGGCTTTGTTTTCAATAGTTAAAACCTTGTTTTACTCACTTTTGCACACTAGTAATTTTTTTATTTAATCCAAAAATATAAAAATATGTTTATCTTATATATTATCAATCTCTTCGCATAACTAGCGCATCTTCATAGAGAATACTTAAACCTACGCATCTACGGATTGATAAAACTTAGGTCATTCACTTGAGGGAACTTTGTTGCTGTCCCACAAACCTCTGCGCTTAGAGGCCTAACAAAAGTCTACAAGAAGAAGTGCATAGCAGACATCACTCACCCCCTTTTTAGTATGTATACCCACATATATAGGATCGGCACAAATTCATCGTCGCTGCCTCCTTCCTCGAATTTGGCTCCATCACTACTACCGTGTCACAGTGCTTCCGCCTCGCAATTCACTAACGCTTGAGCTTGTGGTCGGTTGCGTTTTAAGAAAAAATAGTGACATGAGCTATAACGCAATAAAGTATTGCTAGTCTACGAAGCATGTGATAGCGTTTTAAGTTTTTATAGTCAGGTATAGCTTTTATTGCGAAACACCAAGCTAGACATATGCCACCACACATGCTTGGCACCATGTTTATTCAATACTTATGTCACAATGAAATCTTGATAAAGTCACCATATGCGACTCGAGGACAATGAATGTGAAATGTGAAGTCTAAGAATGAAAGAATAATCCGTCATGTTGAGATAATTACGATGATCGATCATATTTTTTCAGAGTTGGCCATCACAACGTACGTTGTGTTTTGTATTTTTGGCAACATGGCTTAATTACTCTATATCTTTGATACAACCTATATATAACACAAGGCCTCTCTGATATGTAGATTTCAAAGCACAAAAATAGAAGGAACATAAAAGTGCAATATCATGTCATCTTGAATGCTATATGATTGAATAACATGGTAATTTGCATCAAAAGTTGTTTCCTATCAAAAGGTTGAAATCAATGGATTTTTCTAAAAGTACAAAGAATTATTTTTAAGTTCAGCGAATCAAAATCATACAACTGGAGCAACATATTTCTAAATATTGGGATCCTTTGAATCAAAGAAACCCGCAAAGAGACATATGTAACCAACATGTCGACACCATCAATCAGCTCTGCATTCATGCTTTTCTCAATCAAAGGAGTTAAAAAACAAAGGATTTAAAAAAAGTGATGTATGCTACATTGTTAGGCATATATACATAGACAATGTCAAATGCAACTTGACCAATTAAAAAGGAAAAGGTAGAACTGCAATGTCGTGTCAATAAAATCTCATAGGTTTGGAATGACACAAGAACTATGAAAATATTTTCGAAAGGTTGAATTATTTTTCTTTGCAATGGAAACAAATTCTTAGAAAATATTCATATAGCAACACTACAAACTAATCAACCCACATAGAACAAAATTCCTCAATATTAGAATCCTTTGAATTAACACTACTACAGAAACAATCACTATTGACAGGCCGGAATAGTTTAGCACTCATGGTTTCATGGTCCTTCAGGGATATTCCATCAGTGCTGACTCGATTCATCACTGATGGGCGACACACCCGCCAGTGCTAATACCTTCCGCTGACGGCCGTCACTCCGCCCGTCAGTAGAGTCATCTGCATCACTGATGGTCCCTTTGCAGGCACCCGCCAGTAGTGACTTTACTGGTGACTAATGTTTTTGCACGCCCGTCAGTGATAAGCGGTTTAAGGTTTTTTTACTCATTCAGAACAATTGCACACATTTCATATAGATTCAGAACAATTGCATTGCACAACATATCACTACAACACACATTTCATATAAATTCAGAACTATTGCACTCATTAATCTTAAGACAAAATTCTTACATATGTTCATCATACATTTCATTGATTAGCGTGATTTTTTCAAGAATCCCTTCTAGGATTTAGGTAAACGAGTACAGTCCCAATGGCCCATAGGTGTGTGTGCTTAGTTGTGGAACTTCAGAAGAGCAGGATAATGACAAGAAGTGCTCAAGCACACAAATGTAGTCGACAAAGACATACTTCAGCACCTCTTGCATCTCCCCATCCATTCTTCCCTGGAGTCCTGCGGCCAAGGCATGCACATACTGGACACTGGGGCACTCGTTTACTTCAATCCTACAGGGATTCTTGCAAAATCATACTAATTATACTAATCTATCTATCTAGCTATTCTAAGAAATCACACTAATCTATCTAGCTAGGTTCTCCCATCATTTATTAAGTCTGTTTCGTCATTGGCAAAAATAAAAATACTCTCTAGCTAAGTTCTAAGTTCTAATCAGAACTAAAATCAAGAAATGCCTTGGCTCGATGGCCTGGAACCGCAGATGCCTCGGCTCGATGGCCAGCTGTCAGCCTGTCACAATAGAGGTACAACTCGATGGATGACTATCGCAGAGCAGAAAGACGGAGAAAGCCTAGGTAATTACCGGAGCTAGGAAGGCCGTGGAGGCTCGAGGACGCATGGAACAGAGGAGCAGGCTGGATTGAGCTCGACACCACCAGATCTGGATACATGATGGAGTAGGAAAACTAAGAGCTAGATTTGGTGGTGGGCGGTGGGATCCGTTGGTGGCGCAGCGCACTCGGTGGTGGCCGGAGGATCTGGTGGTTGCGCGGCTGATCCGGTGGATGACGCTGACTAGGGATATAGCCTATCAACATGGTTGTGCTCCAAAGTGGAGGAGTTTGTAGCAAGGAGTACTTTTCCCTCAGTCAGAAATCAAGGTATCAATCCGTGGAGGTAACCGTATTCTATAACAGGGATAAATTTCTGGAGCACAAATAAAACTTCACTTGTGTCCCCAACAGTGCTAACAAGGGTGTCAACCTTGCTAGTCTTGCTAGTCGCACAAGATAATGAAAAGATAACATGGTAAATAATATTTTTGTATTTTTTAAATAAAACAACACTGAAAATAAAAGTGTGTATAAAAGTTGCTGGAAGGTGATTCTTATGCTAAACCAAGTGTAACTCTCCAATACATAAAGGTGCGGTAACACTACTGCAAAACGGGCTAGCAGTGACGGGTGCAAAAGGCTCATCAGTGGCGGGCGTGGCAGTGGAGGGTGCCTGTCACTGACCTCCCGCCACTGCTAACATGTTACCAGTGGTGGGCGCAAAATCCCGCCACTGGTAATTGTTAGCAGCGGTGGGCGCACAGTATCACCCGCCATTGGTAGTATAAATACCATTGGCAGGCGCTTAGTTTGTGCCCGCCACTGATGACCGTTGTACTAGTGGCGAGCACTAATTCTCGCCTGCCACAGCTAAGAATTTCAAAAATAAAAAAATAGGCGCCACCGCTAGCAGCAGCATCGCGCAGTGCAACCCCGTCGGCGGCCATGCCGGGGCTCTCCATCGCGTCGCCCACACGGATGCCTCTCCCGGTGCCAGTGACATGCTTGTCTATTGTGCACCCACGATGCCGTCCTCTCCTCATAGATTTCCTCGCAGTGGAGGCCTCGACAGGGCATGGTTGGCACTTGTCCACCGCATCGCCCTCCCATGGCCTCGTCCTCTCATGCTCAATGCCACCTACATGGGGGATCCTCTCACCACGGTAGCTTCCCGACAGCGCGGCACGGCCTGGCGGTGCCTACTCCCCGACGACCTACAAAAGTAACATGGGGAGGGGAAGAGAAGGAGAAGGAGGTGCAGGCGTTGGTGGAGAAGGAGGAGAGGAGAAGAGAAGGAGGAGAAGAGAAGAAAAGGGGAAGAGAGGAGAAGGAGGAGAAGAGAAGAGAAGGAGGAGAAGAGAAGATAAGGAACAGAAGAAGGCGCGGGCGTGGTCGTTGGTGATCTGTGGGAGGCTGAGATAGACCAATCAGAACATGGTATTTTGACTACGCAGGATCGACCGAAGTAGCAGTAGCGAGCGCTAGAGTAAGCCCGCCACTGGTAATACATTTTCCCAGTGGCGGGTATTTCCTAGTGCCCGCCACGCCTATTTTTTTTCCCATTTTCGCTAATATTTAGGAAAAAATAGTGGGGGGCTACCCCCCCCCCCCCCCCCCGGCCCACCCCTCAGGGAAAATTCTGGCAAGAAAAGGCTATGTGTCTCATACACCAAGGCAAAAAAACCCGCCACCGACATGTAGGTTATTGTCATTTTTATTCTCAAAAAAATCAAATGAAGCCCTAAAAACTTAATACTTGGCATGGTGTTATGATATATACACTAGAGACTGTGGTAAAAAATTGAGAATGTTTCGCAAAAAAATTCACATAGACTGCTTACAAACCAGACCATCTTCGAGGAATAACTAGATGTCGAGAGGGAACGGGCCAGGTTTGCATGTGAAACGACCGATGCTTTCTCATTTGTCCTTGATTTTTTTTCACACTTAACACATACCATTGAATGTATCATGTCAAATTTTGACATTTTTCGTCATCCATTTGCTATATTTAAGCGACTAAATGCATTTCTAGGCATTAAATGGATATAATTCAAATCTGAACTGCATGTACATGAAATAATCACCAAAAATGGGCTAAGAAATCTTATTGGTGGTCTTTCGTCTATATTTAGGCCTAATGTAAGGAAACAAGAGGAGTCCCAGACACCAGGTGGCTGAGACTCAGGCACCAACATGGTTGTTATTGGCCTTTTAATTCTGAAAAATTGAAACAAAGTCTGATAATCACGAAACTTGGCTTGATATGACCCCTAGAGGCTGTGGTAAAAATTTGATAATGTTTCGCAAAAGTTGTCACGTAGACTACTTACAAACCGGACTATCTCCAAAGAAGAAACTAGATTTTGAGAAGGAACGGACCCAATTTGCATGCAGAGCGATCGCTGCTTCCTCGGTTAGCCTTGAAACTTTTTCTACATTCAATATACACTATTACATCGTCCATGTCAAAATTTGACATTATTCTGAGTCCATTTGCTATTTATAAGGCATTAAATGAATTTCAAGGTATGAATCTTCGCTATTTATTCTAAGAGACGTCCACCACAACTCTTGTGTAACTCTCTCAAAGTTTTACCATAGCCTCTTGAGGTCCTATCAACACACTATGCCAAGTTTCATATTTTTCATATTTCATTTCCTCATTTTTAGATTTCAAAAACCATTTACCTTCATTAAATACCTAGAAATTCATTTAATGCCCTAAAAAATTTAAATTAACCCTAAAAAGGGCCAAATTGTTGCATGAAACTTCTAATGATGTACCTTTAATGTAGAAAAATATTGGACCATAACCCTATACGTAAAACACTAAAACCATAATATTACAAAAAAATGGCCAGAAAAATACCAGTGGCGGGCCGGCAAAAAGAGCCTGCCACTGGTATTTTCCACCCATGGTTAAGTCAACCCCAACTTACTTGTGGCAGGCATAAAGTTAGGTCTGCCACTGGTACTTGACATACCAGTGGCGGGCAGATATATGCGTCCGCCTCTAGTATTTTTGACCCACATCTATTCTGGCCAAATATGTGCCCGCCACTGGTAAGTCGAATACCAGTGGCGGGCGTACATTTTGTGTCCGCCACTGGTAATTTTGGCCCATGGCTAATCTGGGCCGATGTGCAGGCGCAAAGTGGCGCCCGTCACTGGTACGTAAATACCAGTTGCGGGCATGACTTTTTGCATGCCACTGGTAAGTGGTCAGATTACCAGTGGCAGGCACTAGAGTGCGCCCGCCACTAATTTGACCCCACCTATAAGTGTAAGTAATATAGTCATGTGAAAAAGTTTCCTAGTAGTGTAAGTAACATAGTCATGTGAAAAAGCGCACAATGAAATATTTTATGTTCATGCCAAACATATGAGATGTGTTGATATTATATAGGTAGTATGTCTGTAATTCAATAGACCGAGACCCTCCCTGCATCTATAACTAATAATCCCCTTGTAGATCGAGATACCCTCTGCACCATCCAAACTTTAAGTGTAAACACAGATAATTTCCGTGAGCAAGATGACATATTGTTGTTCATATGACTCAGTTTAGTCCTCATACAAACATTTGTCCTTAGTAACAACAATACAATGCAAGCCTTTTCCATTTATGTCACTATGCCAGTTTACTTGTAAGATTGAACCCAACTAATGCACACCTCTCCCTCTACTGATTACCCATCTAAAATGGCCAAGATTAGACATGCCATCGGAGAGAAATATGCATCTATAAATCAAACATAAAGGCATCCATAAATATGAACATAAAGAAATAATTCATCAAAGAATCAGCATCACCGCTAAAGTTTATATTAGATTAACAATAATCATGTAGGGCAGCTCATATGGCTATTGTATTGATCAATGAGGTGGAGAGATTACATCTTGGCTATTACCATGGACCCGTAGTGCAGGGGATGGACTACTCACAACTCATCTTGGAGCGCGAGGATCGACGTTGGTGATGATGGAGATGAATTACCTCTCCGGCAGAGTACTAGATCATGGCTGAAAACGGAAATCACCTCCGAACGCGAAGTGGCAGTGGCGAAAAAATGGTCGATAAATTGGGGGTGAGTTTTTGGGGGTATATAAAGCCATCGAGCATCGGATGCACGGAGCGGCGGGGGGGGGGGGGGGGGTTGCCCTAGGGGCCATATGCACCTAGTGTGGGCACCCTAGGGCCCTGGGCGCCTAGGCACCCTGGGCCTCCTCAGGTGTTGGGCCTTGCCCCCGGTCCTCTGGTGGCTTGAAACTTGCTCTCAAATTTTCTTGAATTTTTTTGAATTTTTTTGAAGACTTTTGGTATTTATTTTCCTGAAATTCAAAAACAGCAGAAAACATGAAGTTGCACTGGGCACTGAATTAATAAGTTTGTCCCTCAAAAAGCTTTAAAAACATTCCATACCTAAAGGGTAATAGGCATGAAACATACAAAAATTATAGATACGTTGGAGACGTATTAGCATCCCTAAGCTTAATTCATGCTCGTCCTCGAGCATGAAGATGATAACAAAGATAATTTTTGTATGTGAATGCTACCTAACATGAACTTGATTAGCAACACTTTTGGTGAGTCTAAATAAGTTGTAAAGATATTCGACAATGGTTTATATTAATAATCTTAAACTATCTCAATGCATACAAAAGAAGTTTCCACATATTCTTTGATAATCAAATGCATCAAGTCAAAATCACCATTGCCAAAAGTTTAGAAAAAACGTCAATATTTATTGGGAACACAATGATAATCTTCTATGCATAACATGTATACATGATAATCACTTCTAGGCTAACCCTCAATACAAGACCGAATACAATCACTTGTTGCATGTCTGCTCTATTTCACATCTTCACTTATTTAGAATTTGAGTGGAAGACTGAGTCGCATGCCCTAATCATGGATAGGAGAACGTAATGTTGGAGTTCAAAAGAAGTTAAAAATAAAAAAATCTTACATCAATGCAGCTGATCATTAGGTCAAGAGGAAGACCTTATAATCAATTTTAATGCAAAGAGAAGGGATTTTCATGCAACGAGGATACACATAGAGCTATAAATGAATGAAAGCTCTCCTATGGACTAGTGGGGTTGCATCCAACTTGCTTACTCGTGAAGATCTAGAGCTCATTTGAGGAGGCTCATTATTGAAATATACAAGCCAAGTTCTATACTGTGAGGTCCCCACCAGTATATATGACAATGAAACTCATGAAATCTCAACTATGAAATGCATGTAGCTTTGCTACTTTGAAGCAATTATTTTGCTTTCAATGGCTAGTGCTACTTTGAAGCACTTTACAATTTTTTTCTACTTTGAACTTTTAGTGCTACTTTGAAGCACTACGCATGTATACTCTAAAAAGGAAAAATGGTGTTGCTCCTTCTCTCTCATTTTTTTGTGCCTCCGTGGCACATCTTTTTTTCATTTGGCACCTCCGTGGTGATTTTTTTTTTCTCTCAAGGTTGAAGCAACACCTCACAATGATAATCAGTACATTTTTCTCAACATTATAAAAATGCTAACATAGCTCTTGCTATGAACATGAAAAGAAAACTCTATATGATGCCTCTATGCCTTGACTTGAGTGACATTTGTAATCTGTCGTCGATACTCACCCTTAATGAAAATATTTCTGTCAGAATGCAATCATGTTTTCACTGTTGGACCATTTTTGTTGGAAATAAAATAATATTAAATATAACAATATGTATGAAATCTAGCCACGCAAATGCACGGGTCAGCCTGCTAGTTATACAACAATAATGACTACCGTTATTACAAGTTGATACCCGGATAACATACACTATTATTGCTAACGACCCACGTATATATGGACCTACAACAGCAGCAAACAACCGTGTCGATGTCACATCGCTCACATGTACTTGCCCTGTTTGGCTGTTTCCACCCTTTGCCGCGCGCGGCCGCCGCATTCCACCCGTTCTCCTCGTCACCAACTCACCTCCTCTATATATCACACCGCGCGCACCATGGCCGGCATGCACAGCGTGCGGAGCCATCAGCTTGTCACTTCCCCAGGCGTGCCGCAACAGAGCGAGCAAAACAAAAGCTAAAGCCACCCAGTGCGACCCATGACCATGACTCGAGGAGGAGATACCGCCGCGTGCCGCTGCGATCTCTCCCTGCCGCCTCCGTGCATCCTCCTCCTCATCCTCGTGGCCACGCTCACCGGTAAGTCAAAACGCACCGTGTGCCAACTGCAAGTGCGTGCATGCGTGGCAGCGCGCGAGATGCATCTCTTTAATTTGCATGCTTACGCCTGATACGGTCTGGTCTGGCCTTTTTGTGCAGTGGTTTCGGTGGCGGCGAGGGCGGCGTGGGTGACGATCCCGGTGGAGCAGTGCGACCCGGGGGACGCGGCGGCCAGCAGCGCCTGCAGGGACGTGTGCCACTACGGCGGGTGCAGGCGCGGCGGCCGGTGCGTGTCACTCGGCCTCACCAGGGGCCGTGGCTGCCATTGCAAGTGCTAGCCGCGCGGCTGTTCCAGCCAGCCGTCAACTTCGCTGTTCTTGCAGCTTGCTAGTTGTTCTTCCCGGCTTTGTTTTCCCCCTGTACTTGAGTTGGTACGTACTAAAGTAGTACGATCTGTGTATTGTGTTGGGTGTTTGCACCTGCACAGTCGGTGGCTTTTGTTTGTTCCTGCTTTTTTGTGCATGCACAGCCTAAGCTAGCTAGCCATGGGTTTTGGGAAAAGAATCGCAATCGTCAGGTGCCTTTGTTCCCGTGCGCCACCTCCCATGCCTTTTGGCTTTCCTTCCTAACAACCTCGAGCTCGTGCTAGCTACCAACTGCGACCTGCAATGATCAGACGACCAGTTCTATAGTACTCCGTATTATCTTTGCCGCTGATGGTTTCTGTACGACTGTACCTGAAGATTTTAATAATCCTGGTTGCCAGAAGCGTACTGTTGTCAGTTTGTCCATTCTCTTCCTTTTTTTTAGAAGAACGTTAACGTGAATAGTACAGAAGTTACAGGCTCACAACAGGCAGACCCTCCCTCGAAGCACCCAGCGAAGCCAGGAAACTGGAACAATTGCAGATACAACCTTGGAACAAAGAAAATGGAAATAAAGGTCCTCCAGGTCCCCGCAACAGCCGCCATCTTCGCTCGCCGCCTCCTGACGCAGACTCCGCTACGCCGAGGAGAGGGCCAAGCCGCCTACAAACCCCCACTCGGAAGAAGCCCCTTGCAGCCCTGCTGCTTTATGTCGTGCACCTGAGGCCCGCCGCGACCGGCGGAGCACATCTGCGATATGGATCACCGATGGGGAAGCATCCCACAACTCCTCCGAGATCGGCATCGCCGTTCCCCTCCGAAACCGACAGAGAGAACCTGTCGAAGCCGCCACCTCCAACTGACAAGCCCACACCAGCCCGCCTGCCTTCGCCAGATCCAGCTTCTGTACAAGCTCCGTGGCTCCGCAACGATGCCGGAGCGCTCGTCGTCGCGATGGCGGAGCCAGAGCAGAAAAGGCCGCCACGAGGTCCGCACCACCGCCACGCCAACCTCGACCAGGAGACATGCCGACATTGTTGGGTCAACCCCATGTCTCCCGTAGGGCCCCATATGTTGTCATCACACATGGGGTGGCCCGTGGGGCACGACTGTGTCAAAATCATGACACAGGCATGAGGTAGTAAGTAATAGGCGAAGGACTTGTCCCTTCACCTTCCCAACCACTCCCTGTTGTGTCAGGGAGAGTTGTCTAGTCTAGGGAGTAGGTAGCTCCTGTAGGTTGTTTCTCTAATGCTTTGTACAACATAAAGATCAATGGAACGCTCACAATGTGAGTAGAGCGAGTGGCCAGAGATACTTCTTCCTCCTTTCCTCGCTCGCTCCCCTTCCCGGGAACTCCTCCTGCCAACGCTCCTGTAGGCCGCAGTTCATCGGTAAATATCCGGTTTGGGCTAACAATTGGTATCAGAGCCCCCAGGTTGCAACGGCCATGTCAGGCGGCAAGCAGCAGCGATGGTCCACGTAAGGCGGCTCCAAGACGCCATGCGGATCACCAACCTCGTGACATCCCTCCGCTCGCTCGGTGACAAAGTCGACGACGCGAGAATCGTCCAGAAGTTCCTGCGTGTCATCCCCTCCCATTTTGCAGAGGTAGCGATCTCTACCGAGACTCTGCTCGACTTGCGCACGCTCTCTATCAAGGAACTCCAGCGGCGGACGGCTCCTTCTCACGGAGAAGGAGAGGGAGGCAAAAAAGCGATAGGTTCACGGCGACGGCGCCTCAAACAGTGGTAGCAACCCCGGCAGACGCAGAGGCCACCCCCAGAGCGGCGGTGGCAACCACTAGCGAAAGCCAAGCCAGCCCCAACAATAGGGCGGGCCTGCGCGCGGTTCCGGCAACAACGACGACTGGGGCAAGTGCCGCTACTATGGCAAGACGGGTCACTGGACCCATGAATGCCGCAAGAGGCTGGCCGATGAGGCGGCCATGGTGGCGACGAACCTCGTCCAGGCTGAAGAGGATGGCGGGCCAGCGATGATGCTAGCATATGTCGAGACCGTGCAGGAGGGCCCAGCGCCTTCGACGACCACGGTCCCGGCATACGTCGAGACGGTGCAGGAGGGCCCACCGCCTCTGTCGACCATGGTCCCGGCAACCGTCGAGTCCTTGCAGGAGGCATGGAGCTCTCCGATTAAACCCATCCCGACAACGACGTTCTCGGGGCCTATCGATTGGGAGGCGATGAAGACACGGTCGTGGGGAAGCCATTCCCCGGCCACCACGTCCACGACAACACTGGCCGTTGGCCCGGCAACCACGGCCCCGACAACGTTGGGGCCCGTCAAGTCCGTGCAAAAGGACACTAACGGAGCAAATTCCCGTCAGATCCCTCGGTAGTGGTCCAAGCGCTGCTGGAAGTCATGGATCGGAGGTCACACGAAGGTTTTATCCAGGTTCGAGCCTCCGGAGAGTAATACCCTACATCCTGTTGGTTTTGATGATTCATAATGGAGGGATACCTCGTGCGAGGGGTTACAATGGTGTATGAGGTTGCTACTGAGAGTTCTCCTATCGGAGGATAGATGATGAATGGGTGCCCTAGACCTCCCTTTATATAGGTTGGAGAGGTCTAGGGTATTATAAGGTAGATGCGATCTAAGCGCTGCCGCCCTCTAGTCTTGGACGTCAAGAAGGTCATCCTGCCTTCTAGGGTTTCCTCTGCATCTTGGGCCTGGCGGGCCCCCTGTGGTTGACGATGAGGCCGGGCTCCTGGGTGTTAGCCACCCCCGGTACAGGACCCCGTCAGTAGCCCTCGAGCGTGGCGGAGGTCGTAGTGAGGGTCACAAGACCTCCGGCGGGCTCCCATATCTTCTTGTCTTCCAGGAGCCCGGATTGACACCGAACTCAGCTTGCCAGGTAGGCCGGATGTCTGATGGCCCGCCGCTTGGCCCGGTGCGGATTGATGGGTATGCCGCGGATTTTGAGGAGATAATACCACCGTGGTCATCGTCCTTGCCTTCTAAAAAAGAAAAAGGAAGTACCTCCCAGGACAAAGGGAAAGAAACGCCCGTTCCGCCCTGGACGGGCAGCGCTTTGGGTCTGGTTGTTTATAAAGAGAGGGAAACAGAGGGTTTCAAACCCGACCCTGCTCTGGCGCATTCCACTTCGCTGTCTTCCTCAAACCCTTCGCTACGCCGCCGCCTCGTGCATCTTGCCCCTCGCCATTGCCGCTGATGGCCAAGACAAGGAGCAAGAAGGGGAAGCAAGTCTCCCGTCAGGAGCCGTCATCGGGCTCTGCCGGTGGGAAGCAGAAACGAGCCGCCCCCAAAGGGAGGGCTACACCGGGGCGTGCTGCACCCAAATCCACTGGGAAGTGGTTTCCATCTATGACCACGGAGGGCGAGATCAAAGTGTACAAGGGCGACTTCTCCATGCCTGCGGATCTGAAGGTACGCCTTCGGACTGGGGAGGTTCTGCCGGAGCCCCGTGCTGGTGAGCACGTCTTGTGTTTAGGCTACTTCGGGCGAGGACTTGGCTTCCCAGTCCATCCCTTCGTGCGTGGCCTCCTGCACTTTTTCGGCTGCCAACTCCACCATATTCCGCCCAAAGGGTTGCTCCACATCACCAACTTCATCACTTTCTGCGAGTGCTATCTCGGGATAGCTCCGCACTTTGATTTGTTCCACTAATTCTGTCGAGTGATACGTCTCCAAAGTATCAATAATTTTTTATTGTTCCATGCTATTATATTATCTATTTTGGATGTTTTATATGCATTAATATGCTATTTTATATTATTTTTGGGACTAACCTATTAACCTAGAGCCCAGTGCCAGTTTCTGTTTTTTTCCTTGTTTTTGAGTTTCACAGAAAAGGAATATCAAACGGAGTCCAAACGGAATAAACTTTCGCAATGACTTTCCTGGACCAGAAGACAACTACGAGACTTGGAGATGAAGTCAGAAGACCCACGAGGCGACGACAAGCCGTAGGGGTGCGCCCTATGGGGGGGGGGGCGCCCCCTGGCTTGTGGTCCCCTCGGGAGTCCACCGACCTCCTTCCTTGGCCTATAAATTTAGATATATTCCCAAACCCTCAGAACAAGCCACAAAAATACTTTTCCAGCGCAGCAACCTTTTGTTCCCGTGCGATCCCATCTTGGGGCCTTTTCCGGTGATTTGCCGGAGGGGGATTCGATCACGGAGGGCATCTACATCAACCCTATTGCCCTTCCGATGAAGCGTGAGTAGTTTACCTTAGACCTACGGGTCCATAGCTAGTAGCTAGATGGCTTCTTCTCTCTATATGATCCTCAATACCATGTTCTCCTCGATGTTCTTGGAGATCTATCCGATGTAATATTCTTTTGCGGTGGGTTTGTCGAGATCCGATGAATTATGGATTTATGATCAGATTATCTATGAATATTATTTGAATCTCCTCTGAATTCTTATATGCATGATTTCATATCTTTGTATTTCTCTTCGAATTATTGGTTTGGTTTGGCCAACTAGATTGGTAGTTCTTGCAATGGGAGAGGTGCTTAGTTTTGGGTTCAATCTTGCGGTGTCCTCACCCAGTGACAAAGTAGGGGTAGCGAGGCACGTATTTGTATTGTTGCCATCAAGGATAAAAAGATGGGGTTTTCATCATATTGCTTGAGTTTATCCCTCTACATCATGTCATCTTACTTAAGGCTTTACTCCGTTCTTTATGAACTTAATACTCTAGATGCATGCTGGATAGCGGTAGATGTGTGGAGTAATAGTAGTAGATGCAAAATCGTTTCGGTCTACTTGACACGGACATGATGCCTATATGCATAATCATTGCCTTGGATATCATCATAACTTTGCACTTTTCTATCAATTGCTCGACAGTGATTTGTTCACCCACCGTATTATTTGCCTTCATGAGAGGAGCCTCTAGTGAAACCTATGGCCCCCGGGTCTATTTTCCATCATATATTTTCAGATCTATAAACCAAAAATACCTTACTGCAATTTTATTTATTTTTATTTAGTTTTACTTTTTAGCAATCTTTTATACCTATCTCTATTAGATCTCACCCTTGCAAGTGACCGAGAAGGGATTGACAACCCCTTTATCACGTTGGGTGCAAGTGTTTGATTGTTTGTGCAGGTGCATAGATTGGGGACTTGCTTGTACCTCCTACTATATTGATACCTTGGTTCTCTAACTGAGGGAAATACTTATCTCTACTTTGCTGCATCACCCTTTCCTCTTCAAGGGAAAACCAATGCAAGCTCAAGAAGTAGCAAGAAGGATTTCTGGCGCCATTGCCGAGGAGGTCTACATCAAGCCTACCAATTACCCATCATAAACTCTCATCTCTTGCATTACATTATTTGCCATTAGCCTCTCGTTTTCCTCTCACCCACTTCTAAAACGATTTTCAGAAAAACACAAAAAGATTTGCCTTTTTATTCGCCCTTCTTCCGTTCGTCTTTTCATTAGCTTTCTGGTTACTAGATTTATCGTATGGCTCAACCCAAGAGCTTTGATCCTTATTTTAGGAAATTGGAAGAGATTGAAAATAGTGCTAAAAGTTTCATGACTTTACAATATGAGTATAATAATCTCTTTAGAAATGAGCTTAAAGACCAAAAATCTATGATGGACTATATTAATAAAGAGCTTGATGATATGTCTAAGGAATTTTATGGTTTGAAATCTCAGTTTGCTCATCTTGAAAATTTAGTAGGCCAAATTTCTGATACACAAGCTACTTTAGTAAATAAGATGGCCGCTAAACTGGAGTCTTTGAATAATGATGAAGATCTTAAAGTGATTGATGTGACTCCTATTGAATCTTTGTTTTCTAATATAAATCTTGATAAAGATGGGACTGGAGATGAGTCAACTTTAGTTAGAAGGCGTCCCAATGATTTGGAGTTTTTAGATCGTGATGCAAAAATTGATAAAAGTGGGATTGAAGAGGTCAAAACTTTAAGTAGCAATGAACCCACTCTTTTGGATTTCAAGGACTTTAATTATGATAATTGTTCTTTGATAGATTGTATTTCCTTGTTGCAATCCATGTTGAATTCTCCTCATGCTTATAATCAAAATAAAGCTTTTACTAAACATATCGTTGATGCTATGATGAAATCTTTTGAAGAAAAACTTGAGTTGGAAGTTTCTATACCTAGAAAGTTTATGATGAGTGGTAACCTACTATTAAGATTAAAATTCAAGATTATGAGTGCCATGCTTTGTGTGATTTCGGTGCTAGCGTTTCCACAATTCCGAAAACTTTATGTGATGTGCTAGGTCTCCGTAAATTTGATGATTGTTCTTTAAATTTGCATCTTGCGGATTCCACTATAAAGAAACCTATGGGAAGGATTAATGATGTTCTCACTGTTGCAAATAGGAATTATGTTCCCGTAGATTTCATTGTTGTTGATATAGGTTGCAATCCTACATGTCTTATTATTCTTGGTAGACCTTTCCTTAGAACGATTGGTGCAGTTATTGATATGAAAGAAGGAAACATTAGATTTCAATTTCCATTAAGGAAGCGCATGGAACACTTTCCAAGAAAGAAAATTAAGTTACCATATGAATCTATTATGACAGATACTTATGGATTGCATACCAAAGATGACAATACTTAGATCTATTGCGTTATGCCTAGCAAGGGGCGTTAAACAATAGCACTTGTTGGGAGGAAACCCAATTTTATTTTTATGTTTTTTGTTTTGCTTCTGTTCTTGAATAAAATACACATTATTACCTCTGTAGTAATTGTGTTTTGGTGTTTCAATTAGTGTTTGTGCGAAGTAAGACCTTTAGGATGGCCTACGGAGATAGTTGATTTCATCTTGCTGAAAAACAGAAACTTTTGCGCCCAATAAAATAATTTTCATAAATCACAGAAGCGTGCTTATGATCTGAATTTTTTAAACAAGATTTATATACAAATTTCCCAGGATTTCCTAATTTTTCAGAATTTTTAGGGTTACAGTAGTATTCAAAGTTTACAGATTGCTACAGACTGTTCTGTTTTAGACAGATTCTGTTTTCTATGTGTTGTTTGCTTATTTTGATGAATCTATGGGTAGTATCAGGGGGTAGGAACCATGCAGAAGTTGGAATACAGTAGATATTACACCAATATAAATAAATAATGAGTTCACAACAGTACCAAAAGTGGTGATCTATTTTCTTATACTAACGGATCTCACGAGTTTTCTGTTGAGTTTTGTGTTGTGAAGTTTTCATGTTTTGGGTAAAGATTTGATGGACTATGGAATAAGGAGTGGCAATAGCCTAAGCTTGGGGATGCCCAAGGCACCCCAAGGTAATATTCAAGGACAACCAAGAGCCTAAGCTTGGGGATGCCCCGGAAGGCATCCCCTCTTTCGTCTTCAATCCATCGGTTAATTTAATTGAGGCTATATTTTTATTCACCACATGATATGTGTTTTGCTTGGAGAGTCTTGTATGATATGAGTCTTTGCTTTTTAGTTTGCCACAATCATCCTTGTTGTACACACCTTTTTGAGAGGGACACACATGAATCGTGAATTTATTAGAATACTCTATGTGCTTCACTTATATCTTTTGAGCTAGGCAATATGCTCTAGTGCTTCACTTATATCTTTTTAGAGCACGGCGGTGGCTTTATTTTATAGAAATTGTTGAACTCTCTTGCTTCACTTATATTATTTTGAGAGTCTCTAAACAGCATGGTAATTTTCTTAGGTTATGAATTTAGTCCTAATATGTTGGGCATCCAAGAGGGATATAATAAAAACTTTCATATAAAGTGCATTGAATACTATGAGAAATTTCATTCCTTATGATTGTTTTGAGATATAAAGATGGTGATATTAGAGACATGCTATTGAGTAATTGTGGATTGGTAGAAATACTTGTGTTCAAGTTTGTGATTCCCGTAGCATGCACGTATGGTGAACCGTTATGTGATGAAGTCGGAGCATGATTTATTTATTGATTGTCTTCCTTTGTGTGGAGGTCGGGATCGCGCGATGGTTAACTCCTACCAACCCTTCCCCTAGGAGCATGCGTGTAGTACTTTGTTTCGATAACTAATAGACTTTTGCAATAAGTATGTGAGTTCTTTATGACTAATGTTGAGTCCATGGATTATACGCACTCTCACCCTTCCACCTTTGCTAGCCTCTCTAGTACCGCACAATTATTGCTGGTGCATTACACCCACCATATACCTTACTCAAAACAGCCACCATACCAACCTATTATGGCATTTCCATAGCCATTCCGAGATATATTGCCATGCAACTTCCACCGTTTCGTTTATTATGACACGCACCATCATTGTCATATTGCTTTGTATGATCGTAAGATACCTAGCATGATGTTTTCATGGCGTGTCCGTTTTTTGATGTCATTGCTACGCTAGATCATTGCACATCCTAGTACACCGCCGGAGGCATTCATATAGACTCATATTTTGTTCTAGTATCGAGTTGTAATTCTTGAGTTGTAAGTAAATAAAAGTGTGATGATCATCATTATTAGAGCATTGTCCCATGTGAGGAAAGGATCATGGAAGCTATGATTCCCTCACAAGTTGGGATGAGTCTCCGTACTTTATGAAAAATAAAAGAGGCCAAAGAAGCCCAAATAAAAATAAGAGGCCAAAGAAGCCCACCAAAAAAAAGAGAGAAAAGAGAGAAGGGGCAATGCTACTATCCTTTTTCCACACTTGTGCTTCAAAGTAGCACCATGATCTTCATGATAGAGAGTCTCCTATATTGTCACTTTCATATACTAGTGGGAATTTTTCATTATAGAACTTGGCTTGTATATTCCAATGATGGGCTTCCTCAAATTGCCCTAGGTCTTCGTGAGCAAGCGAGTTGGATGGACACCCACTTAGTTTCTTTTTGAGCTTTCATACACTTATAGATCTAGTGCATCCACTGCATGGCAATCCCTACTCACTCATATTGATATCTATTGATGGGCATCTCCATAGCCCGTTGATACGCCTAGTTGATGTGAGACTATCTCCTTCTTTTTGTCTTCTCCACAACCACCATATTCTATTCCACCTATAGTGCTATATCCATGGCTCACGCTCATGTATTGCATGAAAGTTGAAAAAGTTTGAGAATACTAAAGTATGAAACAATTGCTTGGCTAAAACCGGGGTTGTGCATGATTTAATACTTTGTGTGATGAAGATGGAGCATAAGCAGACTATATGATTTTGTAGGGATAACTTTCTTTGGCCATGTTATTTTGAGAAGACATGATTGCTTTATTAGTATGCTTGAAGTATTATTGTTTTTATGTCAATATTAAACTTTTGTTTTGAATATTATGGATCTGAATATTCATGCCACAATAAAGAAAATTACATGGATGAATATGTTAGGTAGCATTCCACATCAAAAATTCTGTTTTTATCATTTACCTACTCGAGGACGAGCAGGAATTAAGCTTGGGGATGCTTGATACGTCTCCAACGTATCTATAATTTTTGAATGCTCCATGCTATTATATTATCAGTTTTGGATGTTTTATATGCATTAATATGCTATTTTATATTATTTTTGGGACTAACCTATTAACCTAGAGCCCAGTGCCAGTTTCTGTTTTTTCCTTGTTTTTGAGTTTCACAGAAAAGGAATATCAAACGGAGCCCAAACGGAATAAAACTTTCACGATGATTTTTCTTGGACCAGAAGACAACTACGAGACTTGGAGATGAAGTCAGAAGACCCACGAGTCAGAAGACCCCCTGGCTTGTGGTCCCCACGGGAGTCCACCGACCTCCTTCCTTGGCCTATAAATTCAGATATATTCCCAAACCCTCAGAACAAGAAACAAAAATACTTTTCTGCCGCCGCAACCTTCTGTTCCCGTGAGATCCCATCTTGGGGCCTTTTCCAGCGATCTGCCCGAGGGGGATTCGATCACGGAGGGCATCTACATCAACCCTATTACCCTTCCGATGAAGCGTGAGTTGTTTACCTTAGACCTACGGGTCCATAGCTAGTAGCTAGATGGCTTCTTCTCTCTCTATGATCCTCAATACCATGTTCTCCTCGATGTTCTTGGAGATCTCTCCGATGTAATATTCTTTTGCGGTTTGTTTGTCGAGATCCGATGAATTGTGGATTTATGAGCAGATTATCTATGAATATCTTTTGAATCTCCTCTGAATTCTTATATGCATGATTTCATATCTTTGTATTTCTCTTCGAATTATTGATTTGGTTTGGCCAACTAGATTGGTAGTTCTTGCAATGGGAGAGGTGCTTAGTTTTGGGTTCAATCTTGCGGTGTCCTCACCCAGTGACAAAGTAGGGGTAGCGAGGCACGTATTTGTGTTGTTGCCATCAAGGATAAAAAGATGGGGTTTTCATCATATTACTTGAGTTTATCCCTCTACATCATGTCATCTTACTTAAGGAGTCACTAGTAGAAAACAGGGCTTTGGTCCAGGCAGGGCCAGCCCATTAATCCCGGTTCACCCACGAACCGGGACCAAAGGGGGCATCGGTCCCGGTTCGTGAGGCCAGGGGGGCGGCCGGGCCTCTTGGGGCATTGGTCCCGGTTCGTCTGGCCCCTTTGGTCCCGGTTCCAGCCACGAACCGGGACCAATGGGCCTCGCTCCTGGCCCACAACCATTGGTCCCGGTTCATGGCTGGAACCGGGACCAAAGGGGGACCTTTAGTCCCGGTTCCAGCCACGAACCGGGACCAATGAGATGCCTATATATACCCCCTCGCCCGCGAGCAGAGCAGTGGAGTGCTTTGTTTTTTGGGTCGGCCGTGGGAGAGCTTTGTGGTGCTCTAGCTCACCTCGTATGCACATGAGGTGTTTGATGAAATGCCCGAGCCACACTTAAGTTTTCTCCTCTCGAAGCTCCTTGTCCAAGCTCCATTTTCCTCGAGATTTGTCTAGGTTTGGCGGTCCGTCCTGTTCCGTCCCCGTCCTCACCGTCGTCGATCGCACGCGCCGATCTCGTCGCCGGCACCATAGTGGTGAGCCTCTTGGTCTTATCTTCTTTGTAAAAGAAAAAAGTTCTTACTTGTATGATTAAGATAGATACTTGTGTAATTTTCTTACTTTTATTATTGTTTGTTATTATATATATTTGAGAGAGGAAGAATGCCGACTGTTGTCGTGGGGTTCGCTTCTGTTTGTTGAGTTTCCTGGTAGTTGCCTTCAATCAATTTTTGATCAACTATGAACATAGGAAATGTCTGACGACGAAATTGATTTTGGTATGTGCGAATACTGCGAAGACGAGCGCGGCCTGTGCGATAGAAATTTCTTATTTGGTGGTAGGCGCTTTAGCATCAAGCTGGATGAGACCTTCGAAGTGGATACAGTAAGTCACAATGACAAGTCTTTTTTCGTAATTAAGCATGACTTCTGCTTCTTTTTCTTCAACTTATAATTTTAATTTTTTACTATTCTACTAGCGTATCCCCTGCCATGCAAGAATTTATGTCTTGGATAAGATTGGTTTCAGTCCTATGGAAACTATGGAGGTAAAAATAGTTCACTTGAGGACCGAGCATGGTTATACTTTTGCCGCAAAATTATACAATGCAGACACCTACACCTATTTTGATTGCAAAAATTGGAGATCACTATGCAAGGCTTATGCATTTGAGCCTGATATGCTTATCACCTTTGATATTCGTCCGGAAGATGATATTGAAGGTAATATCGACATCTGGGTCGATGTGCAGACGCCTCCAGTTCTACCATTATGTGAGTTTCTCAACCATATTTATGTCTTGGATATTGTTTATTCAAAAATAGTTGACAACTAATTTCTATTGACAGCTTATTTCCATTCAAGCAAACATGTCCAGCGCTTGGTAGACATGACCTACTACTGTCCCGGGGCTGAACTAAACTGCGAGGAGATAAGTCATTATGTTTCATGGCTTGAGGATCTTGATACTGTCAAGACAAATTATTTCCCTGGACTTGAAAATCTTAGTACTCAAAACATGCGACCACTAGCGTGCATATTGAACTACGGTCATATCTATTTAGGAAAGATGGTAAGGTTTTTACTATTTGTCCTCAGTGCATCTTTTGCATACATTATTTTTTAAGCTAAACTTCATTGCTAAGTATGTTACTACGATGTTCTTCAACAGGGACTCCCAATGATAGTTGTGCCTCATTGGGTCGAGCCTAAAGGTCGCATGGCAATGGTTAGCTTACGGCCAAGACATCCTACATTGCAGATGAGTGCATTCAGGATTTCTAAAAGCGAGCAAGTCTTAATAGTCAAAGACTGGAGCAAAATTGTGAAGGATCGCAGAGAAGTACTAGGGGGTAGCAATCAGAAGCGCAGCCCACAATTAGGAGACAAGTTCATCTGCATGCTCCAATATGATGAAGCAGGAGTGCTACACATGTTCTATGCTATTTTACCTGAGAGAGAGCAGCAGGAGTGATTAGCTAGCTAGAATGAGTTTGAAGATGATGATGTGCTACAATATGACTATGATGATTAAATAGCTAGTGTTGGTGGTAATGACTATAATGATTATTATTAGCTAGTGTTGGTGGTGATTAGATAGCTACACTATGACTATGATGATTAAATAGTGTTGGTGGTAATGACTATGATGATTATTGGCTTTGAATGGTGCATTTTGAACACACAAAAAGTCTGGAGTTCAAATAAGTTCAAAAAAAAATGAAATCCCTTTGTAACAGACGAGTTTCCGTATGAAACCTTGATACTTCGAAAGAGATTGCCCGTTTTGTACACGAAGTGCATCCAGTTTTTGCTGTAACCCTCTCAACTTTTTAGCACAAACTATGTGGGTGAAATGATGATACCATGCCAACTTTCAACCTTTTCAGAGTTCATTTGTAGTGCTTTTCAATTTCAGGGTCATTTAGCGCAAAAAGAATGAACTAATAGCAAAAGAATGAACTTAAAATAATCAATTAAAATATTCTATTACGATCAACTAAAACAAAACTATAATATTCTTCAATAGCAAAGAATCAACTAAAAAGTTTATAAAACTCTAATAGCAAAAGGAATCAACTAAAAAGCTTTAATAACCCTCTAGTATTTTTGAAACTAAAATTATATAAAATTTATGCAACTAAAAATTATCAAAGTATTTTCTGTTCAAAACATTAATGGCAAAATGAATTTTCATAAGAATTTTTTGTTAGAAACTTTAATAGCAAAAAGAATTATCATAAAGAATTTTTTTAGAAACTAAAATAACAAAATCTGTTTTTGAATATAATATTAAAACACAGTAATATTAAATAGCAGGAAAAAGAATCACTCAAAAATCTATTTTATAGTAAAGTTATTCACATAAATTTCAAAGAATTCAAATTTAAACTATTCAACTTTGAAAACTAATGGCACTAACAGAAAGTTTATAATTTTTGTGACCTAACAGCAAAAAGAATTAAACAAAAACTGTGGTCAAACTATTGTCAAATCTGGTCAAACTGTGGTCAAACTATGGTCAAATCTGGTCAAATTGTGGTCAAACTATGGTCAAACTACTTATTCAAGAAATATTAGTGTTAATAAATAATTATTGTTTTTTAGAATAATAATTTCAAACTCAAACGGTGCTTAATGCTCAAGTTCAACTCCTAAGGGTTAATAGGATTGACAACTTAGTTTTGTCAGGAAAACAACAAGTGCAGACTTGGAAACTAGGTGGAATAGAACTCGAAAGTTAAGCGTGCTCAGGCTGGAGTAGTGAGAGGATGGGTGACCGGCCGGGAAGTTAGACGATTTGGAATGAGTGGTTCATAATTGAGCAGTGATGAGGGGTGATTAGAGTGGATGATTAGAGATTGAATTGTCAAATAATTCAGAAATTTGAAAATAAGAAAATATTCAAAAAAAATTCAAACTTTTATTTATCAAAAAAATTCAGAAAAACAAAATTTCAAAAAAAATCCTTAAGTCCCGGTTGGTTTTTACCAACCGGGACTAAAGGTGGAGCTCCAGAGAGCGGCCACGTGGAGGGCCTTTAGTCCCGGTTCGTAACACAACCGGGACTAGAGGGGGGGGCCTTTAGTCCCGACCCTTTAGTCCCGGTTTGGGAACCGGGACAAATGGGCCTTATGAACCGGGACAAATAAGCCTTTTTCTACTAGTGAGTTACTCCGTTCTTTATGAACTTAATACTCTAGATGCATGCTGGATAGCGGTCGATGTGTGGAGTAATAGTAGTAGATGCAGAAGCATTTCGGTCTACTTGACACGGACATGATGCCTATATGCATAATCATTGCCTTTGATATTGTCTTAACTTTGAGCTTTTCTATGAATTGCTCGACAATAATTTGTTCACCCACCGTATTATTTGCCTTCATGAGAGAAGCCACTATTGAAACCTATGGCCCCCGGGTCTATTTTCCATCATATATTTTCAGATCTATAAACCAAAAATACCTTGCTGCAATTTTATTTACTTTTATTTACTTTTACTTTTTAGCAATCTTTTATACCTATCTCTATTAGATCTCACCCTTGCAAGTGACCGAGAAGGGATTGACAACCCCTTTATCGCGTTGGGTGCAAGTGTTTGATTGTTTGTATAGGTGCATAGATTGGGGACTTGCTTGTACCTCCTACTGGATTGATACCTTGGTTCTCTAACTGAGGGAAATACTTATCTCTACTTTGCTGCATCACCCTTTCCTCTTCAAGGGAAAACCAACGCAAGCTCAAGAAGTAGCATCGAGTTTGCATCCAATCGAACGAAGGCACTGTCTGCGACCTTGGGGGCGCTGATGCCAGCTAGAACTACGTCGGTATTTCCCCAAAGAGGAAGGGATGATGCAGCACAGCGACGGTAGGTTTTCCCTCAGTGATGAGATCAAGGTTATCGAACCAGTAGGAGAACCAAGCAACACTACGTAAACGGCACCTGCACACAAATAACAAATACTCGCAACCCGACGTATTAAAGGGGTTGTCAATCCCTTTCGGGTAACGGCGCCAGAAATTCGCAAACGGACGTTATAAAAATATGATAGATTGGATAAATAGATCTCGAAACAAAAAAAAGTGCAGCAAGGTATTTTTGTATTTTTGGTTTAATAGATCTGAAAATAAAAGCAAAGTAAAATAGATCGCTAAGGCAAATATATAAAAGAAGAGACCCGGGGGGGGAGGGCGTAGGTTTCACTAGTGGCTTCTCTCGAGAAAAATAGCAAACAGTGGAAAACAAATTACTGTTGGGCAATTGATAGAACTTCAAATACTCATGACGATATCCAGGCATTGATCATTATATAGGCATCACGTCCAAGATTAGTAGACCGACTCCTGCCTGCATCTACTACGATTACTCCACACATCGACCGCTATCCAGCATGCATCTAGTGTATTAAGTTCATGGGAAAACGGAGTAATGCAATAAGAACGATGACATGATGTAGACAAGATCTATTTATGTAGAAATAGACCCCATCTTGTTATCCTTAATAGCAACGATACATACGTGTCGGTTCCCTTTCTGTCACTAGGATCAAGCACCATAAGATCGAACCCATCACAAAGCACCTCTTCCCGTTGCAAGATAAATAGATCAAGTTGGCCAAATAAAACCTAAATATTAGAGAAGAAATACGAGGCTATAAGCAATCATGCATATAAGAGATCAAAGAAGACTCAAATAACTTTCAAGGATAAAAAGATAGATCTGATCATAAACTCAAAGTTCATCGGATCCCAACAAACACACCGCAAGAAGAGTTACATCATGTGGATCTCCAAGAGACCATTGTATTGAGAATCAAAAGAGAGAGAGGAAGCCATCTAGCTACTAACTACGGACCCGTAGGTCTACAAAGAACTACTCACGTATCATCGGAGAGGCACCAATGGACATGATGAACCCCTCCGTGATGGTGTCTAGATTGGATATGTGGTTTCTGGAACTTGTGGCGGCTGGAATTGATTTTCTCCCTCCCTTCTAGGGTTCCTGGAATATTGGGGTATTTATAGAGCAAAGTTGTGGTTCAGGGGCCACCCGAGGTGGGCACAACCCACCAAGGCGCGCCTGGGCCTCCAGGCGCGCCCTGGTGGGTTGTGCTCCCCTCGGAGCAACCCCCCAGGTGCTTCTCCGGCACACTGGATGTCTTCTGGTCCAAAAAATTTCCACAAAAAGTTTCGCTGCGTTTGGACTCCGTTTGGTATTGATTTCCTGCGATGTAAAAAACATGCAAAAAACAACAACTGGCACTTGGCACTATGTCAATAAGTTAGTACCAAAAAATGATATAAAATGACTATAAAATGATTATAAAACATCCAATAATGATAATATAACAGCGTGGAACAATTAAAAATTATAGATACGTTGGAGACGTATCAGCATCCCCAAGCTTAATTCCTTCTTATCCTCGAGTAGGTAAATGATAAAAATAGAATTTTTGATGTGGAATGCTGCCCAACATGTCATATCATATTTTTTTCTTTATAGCATGGACATTTGGACTTTTATATGGTTCAAAGCAATAGTCTAGTTTTGACATGAGACTTAAATACTCAAGCATATCAACAAGCAACCATGTCTTTCAAAATATCAACGCTAAAATAAGTTATCCCTAGCCCATCATGCTCAAACATTGATCCATTCATGAAACACATTCGCATATTAGCTACACCCAATGCTCAAGTACGATCATAGTGCCTCCTAGTTGGTTCTTTATAAGAGAAGGTGGAGACTCAAATTAAAAATAAAAATTGCATAAAGTAAAAGAAAGGCCTTTTGCGGAGGGAAGTAGGGATTTGTAGAGGTGCCAGAGCTCAAAGCGAAAAACTTAGAGATAAAACATTTTGGGAGGCATACTTTTCCCACCAACGAAAACGACTTAGAGTTCCCCACACTTTCAATGCTAGATATATCATAGGCGGTTCCCAAACAGAAAATAAAGTTTATTCCTTTTTCCACCATACTTTCACTTTCCATGGCTAACCGTATCCACGGGTGCCCTCCATACCAACACTTTCCAACGAATTTATTATTTGACAACATAAAGTAAATTCATTTTTTTTTCATTTCGGGACTGGGCATCCCTAATACCTTTGCCTTCCTCTCGTGCAATGACAAGTGAATAAACACTCATCGTGAGAATAGCACATCTAGCATGGAAAATATCGGCCACCCCTCACCGCCTCGCGAGTGGTACGAGCACACAAAAGGGAAATTTATTTTGAAAATTAGAGATGGCACATACAAATTTGCTTAGAACGGCAAAAGAATACCGCATATAGGTAGATATAGTGGACTCATGTGGCAAAACTGGTTTAAAGGATTTTGGATGCAGAAGTAGTGATCATACTTAGTGCAAAATGAAGGCTAGCAAAAGATTGAGAAGCATCCAACCAAGAAACGAAAAATCTCATAAGCGAGCCTTAAGCATAACTAACACCGAATAATGCACCACAAGTAGTTTGTAATTTCATTGCATAACTATTGACTTTCGTGCTTGCATAGGGAATCACAAACCTTAACACCAATATTCTTACTAAAGCATAATTACTCACCAACATGACTCACATATCATATCATCATATCTCAAAACTATTACAAGGAATCAAGTTTATTTTGTCCAATGATCTTCATGAAAGTTTTTATTATATCCTTCCTGGATATCTATCACTTTGGAACTAATTTTCATGTGTTGCTTTTGATAAGCTCAAACAAATATAAGTGAAGATCATGAGCATAATATTTCTTTCTCTCAAATTAATTTAAGTGAAGCAAGAGAGAATTTCTTCAAAAATAACAAAGCACACTGTGCTCACAAAGATATAAGTGAAGCACTAGATTAATTCCATAGCTCATAAAGATTTAAGTGAAGCATAGAGAGCAATTCTAACAAGTCATGGCATAATTTTTGGCTCTCTCAAAAGGGTGTGTCCAGCAAGGATTCAAGACTTAAAATAAAAAGCAAATCAAGCAAAGACTCATATCATACAAGATGCTCCAAGCAAAACTCAGAATATGTGAGGAATAAAAATATAGTTTCAAGTAAAGTACCGATGGTAGTTAGAAGAAAGAGGGGATGCCACTCGGGGCATCCCCAAGCTTAGTTGCTTGCTTCTCTTTGGATAATGGCTTGGGGTGCCATGGGCATCCCCAAGCTTAGGCTCTTCATACTCCTTATTCCTTCATCCATCGTAATATCACCCAAAACTTAAAAACTTCAATCACACAAAACTCAACAAAACCTTCGTGAGATCCATTCGTATAAGAAAACCAATCTTTACTTTAAGTAATGTAGAAAACCTATTCAAATTTTGTTATTGCATTATATCTACTGTATTCTTACTTTTCCATGGCAAAAACTCTTCAAAGAAAACCATAGAATCATCAAAATAAGCACATAACACAACGAAAATAGAATCTGTCAAAAACAGAGCAGTCTGTAAAGATGCGAATTGTTCTCATACTTATGTAAATCCAAAAATTCTGAAAACTTAGGACAACAGAGGCAATTGTATATAAAACTTGTGTAAAAAATTCAGAATTTTTGGTCGCTTCTGTTATTCTAAACAATTATTTTTCTGGACGCAAAAGTTTCTGTTTTCCAATAAGATCAAATCAACTATGACCAAAGCTATCCCAAAGGCTTTACTTGGCACAAACACTAATTAAAACACAAAAACACAATCATAACAGTAGCATAATTATGCAAACACTCAAGAACAGAAAGCAAAAAGAAAAAATAAATTTTATTCATTGGGTTGCCTCCCAACAAGCGCTATCATTTTACGCCCCTAGCTAGGCATAAAGCAAGGATCTAAGTTTTGTCATCCTTGTTCTTGTTTCCCTTGGAGATGTTTTTCTCAGAAGGCTTTGTAAAACAACATAAAACACATTATCCATGGAAACTTTAGCACTATCAAGTTGCTTATCATCATATCCCTTTTGATTTCCAGCAGCGATCCACGAATAATGTTGATTAACATCATTGAAAACTTGTTGGATTAGATCTAAAACAGGGACTTGCTTTTTAAGATTCTCATCAAAAATTTGGTTATCCCCAATCAAATGTCTTAAAGCATAATCACTATTATAAAGAATTTCATCTATCATGGGTTTTTCATGATTCATACCATAGAAATCAAAGATCTCCCTAGCTTCCCGTATTATGTAGTTAAATTTATTCATAAGAACAAGAGTGGCCAACTTTTTAGCTTTAGGATTCTTTATAACAGGTAACTCATAAAACAATCTTTGCAAGGTAGGATGAGTGCGAATAAATTTATTTTCAAGCTTCAGAACTAGTGCTGAAATAGCTTCCGCATAAGATTTGCTCTTTTTAAGTATAGGAGTATCGTCAAGACTTATATTTCCAACACAATTGAAAAATTCTTGGATATGTTCTTTTCCCATAAAACTCCCTTACCCCAAGACAAAAGTTTTGGCATCCAGATTACCCGTACGCTCCATTTTAGGAGTTAGGCCATCATCTGTTTCTGCCATACCTAAATCACTCATGATTGCAAGCAAAGGATAGATCTGACGAGAAAATGGCGAACGAAAAAGAGGGCGAATAAAACGGCAAATTTTTGTGAAGTGGGGGAGAGGAAAACGAGAGGCAATTGGCAAATAATGTAAATTGCGAGGAGATGAGATTTGTGATTAGGAACCTGGTAGATGTTGATGATGCCTCCCCGGCAACGGCGACCGAAATTGGCGCGGAGCCGGGAGACTATCTTGACTTGATCCTCCCCGGCAACGGCGCCAAAAATTCCTTTTGATGCCTGCTAGAACTACGTCGGTATTTCCCCAAAGAGGAAGGGATGATGCAGCACAGCGACAGTAGGTATTTTCGTCAGTGATGAGACCAAGGTTATCGAACTAGTAGGAGAACCAAGAAACACTACGCAAACAGCACCTGCACACAAAAAACAAATACTCGCAACCCGACGTATTAAAGGGGTTGTCAATCCCTTTCGGGTAACGGCGCCAGAAATTGGCAAATGGACGTGATAAAAATATGATAGATTGGAAAAATAGATCTCAAAACAAAAAAAAAGTGTAGCAAGGTATTTTTGGTTTATTAGATCTGAAAATAAAAGCAAAGGAAAAATAGATCGCAAAGGCAAATATATTAAAGAAGAGACCCGGGGGCCGTAGGTTTCACTAGTGGCTTCTCTCGAGAAAAATAGCAAACGGTGGAAAACAAATTACTATTGGGCAACTGATAGAACTTCAAATACTCATGACGATATCCAGACAATGATCATTATATAGGCATCACGTCCAAGATTAGTAGACCGACTCCTGCCTGCATCTACTACTATTACTCCACACATCGACCGCTATCCAGCATGCATCTAGTGTATTAAGTTCATGGAAAAATGGAGTAATGCAATAAGAACGATGACATGATGTAAACAAGATCTATTTATGTAGAAATAGACCCCATCTTGTTATCCTTAATAGCAATGATACATATGTGTTGGTTCCCTTTCTGTCACTGGGATCAAGCACCGTAAGATCGAACCCATCACAAAGCACCTCTTCCCATTGCAAGATAAATAGATCAAGTTGGCCAAACAAAACCCAAATATCGGAGAAGAAATACGAGGCTATAAGCAATCAAGCATATAAGAGATCAAAGAAGACTCAAATAACTTTCATGGATAAAAAGATAGATCTGATCATAAACTCAAAGTTCATCGGATCCCAACAAACACACCGCAAAAAGAGTTACATCATATGGATCTCCAAGAGACCATTGTATTGAGAATCAAAAGAGAGAGAGGAAGCCATCTAGCTACTAACTACGGACCCGTAGGTCTACAAAGAACTACTCACGCATCATCGGAGAGGCACCAATGGACATGATGAACCCCTCCGTGATGGTGTCTAGATTGGATCTGTGGTTTCTGGAACTTGCGGCACCTGGAATTGATTTTCGTCCTCTCTTCTAGGGTTTTTGGAATATTGGGGTATTTATAGAGTAAAGAGGTGGTTCAGGGGGCACCCGAGGTGGGCACAACCCACCAGGGCGCGCCTGGGCCTCCAGGCGCGCCCTGGTGGTTTGTGCTCCCCTCGGAGCACCCCCAGGAGCTTATCTGGCGCACTGGATGTCTTCTGGTCCAAAAAAAATCCACAAAAAGTTTTGCTGCGTTTGGACTTCGTTTGGTATGATTTCCTGCGATGTAAAAAACATGCAAAAAACATCAACTGGCACTTGGCACTATGTCAATAGGTTAGTACCAAAAAATGATATAAAATGACTATAAAATGATTATAAAACATCCAAGAATGATAATATAACAGCATGGAACAATGAAAAATTATTGATACATTGGAGACGTATTAGGCGCCATTCTGCAGCTTCACCCCAACTCCACCTTCTTTTCCTTCGACATCCGGAGTCTGTTCGGGAGTGGCACAAGTCCTGGTTTTATGTGGAGGGTCTTGGTGATGACCTGTCGGCCTTTGTGAATGAACCCCCACATAAGCTGTTTTCATGGGCTCCGCTCACCAAGCCAACCCCAGAGGTCAAGGTCATGGCGGAGGCCACCGCTCGTCTGAAGAAGGGCGGATTGACCGGAGGCCACATCGTGCGCACTTGGGTGGTGCACCGCATCTTGACGCTGCAGGCTCGGGGCTCCTTGATGTCCCAGTATACTGGCCCGGAGGACCCCGCGTTGGTTTCTCAGGAGGAGTTGAGCTCCGAGGCCATCGACACCTGCCTAAGCTTCCGGGTGGGACCGGACGCCATCACGAGGTCTCATAAATAAACCGTGAGGCCCTTTGCGGCCGACCTCCCTCTCGACAGTGTATGTACCTTCTCAGTAATTTTCTTACCGTTCGGGGACCGGGAGGCCTGGTTGTGACCTTTCTTTAAAAATAAACAAGTAACGCAAAATACATCATCATCAAATATAGTATGCTGATAAAGTTAAACAACATAGTTAATGGGCCAAATATGTTTAGTCACCATTGCAGTTGTGCCCGCTGCAATAAGCTAGGTAAGTCTCTTTTGTTGGTTGGACTCATCTTGTTCGGTGCTATTATAGAATAGGTCGGACGACGAGCGGACCTCCTTGTTTATGATAGTCGCGAACTTGAGTTGTAGTTCTTCGAGCAGTACGCCAGCTTCGGTCGAATTGTTTTGTACTTCCTGACCCCATTTGAGGATTTTATCATGCTGCTTTAACATTTTCGTGGACCGTATGAATTCTTCCATGTGAATGCAGACGTAGAAGCCACAAGTTTGACTAGACACCGGTTGTTGCATACAAGATAGATTGTTCCATCTGAAGGCAATCATTTTCTTTCCACTTCCTTTGTAGTTTTCTCCAACCGTGAGGCCTCCTGTATTATTCCAATCAAAAAATCAATCATCGAGAAGGTCCTTCAGGAGCGACCAGTCTTTTCCTGGGCTCTTCGTGGAATCCACCAAGTAACAATTGCACCTTTGCGGTCTTAGCACTAGGAGAACCCAATGGTTGCTGCGCAAATCAGAACATGAGAAAGTTACAAATTTTGAGACGTGAGAATATATATGAAGGAAAAAGGTACAAAAGCGAAAGTGTAAAGCCCGAGAAGGACGTACAAGGGTCGGTACGGCACGAGGAGGAAGTTTTTAAGCTTGTTCTATTGCATGAAATCCAGAAGGTAATTCTTCATGCACCGCCTCCCTTCCTCATTTTTTAGGTTTTCCTCATTCATGAGATAAGTGTCGGCTATGGCGACATCACAAATATTCTTGCTTCTTACCTCAGTGGCTTGAAAAATCGCCCATAGCCTCATTAGGCAAGTTTCAAGATTATAGAATCTGAACATATAGAAGATCTCTTTGAAATCTACATATATTTTGTCCCCGCTGAATTTTTCAAAGAAAGTATACCCCTTTGGCACCTTCGCAGTGTAATGTGTTAGGTTAATGATGGATCCTTGCTTATTATTGGCTAGCTCTGAATCCACAATTTTGTCATGTAGAATCTTCATCTCAAGCGTAACGTGCTCGTACACTTTGTCTAGTAGCATTCTCTTACACGAGATATAGACAGGTGCTTTTGGGTTGTCAGCACATTGTTCATATGCCAAGGACTTCTTCGGTGCATTCTTCTTTACCGGTGTTCTACCATTTCCACGTGTGGTGGCAGAAGTGTTTGCCTTAGTATTCATTTTTGCACCCTTTAGATGTGTGTTTCTTTTTTTGACCAGTTGGACGGAAACAGGCTGACAGGACATCGTTTCTTGGGCCACCATATTCTTTAGTGTTGATGGATTAAACTTTGGTTTTTTGCAAGGTTGCGTCTCCGAATGGGCTGGTGGCATCTCCTCATCTACAACATAATTAGGATTTTGTAATTCTTCAAGCATGTGCTCTTCCTGCACATCCTTAGCCGATACAGGGTTGCAACGACCTAGAGGAGATCATCTAGGTGGCGGTCCAACACTGTGGATGTTGAGAGATGGTGATGGTGCTGCAATGCCGGGGATGGTCGGAGACGGTATTCTGTTTGGGGATGGCTTTTCCATTATGACATGCATTGCAGGCCACTTGAGGTAACCAGCAAAGCATTCTGAAAGGGGCTACGACTCATTACCCTCTTCCATAATGTTAAGTGGCAGAATCAAACTGTGGTATTGTGGCAACACCCTAAGCAAACAAACCTTTCGCACGTTCTCATCTAATTTGCTATTGCGCATGACATTTTCTGTAAAGACTCTAGCTTTTGCAACCTCCAAGAAGTTGCCACTCACTATAGCTAGGAGAGTGCAAGGAATTTGTTCCTCCAACGAATGTGGTGACCCACCATGACCATCCATGACATTATTGACCAAGGGGCTTTTGATCTTTGTGGGAGAAAGGGGCGGCGGCGTATGGGTATCCACTGTTTGTGGCATATTTGTCGACCCTTTGGACTAAGGAATATGCTTTTGAACCTCTTCCAGAAAATCAGGTAAAATTTCCGTTAACCTTTCGTTGACTAACTGATCTATTTTTTCTTTGTCCCTTCTTTCTTTTTCTGACTTAGTCATCCTTTTCTTGGATGGATAGTAGGCATCCCAGAAAGTACTGCCGGCGCCAAGCTTACGGCTCTTGTGGGCTCTCTCTTCCTTTGGAGGGCGTACAGAATTGGGTCGGATGACCACCTTGGGGCATCCGGTGACTCTTCAGAGGTTGGTGTCTTTTGGGTAAAATTTGCCTGCATGAACAAACTAATATCGTTTAGAAACTGCTCCTAAACATATATGATGGAAAGTGGTTGTATAGGCTAATTACATAACACTCTTTCGGCCGCTTCGCCACCTCAGGGTCCTCGAAGTAGTAGAGTCCGATTTCTTTATTAAGCACAACTAGGGACCGAAAATATTTCTTCGCACATGGGTCCAGGATATTACTGAAGGGCGTAGATTAATCTTGTGAAGAAAACATAGCATCATGCTTATCCCAGATTTTCTGCTTCCCTTCATAACCACGGGTACCTAGATTGTGGTTCCCTACCATTTGGCTTCAGAGCTTCGCAAACTTCTCTTTGTCTTGTTTGTCTGCATCTGAGTCTCGGTAATCAAGGAACTCATTCCATTCCTCATCGGTAGTACTAGGATATAGCTTTTTGATATCCTCTAAATCATTACTGTCGTACAGTAGCCTATTTGCACAGTATCTATTAGTACTCAAGGCCTTAGTGAACATGCGCATGGCATGGATTTCTGCAGGTGCATTGTTTCGGTCGTTGAACTTGAAAATATCTCTCACCTTTCCTAATAGGAGGTTGGACCAATGTTTGTTTCTAGGGCCCCTTAAGGATCTACGGTTGATGCCACAGTTTTCACAGGTGATGGCACCTAGGACGTTACCCCATTTCATTGCGTTCTTGATCGGACTAACGGGTCTCCCTTATTTGTTAATCTGTTTTATTACATAAGTAGCTGTAGGCACCTTATTCTGTGACCTACGCTTCCGTGGCTGAATTTCCAAATCAGCTTCTGCACCATTCAAGTCTCCTTCCTCTTCAGCACCATCCAACTCTTCTTCGAAATGTTGGCCATTGTCGGAATATTCGTCCCCATCTTGCACTTCCTCTTCAGCACCATCTAATTCTTCTTCCACATCTAGCCCTCCATCTGCAGCACGATCGGTCTCCTCGTGCAACTCATAAGCATAACCAATATGAGAGGTGTGCTCATTACATGCCCTATTTGGCTCATCCTGTTGGGAAGCCAAAGCCTCACTCGGAGACCGTGTATGTCTCGCCATCTTTTATCTGCAAAATGAAGATTGCATCGGTAATGAGTAAAAAAAGAAATGAAAATTCATAATTTTTTTGGCAAGATGAGTGCTAAAAAGAGACATATTAAGTGCCAAAAATTTGACGAAATGGAAGTGCATCAACATTTCGTCTAAACTTTTGCACTCATTTCTATTCCCTATAAAAGAAGACAACAAACTGCAATGAAATTCACCACCGGCCATCGCCTTTTATGAAAGAAAAAAATCGGCATAACCTTTGCTAAAAATTGGACGTATTGAATGCCAGCAATTCGATGAAATGGAAGTGAATCAACATTTCGTCATAACTTTGGCACTTTTTTCTATTCTCTGTAAAGTAAACCACGACCATTGACATATAGCACAAGCAATTGTACCATATTCATCCATCTAACAACAACCCGTGAGCACGAACATAGCACAAGCAATGAATTGAAATCATTTCAAATCAATGAACATAAATAGCACAAGCAATGATTTCAAGCAACCGAGGGCAGCGGTGTGTAGATGGCTAAGGAGCCGTTGGTGCGGGCGGAGGCACGCCGACGGATGGGTACATGGAGATGGCCGGCCATCCGTTGGTGGGGGCGGAGGCGCACCGGCGGAGGGCTCGATGGAGAGGGCCGAGGAGCAGGGGGCGACCTACGGCGCGCGGGCCGCCGTTGGGTGGAGGGGGAGAGGGATGTGGGGAGTGGCGGAGCATGCGGCTGCGGCGATGCGCAGTGCCGGACCATGCGGGGGACAGCGGCAGCGGCGCGCGGTGCTGGCGCGTGCAGCAGGGGCAGCGCGCGGTGCCGGCGCTTGCCGGGGCCAGCGGGGCGCGGGTGGCGTTCGGGGATTTGGTGGGGCGAGCTCGGTGGTGTGAATTGGGCTGGAAGGGGAATAGTTTCGCGGCCAACCGCGTGGACATAATTTTCGTCCAGTCCCATGCTGAAATTTTGAAAAAATACGTTGCAGTGGCGGGTGGTTCATGTCGCCCGCCACATGTAGTGGACCTACCAGTGGTGGGTCCTTCCAGTCACCCGCCACATATAATAGATCTGACATCCCTAATTTTAAGTGCTTCTAGGTCTTTTCTTGAGCTCCCCGTATCTTTTGTCTTGTCTGGGATGTTCAAAATGGTACCAACCAAACTCTCGCAAACATTCTTCGCGATATGCATGACATCGATACAATGGGGCGTGGAGAGATACTTCCAATATTTCAAGTCCCAAAATGGACTCCGCGTTTTCCATACTTTTAAGAGTGGCTCCACTCTCTTCCATTTCTTTCCAGGCTCTGGACACTCTTCCCAGTTGTTCAGCATTTCTAGGATTTCTATTGCACTCCTCTTGCATGGCTTCCCTCGCTTTTCTTTTGTGTTATCAAACAAATCTTCTCTGTTTCTCCATTCATCATTTTTATTGAGCCATCTTCTATGCCCCATGTAAACTGTTTTATGAGAGGCCTTCATATATACAGAATGAGTTTCATTCATACACCTACCACATGCACAGTTCCCGTGGCAAACCTGACCCGAATTATAACTGTATGCCGGATAGTCCTGCACCGTCGTGAGCAGCGCAACTTTCATAGGGAAATATGTACCCGTTTTAGCGTCATATGTCCTCACCCCTTTATCTGACCATAAAATTTCTAGCTCCTCCTTGAATAACCACAGATACAAGTTCAGATCACTACCCGGTTGGCTTGGCCCTTGAATTAGCATGACCATGTGTAGATACTTTCGCTTCATGCACACCCACGGGGGGAGGTTGTAGATGCATACAACCACGGGCCAAGTGCCGTGCACACTGTTTTGGTTGCTAAAGGGATTCAAACCGTCCACGCTATAGCCCAGCCTGACATTCCTATCATCTCCACTGAAATGAGGGAACTCGTCATTGATTGCTTTCCACTACCAACCATCCGTAATGTGTCTAATCACTCTGTCATCGTTCTTCCTCGTAGCATGCCAAAGCATAAGCTTTGCCTACTTCTTGTTTGCATACAAACACTTCAGGCGTGGAATGATTGGAAAGTACCATACAATCTTTTAAGGAGTTCCGCTAGCGGGTGCTCTATCATCATCATTGTCTTCCCGACTGTGATTTCCCCGCTTGAATCGTGGAAAATTGCATGCTGGACACCTTGTTAGTTTGGAGTGCTCGTTCTGGTAAATGATGCAGTCATTTTTGCACGCATGGTATTTTATCGGCTCCATATCAAGAGGACACAATACCTTCCTTGCATCACCGATACTTTTTGGCAACACGTTGCCTTCAGGAAGAACATCATGCAAACACTTCAAGTTCACATCGACGGAAGTGTCTGTGCTATTGCTTTTTGCCTTAATGTCCATAAGATTCATCGTGACACTTAGTTGGGTGTGTTTTGCCTTGCATCCAGCGTAGAAAGGAGTTGTTGAGTCCTTCACGAGAGTAGCCAGTTTGGTAGCCTCTCTACGAGAAGCTGTCTCGGCGCTAGTCTCTTTCACGATCAACTCTTGCATGTGTTCATCGTGCACCATTCCTGCCAATTTTCCCTAGATGATTGCCTCCTCTGCTTCGGCCTCCTTAGTTTCGTCAGACTCTTCACTCGACTCGTCATCTTCATCACCGTCAGACTGTTCAGCATGTCCATCCATCATCCATTCTTCTTCCTCGTCATGTTCCGCTCCTTCACATGACATCCCATCCTCACCATGACTTGTCCATGTCGTATAACCGGGCATGAAACCATTAGCCAACAAGTGCTTATGTAACTCTCTGATACATCTCCAACGTATCTACAATTTCTGAAGTATTCATGCCATGTTTATAACAATTCTATATGGTTTTTGCATGATTTGATTAGAACTAACCCGGACTGACGCTGTTTTCAGCAGAACTACCATGGTGTTGTTTTTGTGCAGAAATAAAAGTTCTTGGAATTGGACGAAACTTTTTGAGGATTTTTTCTTGGACAAATAAGAGCTACTGGAGCCAAGACCCACTTGAGAGGGCGCCCCTGGTGCCCACACAACACCAGGGCGCGCCCCAGGGGGGGTGGCGCCCCGGTGTTGTGTGGGCCACCTGAGGCCCATCTTTGCGTGAAACCAACGCTGAAAAATCCTATATATTCATAAACCTCCGAAAGTTGACCTAGAAGTTGGACTCCGCCGTCGCACGCCTCTGTATCCTCTGAAAACCAATCTGGACCCCGTTCCGGCACCCTGCCGGAGGGGGGAATCATCACCGGAGTCCATCTTCATCATCCCGGCGGCCACCATGATGAGGAGGGAGTAGTCCACCCTCGAGGCTAGGGGTATGTACTAGTAGCTATGTGTTTGATCTCTCTCTCTTGTGATATTGAGATGTCACGCTCTTGATATATCATGGGCTTTGTTAATATAGATGGATCATATGATGTTTCTCCCCTCTCCATCCTTGTTGTAAGGAATTGAATCTTTTCCCTTTGAAGTTTTGTTATTGCCGGATTGAATATTCAGATTTGGGAACACATGATGTATGTCTTGCATAATGAATACTCGAGGTGACAATGGGGTATCATATTGATTCACTTGATGTTTGTTGTGGCACTCAACTTGCGGATTCCCGCGGTGACATTGGGGTAATCTATGCATAGGGTTGATGCACGTTTTCATTATCTTTTCTCCGATAGAAACTTTGGGAACTCCTTGTAGTTCTTTGTGTGGATTGAATATTATGATTATGAAGTTGTTTGATGCATATCGTAGAATCAACTCACGGATACTTGTGGTGACATTGGAGTATCTAGGTGACTTTAGAGTTGGTTGATGTGTGTCATATGGTGCTATTTTAGTACGAACTCTAGGGCTGTTTGTGACACTTATAGGAATAGCCCAATAGATCGATCAGAAAGAATAGCTTTGAAGTGGTTTCATACCCTACAAACAATTTCTATCTTATGTTCTCCGCTAATAGGAACTTGGGAGTGATTCTTTGCTACACTTTGAGCGACAATCATATGATCCAACTATGTTAGCATTACTGAGAGATTGCACTAGTGAAAGTATGTATCCTAGGCCTCATTTTCTATCATTGCAATACCGTTTGTGCTCCGTTTTACTAGTTGCTACCTTGCTGTTTTTTATTGTTCGCACTACAAAAACTCATATCTACTATCCATACTACACTTTTATCATTATCTCTTCGCCGAAATAGTGCACCTATACAATTTACCATTGTATTGGGTGTGTTGGGGACACAAGAGACTCTTTGTTATTTGGTTGCAGAGTTGCTTGAGAGAGACTATCTTCATCCTACGCCTCCCACGGATTGATAAATCTTAGGTCATCCACTTGAGGGAAAATTGCTACTGTCCTACAAAACTCTGCGCTTGGAGGCCCAACACGTGTTAACAAGAACAAGTTGTGTAGTAGACATCACTCTCCTGATTCAATTGTGTACATATAAGTGAAGCACGAAGAGTTTATAGTGTTTTTATTAGGCCATTACTCAAACAGATATAAGTGAAGCACATAGAGCATTCTGTAAATAATTGAGCCACCAAGAACCATTCCCTAACTAGCATGGTGTATGTTTATTGAAAACAAAATTGACGCTCCAAGAATTTACCCATATCATGTGACAAATAACATAGGTCCAACCGAAACAAACTGATATTTGTTGAGGATGACCAAGCTTGAAGCTTGAGACCTCTTTAAATAATTTCTTGGGGATGCCTTGGATATACCCAAGCTTGAGCTCTTGCATCTCTTCAGCTTCCTCTCATATCACTATCTCCCCTGGGTCTTAAAAACTTCATTCAGACAAAACTTAATAGATTCGTGAGTAGGTCAGTCCAAAAGAAAATATTAATAGAGGCCTTTTGTAACTCAAAAAATTCTAAAAACTTGGCACGTAATAGAGAACTCATATATGTGCACTGTGTAAAAATTTCATGACTTTACCATGCTCTGGTGATTTTCCAGATTTTCTACAGTAGCAGCAAATTTTCCATTTCAGCACAACAACACATACAATTGCAAACTTAACTTGCTAAAGATAAATCTTGGCACTTCATTTTTATAATACAATGGTTTTGTACAAGGGGATAATTATTTTTATGAAAAGCTTCCAAGATAATGATTTACATTGTTTCCATGAGCATGAACACCAATGTTTAAGGTCGACCCTAACTTCCACGATGCTCACATTTCTCAACCACTTCTCTTTTTGAAAAGGTTTTAAGTTCCCCTCTTTACTTATTTTCTTTTTGGAAAATTTATTTGGTGCAAACCACAAGAAAATGACTCTCTAAAACTTCTGGGTTGCCTCCTGGGAAGCACTTTCTTTAAAGCCATATAGCTAGGCATATAGTGCTCATTTAATCATTCCACCAGGATCCCAAGTTTTATGAAATCCAAATTTCATTAACCAAGATTTGGATCTAAGTAGCTAGAGAGCACATGGTAACATAGATCATGTAGAAAAAAAGTCCAACCCTCTTCCTATGCATTGGCATGTCATATGAAAACAATTCATTAACAGTAAGTAAAGGCCAATCCACTGTATAAGGAGTTTCTTGCAATTTTAGTGTATTTGGTACATGGGGGGGCCCTTATTCCTTCCTCTCTAATAATAATTGCAAGTAGTAGCAGAAAATTTAATTATATGACTTTCATTAGCATCACCATCAGCACAAATGAATCGCAAACCACAAATACAATCCTTAATAAAAGCAAACTTCTCCTCTATAGTGTAGTTGGGAGAGTTCAAAAACAAGATAAGACTATCAAGTATGGGCGCAACATTAGAAATTTTATTCTTATCATAAATAATAGTAGCATATTCATCTCCATATGTTTCTTCTATAGGTGGATCATGGCATTCATCACAGCAAGCAACAAAGTCATCAAAAAGGGATTTTTCATCTAATGAGTTCAAAGGATCACATATTTCAGCCGCATAGTTTTCATCCTCTGGTAGGCATGCAGTGTAATCAAGCATAGTATGAGTTAGACAGTTACTATCTCCATCAGAAGGTGGGCATGGGTAGCTAATCTGCTCTTCCTCCTTTTTTTCTCTTCACTCTCCTCCTCATCTATTTTATCTAATGAGAACTTCCTTTCACCAGTTTCTTCTTTTGTTGGTTCCTGCAAAACATTAATCTCTTCTCGGGCAGCGGAGACTTTCTTAATTTGATCAATAATATAAGCATTATCTCTAAAAAAATTAAAACAATATTCAAGGATTTTATAATTCCTAGATTTAATAGCATAAACAACATCATTTGTTTCAACTTTATTAACCATAGAAGCAATTTCATATGCAGCCATAAAGGTAACAAATTCTTCAACTTGTTCTATCTCATAATAATTATAATCATCCTAGACAAAAGAAGCTAGTGTATCATTAACATTGTACTCACATTGGAATGGAAAGAAGGCGGTGGAGCCATGCCTTAGGGGCCCCACGCGGCCAGTCGATTTCATATGTTAGTCCAATAAAAATGGTAAAAAGTGTACCAAAAGTATGTGTAAATGATATGAATATAGAATGAACATAACAAAAATTATAGATACGTTTGAGACGTATCACACATCAAGTGATACTACAAAGTGCCAGAGCCCCTTGTATGCATCCTCATGTTTTCGCAGGTATGACACGGACAACATATCTTTGTGCCACCCCTTCGCTCTATATCTTGCTCAGCAAAATTTAAAAATCTTTCAAACATATATGCAGGAAATTGTATGACATCCGGTAGGAGTTGTACATCCAACTTCGATCCATCATTCAATCCATCCCTATACGATATAAGAAAATTAGTTAGTACCAAGAGGTCATACAAAATTTTGGCATGACATTTGCTAAAAATAACACAAATTGATTGTGCCAGGAATTTGATTTTTTTGATGAATCAACATTTTGTCAAAACATTGGCAACTCATATATATTCCCCGAAAAAATGGAGCAAGTAGAAGTTGTTGCCTTGGCTATATACACATGAACAAAGTCGTCATAACGATATGGCTCGATGACCGAACACAAACTTACACAAAAATTCATCTCATACAATCGATACATGTCGACAACAATATATATTTAATTTCAGTCAAATAGACGACGACAACCCCAAAATTATAGCTTGCCTCACCTTGGCATGGGCGAGGTAGGACTTACCAATGGTGGGCACAAAGGCTTGCACGCCACTGGTACTTCAAATACCAGTGGCAGGCCCATATTGGCACATGCCACTGATAAGTGGCCAAGTACCAGTGGTAGGTCCTAGGTCGCGCCCGCCACTGGTAAGTGACTACCAGTGGCGTGCCCTTCCAGGCACATGCCACTGGTGTTTTGACATGTTACCAGTGGCGTGTTCCATGGTTGGCACGCCATTGGTAAGATCCCACGGGTAAGCATTTCTGCAGTATTGTTATTGGTAAGAGCTAAAAAATGGTTTCTATATTTACCTAGTGGTAGTATGAATTCTTGGACAGCATGCAAAGTTGTTTTTATTGCAAAGTACTATCCTTCTACCAAGATAATACACCTAAGAAATCAAATTATGAGCTTTAAGCAAAGTGATCATGAACATTTGGCTCAAGCTTGGGAAAGAATAAAAACAATGCTTATAAATTGTCCAACACATGTGCTAGATGAATGGTTAATGTTGCACATCTTTTATGCTGGATTGAACCATATATGCAGAAACTTGTTAGATTCAGCTGCAGTTGGTACCTTTATGAGCATGACACAAGCTCAAGCAAAGAATCTTTTGGACAATATGATGGCAAACTATGCCCAATGACATACCGAGAAGGCTCCAACAACTAAAAAGGTAAACTCTGTTGAGGAGGTTGAGAGTTTAAATGCCAAAATTGATATGCTTATGTCCATACTTGATACTAAGAATGCTCCATCTAGTACCCATGATATTCCTATTGGTGAACTTATGGAGCAAAATAGAGAACATGTTGATTTTAATTTTATTGCTAGAAACAACTAACTAAAACAATAATGCATATAGGAATAACTTTTGAAATAATTATTCTAGGCCTTATCCTCCAAGCAATAATTCTTATGGGAGTAATAATATACGTACTGGACTAGAGAGAATGATGAAACAATTTGTTGCTACAAAAAACAACAACAAGAGCTTCAATGAATTTTTTGACAAATTAGGTACTCTCTTTAATAAGGTTGAGGCTCTCACTATTGATATAGAATCCATTAAGCATCAATTGGCACAATCTAAACTTGATTATGGAGAGACTCTCAAACGTATTCAAGCCACCATAGGCAAGAATTGGGAGACCTTAAACATGCTACAAGCTAGGCGGGGAATAAATAGAAATGTTGAACTTGAACATAATGATGTAAAAATGATTGATACTGTTGATCCTTCTTTTATATATGGAAATAAAATTGATTACGATGATTGTATCCTCTCTGGAGTTATAAAAGTTTTGCAAGAATTATCAAAAGTACTTAATTCCAATGTTTGCAACAAACAATTTATTGAGCATGTTGCACAAACTGTTTTACATTTTAGAGAGGAGAAATATAAGCAAGATGCTATGATCCATAGAAAATTAGAGAATGGTTGGGAATCGATAATAAAGATTAATATCAATAACTTCTATTGCTATGCTGTATGTGATCTTAGTACTAGTGTTTCCACCATTCCTAACAATGGAGATGTCCCCTTCCATGTGCCGTGCTCTTCTTCTAGAACATACACGAGACAAGGAGAGAAAAAGGTAGATTCGAAAATCTAACAAAAGTATAAAAAGCTCCTGCATTTATTCAGAACAAATGTGACAGCGTCCAAAAATGCATCCGATTCAATATATAGTACACTACAGGCTAGGTGATCAAATTACTCTTTTTTTTATGCCTATAGCTTTTGAAATAAGTAGTGAGAAATTTCTAAGTGGTTAGTTTGTAGTAGGCCAAGTACGTACGGACATATATAGACTTAATTTGCCTGCGACTTTACTCTTGTTTAAGCACCTGTACGTAACCCTGACGTTATTTTGATTACGTATACATGGCTGTCCTTTACAGCGTCAGCAAGTAAATTAACAGTTGATTCCGAGCTAGCTCAATCAGTACATGCGCCACTGGCTAGTACGTTGGTCATTAGCCACTGATTACCCAGAACGCAGTACACTACTACCATTTAATAAGTAGTACTACTAGCGCAAGCTACATGCTGCACTTCAGCACGTCCGCATGCATTGGATCCAAACAAATTCCTCGCCATCCTTGCCCCTACGAAATAAAAGCAAGACTATATTAGAGCATTCGTTTGGGAGAATTTAGTTAGGCCCAACCACGGAGAAGTTCAGCCTTATTTAAAGTTCCAAGGCAATACTTTGTTCATATATACTCCTTTTTTTTAGATTGCTTAAGTTCCTAAATTGTCAAAGTTAAGTGTTTTAAATATAAAATGGCAATTGTGCATTCGATGAATGTGTCTCATGCATGTTGTCTAAAAACCATAAATACCATATGTGTAATGTACGTAATCAAAGTAATTTATATTCTACAATGTTTTTTTTTGTGCATTTATATTCTACAATGTTGCCAGTCTGCAAAACACGATGCCATCAAATTTGTCTCAATACCCATTCGTAATATATATGGTCAACTTTCCAATATATATTAGTTATTTTTAAAGCAAAATTGGTGAATTACCTTTGCTTATTTATGGCCATTAAATTTCACATGTTCTACACTCTGATGGTCTATATACGATCCCAGTACAACTTAATGTCTCTCTTTCATTAAGAATGAAATAAATTTTCAATATATCATCTGTTTGTAGGGGGGAGGGTGTCTCCCTAACTTTGATCGATCAGTAAACACTACCTAGGCATGCCTTAAAAAGAGACTCTTTACAATCGATTGAAGGAGTTAGTTTCCACCCAACCAGCCTTGATCCTTAATATGATCGACACAGTGTATCGTATTTAATGAGCCTGCTAAATGGGACAATATGAAATATGGCATTAAGGGCACTCCCAATGCATTGGTTCTTAACACGCCATCCTAGGTTCTGGAATATTTTTAGAGACAACCACCCAAATGCATTGTCTCTTAGGTGTTGTATCTAAGTGATGTGGCACTTAATTCGTTCAGGGATCATGTTTGCATCTCAACATTGTGGCCTAGTTGTGGAGAGAAGGGAAGGAGAGAAAAATAGGTAGAGAAGCCACACCATATCAAAGAATTAATTTCACTGTGTAGGGAAACGAGCTAAGAGCCGTATCTCCACTAACATACAACTCGCCCCTCTCTCTCTTATTTAATTACTGTGCCACCTCAGCATTTTGCCTATGAAACCGTGCTAAGAGCCAAGCATTGGGAGTGGCCTAAGACATCCACAAAGGTATGCGGGGTCTGTTGTTGACGCTTCAATCTCCTTGCATCATCTATAGTAGATAGCAAAATAACTTGCACAATAAGTTGTGTCTTATGCTGACTCTACATGAGAAGTTACTATTAAATGTGTGTGGCATACTAAGGCAATGAGGTTGTTTTTAAAGATTTTATTATTCGTAAAGTCTCACTCTTAAGTAAGAGTTCGTTCAATTATCTTTCCTCCTCTTTCCTCCACATTAACAACTATCTTATGTGGTAGGTTGAAGAGATAGTAGACGTAAGGTCTTTGTAGATGCCCTAAGTGGGCTGTTGCGTTTAAGTGGATCTTAGTAGCCTCCATATCGTTTCTAGCATATTGTGATGTGATTATGCGATAATATCAAGGTAAGCTCGGGCTTACATGAATCTTGTACCAAAAAAGGGTTTCTGCTTCCGGCAAAATTGAACAGAAGGCAGGCATGAGAAGGCTTATATGCATATAATAGGTGTTATGTGAAGTATAAAATTCCTTACAAAATTTTGTGTTTTTGGGTGTGAAAGAACAAATTTAGAACACGTGAAGATGTTTTTAACCCTCGTCCTTATGATTTTGATGTAGACCACAAGTCAATTATTTTTTGCAAAAAAAATCGAATACATAGTATATTATCTACAATATAGATTTTTTTTAGTTTAAAATACACTAGTTACTATTTTCAAAACAAAGGGAACATGTGCGTGGGAGTAGAAAATCCATACCCGTTGACTGCGGTGTTTGTACATTGTGTCCCTCCAATTTGCTCTCACGAAAGAGACTCTGAACACTTCTAGAAGACACCTCCATCCTATTCCAATTCAGTTTATAAATAAGGCATCACCTGCACTTACAATAGCTATCATAGACTCGACCTACTATGACCAGGTGCCCGAGTCACCCCCTTCGTTGTGTTTTTCCTCCATTTGGTAAATGGAAAAAGGGGAGGATTGATATCTTAATTACTCTTCAGAGCGCACTGACACCCCTATAAACTTAGGGTGTCCCATATGTGAGGAGAGAGTGGACTGTTCTAAGCCCACAGCAGGTACACCCTCTATCCAGGTCATCCATTTTTGTCATCAATATCCACGCTAGTTCATTATCCTCACCATGCAAAATTCTCTTTTTTGTTTCCATGAAACAAAGCAATTATATAAACTTGAACCTTTGCAGGTCAACAAAATATTATAACCACAATGGGTAGCAGATATTTGATTTTTTTTAGTGCTGCATAAAAATATAAAATAAGATTTTTTTTTTGGATAAGCTATATCATTTTAAGTATTTATGTTGCACCAATAAACCCGAAATATTTTTCACACATAGTAGTTCTAATGTTTTGTTGACCTACAAAGTTTCAGTTTTATATATTGCTTTGTGTGGGGGAAACCAAGAAGAGAAATTTCTATGCATATGGATCTTGATGCAAAAATTGATGACCTAAATTTGGCTGAATAGAGAGTCTACCTGCCGTGGGGTTCAGCAACAACTTTCCCTATACGAGGATGTTCTTTAGTTCAGGTCATGCAGCTATCTTCTTTATGGCACGCACCATCGAAAGCAATTCTTCGATCACTCATGCATCCGTACTTCACCGTGAGGATGACACATGCAAAACAATTTTTGTTGCCTAGATGGTTAGATCTGCCATTACTGTCTACTCAATGTGTGACATTTGAGCATTTTTATCTTGGACGAATAGTTAGCTAGCTAACCCTGGATGATCTCAATTTATGTTCCAAGAGTGTGCGTACGAACCAATCATACATTGCATGCACCCATGTGTCCAATTTTTTGGCATCAATAAATACGTTGTACTATATGCTGCTAGTTTATTCTAAATTCTTGACCAATCAATTAACTGGAAAACATTGATTAGGCTTGCAATTCCAGATCCTCTAGAGATCTCCGCATGCATGCATGCATATGCTCTACCAAAATTATATTTTGAAGATCTGTTGCCCTTGGGGAAAAAAACAGGGGGGTGGGGAGTAAGAAAAGAGGAGAAGGTCGATGTGGCTAATCCAACAAGCAACCCAATTACATAAGATGTAATATACGATCACGTACGATTAATACAGGGTTTCTGATCAGCTCATATCAGATCGATCACTTTCATAGTTTCATTGAACACCTAAAAATACTGGAAATTCAACATTAACATACATGCACAGCACGGATCAGAAGCTCGATCATATTTCGATATGCATATGATTGTGCATAAAGCCATAAATATGATCAGGAGATGCTGCATGAATTGATCGCAACATCAGTTGTTCGGTATTCAAATTCGGTAGTGTTAATCCTTCTTTCCACCTGATCTGTGGGCAGCGTCCCCTCCCTTGAGCATTTCCTGGAGCACCTCGTCATCCACGTACTCCAGCTCAATCACCTGCTGCCGGGACGATGAAGACGACAAGGACGAGCCGCCGCGAACGTAGTTGCGCGCCTCGGCAGGGAAGTTGAGCATGGCCAGGTGGCCGCGCATGGCGTAGGCGGAACGGTCATAGGCCCGTGCGGCCTCTTCGGCCGTGTCGAAGGTGCCGAGCCAGACGCGGACACTCTGCCGGCTGGAGTCACGGATCTCCGCAGCGAATTTGCCCGACGGGCGGCGTCGCACGCCGCGGTACTTGGTGCTCTCGCCTCCGCCGTCCTTCCCGGCCTGATCACCCAATCCGCCGCCACCCTCCATTACTTAGTTATCGAGTCGATCGATCCGAAATCGTTCTTAGCTCACCCTAGTAAGCAGTTAGCGATCGATGCAAGATGGAGCGAGCTAGCTAGGCTGTGTGTGTTTGCTTGTGTACTTGTGCTGTGTGGCTGTGTCGACGCCGATGTGAATGGTAGAGAGTGAGTGTGGTATTTAATATGCTACTCCGTCGTGAGCTAGCTAGCCCTAATGGATTGATTCTCTCTCGCGCGCGCGGTTGAGATTGCGGACGACGGGTCCCTCAGCGCTCCGGCTCCGGCAGCTGCTCAAAAGATTAACGTTACAAATAAAAATTGAGGTAAAGAGTAAACAAATTACTCAAGAAACTGGATTACAATCAGATTTCAGTATGTTAGCGTCCCAGGCACGGGCGGAGCTATAGCAAGGCCGAATGGGCCGTGGGCCGCCCAGCTGTGGGCTGCGTGCTCCGCCACAGGTCCCAGGCCCAGCTCCCAACCTTCGGGCCATATTCGGACGTTTCCGGTGTTCATCGGACACACCACTACAATTGGAGAGTCCATTACATTCCAAAAGACTGGCTAGAAGGGAGTGTGACACTTTCCCTTATAAGGTGGTCCTAGACTCCTCCCGTAACCGAGGTGGGACTAAAATCACTGGCAACGCCCTATGGCTGGTAGCCTAACACAGTAGTTCACGCAGCTCCTCCGGAACATCAGCAATCATGAACATATCCTCCTTTGATCTGGCGCGGCCAGCAAGTTCATGCGCCATGTGATTTTGCTCTCTCCTGACTAGACTGATATGTGAAGAACTTAGAAGCAAAGGATCCCGCCGCAATTTTAATATCGTTGATCACCGGGAAACATGCAGAGGTTGACAGCTTCCGGGTGCAATTCCTTTGACAGGAAGGAACAGTCAATTTCTGCCCTGTCGACGGCGATGTTTAATATGCTGTGTGGCTGTGTCGACAGCGATGTGAATGGCTGAGAGTGAGTGTGGTGTTTAATATGCCGCTCCGTCGTGAGCTACAATTTAGGAAACACTAACTACTGCAAGTTGTTAATTAGACAAGTATATATTAAAGCAAGTGGATCGATCCTGTGTTGGGCTTGAATGAATGCCCTGTATCTGGACGCGGACGCCCTGTACGTACCTGTGTGAATGCGACTAATTAGTTGTCTTAAGCTGAGTTTTTTTTTCAGCCTCTCTTGCAAATATATTCTCCTTTGCGTCGAAGGAAATGATCATATTGATTAGCAAAATATATTTTATCATCGTTTTGAGGAGAGAGAAAGTATGCATATATAGAGAGAAAGTAATTGGTTTCTCTTGGTCGATCATAATATGCAGAGAGAATCCTTGTGATAACTAGATAATACCCCGCGCGTTGCGGCGGGATGGTAGTGTCACAAAGAGCTTAAAAGAAAGGTGTGCGTAAAGAAGAATAAATAGATAGAAAATAAAGGAAAAAAAATGTTTGTAGTGGCATGGTTTTTTTTACCTTCGTTAATAAAGCAAGTGAAAACTGGAGAACATGGCTTGCATCTAATTCTGAAATCACCTTACTCGGGACAATCAGATTTGTGGCCAAATTTATACATGATCTTAATATTTTATTGGATGATCAAAAGTACTTTGTTGATCGCAATGGAAAGAGGGCAATACAACCTGATGTGCTAATATAAAAATATTAGCAAACAACAATCTATGTAAATAAATAAAAGAGGAAATGTTTGTAGTGGCATCAGTTTTTTTGCCTCTCGTTACTGAAGCAAGAGAAACCGAAGAAGTTAGCTTCCGTGTAACCCAGAAATTAGCTTACCCAGTACAATCAGTTTTGGTGCCAAATTTTTACATGATCTAAGTTTTTTTTTGTGAGGAATGATCTAAGTATTTTATTGGATGATCAAAAGTACTTTGTTGGTCACAATGGAAAGAGGACAATGCAACCTGATGTGCTAATAGAAAAATATTACGAAATAACAATTTATCTGCATAAATATGTTAATCAGAGAAGGGATAAAAAAATCAACATGACCTGGAGGGCATCAGAATCAGAATATATTCAAATATACTACTCCCTCCGTCCCAAAATAAGTGTCTCAACTTTGTACTAGCTCTAGTACAAATTTATACTAAGCTCAAGACACTTATTTTAGGACGGAGGGAGTACTACAATACAGACCGCTTGTGTACACAACTTCAATGAAGTCCCATTATATTCCTGACTTCCTTGGAAAGGTGACTTGCTCAGCCTACATAGGCAACCCACTTTCCTGCACTACTAGGAAAAACACTAGCAGTAGCGTTGGTTTTTTTGCTATCAGTAGCGCCGGTACACGCGCTACTGTTACGACGCTACAGCTATTTTTTAGTAGTAGCGCTTGTTTTACCCCACGCTACTACTAAACAGACATACCAGTAGCGCTGGTGCCCCGCGCTACTACTATATCACACCCGCGCTACTACTAATGGAATAGTAGTAGCGCTTCTATGATACACCCACGCTACTAGTAACAAATTAGGATTTTTTTTTAAATCTACCTATTTCAGTTTAGTCATACATTTCATAGTACTCACATACATGCATTTTATAATATGTACATGTTATGCATACAGCAATTCTATATATACACAATATATGCCACGCCTATAGGTCGTCGGCGTCGGCGCCTCCACAAGCCCGTGTTGATGGTGTTGATGTCGTTGTCGCCGTCGCCGCCGCCGCAGCACCATGACGGTGTCGTCGTCGTCGTCGCCGCTGCAGCACCGTGATGATGTCGTCGTCGTCGTTGCCACCGTAGCCCGTGTCAATGTCGATGTCGTCGTCATCGTCGCCACCGCATCCCCGTGTCGATACCGTCTTCGTTGCCGCCGCAGCTTCATGTCCATGTGTTCCCTACTAGGAACTCACAAATCCTGGAATTAAACAATGAACCAAGACCACTACTAGGAACTCACAAAGAACCTGGAGCATTAGTACAGTATAACAGTAACCTATAGAGCACTAAGTAACAATAGCAGAAACAAAAGCATATAGTAGCAGCATAGTATATATGAATTATAAACAGTACCAAGCAGACCAATCCTAGAAATTGGGGAAAACCCAACTTAAGAAGGATACAGTGCTAGGCATGACCACAAGTGAAAGGAGATAAGGAATTCCAAGGCAGTACCAAATCTTATTATAGATTTTGAATCCAAGCTTTTAAGGCAAATTGCAACAAGCAAAGGCTGTGCACCAAGTAGAAGTAATTCTCAGGTCATTCGCAAGCAAGCAAGCAAGAAGGCATCAGCAACAGCAGATGTATTACCAACATTGTACCCTTTACTATCAGGTCATTTCAATTTAACTCTTGGTTGCAGATGCATTATTGCTGTAGTACTAGTAATCATCAGCAGTAACAGCAGTTGGTGTGTCAATCAATAAGCATCAGAACCAACAATGATCTATCTAGCTACACAATGGTACTAGTATTACGGTCCATTTGACTAGCAGAAAAACAGAGTTGGTCTAAAACAGAATAGAGGGAAGTTTGTAGGTACCTGGGTTTGGTCGTGGACGCCGAACTCAGGGCCGAGATATACCTGTAGAGCATTTCAGCCTCCTCATAGTTTTCAGACTGCATATAGGCCCAGGCGAGGTTACCCGACAACCTTCATGACAAAGCAGAACCTACTAGTAAAATCAAACGTCAAAAGTGGGCTTCAGAAGAAACGTTTACCTTATATATGTAAATTTACTGGCCCGAGATACCTTGTATAGGTCAAGAAGAATATTGTCAGGAGACTCCTGAGCGTCATTTGGACAACTGGAATAATAGAAGCAAAGTGAGGAAACAAAGTTAGACACAAGCTTATCTTATGAAAGCTTTTACGATGTAAATGCATCTTGATTGATTCACAAGTCTGCAAGTGCCACAGATAGAAAATATACACTGTGTAAACACAGGTAATGAACAGAAGCATTTCAGACCATCAGGCAGAAAGAGCACCTGTTACAACCACTAGTGAGACAAACATAGTGCAATAGACCATCACATCTTGCCAAACCGTTTCGATATACTCGTTTGATACAACAGATTTCCGATAATAGAACACCTACTCACCTAGATATATGTAGAAGGGCAAAACTTTCGTGCCACATTAGGCTAATGTCGTTTTTCCCAAAATTATTATTTATGCTAGGGAGTCTACTTTCATATTTCTCTTTTTTGTGCAGTTAACAAATATCCTGATACAACTGAAGATGGTGTGAAACAGCCATATAATGGTTTTTCATTGGAAAAAAATACTAAGCTTCAATTCTACAGCATCCTTCTCTCCCATATACTTGCTTGAGGATTTGGTGAATTTAGCATCTCACGAGATTCAGCAAGCTACAGTTATTACAGAATACCATTACGATGCAACTAAAAGAACAATGATAGGTTCATTGAAGACAAAATTCAATGAATTGACTCAGGCCCATGATGAATATTTATTGACATTTGGCCTCAACTTAGCAGCAGCAGTGAGCAGTGGAAGAGGGGGAGGGAGATGGAGATGCTACCTGCCGCGGTGGGTCATCGTGGCCATGCTTGAGCTCGCGCAGGACCTCTTGGTCGCCCTAGGAGCAGACCCATCCCGCTCATCCTCCTCGAGCAGAGCAGGGCCAGCGGCTAGGTGCGCCCCCCCCCTCCTCCTCCTCGAGCAGGGCAAGGTCGGTGCCTTCTTGCAGTCTCCGTGCCATGGTGACTTACAGCAAAGGGACAGATAGGCGGAGAAGGTGAGGTGAGGAGGAGAGGGTGGACCCGAGCAAGGAAGGAGGGGAAGGGCCTACCTGGGCAACGCCGGTGACGGATCCCGCAAGCTCCGGCCTCGCCATCGCCGATTATGGTGGATTCCGGCAAGAACACGGGAGGCGCCCGAAACCCTAGCCGCGGGCAAAGGTGCAGGCCTTGAGGCACGGATCTGGATGGAGGGGAGGGAGGGGCGGAGCTTGGGGGCGTGTTGCGCACGGTCGGAGTTCGCCGGAACCGGCCGGCGTGGGTGGTGGTGGAGGCAAGGAGATCGTGGCGGAGAGGAGCTTGACCGCGGGGCGGGGGTGAGGGTCGCCTGACAGAGTTTTTTTTTTGAGGGATTCGTGAGAGAGAGTTGGTGGGGTGGGTGGTGCGGCAGTGGACAGGCTCAGTAGTAGTGTGGGTGTCTCACCTGCGCTATAGCTATTCACTTAGTAGTAGCGCCGGTTTTACAACCCGCACTACTACTATGCCGTGTCCGCGGGAGATACTATCAGCAATATTTACTAGTAGCGAGAGACCAATATAGCGCGCTACTAGTAATTAGCAGTAGCGTGGGTCAATATAGCGCGCTACTAGTAAGCGTCTACCTATAAGCTATTTCCTAGTAGTGCTGATCGGTGGTCCCGTGCGGAAATTTGTGTGTATCCTAAGATTTTGCGGTATCTGTTCTGTGAGACTTCGTCTTCGTACCGTAAAACGTTTTAAGGTATACCTTAGAACACTTTTGAGGTTTTAAGGGATCTGCTAAAGATCTAACACCTGCATCTTGACTTGCCACACCGCATCCAATGTATTATGTTACTTGATTGTTATTGCCCAGTCGACTGAGATTTTCTGAAGCCTCGTCTGAGCGAGCTTAGCAACTGTATTTGCCCACTGAGATTCAATGTTTTCCGTTTGTCTTGGGTGTACAATTTATTTATTTTTACCGTGATATAGAGATCCAACGTGTCATGGCCGGTGTCTCATGCCAGGAGCAGGCACAGGACGATGCGGTGGAGAACTGGCATGTGGGGGCGTAGGCGTCTGTGGGGTCAGCAGGTCAGGTTGTTGCGAGTTGGTGTAAGTTGATTACAGCCTGGGTAGGAGGCGTGTGTGGTGCGAGGAGTATATGACCCAGCCTCCTCGTGTTTATCTGCAGCGAAGAAAATGAGTGGACTCTGATTTCCCAATCCCCTTCTCTGGATCCCAGTCTCCTTCCTCCCAAATTAGTAGATCGTGTGGGTTGTTACACAACGGCCTGTAGGTAATCTGAGACCATTAAAGTTGATATAACACGTAGCGATGATTCAGGTGGAAGCATGCACTACATGTACTGCAACGTACACTTGAGTCGCCGCCGCCTCGCGCTAGCCAGGCGAAGTAAAACTGAGTCAGAACTTGAGAACAGACGATTCAAACATTGCAATTATTCTGCCAGAGCAGCCGGTCTTCCCCTTGCACTACTGGAATCAAACCCTACGCCGAGTGCCAGAAACACTCGGCAAAGGACTTAAAACACTCAGCAAAGCTTTTGCCGAGAATTGTTCTCGGCAAAGACCACCCGGCGTACACCTCTCAGGCAAATAAAACTTTGCTGAGAGCCAACCGTCGGACACTCGGCAAAGAGTTTGTCGAGAGCCAAACAGTGTGTCTCGGCAAAATAAAGTGACTTCACGGCCGCTGGTTCCGTCAGGTCTTTGTTGTGAGCTGTTACACTCGACAAAGTGTCCCACTTTGCCGAGTGTCCACTCGGCTTAACTGTAACAGACCAGTTCCAGCAACTCCCATTTGCCGAGCGTAGCTCTCGGCAAAGCCACAACCAAACTGCCAGCGCATGCCACTTTACGAGCGTCACTCTCGGTAAAGGTAGGTCTTCCGAGTGCTGCTCTCGGTAAAGATTCGTTGCCAGTATTGTTTCTGCCTCTTTTTCATCGATCGCTTCAGCAAAAACAAATATACAATACACAAGCTTCATATGAAGTCACATTGTTAACAACAAACTCAAAAATGGCTTATATATGGTCCACCCAAGCTTAACAACAAACTCACATAGGCATTATTTAAATAGTTCACACAAACTTCATTTGAAGTCACAAAGTAATTCCTTAGCACAAGTGCCTACTTACTAAACAACAAAGTGGTCAATGCATGTCTACATGCGACCACATGATAAAAGCAACACCACAATTAGGACGAACTGAAAGAGAATTATCAAATTCTTCAATCCACTCAACCCGATAAGCCGTTTCTGGCTTGCACCATTGCCTAATTCAGTGTTTCTCTTCAGGTCAAGCACATACTGATTGTAAAGATTCTCTACCTCCTCTCTACTATTGAACGAGTCATGGGAGCTGCCTGGGTAACGAAGCACTTGTTCATTGCATGCGGACCATGAATCGTAGACTCCTAGACACCTACCTCTATACACCGCATACCACTTCATCTACAAAGAAAGAGAAAAAGAGGCAGAGAAGGAATGCAAGGTTAAAATAACACATGTTTAGCATAATCCACGTAAGCATTCATCACTCATATACCCAAAAGCATCGCAAATGGCAATCCAAGTCCACATCAGTAGCTACATAACTATATCACTAAATCAACGTCAAACTATCTAGGTGGACTACTCCGAGGTGTAGTCGGTGAAACCAATGATCATGGAGTCAGAGCACGTGGGGGCATCCCCCACAATGGAGGACCAAGCGTCGTCGGGAATGCTGGTCGGTGGACTCAATGGCACCGGGTCGTCTCTCTCCTTACGTGGTAGGGCCTTGCTCTCCTTAGTTGGCTGATTCTTCTTGGCCAGATCCTCAAAATACTCTATTAGGATCAGTTGTGGGTTCGCCTCAATCAGTGCCGCCAAGCAGTCCTTGGCGTGCTTCTCCTTGACTGCGGAGTCGACCCTAATGGAAGCTGCGTCATCGGAGGAAGCCATAACCGCGAAATCGATCGGCGCTAACACCTTTCATCACACAATGAAAAATAACATAAGAATCAAACATCAAAGATTACTTCTAAGCAAATTTATCATGGTGGACACTCTCACGGATATTTTGACTTTCGGTGATGGTCAAGCTGGGCGAGCTCATCGTGCGTACTCAAGGTATCATGGGATGAACTCGCCCAGATCGATCATCATCGTCAAAAGTCAATTTCTTTCCTCCAAGTACAACTCTCGTCGATTGTCGGTGATGGTCGCTCTTTCTCTACTCCTCCTGCTTTACCAAGATCTCAGAGGAAGAGCAGAGGAAGAGCGACCCCCAACGACAATAGTCGGTAACATCTCTCATCTGTCAAATATGGTGGACACTCTCTCTGGTGGTTGTATATATGGTGGAAACTCTCCCATCGTGCGTTATCAACGTATAATAGGACGAGCCCACCTAGATCGACCGTCATCGTCAAAAGTCAATTTCTTTCCTCCAAGAACAACTCTCATCGACTGTCGGTGATGGTCGCTCTTTCTCTGCTCCTCCCGCTTTACCACTGTAGGAGATATGCCCTAGAGGCAATAATAAATGATATTATTTATCTCCAAGTTCATAATTATGTTTATGTTTGATGTTGTAACTGCTATGGTTCTCGAGTCTGCAATAATACGAGGCTCGGAGGAAGACTCATATGCACATGTGGAATAATAAACGGTAAAATGTATTCCTAATCTGGCCTCTAAGACTAGCACAAGTGTTGCATGATGGTTCTGTTTTCCTGATCATGGGCATGACTATGCCGGCAACTTTGGGGGCACAATGTTAGGAGAACACTTGTGTTGAATCGACCCGATTGATGTTATGCTATAAGATACATTCGTCACAAGTTAATGGTTAATAACACAGAGAAGTTAATGTTTGCATAATTCCTTAGACCATGAGGTATCGAGTTTCTTCATACTTGCTTCATGAACTTTGGGGTTTGTTAAACGTCATCCGTAAATGGGTGGCTATTACGGCGGCTTACGGGTTCATGGAAAAGTATGTCAAGTAACTTGATAGCTCAAGATTGGGATTTGCTCCTCCGACGATCGAGAGATATCTCTGGGACCTCTCGGTGTTACTGTATCCATCATCGTCTGGCCAGACACAATGTGATTTGATCACAGGGATGCCGAAACACGGGAGCGAGAAAAGAGAACAATACCGGTAATGAGGTAACTGGCATAGTGGACAAGTTGTTGATCCACGGGGATGCCAACATGTCTCACCTCGGGTATTTGTCACATATTGCAAAGCAACAGGAATAGCACACGGCAACTGGAGGCTCACTCGAATATTCATTCGTGTGAGTATAGGGGTCAATATGGGTGTCCACGGCTCCGATGTTGATCATTGATCGGAAAGTGTTCTGGTCATGTCTATACTTCACCGAACCTATAGGGTCACACGCTTAAGGGTCATCTATCTGCTGAATACTAGACAGGGAGTCTGAGAGAAAGTCACCGGAAAAGTTTCGGAGAGAAAACCGGAAGTGTTTCGGAGTTAACGAAAATGTTTCGGAATTAAACCACCATACCGGAAATGTTTTGGAACGTGCCCAGAATGATTTTAGAGGGTGCCGGAAATGTTCTGGGATTTTCTGAAATTTTTCAGAAGAAACGGTCGCGAAAAACATATTGTCCCAGCGTGAGGGGACAAGATCCCATGATTCATGGGCTGATTTGTTGCCCATGTTTGGTGGCTTTTTTGGCGGGAGCATCCATGTTTGATGGAGCCCATGTTTGGTGGCTTTTTGGGGAGGGAGCACCCATGTTTGGTGGCTTTTTGTGATCCACTTCCATGTGGGGGCCACCCACCTTTTGGGCTGAAATTTCAGCCACCACCTCCTCCTCTTCCCTATAAATAGAGGTGGAGAGGGGCTCTCCACACTCACTCCAACTCTTCCTCACATACAAGTACTATTGTAATGATCTGGCTTCTCTCTCCCTCCCCGCGAAATAGTTTTGTAGAGCCGAAAGGCTGTCTGGGTTCCGGTGGGAACTACTTCTGGATGGCGAAGCCCTGCCGGATAGATGACACAGTATGTGTGCAACTCTGTAGAGAGATCGTAGTTTCGGTCTTAGTTTGAGAGTGCCTCCCGAAGGGCTGTCCGAGTGACCGTCCGAGTTTCGAAGGTCCTTCCGAAGGGCTGTCCGAGTGACCGTCCTAGTTTCAAAGGTCCTCCCGAAGGGCTGTCCGTGACACCGACCGAGGGACTGTCTGACCGCCTCCCGGAAGGCTATCCGAGGGGCAGGCAAGGGAATACATCCTCGCGGTTGGAAGGTTGTAAATCCTAGCTACGGGGATCTGCACCACCGATCATCATCGACTCTACTTCCGCTGCGCTACGAGTCGGTAACGAAAAGATCAAACCTTGTATGCAGTCTCCATAGTGGTCCTGGGCTGGTGCGTAGGTCAGAATTTGTTTTTCTGCTACGTTACCCTACAGTGGCATCATGAGCCGTGCTATGCGTAGATGCAGGTTGCGATCTAGAATACATAGAGATGTATGGGTGTTGCACAATATAATTAGGTAGTAGATGAGTTCTATTACTGAAAATTATTTGTGCGGGTAGCAGATGAAATCTGTTACCCGATGTTCCTGTTGCTTCCCTTGAATTTGCGTAGTCCTGATCTTGACAGCATGGCGGAATCTCACAAAGTTCTTGCAATCCGTGATCCTTTCATGCTGCTCCTGAGTATGCTGATCGACAGATCAACGAAGTGCTAACAGTTCTTTGGGTTCCACCATAGTTAAAGAAAGATGGATGTTTCCCAGACGAAAGGGCAATGCAGATATGATCAGCACGGGGGTCATGCGTATGCCGAAGTTCAGTATGGGGCTCGACATTTTATTATCTCGTGTTTCATACACCCCGCAATGGTAATCTAACGACTTGGATAACCATGCTTGATGATGAACGTTGGTAGCTTCGGTTTGTTTCGAAACCTTAGAAGCCACGTAAAATAAAATTTTGCATGAACCGATTAGAGACGTATAACTTGGTTTTGCAGGATGGTTTGCATGTGCATATGTTGTGGTATAGAAGTGCTCATATTAATTTGATTATGTATGAGATGACTATATGATGTAATATTAACATGACCTGCGTGTCATGATTCGGCATGATGGCTGGAGCCATATGATTGTTACTTAAATGACCTGTGTGTCAACCTTAAGTAATGCACTTATTTTATTAGCTATAGAGATAGCAATATTATCTGGTGCATCGACAAGGTGGTGGCAAAATTTGCGAAGGTGAACACCGACGCGAATGCCGAAGACGAAGAAATGAAAGACTTCTCCGTCAGAAAGGGCTATACCATATCATGCTATTATGAATTGCCTGAGATGTTTATCCCTTATGATGCACCCTTCTTGATTGCGCGGTAGTTGCCTTTTATTAGGGTGATCTCTCACTTAAAATATCAAGTAGTTAGTGTTCTCCCAAGTGTAGCGCCGTCACGGCACCCCTCTCTTCGGGGTATCACATGGATACATGGGTACGAACGATTAGAGATGTGTGAGGCGGGTGAGTTGAGACCTCGCAGCGAGATCACTTGGTTGTTTTGACGTTCAAGCATGAAAGTCATGATCTCGGAACACGCGCATCGAAAGATGAACAAGAGTCACATAGAGATGTGATTGGCAAGTTGGCCTACCAATTGCAATTCTCGTAACTTGAGATGGATACATCCTTGGCGTTGAATTGTAATATGGATCTTGAATCACTCACAATAAATTATGAGAGATATTGATTTGAGTGGGAGCTCACTTTAGAATTAATTCTTTTAATTCTTAGTGCAATTAATTATGAACACTGTCTAAGTGTTATATGCATAATAGTTGTAGAATAATGGCTCGTGTTTCCACCTTCCTTGTTAAATTTGAATAGCTGTTAAATATCTGGTTAAAACTTTACGGTTGGTAACGTAATGTGAGGATTGTCCTCAAGAGTGCCAAGAAGGACTTTGTCCTATCGCATGCTTTCGGTATTCTCCCACTAATGCTATGGGCAATGTGACTCTCGTCCTTCGATCCAAAAGCTAAACTTCCATTACGGTCAAGTGAAATATGTTTGCTTCCATGAGACCCGAACTTCGAAAGTTTGGATAGTTATGTGATATTCATGAAATCTGAAAATCATTTTCAGAGACAGACAAAGGCTAAAAGATATAAGATATCCAAAGCAATGTTTGTTTGCGAAATATTAGTAAAAGTGTTTACTGGGCATTTGACTCATAAGAGAGAGATCCGAAAGAACTCTGTCATATGATGATGGTGAATAAAAAACAACTTAAAGAGAAAGGAAATGTCCAAAGGGTGTTAGTGTGACTTACACACCTAGGAAGTCCAGGGCTGACGCCACTCTTAAGTTGGGTGCTTCTTCTGGTAGTAGGAGAAATACTAAAAGTTAAACTGTTAGAAGTATAAAGGTAGAAAGAAAGAAGACTGGAATATCTAGCTCATGTATGAATGTCATACAAGTTTTTGATGTATAGAAGGCTGGTCAAAGATATAGTTCTTGGGAATTATGGTTAAACATGTTAATCACTAATTCTTGGGTATTGTGAGTTGATCACAAAGATACCTGCTCGATAGCATTCTGTTACTACTCGATGTAAGAACTACTATGACCTGAAAGACTAGCCAGGAATGAGGTTTTGATACGCGCTGGGAACATAGTAAAAGTTACTATACCTTCCATCGGTGTATTACCTATGTATTTACTTTCATAATTCATTTTAGAGTTTTACACACTCTAGCCCTTTGCATAAAGTATCTTGCAATAAGGTTGTTCATAAAGAGAACTTTTGATGTTCGATGTTATGAATAACAGAAGGGCCATACTTTCATTGCGAATGAGATGTATGTTATGAATATCGATAATAATACATTACCTCTGGATTTACTTTCATAATTCATTTTAGAGTTTTACACACTCTAGACAATTTGCATAATGTTTGTTGCAAGTGTGTTGTTCAAATTGGAACAATTGTTGTTCTGTATTATGAATAACATGAGGGCCATGCTTCCATCATGCGATGAGATGTATGTTATGAATATTGATGGTAATATGATACATCCGTAACACTGACGCTAAATGTCGCAAGACTAAAAGAATACCACACAAGTGTGGCACTGCATTTGGTCACATTGGAGAAACCCGCATGGAAAAATTCCATTATGATGGATTTTGAAGTCGTTTGATTTTGAATCATCTGACACTTGCAACTTTCCTCCGAAAGGTGAAGTGACTGAAATACCGTTCACATGCCATAAGGAATGAGCAACAAACTTATTGGTGATCATACATTTCATGTGTGTAGTTCAATAAATGTTGTTGCAAGTAGTGGATTTATCTATCTTCATAAATGACTCAAGTAGATATATGGTTATTTCCTTGATGAGACGTAAGTCTGGATCTTTTGAAATCATTCGAAAGGTTTTCAAAAATGAAGTAGAAGTTGTTGTACCAAGAAAATTATGTTTCTGCAATTTGATTGCCGAAAGGAATATTTGAGTTACAAGTTTAGCGAATGTCTGATGAGTTGTGAAAAGAGTTTCATAACCTACATCTCCCGGAACACCACTGTGAGTGGAATGTCTGTGAAGATGTAATCAAACCATTTGTGACATGGTAAGATCAAAGATGACATAAATCAATTTTCCATTATCCCTTTTAAGGTAATGCTTTAGAGACTGCGGCTTTTACACTGAAAAGAGGTCCATCGGGTCTGTTGAAATGACGCCATGGTATAGTACACCCAACCATGTTATATCATTTCTTAACATTTGGAATATGGGGCTTGTGTAAAAGGTTACAAACCTATTCCAAATCAGACAAGTGCTACTTTGTAGGTTATCCCAAGTCATTGGGTATTGTCGGTGTCAAAACCGGCAGATCTCGGGTAGGGGGTCCCGAGCTGTAGGTCTAAGGATCAATGGTAACAGGAGACAAAGGGACACAGCTTTTACCCAGGTTCGGGCCCTCTTAATGGAGGTAATACCCTACATCCTGCTTGATTGTATTCGATGTAGATGATGATTACAAGAGTGGATCTACCTCGAGATCGTAATGGCTAAACCCTAACTGGTATGCCTATGGTTATTCTGATGATCCCTACGGACTAAAACCCCTCCGGCTTATATACACACCGGAGGGGCCTAGGGTTGTTCAGAGTCGGTTACAATGAAAGGAAACCATACACCCGGACACCTAAACTTGCCGTAACACATATATAGGAGTCCTAACCAGACATGGGGGCAGCCTTCTGCATTATCTTCACGGCCCAATAATCCGGCCTATGTCAAGTAGACCAGACACCGGAGGACCCCCTAGTCCAGGACTCCCTCAGTAGCCCCTGAACTAGCCTTCAATGACGATGTATCTGACGCATGAATTGTCTTCGGCGTTGCAAGGTGGGTTCCTTCCTCCAGATACTCGAACAAGTTTCCTGCATAAAAAGGCATTGTATCCGGCTCTGCATTATTAATACAACCCTTAGCCGTGAACGCTAGGCATCCGAATGGGAACCGTATCTTCTACTGACAACTTTTAGCGAAGCGACACACTTATCTTTTCATATTTCACACCGTCGTGTGTCCTCGTTTCGCGGTTCGAGGCCAAGCCTCCATTGGCACGTCTTATAAAAATAGAGATCGTGCCCGTCCTTTAAGGGATACTCATCAATGGGATTTGGGTAATCCAACCGCGCCTTAACCACGATTTCATCGGGAACAGGCGAGTTTTACGGCACTGGGAGGGACGTTTGGTATATTTCATAGCCTATAAGAGGGGAAAGGTAATCCCTTTTTTTCACCTCACGCCATCATCTCGCCTCTGTTCCCCAACCTCCCCAAAGCTCTAGCGCCCATAGCCTCAAGTCTTTCCTTCGGAGCCGCCACCGCTCAGCCATGGCCGGATCTGGCTCAAAGGGCAAGTGGGAGGTCTCGATCGTCACATCCAAGGACATCGAGGACCTCAAGCGTGCGGGCTACTTGTCTCCGAACATCGCGCACCGAGTTCCGTAGGAGAACCAAGTCATTCCCACACCAGAGCCCGGGGAGAGGGTCATTTTTATCCCTCATTTCCTTCGAGGGCTCGGCTTCCCTCTTCACCCCTTCCTTCGGCGTCTCATGTTCTTCTACAGGCTAGATTTCCATGATCTAGCCCCGAACTCAATCCTCCACATCTCGGCTTTCATAGTCGTGTGTGAGGCTCTTCTCCGAATCCCCCCACACTTTGGCCTATGGCTCAAAACCTTCAATTTGAAGCCGAAGGTGGTCGACGGCCAGCATGCGGACTGCGGCGGAGGCATGGTGAGCAAACTCGCCAATGCTGTCTGGCTGAAAGGGGCATTCGTCGACACAGTAAAAGTCTGGCAGCAGGAGTGGTTCTACATCACCGAACCCCGCAACGCCGATTGGGCAGCTGCTCCTGCTTTCAGATCCGGACCCCCCATGAGGCTTACCTCCTGGACCGAGAAGGCCCTCGATTGGGGGTCTCAATCCGAAGTGAAGATGCTCCAGAAGCGCATCTCCAACATGATAGATCGCAACACCGCTCTCACCAACGTGGTGCAGGTGATGCTTTTTCGGCGTCTCCTCCCTTGCCAACTCCGGGCCTCCCCTATGTGGGAGTTCGACCCCCAAGCTCCTCGAACCCTTCAGTACTTCCATGGCACCACGCACGAAAATATCTGGAAGCAGCTGTTCAAGGCCCAGAAAGAGTGGCCAAAGAAAACCGAGGACATTGGGCTCGACGTCGCCCATCCGGCTACAGAGGTAAACATTCCCTTCGAACACTAATACGCACAATCTTACATACGCCGAAGTGTTTAAACTTAGTCTTCCTCTTATCACAGGGCTGGACATCGAAGGTGGTGCGGGTTAACAGTCCGGCACCGCCACCCGAAGACCCCATGACCCCCCAGCTAGCCAAGATGCTGGCTCCGGCGCCTTACCAGGCACCCGAGAAGAAATCAAAGAAGAAGAAGAAGAACGAAGAGGCGCGAGGCGGCCTCCGCTCCAAGGGTCCTACGGAAACGAAGTCCAAAGAGACCGAACTCCCCTCCGCCCATGACGGGGACGAGGGGGAAGAAGAAGAAGAAGAAGAAGGGGAGGGGAGTGATTCCCCTCTCCAGAAGAAGAGAGCGGCCCCTGAGGATATTGAGGAGGCCGCTCCGAAGAAGCCAAAGCTGACCCTTCCGGACAGCTCAGATTCAGAGACCGAGGTCATCCCCAAGAAGAAACCCTGGGCCAAGCCTTTGGCCGAGTCGTAAGTCTTCGGATGCTCTTGATTAATTTCGACTTACCTGTTTTAGCTCAATGAATAATCCGCTATTTGTTCTTTTAGCCCTCCACTCATGATCCCCGCCACGCTGCTATTCGAAGGGAGCTCTCTGCCCACCGAAATGGCGGAGAGTGACACGCCACCGAAAGCCCCTGCTTCTACCGCCATGGAGGACACCGACGTGTCATCCCAAAGGACACCTCCAGTCCAGGAGGTGGTGGGCGGGGCTGTCAAGGGCGCGACTGAGGTGAATACCTCGATCGCCGAAGACCGGGGGAAGAAATACTCCGTGGCACCTGAAGGAAGGGGGCCCAGCCAATCTGGGCTCCTGCCGAATTCTATTCCGGAGTCAGGTAAGACTCCGGGATCGACCTCCGAGCCCCCTACTAAGGAGGGGACAGGAGCACCAGTTCCGGCGCTGATCTCCACCAATCCGGAGACGTCTAGGGCGCCGGACTCTCTGGAGGAAGCACTGCAAGGTGCTTCCATTGTGGAAGAACACCATACCCTGATGGGTATGGTGATGGAGAAGATTCAGTCCGCCAAGAGCGGGCTGAATGATGCCTTTAGCAGCCTACTGACAAGCTTCGAGGTAGGCGATGTAATAATCTTAATAAGTTTTATTTTACTAGAAGAAAGGAATTAGCCTGTCTTTACACACAGTAGCCCCCGAGACTCTGTCTGGTTTGAAAAGAACCGGACAGAGGATCGATATATTCTACGAGATTGTTTAGTAACTATATTCTATCATGACAGGCCTCCATGCTGGCGACGACCGCGAACGCCGCGGAGGTTTTTGAATTGAATCAAAAGCTCCAAGTTGCGGATGAGGAAATAGACCGCATCAACAAGCGGTTTGAAGAAATGCAAGGTATGCAGATTGGAATGTGTATAATTCGAATACACTATTGTTCGTGGGGAATTGAACCCATTTATGTCTGTACGTGGTAGCAGCTGACGCTGCTGAGGTCGAAGCACTCAAGAGTGCCCTTGCCAAGGCCGAGAAGGAGGCGATGGCGAACAAGGTGGTTGCTGACAAAGCGGCTACTGAACTGGAGGCCGAACAGACTGCCCGCCGCCAACATGAGGCGCGGGTGGCCGAAGTCGAGCAGGAGCTGAAGGACGCAATCAGTAAATGCGAGACCCTGGAGCAAAAGGCTTCGGCCCAGTCTTCAAAACTTGCCAAGAAGATCAAGGATGCCGAAGAGGCACGGAGCGAGTCCTGAAGCGCCCGAGAGGAGATCCGCCAGGCTAAACTCATAGCGGATGGTAAGCCCTTTCTTTTGCAGAGTGTCTTTGGAGGTCAGCGGTACGCTTTGCTCACAAGATTATTTATCTCCAAGTTCATAATTATGTTTATGTTCCATGCCGTAACTTCTATGGTTCTCGAGTCTACAATAACACGAGGCTCGGAGGAAGACTCATATGCACGTGTGGAATAATAAGTGCTAAAATGTATTCCTAGTCTGGCCTCTAATACTAGCTCAAGTGTTGCATGATGGTTCTGTTTTCCTGATTATGGGCATGACTATGCCGGCAACTTTGGGGGCACAATGTTAGGAGAACACTTGTGTTGAATCGACCCGATTGATGTTATGCTATGAGATACATTCATCACAAGTTAATGGTTAATAACATAGAGAAGTTAATGTTTGCATAATTCCTTAGACCATGAGAGTATCGAGTTTCTTCATACTTGCTTCATGAACTTTGGGGTTTGTTAAACGTCATCCTTAAATGGGTGGCTATTACGGCGGCTTACGGGTTCATGGAAAAGTATGTCAAGTAACTTGATAGCTCAAGATTGGGATTTGCACCTCCGACGATGGAGAGATATCTCTGGGCCCTCTCTGTGTTACGGTATCCATCATCGTCTGGCCAGACACAATGCGATTTGATCACAGGGATGCCGGAACACGGGAACGAGAAAAGAGAACAATACCGGTAACAAGGTAACAGGCATAGTGGACAAGCTGTTGATCCACGAGGATGCCAACATGTCTCACCTCGGGTATTTGTAACATATCGTGAAGCAATAGGAATAGCACACGGCAACTGGAGTTTCACTCGAATATTCATTCGTGTGAGTATAGGGGTCAATATGGGTGTCCACGGCTCCGATGTTGATTGATACGCCTCCATCGTATCTACTTTTCCAAACTCTTTTGCCCTTGTTTTGGACTCTAATTTGCATGATTTGAATGAAACTAATCTGGATTGATGCTGTTTTCAGCAGAATTGCCTTGGTGTTATTTCTGTGCAAAAATAAAAGTTCTAGGATTGACCTAAAAATTTACGGAGAATATTTTTGGAATATATAAAAAATATTGGCGAAAGAATCAACTGAAGGGGGCCCACCGTTTGGACACAAGCCAGGGGGCGTGCCCCCCCTAGGGCGCGCCCTGGAGGCTTGTGGGCCCCACAGGCCTCCTCTGACTCCAACTCCAGCTCCATATAACCCTATTCAACCAGAAAAAAATAAAGGAGAAGAGTTCATCGCGTTTCACGATACGGAGCCGCCGCCACCTCCTGTTCTTCCACGGGAGGGCAGATCTGGAGTCCGTTTGGGGCTCCGGAGAGGGGAAATCGTCGCCATCATCATCATCAACCATCCTCCATCACCACTTCCATGATGTTCTCCGCCGTTCATGAGTAATCCCATCATAGGCTTGCTGGACGGTGATGGGTTGGATGAGATTTATCTTGTAGTCCAGTTAGTTTTGTTAGGGTTTGATCCCTAGTATCCACTATGTTCTGAGATTGATGTTGCTACGACTTTGCTATACTTAATGCTTGTCACTAGGGCCCGAGTGCCATGATTTCAGATCTGAACCTATTATGTTTTCAAGACTATATATGTGTTCTTGATCCTATCTTGCAAGTTGTAGACACCTATTACAAGTTATGATCCGCATCCGCCAGGGTGACAATAACTGGGATTATTTCCGGTGATTACCGTAGTTTGAGGAGTTCATGTATTCACTAAGTGCTAATGCTTTGGTCCGCTTCTCTATTAAAAGGAGGCCTTAATATCCCTTAGTTTCCATTAGGACCCCGCTGCCACGGGAGGGTAGGACAAAAGATGTCATGCAAGTTCTTTTCCATAAGCATGTATGACTATATACGGAATACATGCCTACATTACATTGATGAATTGGAGCTAGTTCTGTGTCACCCTATGTTATAACTGTTGCATGATGAATGCCATCCGACATAATTATCCATCACTGATCCATTGCCTACGAGCTTTTCACATATTGATCTTTGCTAAGTTACTTCTCCGTTGCTACTGTTACGATTGCTACAAAACTGCTACTGTTACTTTTGCCACCGTTACCGTTACTTCCATACTACTTTGCTACTAAAAATTTTGCTGCAGATATTAAGTCTTTCAGGTGTGGTTGAATTGACAACTCAGCTGCTAATACTTGAGAATATTCTTTGGCTCCCCTTGTGTCGAATCAATAAATTTGGGTTGAATATTCTACCCTCAAAAACTGTTGTGATCCCCTATACTTGTGGGTTATCAAGACCTTTTTCTGCCGCCGTTGCCGGGGAGCATAGCTCTATTCTCTGAGTCACTTGGGATTTATATCTGTTGATCACTATGAAGAATCTTAAAGACAATCTTACTGAAATTTTCCGCTCAACTACGAGGACAGGTAAGGAACTGCCATCTAGCTCTGCACTTGATTCACCTTCTGTTATGAGTAAATTTGCGACACCACCACCTGCTAGTAACTCTGATATGTCGCAAGTAATTGATGATGCTGCTTCTGCTATGCATGATGCTTATGATGATACTTTGATTGATACTACTGTGCCACTGGGTGAATTTCTTGATGAACAAATTGCTAGAGTTAATGCTGAAACTGATGATATCATTGAAACCATTGAAACTGAACACTTTGAAACACCTATTAGACCTAGCTCTCCTAGATATGAATTGCCTATTATACCTGAGGGATATGTTATGGATGGAGAGGTAGCTAGGGACTTTCTTGCTTGTAAGGATGGAGATGATCTTAAGAAATTACTATGCAAGTGGAAAGAAAAATCTTTGAATGCTAGAATGCAATATGATCCTAAGTTTGCTAATTCACCTATCTTTGTTACTGATAAGGATTATGAATTCTTTGTCAATCCTGAGTTAATTACTTTGGTTGAATCTGATACTTTCCATGGTTATGAATCTGAAACTGCTGTGGCATATCTTACTAAATTGAATGACATAGCCACCCTATTTGCTCATGAGGAAAAAATTCGCTATTAATATATTCTTAAGTTGTTTCCTTTCTCATTAAAGGGTGATGCTAAGATATGGTTTAATTCTCTTGCTCCTGGTTGTGTGCGTAGTCCCCAGGATATGATATATTACTTCTCTAAAAAATATTTTCGTGCCCATAAGAAACAAGCTGCCTTGCAGGAAATATTTAACTTTGTGCAAATTGAAGAAGAGAATCTCCCACAAGCTTGGGGGAGGCTTCTCCAATTACTTAATGCTTTGCCTGATCATCCTCTCAAGAAAAATGAAATACTTGATATCTTTTATAATGGACTAACCGATGCTTCTAGGGACCACCTAGATAGTTGTGCTGGTTGTGTTTTCAGGGAACGAACTGTGGAACAAGCTGAAGTGCTATTGAATAATATATTGAGTAATGATAATGATTGGACTCTTCCCGAACCACCTCCAAATCCAACTCCGAAGAAAAGAGGTATTCTATTCCTCAGTCCTGAAGATATGCAAGAGGCAAAGAAATATATGAAAGAAAAAGGTATTAAAGCTGAAAACATTAAGAATTTACCACCTATTGAAGAAATACATGGTCTTAATATTCTGACACAAGTAGTAGAGGTAAATTCTCTCTATAGATTTGATGAAGGTGATATTCGTCTTAATAAGTCTGCTAGTCAATGCTTGGATGAATTTGATAACTTTGTTGTTAAACAAGAAAATTTCAATGCTTATGTTAGTAGACAATTGAACGGTAATGCTTACATGCTTGATCGTTTAGGTGAGTATATGAGTAGAATTGTTAATGATCTCAAGCTTATCAATAAACATGCTTCCATGGTAACTACTCAAGTAGAACAAGTACTTAAGGCACAAAATGATTTGTTTAATGAGATGAATAGTAAAAACAATAATAATGCTGTTAGAGTTATGACTAGAGGTGGTAAAATGACTCAGGAACCTCTGTACCCTGAGGGCCATCCTAAGAGAATTGAGCAAGATTCTCAGAGAATTAATACTGATGCACCTATTCCTTCTAGTAATAAAAAGAAAAAGAATGATGATAAGACTTTGCATGCTTCTAGTGAACCTGTTTTAGACACATCTGAGAATCCAAATGATATTTCTATTTCTGATGCTGAAACACAATCTGGTGATGAACATGAACCTAGTGATAATGTTAATGATGATGTTCATGTTGATGCTCAACCTAGCAATGATAATGATGTGGAGATAGAACATGCTGTTGATCTTGATAACCCACAACCTAAGAATAAGAGATATGATAAGAGAGACTTTGTTGCTAGGAAGCATGGTAAAGAAAGAGAACCATGGGTTCAGAAACCCATGCCCTTTCCTCCTAAACCATCCAAGAAAAAGGATGATGAGGATTTTGAATGCTTTGTTGAATTTCTTAGACTTGTCTTTTTACGTATGCGTTTGACTGATATTCTAAAAATGTCTCCTTATGCTAAGTATATGAAAGATATTGTGACTAATAAAAGAAAGATACCTGAAGCTGAAATTTCCACCATGCTTGCTAATTATACTTTTAAGGGTGGAATACCAAAGAAACTAGGAGATCTCGGAGTACCTACTATACCATGCTCTATTAAAGGAAATTATGTTAAAACTGCTTTATGTGATCTTGGAGCGGGTGGAAGTGTTATGCTTTTCTCTTTGTATCGTAGACTTGATTTGAATAAGTTGACACCTACTGAAGTATCTTTCAAATGGCCGATAAATCAACTTGCAAATGTTACCATCTTAACGGATTTTGTTATTCTTGATATTCCCGAGGACGACAGCATGTTGATCATCCTTGGTAGACCATTTTTAAACACTGCAGGGGCTGTTATTTATTGCAACAAAGGCAATGTCACTTTTCATGTTAATGGTAATGAGCATACGGTACACTTTCCGAAGAAACAACCTCAAGTTCATAGTATCAATTCTATTGAGAAAATTACAACAATCACTATTGGAGGTTTTGAATTCCCTCTCCCTACTGTCAAGAAGAAATATGATATTCTTATTGTTGGGGACATGCATATCCTTGTTGAGGTAACCTAGTGTTATTCGAAAATTCTCCGGTTTCATGTTACTCGAAAGAAGTTTGTTAATAAGACTTGATCAACCTTGTTAATTGATTCCTTTTGATGGGCATGAGATGGATGAATTTAGAAAGCACAACTTCCTGTACCCACCTTTTACTTTCTGTTATTAGAATAATTAAAGCAAAAATACTATTATTAGTCTATTATCTGAATTATCCATGCAATAAAAAAAGACTATTGTTATAGAGAAGATCATCCTATGGTAGAATTTAACTTATATGACATGCCTAACAAGATGGCTCTTTATGATTTTTGCAATGTTTGCAAATTACCTTATGAGGGCAGCGTTAGTGAACCACGTCCTAGAGATGTGGACGACTTTATTGCTGAAACTACTGTAGGGGAAGAGAGAGGGGTGTCGGGAGCAAGAGTTGCTAGTTTACATTTTTCCTGTTTTGCGCTATTACTCATTATTTGCGGGGAGATGTTTGATTGGTCGTGGGGAGAGCGGAGGCCTGAGCACCCCTGACTTAGCTGTTTTGCGCCATCCTTTACATCGTGATAGAACTTTTAGTTTGGGTGCTATTGTTGCTCGACGGTTGAGTTTAAACCGTTCGAAGGGTCCTATCTTTGGGGGTATCTATGCTTCCCGCCTTGCTAAACAATTTGAGATACCCATTAGAATAGATGAAGAAGAAGAAAGGTTGTTACCCACTAAGTATTTAGATTATGATATTTGTAGTGTAACGCAGCAGAAAACAAAAAAATTTGACCTACGCACCAGCCCAGGACCACTATGAAGGCTGCATAAAAGGTTTGATCTTTTTCGTTACCGACTCATAGCACAGTGGAAGTAGAGTCGATGACGATCGGCGGTGTAGATCCCCGCAGCTAGGATTTACAACCTCCCAACCGCGAGGATGTATACCCTAATCTGCCCCTCGGACAACCCACCGGGAGGCGGTCGGACAGTCCCCCGGACGGTGTCGCGGACAGCCCTTTGGGAGGACCTTCGAAACTCGAATGGTCACTCGGACAGCCCTTCGGGAGGCACTCTCAAAACAGCCCCTCGGGCACAAAGATCGAAACTACGACCTCTCTACGGGGTTGCACACATTCGGTGTCATCTATCCGGGGTTGGAAATATGCCCTAGAGGCAATAATAAAGTGGTTATTATTATATTTCCTTGTTCATGATAATTGTTTATTGTTCATGCTATAATTGTATTAACCGGAAACCGTAATACATGTGTGAATACAGAGGTCACAGAATGTCCCTAGTAAGCCTCTAGTTGACTAGCTCGTTGATCAATAGATGGTTATGGTTTCCTGACCATGGACATTAGATGTCGTTGATAACGGGATCACATCATTAGGAGAATGATGTGATGGACAAGACCCAATCCTAAGCATAGCACAAGATCGTGTAGTTCGTTTGCTAGAGCTTTTCTAATGTCAAGTATCATTTCCTTAGACCATGAGATTGTGCAACTCCCGGATACCGTAGGAATGCTTTGGGTGTATCAAACGTCACAACGTAACTGGGTGACCATAAAGGTGCACTACAGGTATCTCCGAAAGTGTCTGTTGGGTTGGCACAAATCGAGACTGGGATTTGTCACTCCGTATGATGGAGAGGTATCTCTGGGCCCACTCGGTAATGCATCATCATAATGAGCTCAATGTGACTAAAGAGTTAGCCACGGGATCATGCATTACGGAACAAGTAAAGAGACTTGCCGGTAACAAGATTGAACGAGGTATGGGGATACCGACGATCGAATCTCGGGCAAGTAACATACCGATGGACGAAGGGAATTGTATACGGGATTGATTGAATCCTCGACATCGTGGTTCATCCGATGAGATCATCGTGGAACATGTGGGAGCCAACATGGGTATCCAGATCCCGCTGTTGGTTATTGGCCGGAGAGATGTCTCGGTCATGTCTACATGGTTCCCGAACCCGTAGGGTCTACACACTTAAGGTTCAGTGACGCTAGAGTTGTTATGGGAAATAGTATGTGGTTACCAAATGTTGTTCGGAGTACCGGATGAGATCCCGGATGTCACGAGGAGTTCCGGAATGGTCCGGAGGTGAAGATTTATATATGGGAAGTCATCATACGGTCACCGGAAGTATTCGGGGGTTTGCCGGTATTGTACCGGGACCACCGAAGGGGTTCCGGGGGTCCACCGGGAGGGTCCACCTGCCCCGGAGTTCCCTATGGGCTGTATGTGGAAGGGAACCAGCACCTAAGTGGGCTGGGCGCCATCCCCTTAGGGCCCATGCGCCTAGGGTTGGGAGGGAAACCCTAAAGGGGGCGCCCCCCTTGGCTTGGGGGGCAAGCCCCCTCGCCTTGGCCGTCGCCCCCCCCCCTCTAGATCTCATCTAGAGGGGCCGCCCCCCTTCCCCCTTCACCCTATAAATAGAGGGGAGGAGGGAGGGCAGCAGCACCTCATCCAAGGTGCAGCCCTCCCCCTCTCCAACACCCCCTCCTCCTCCGTTGAGCTTGGCGAAGCCCTGCCGGAGAACTGCAAGCTCCACCACCACGCCGTCGTGTTGCTGGAGTTGTCTTCCCCAACCTCTCCCTCCTCCTTGCTGGATCAAGGCGCGGGAGACGTCACCGGGCTGCACATGTGTTGAACGCGGAGGCACCGTTGTTCGGCGCTTAGATCGGAATCGACCGCGATCTGAATCGCTGCGTGCACGACTCCTCCAACCGCGTTCTTGCAACGCTTCCTCATCGCGATCTTCAAGGGTATGAAGATGCACTCCCCTCTCTCTCGTTGATAGTCTCTCCATAGATAGATCTTGGTGATGCGTAGAATTTTTTTTGATTTACTACTACGTAACCCAACAGTGGCATCATGACCTAGGTCTATGCGTAGTTTCTATGCACGAGTAGAACACAATTTGTTGTTGGCGTCGATTTTGTCAATTTACTTGCCGTTACTAGTCTTATCTTGATTCGGCGGCATCGTGGGATGAAGCGGCCCGGACCGACCTTACACGTACGCTGACGTGAGACAGGTTCCACCGACTGACATGCACTAGTTGCATAAGGTGGCTAGCGGGTGTCTGTCTCTCCCACTTTAGTCGGATCGGATTCGATGAAAAGGGTCCTTATGAAGGGTAAATAGAAATTGGCATATCACGTTGTGGTTTTGGCGTAGGTAAGAAACATTCTTGCTAGAAACCTATAGCAGCCACGTAAAAAAATTGCAACAACAATTAGAGGACGTCTAACTTGTTCTTGCAGCATGTGCCGTGTGATGTGATATGGCCAAAAGGATGTGATGAATGATATATGTGATGTATGAGATTGATCATGTTCTTGTAATAGGAATCACGACTTGCATGTCGTTGAGTATGACAACCGGCAGGAGCCATAGGAGTTGTCTTAATTTATTGTATGACCTGTGTGTCAATGTAAAGGCCATGTAATTACTTTACTTTATTGCTAACCGTTAGCCATAGTAGTAGAAGTAATAGTTGGCGAGACAACTTCATGAAGACACGATGATGGAGATCATGATGTCATGCCGATGACGATGGTGATCATGCCGCGCCTCGAAGATGGAGATCAAAAGCGCAAGATGATATTGGCCATATCATGTCACTTTATTATTTGTATGTGATGTTTGTCAAGTTTACATCTTATTTGCTTAGAACGGCGGTAGCATAAATAAGATGATCCCTCGCTAAAATTTCAAGAAAGTGTTTCCCCTAACTGTGCACCGTTGCAAAGGTTCGTTGTTTTGAAGCACCACGTGATGATCGGGTGTGATAGATTCTAACGTTCGAATACAACGGGTGTAAGCCAAATTTACACATGCAAAACACTTAGGTTGACTTGACGAGCCTAGCATGTGCAGACATGGCCTCGGAACATGGAAGACCGAAAGGTCGAACATGAGTCGTATAGAAGATACGATCAACATAGAGATGTTCACCGTTAATGACTAGTCCGTCTCACGTGATGATCGGACACGGCCTAGTCGATTCGGATCATGTGTCACTTAGATGACTAGAGGGATGTCTATATGAGTGGGAGTTCATTGAATAATTTGATTAGATGAAGTTAATTATCATGAACTTAGTCTAAAATCTTTACAATATGTCTTGTAGATCAAATGGCCCACGCTAATGTTGCCCTCAACTTCAACGCGTTCCTAGAGAAAACCAAGCTGAAAGACGATGGTAGCAACTACACGGACTGGGTCCGTAACTTGAGGATCATCCTCATAGCTGCGAAGAAAGCATATGTCCTTGAAGCACCACTAGGTGACGCACCTGTTTTCCCAGCAACTCAAGACGTTATGAACGCCTGGCAGTCGCGTAGTGATGATTACTCCTTGGTTCAGTGTGGCATGCTTTACAGCTTAGAACCGGGGCTCCAAAAGCGTTTTGAGCAACACGGAGCATATGAGATGTTCCAAGAGCTGAAAATGGTTTTCCAAGCTCATGCCCGAGTCGAGAGATATGAAGTCTCCGACAAGTTCTACAGTTGTAAGATGGAGGAGAATAGTTCTGTCAGCGAGCACATACTCAAAATGTCTGGGTTGCACAACCGCTTGTCTCAGCTGGGAGTTAATCTCCCGGATGACGCGGTCGTTGACAGAACCCTTCAGTCGCTTCCACCTAGCTACAAGACCTTTGTGATGAACTTCAATATGCAGGGGATGGAAAAAAACCATTCCTGAGGTATATTCAATGCTGAAATCAGCGGAGGTGGAGATCAAAAAGGAACATCAAGTGTTGATGGTGAATAAAACCACTGAGTTCAAGAAAGGCAAGGGTAAAAAGAACTTCAAGAAGGATGGCAAGGGAGTTGCCGCGCCCGGTAAGCAAGCTGCCGGGAAGAAGCCAAAGAATGGACCCAAGCCTGAGACTGAGTGCTTTTATTGCAAGGGGAATTGTCACTGGAAGCGGAACTGCCCCAAGTACTTAGCGGATAAGATGGACGGCAATACCAAAGGTATATATAATATACATGTTATTGATGTGTACCTTACCAGCGCTCGTAGTAGCTCCTGGGTATTTGATACCGGTGCGGTTGCTCACATTTGTAACTCAAAACAGGAGCTGCGGAATAAGCGGAGACTGGCGAAGGACGAGGTGACGATGCGCGTCGGGAATGGTTCCAAGGTCGATGTGATCGCCGTCGGCACGCTACCTCTACATCTACCTTCGGGATTAGTTTTAAACCTCAATAATTGTTATTTAGTACCAGCTTTGAGCATGAACATTGTATCAGGATCTCGTTTGATGCGAGATGGCTACTCATTTAAATCCGAGAATAATGGTTGTTCTATTTATATGAGAGATATGTTTTATGGTCATGCCCCACTGGTCAATGGTTTTTTTTTATTGAATATCGAACGTGATGTTACACATATTCATAGTGTGAATGCCAAGAAATGTAAGGTTGATAATGATAGTCCCACATACTTGTGGCACTGCCGCCTTGGTCACATTGGTGTCAAGCGCATGAAGAAACTCCATGCAGATGGACTTTTGGAGTCTCTTGATTATGAATCATTTGACACATGCGAACCATGCCTCATGGGCAAAATTACCAAGACTACGTTCTCCGGAACAATGGAGCGAGCAACCAACTTGTTGGAAATAATACATACTGATGTATGCGGTCCAATGAGTGTTGAGGCTCGCGGTGGCTATCGTTATGCTCTCACCCTCACTGATGACTTAAGTAGATATGGGTATGTCTACTTAATGAAACACAAGTCTGAGACCTTTGAAAAGTTCAAGGAATTTCAGAGTGAGGTTGAGAATCAACATGACAGGAAAATAAAGTTCTTACGATCAGATCGTGGAGGGGAATATTTGAGTCACGAATTTGGCACGCACTTAAGGAAATGTGGAATTGTTTCACAACTCACGCCGCCTGGAACACCTCAGCGTAATGGTGTGTCCGAACGTCGTAATCGCACTCTATTAGATATGGTGCGATCTATGATGTCTCTTACCGATCTACCGCTATCATTTTGAGGTTATGCTTTAGAGACTGCCGCATTCACTTTAAATAGGGCTCCGTCGAAATCCGTTGAGACGACACAGTATGAATTATGGTTTGGGAAGAAACCTAAGCTGTCGTTTCTAAAAGTTTGGGGATGCGATGCTTATGTCAAGAAACTTCAACCTGAAAAGCTCGAACCCAAATCGGAAAAATGCGTCTTCATAGGATACCCTAAGGAAACTATTGGGTATACCTTCTACCTCAGATCCGAAGGCAAGATCTTTGTTGCCAAGAATGGATCCTTTCTCGAGAAAGAGTTTCTCTAGAAAGAAGTAAGTGGGAGGAAAGTAGAACTTGATGAGGTAACCCCTCTTGAACCGGAGAGTAGCGCAGCTCAGGAAGATGTTTCTGTGGTGCCTGCACCGACCAGAGAGGAAGTTAATGATGATGATCATGAAATTTTGGATCAAGTTGCTACTGAACTTCGTAGGTCCACGAGGACACGTTCCGCACCAGAGTGGTACGGCAACCCTGTCCTGGAAGTCATGTTGTTAGACAACGGTGAACCTTCGAACTATGAAGTAGCGATGGCGGGCCTGGATTCCAACAAATGGCTTGAAGCCATGAAATCCGAGATAGGATCCATGTATGAAAACGAAGTATGGACTTTGACAGACTTGCCCAATGATCGGCTAGCCATAGAGAACAAATGGATCTTTAAGAAGAAGACAGACACGGATGGTAATGTGACCATCTATAAGGCTCGACTTGTCGCTAAGGGTTATCGACAAGTTCAAGGGGTTGACTACGATGAGACCTTCTCACCCGTAGTGAAGCTGAAGTCCGTCCGAATCATGTTAGCAATTGCCGCATTCTATGATTATGAGATATGGCAAATGGACGTCAAAACGGCATTCCTTAATGGTTTCCTTAAGGAAGAATTGTATATGATGCAACCGGAAGGTTTTGTCGATCCTAATAATGCTGACAAGGTATGCAAGCTCCAGCGCTCAATCTATGGGCTGGTGCAAGCATCTCGGAGTTAGAACATTCGCTTTGATGAGATGATCCAAGCGTTTGGGTTTACACATCCTTATGGAGAAGCCTGCGTTTACAAGAAAGTGAGTGGGAGCTCTGTAGCATTTCTCATATTATAAGTGGATGACATACTATTAATGGGAAATGATATAGAATTCTTGGAAAGCATAAAGGCCTAATTGAATAAGTGTTTTTCAATGAAGGACCTTGGAGAAGCTGCTTACATATTAGGCATCAAGATCTATAGAGATAGATCGAGACGCCTCATTGGTCTTTCGCAAAGCACATACCTTGACAAGATATTGAAGAAGTTCAATATGGATCAGTCCAAGAAGGGGTTCTTGCCTGTATTGCAAGGTGTGAGATTGAGCACGGCTCAATGCCCGACCTCGGTAGAAGATAGAGAAAAGAAGAGTGTCATCCCCTATGCCTCAGCCATAGGGTCTATTATGTATGCCATGCTGTGTACCAGACCTGATGTGAACCTCGCCGTAAGTTTGGTAGGGAGGTACCAAAGTAATCCCGGCATGGAACACTGGACAGCAGTCAAGAACATCCTGAAGTACCTGAAAAGGACTAAGGATATGTTTCTCGTTTATGGAGGTGACGAAGAGCTCGTCGTAAAGGGTTACGTCGATGCTAGCTTCGACACAGATCTGGATGACTCAAAGTCACAAACCGGATACGTGTATATTTTGAATGGTGGGGCAGTCAGCTGGTGCAGTTGCAAGCAAAGCGTCGTGGCGGGATCTACATGTGAAGCGGAGTACATAGCAGCCTCGGAGGCAGCACAGGAAGCAGTCTAGATGAAGGAGTTCATCACCGACCTAGGAGTTATTCACAATGGGTCGGGCCCAATGACTCTCTTCTGTGACAACACTGGAGCTATTGCCCTTGCCAAGGAGCCCAGGTTTCACAAGAAGACCAGGCATATCAAGCGTCGCTTCAACTCCATTCCTGAACATGTTCAAGATGGAGACATAGATATTTGTAAAGTGCATACGAATCTGAATGTCGCAGATCCGTTGACTAAACCTCTTCCACGAGCAAAACATGATCAACACCAGAACTCTATGGGTGTTCGATTCATCACAATGTAACTAGATTATTGACTCTAGTGCAAGTGGGAGACTGTTGGAAATATGCCCTAGAGGCAATAATAAAGTGGTTATTATTATATTTCCTTGTTCATGATAATTGTCTATTGTTCATGCTATAATTGTATTAACCGGAAACCATAATACATGTGTGAATACAGAGGTCACAGAATGTCCCTAGTAAGCCTCTAGTTGACTAGCTCGTTGATCAATAGATGGTTATGGTTTCCTGACCATGGACATTAGATGTCGTTGATAACGGGATCACATCATTAGGAGAATGATGTGATGGACAAGACCCAATCCTAAGCATAGCACAAGATCGTGTAGTTCGTTTGCTAGAGCTTTTCTAATGTCAAGTATCATTTCCTTAGACCATGAGATTGTGCAACTCCCGGATACCATAGGAATGCTTTGGGTGTATCAAACGTCACAACATAACTGGGTGACCATAAAGGTGCACTACAGGTATCTTCAAAAGTGTCTGTTGGGTTGGCACGAATCGAGACTGGGATTTGTCACTCCGTATGACGGAGAGGTATCTCTGGGCCCACTCGGTAATGCATCATCATAATGAGCTCAATGTGACTAAAGAGTTAGCAACGGGATCATGCGTTACGGAACGAGTAAAGAGAATTGCCGGTAACGAGATTGAACGAGGTATGGGGATACCGACGATCGAATCTCGGGCAAGTAACATACCGATGGACGAAGGGAATTGTATACGGGATTGATTGAATCCTCGACATCGTGGTTCATCCGATGAGATCATCGTGGAACATGTGGGAGCCAACCTGGGTATCCAGATCCCGCTGTTGGTTATTGGCCGGAGAGATGTCTCGGTCATGTCTACATGGTTCCCGAACCCGTAGGGTCTACACACTTAATGTTCGGTGATGCTAGAGTTGTTATGGGACATAGTATGTGGTTACCGAATGTTGTTCGGAGTCCCGAATGAGATCCCGGACGTCACGAGGAGTTTTGGAATGGTCCGGAGGTGAAGATTTATATATGGGAAGTCATCATACGGTCACCGGAAGTATTCGGGGGTTTGCCGGTATTGTACCGGGACCACCGAAGGGTTTCCGGGGGTCCACCGGGAGGGTCCACCGGCCCCGGAGGGCCCTATGGGCTGTATGTGGAAGGGAACCAGCCCCTAAGTGGGCTGGGCGCCATCCCCCTTAGGGCCCATGCGCCTAGGGTTGGGGGGAAACCCTAAAGGGGGCGCCCCCCTTGGCTTGGGGGGCAAGCCCCCTCCCCTTGGCCGCCGCCCCCCCTCTAGATTTCATCTAGAGGGGCCGGCCCCCTTCCCCCTTCGCCCTATAAATAGAGGGGAGGAGGGAGGGCAGCAGCACCTCATCCAAGGCGCAGCCCTCCCCCTCTCCAACACCCCCCTCCTCCTCCGTTGAGCTTGGCAAATCCCTGCCGGAGAACTGCAAGCTCCACCACCACGCCGTCGTGCTGCTGGAGTTGTCTTCCCCAACCTCTCCCTCCTCCTTGCTGGATCAAGGCGCGGGAGACGTCACCGGGATGCACGTGTCTTGAACGGGGAGGCGCCGTTGTTCGGCGCTTAGATCGGAATCGACCGCGATCTGAATCGTTGCGTGTACGACTCCTCCAACCGCGTTCTTGCAACGCTTCCGCATCGCGATCTTCAAGGGTATGAAGATGCACTCCCCTCTCTCTCATTGATAGTCTCTCCATAGATTGATCTTGGTGATGCGTAGAATTTTTTTGATTTACTACTACGTAACCCAACATCCGGCAGGGCTTCGCCATCTAGAACTAGTTCCTGCCGGAACCCAGATAGCCTTTCGGCTCTACGAAACTCTTTTCGTGGGAGGGAGAGAGAAGCCAGATAACAACTTGGCATGTGTATGAGAGCAAGGGATGAGGAGAATGGCAGCCCCTTCTCCTCCTTTTATAGGCTAAGGCAAGGGGTGGGGTGGTGGTGGAAATACCAAAATACCCATGCTACATGTCCCACATGAAGGGTAAAATGGTAATGCAAGTGGGCCCCCCAAGGGGGACACCACCATGGCAGCCCAACACATTGTCCCACCCATGCCCCCCCCCCCCAACAAGCCACCAACATTTCTCCTAGAAACATGGATGCTCCCTAGACAAAAAGCCACCAAACAAGCAACCCCCGATTCATGGGATCTTGTCCCCTCGCGCTGAGACAAGATGTTTTTCGTGAACGTTTTTCTGAAAAAATTCCGGAAGGTCCCAGAACATTTCCGGTACCCTCTAAAATTATTCTGGGCATGTTCCGAAACATTTCCGGTATGGTGGTTTTCATCAGCGAAAAGCAACAACAGCGGTTACGGCAGCTCCGGAACATTTCTGGTTTTTTTCTGCGAAAATTCTGGCAACCTCTGAGAATTTCCAGGCGGTGCCTAAACCCTTTTTGACTTAATAGTAAATTCCAAAACAACTTTTTGGTTTTACCGAAACTCTTTCGGTGTTCTCTCTCCGAAACTCTTCCATTGTCTCCGAAACTTTTTCGGTGATTTTCTCTCAGAGTCCCTGTCTAGTATTCAGCAGATAGATGACCCTTAAGCGTGTGACCCTATAGGTTCGGTGAAGTATAGACATGACCCAGAACCCCTTCCGATCAATGATCAACATCAGAGCCGTGGACACCCATATTGACCCATATACCCACACGAATGAATATTCGAGTGAACCTCCAGTTGCCGTGTGTTATACCTGTTGCTTCGCAATATGTTACAAATACCCGAGGTGAGACATGTTGGCATCCCTGTGGATCAACACCTTTTCCACTATGCCAGTTACCTCGTTACCGGTATTGTTCTCTTTTCTCGTTCCCGTGTTCCGGCATCCCCGTGATCAAATCACAAAGTATCTGGCCAGACGATGATGGATACCATAATACCGAGAGGGCCCAGAGATATCTCTCCATCGTCGGAGGAGCAAATCCCAATCTTGAGCTATCAAGTTACTTGAAATACTTTTCCATGAACCCGTAAGCCGCCGTAATAGCCACCCATTTACGGATGACGTTTAAAAAACCCCAAAGTTCATGAAGCAAGCATGAAGAAATTCGATACTCTCATGGTCTATGGAATTATGCAAACATTAACTTCCTGTGTTATTAACCATTAACTTATGACGAATGAATCTCATAGCATAACATCAATTCGGGTCGATTCAACACAAATGTTCTGCTAACATTGTGCCCTCAAAGTTGCTGGCATAGACATGCCCATGATCAGGAAAACAGAACCATCATGCAACACTTGAGCTAGTCTTAGAGGCCAGACTAGGAATACATTTTACCGTTTATTATCCCACACGTGCAAATGAGTTTTCCTCCGAGCCTCGTGGTTATTGCAGACTCGAGAACCATAGCAGTTATAGCATGGAACGTAAACCTAATTATGAACAGAGAGATAAATAATAGTATTTATTATTGCCTCTAGGGCATATCTCCTACAGACTCCCACTTGCACTAGTGTCAGTATCTAGTCAAATGCTAATGCACTTTACACCTATGGCATACCGGTGTAAAATATGCTTCGCATGTGGTATAGCCTGATGTCCAACGGATCTGACAACTTCAGCTCCGTGTGTATCTTTTGCATATCCTCGCGTTTTCATGCTTTCACAAAATTCATATTTTGTGTGGACTTGGCTTTGTATATATGTGAATCACAGGTCGAACCTTGATTCCTTAAACTGAGCTATGGAGCAACTATCTGCAATAGTGTCCCATTGACCAAAGCCTTCTTGGAACCATACTAAGTTCATGAATGAACTATATGATTCACACTACTAGGAAAAGGGCTATAGCTCATATGGATATTAATGGAGCACCATGTATGTGGTGCGCCACTACTATATAGCAGTGGCGCACCAGATACAGGTGCGCCATTAGTGTCCTCATTACTAATGGCGCACCAGACACACGGTGCGCCATTACTAGCAATTTTTTTTTTATTTTTCCAAAACTATTAATGGCGCACCAGCGCACAGTGCACCATTACTAGTTTTAACTATTAATGGTGCACCACACGCTCCGTGCGCCACTACTAACAATTTTTTTTTACTTTTTTTTCAAAACTAGTAATGGCGCACCTGTGTGAAGTGCGCCATTACAAGTTCAAACTAGTAATGGCGCACCACAACCACGGTGCGCCACTACTAACAATTATATATATATATATATATATATATATATATATATATATATATATATATATATATATATATATATATATATATATATATATATATTTGCAAAACTAGTAATGGCGCACCTCTAACTGGTGCGCCATTAGTAACCAGGATTACTAATGGCGCATTTTTAGGTGGTGCGCCATTAGTAACCTGAGACCAGCTAGATATTTTGGACAGCCACACCTACCACACTCACTTTCCCCACTTCATTCTCTCCACCTCCTCCTCCAAGCTTGTCTCGGCTGCCTCCTCCTCCTCACCTCATTTGCACCATAGATTCACCCAAATTAAGTGGTTAAATTACCTTTTTTTGATAGGTAAGTAAGGGGAAAGCTTTCTTTAATTATGTTGTAGATCTACTTTTTTCTCCCTCCAACAACGTGCACATGCACTTTTTCTGGCCTAGATCTACGTATGTTTGTGGTGTTGCATATGTTTGTGTTTGCAAGTACCGTTATTTGAAATGCGATAGTTGCCAATATTTTGCTGGAATGTTGATTCATTTCCGTTTCGGCGAGAATTTGGCACTATGCATTCTTTTTGGTCCTATTTTTAGGCAAAGTCATGCCAAATTTTTTCTTGGTTCTAAAATATCGTTTTGCTCTACCCCGCAGGCGACCATGGTCCGCACGATGGCCGAAGGCATCGTGAATAGGTTTTTGAGCTCCGTGAAGGCCGAGATGCTTCAAAAGAACGAGACGGAGATAAGATGTCCGTGTTGAAGATGCAAGCTGAAGAGCCTTATTACGGACCCGGATTCCGAACAGGTGCGGGACCACCTGCTCTTGCGTGGTTTCATGGATGGCTATCGGTGGCAAGGTGATGAAGATGACTATGAAGTCATCCATGGGGGCCGGGTAAGAAATGAGGAAGGGCAGCAAGACAACCGCGGCGGCGAGGGCGGGCGAGAAGACGAAGAATCTCCAGGACATGATCACACGGTGATGCAGTACACAGTCATCATATAGAAGATGCCGGACATGATGATGAGGAAGATCAATACGAAGGGCATGATCATGAAGATGAAGATGCCAGAGCAGACGACGATGGACCATCGATGGGCTGGGTGCAGGACCATCATATTCAAGAGCTGCTTCTCAAGCAGACGGATAACGCAAGAGCTGCCGCCCGAGAGAAAGCCAAGCTGGATCAACTGGAGATAGACGCGGTTACTCCATTGTATGAAGGATGCAGGCCCGAGGATACCCGCCTAAAAGTAACGCTCATGGCTCTGGAGATGAAGGTAAAACACAAAATGACCGATGCATGCTTCGACGAGAACATGTCATTCTGGCACGAACGTCTTCCCAAGGGGAACAAGTGCCCGACCAGTTTCGAGGAGGCGAAGAAAATCGTGTGTCCTCTGGATTTACCGCACGTGAAATACCATGTGTGCATGAACGATTGCATCATTTATCGGGACGAGCATGCGGAGTCTACCATATGTCCGGTGTGCGGCGTCACTCGATACAAGAAGGCGAAGAAAGCTCCTCGAAAAGTGGTGTGGTACTTTCCGATCACTCCTCGTCTGCAGCGCTATTTCGCGGACCCTAAGGCAGCAAAGCTCCTGCGTTGGCACGCGGATAGGGAGGAGAAGAAGCGAGAAGATGACTGAAATGATCCGGAGATAAATAAAAAAGACAAGATGCTGAGTCACCCTAAGGATGTGAGCCAGTGGCAAGCGTTGAACTTCGAATACCTAGATTTTGGGGATGATCCAAGGAACATCATGCTGGGCGCGAGCACCGATGGAGTCAATCCGTTTGGCAGCCAGAGAAGCACACATAGCACCTGGCCTGTGTTTGTGTGGATGTACAACCTTCCCCCCTGGAAGTGCATGAAGAGGAAGTACATTCATATGAGTATGCTAATTGAAGGGCCGAAACAAACAGGGAACAACATCAATCTGTATCTAGGGCTGCTGAAAGAGGAGCTAGACACGCTGTGGAAAACGCCAGCCAATACGTGGGACGCCGCAGAGAAAGAATATTTCCCTATGAGAGCCGCACTGCTCACGACGGTGCAAGACTATCTCGGTTACGGATATGTCGCGGGGCAGGTGGTCCACGGATTTCGTGCATGTGTCAGGTGCATGGATGACACAACGTATCGCTAGGTAGATAGAGATCCCGGGTCTTCGAAAACCGTGTTCATGGGACATCGAAGGTGGCTTCGCGATGATGACTCATGGAGAAAACGCAAGGATCTGTTCGATGGTGAAACCGAACCCCGAAGACGCCCGCGTACGAGGAGCGGCGAGGAAATAGACGAGCTGTTGAAAAATTGGAAAGAGTGCCCACCGCCGGGAAAGAAGCGAAAGGCGCCAGAGCCGCTGCTGAAGGTATGGAAAACAAGGTCGGTTTTCTGGGACTTGCCGTACTGGAAGATCCTCCGTGTGCCTCACAGCTTTGATGTCATGCATATCACGAAGAACGTGTGCGAGAGTCTGCTTGGTACCCTACTCAACATGCCAGAGAGGACCAAAGATGGGCCGAAAGCAAGGGCAGACTTGAAATCAATGGGCATCAGGGAGGAGCTTCACGCTAATGATGATGAGGCGACGGACACGGAAAGTCGTCGCAAAGGCAAAAAGGCCAAGAAGATCGTAAATGACTGCCCTCCCGCGTGCTTCACTCTAAGTCAAGAGGAGATCGAGCAGTTTTTCACCTGCCTCGTAGGAGTAAAACTTCCTTACGGTTACGCGGGGAAGATAAGCAGATACCTAGACTCAGCGAAGCAAAATTTCAGCGGGATGAAGTCTCACGACTGTCACGTGCTAATGACGCAGATACTTCCAGTTGCAATCCGTGGGATCATGGATGCGCACGTCCGTGAAACGCTAATTGGCCTATGCAACTTTTTCGACGTCATCTCTCGGAAGTCGGTTGGCGTGAGGCAACTCAGAAGGCTATAGGAAGAGATCGTGGTGATACTATGCGAGCTTGAGATGTACTTCCCGCCCGCATTCTTCAATGTTATGGTGCATCTGCTGGTCCATATCGTGGAGGATATCATCCAACTCGGGCCGACGTTCCTGCAGAACATGATGCCGTTCGAAAGGATGAATGGTGTCATCAAAGGATACGTTCGCAGCATGTAACGTCCAGAGGGAAGCATAGCCAGGGGCTTTCTGACCGAAGAGTCCATCTTCTACTGCATGAATTATCTAGGCATCGAGAACCCCGTTGGTCTGCCCGTCAACAGGCACCTCGGCAGGCTCGCTGGATGGGGTCACTTTTCAGTGTTCCTTTTCCTGCTTAAATTTCATGGGCACTTTTTGAATTCATGAATATTTTTTCAAATTTGATGATATTTTTTCATATTCATAAATGTTTTACCAATTCACAAATGAATGCAACTAAAAACCCAAAAAAAAAAATTACTAATGGCGCACCACTAGGTGGTGCGCCATTGCTATCCAAAAAAAAGTTACTTATGGCGCACCGCTAGGTGGTGCGCCATTGCTATCCAAAAAAAAAGTTACTTATGGCGCACCGCTAGGTGGTGCGCCATTGCTATCCCTCCCCCCACTAAAAAAATCAAATAACAAATTTGATGATATTTTCAAATTCATATTACTATTTCATATTCATATTCATTTTCTAAAATATTATTAGATGCAACAAAAAATAAATAAAAAAGTTACTAATGGCGCACCAGAGGTGGGTGCGCCATTGCTATCACTGTTTTTATGGCGCACCCCTAGATGGTGCGCCATTACTAACCTTCCCCCCTATAGCTATGTGTATGTGCGTTCTGTCCATCTATCGCTCGCCAGATCCCCCTTCCATCCCTTGCCAGATCCCCGCGCCCGCTCCACCGCCGCCGACGACCCCCCGCACCCGCTCTGACAACCCCCGCGCCCGCTCCGACGACCGTCGCGCCCGCTCCGACGAGGTGCACTACCCACTGCTTCTTCCTCCTGGACCACCAGCTGGAGCCGGGAAGCTCTCCTCCGCCGGATCGCCTCGCTCCACCACCGTCGGAATCGCCGCTGCCGCCGCCTCGACCTGCAACACCAGCGCCCCCCCGACCTCTCCTAGCACGCCCCGACCTCACTGTGAGCCGCTGTTTGTATCCCCACGCTTGATTTTCTGCCGTAGCACCCGGCTCTCTTTTCCCCAGCGACCGGCGACTTCTCGGTGATTTCCTCATGCCGCCCTCCTCATCCAGCCACCCCTTGGCGTTCAATGATTAGGGTTCATGCATACTAGTACTACTCATCCCGCCCTTCTCTACAATTAGGATTTGCCACATCCTGCGATGGTAAAAAGCCTGAACCTCCTGCTAGATAACTTTACTTGATATCCTATTGATAGGTCTGTGTGCAAAACCGCAATAGTGACCATGGTTTTGCATTTGTTATATCCTGCTATTGTCAAAAGGGATGAACCTGAATATATGCTACTGTAGTACAATTAGCAGTTATGGAAAAGTTCAGTTAGGTATCAGATGTGTGGCCTTAGCTGGGAGATTTCTTTTGCTGCCATGTGCTTGTATGGCTACTCTTGTATTCAGAAGAAAATTATATGTTAACCAACTGATGGTTATACTCTACTGTAATGAAAAAAACTAGATGCTCCTGATCGCTGTATGGTGCAAAAATGAGAATTTTGTACTCCATCAGCTACTCCAATTATCAATTTGCACAGATTCGTGCATAATCTACTGCTGTTGTTCTCTGAAATTTCAGTGATAGTTTGACAGGCTCCAATTTTGAAAACTTCAGTAATAATCTTTAGTTTTCTGACATGACTCCAATCTGACATGACTCCAACCTTATCTCATTATAACAAGAAGAAAGACTTGATTATTTGGCTCGTTAATAAAACATTGTTGTGACCTCTGTTTCCTTGGACCAACTAAAGAATGGTTTCTTTATGTGCCCTTCATACTTGATTTGTTAACTTCTGCCATAGAACTTACATATATAATCCCTCTTGTACCACCTGTGTTTGTGTTGGTCTGCTAGATAACTTGTTTCACTTGTTTTTATGCAAGCAAAACTTCTGCTTGACTGTTAAGTTGTACAATCTGTACTTGTACTGTTGGAAGCTGATTAATTTGGCGCAATTTTATTTTTGTTTTGTCAAGTCTATGCACTGATTGAGTTAGATGAAAATGTTTAGTGGCACCAATTTCTGCAAGTCTGTTCAGTCAGCAGGGCTATCTAGCCTAGTGACTAGCACTATGGTCTTTCTATTTCGTACAATTGCAATTTCATTTATGTTGTTATAAGTTTGTTGCTGTCAGCATGAGTTAACTTGGTATGCAGTAGGCACTGGTCTCATTTTTAGACCGACACACCCGCAGCGCGCATTCAGGCATCATTTGGTTGTTAGACTGTTCAGCTATGCAGAGTGAAATACTAGTTCAGCATGTTGATAATGATTTTGGCAGCAGTGTGAGGCAGCAGTGTGCGGCGCAATTCCTTCATTGGATAATGATTTTGCAGGTACCCCGAGAGGCCCTTGAGTTTGCCGGAATGTCGATTAACTTCCGTTCCGGCAAATTCGGGTACTCCATATGTCCTATTTTCAGCAAAGGTCATGCTGAAATTTTCCGTGAATTTTAGCATGACTTTGCTAAAAATAGGACATATGGGGTACTTGCGACTAATGCATGGGCCGGGGTATCTTAGTACTTAATTTAGCATTTAGGGTGCATCGGCGACGTGTAGTACCTGTAATATTCAGATTTGATAAGATCTTGCAACCTGACAATTGTTCAGCTTCGTACTTATAAATATTGTATCACCGATTGTGTGTTCTCACTAGTTCAAGTGTTCTTGCTGTGTATTTGTGGTCTATCTGTCACCATATATGTGTATCCAACCTTCTGAACTTGTTTCATTTTGTAGTCTGTGTTAACTCAAGTATGTGTGATATATATACATATGTGTGTGCCTGTGATATAATACGTTTATGTTCTGTCCTGCAACCTTGTTTTTTTTCCTACTAAATGTTAGATAGTTATATATATGATCAGGTCTTTTTAATTCCCTAGCCGTTTGACGATTACTTAGTGTTGAATGTTGAGTCTAAGGTTCCAACATAAAAGCATATATGCTTTTGTAGTCGTGCTCAAGTATTTCTAGCCGGCTGAAGTGAGATCGAACCCGAACAGATAGTAGTAGTTACTAACATACCAACTCAATATTGCAAAGATTTACTCATACCTTAACTCATGCTTGAGAAACCTAGCTGTGGTCTTTGGATGTAGTAGGACATTTAGAGTACCCATATATATCAGTCAACCTAGGGTGCCTCGGCATCGATAAACCCTAAATGATGAAAACTTAACTTAGCATTTAGGGTGCCTCAGCGTCGACAAACCCTAAATGATAAAACCTTGGCTTTTAGGGTGCCTCGGTGTCGATAAAAACCTAAATGATGAAAGCTTAGGCTTTTAGGGTGCCTCGGCATCGACAAACCCTAAATGATAAAAGCTTAGCTTTTAGGATGCCTCAGTGTTGACAAACCCTAAATGATGAGGCCATGATCTTGTTCCTTGACAATAACCAACTTTTTTACCAAACTTTTTTCCTATTTAGAGCGAACATGGCCCACAACGATGAGGCCGGCGGTTCGGGCGGCAAGGCATTCTGGGAGCTGTCCCAGGAGATGGAGGAAGAACCTCAACGCTATGAGCACGCCATGGAAGACACCGATCCTGACTACACAACCCCTAGTGGCATCGGGGATGACACCACTGATGGTGCCGCTGAGGATGCCACCACTAATGATGGCAGCGCACGCACAGATGGCAGCCAACCAAAGAGGCAACGTAAGGACCGGCACCCGAACATGCTCGGCACCGTCAAGGAGGAATTTACTGAAGTGTCCTCCGAGGGGCATCCAACGGCGCCCAAAGAAATAGTCAAGGGGTACGCGGGACAGCTCGGGTGCATTCTCCGGAGCACCGTCTCGATCAACACCGAGAACTTAAGGCATCGTGACCGAGGGAATTTGCGCAACCTCCTCTTCACGAAGCTGCACGAACGATACAAGTTCCCCGGTGACTTCGCAAACACACGCCTCTCAGGGAATAAAGTGAACAGTGCCGCCCTCACGAAGATGAGCAAGGCCCTGGCTACTTGGAGAGGCGCGGTGAAGAGCATGATTGAAAAAGGTGATAGTTATGAGAAGATCAAGGAGAAAAATCCTTCGATCAGCGAAGATGACTACCGGGAGTTCAAGATCAAGTGCGAGAGCAACGCATCCGAGGAATCAAGTCAGTGGGGGAAAGATATGCGGGACTTGAACTTAGGGGTCCACACACTCGGTCCCGGCGGTTACAGAGTGGCGGAACCTATATGGGACAAGGAGGACGCGGAGCGTGCCGAGAAGGCCTACCGCCCCGCTTCGAGAAATACCATGACAAGCAGACCAGGAACTATGTCAGGGCCCGGTACAAGATTGACCCGGTAACCAAGGAGCTTACCACGGATCCAAAGACCAAGGCGCTTGAGCGTGTTCTGGTAAGGAATACACCCCCGCGTAATTAGCTCCGTATGGTTGCATTCTAATTAATGAAGGCAAATTTCTAAATGGTTCACGTTCCTTCCGCTGGACACTGAAAGCAGTAGCGCGGGGTCGTCTCAGAGCTCCCCTTTCGACACCCCTTTAAATAGGGCGTTGAACATAATGAAAAACAAGGATAAGCTCAGTAAGCCGTTGTCAGCTGGTCGTGTGGCCGGCAAAGGCTTGTCCACGAAATGGTCGGAATACTATACCGCTAGGCGAAAGGAGAGAAAGACCAGCTCGGAAAGCCAGCAGCGCGAGGTTCAACAACTCAAGGCACAAGTGGCGTGGATTCCGGAGATGGTCGAAGAGCAAGTGCGAGACCAACTGGGAGCGACGATCACCGCCATTATACCTACCTTGGTTTCTGGGCTGCAGGCGTGGGTGGCGGGCGGCCAACAGGGGCCGCCCCCGATTCCCAACTTCACGGGCAGCAACTCGCGCAACGCGCCGGCGGCGCCATTGGTGTCTCCGGCGGAGGCGGCATTGGTGTCTCCCGCGGCGGCGCCATTGGTGTCTCCGGCGGAGGCGACATTGGTGTCTCCCACGGCGGCGCCGGCATTGTAGCTTAATGCACCCGGGTGTGGGAAGAATACGCCGGCCGGCACCTCGGCAGCAAGCGGCCCCTCCGTTAATTGCACGCCCGCCGTTGGCGGTGCCTCGACATTAGCCAAGCTCGACGCCATCACGGTAACTAATTAAGCCTCTCGGCCGATGACTTCATCTCCTTGCCTTTGACTGGGCATCCCTGTCGCCCTACATGTTTTCGCAGGGCGCCGCCGACGTTCCGTGCACTCTCCTGCACTTCGTGAACGACGAGTTGGTCGATGTCGCCAAGGGCAGAATCGTTCAACCGGGCAGCCGCGTGTTCCATGGTAATCAGATGCCACCCACCGTTTATAGGGTTCAACTGGTTCGGGTGCTGCCGGGCTTCGACGACATATTACCTCCGTATCGACCCCATGGGGCCGACGAAGATGATGTGATGACCCTCAGCGCCTGCATAAGCTGGCCCATGCTTTGGCCGAAGAGCCAAATTCGTTTGGGGGCGGGGGACACCACCCCACAGACAACACCGCCAGTCGTGCTGGCGCCAAGCCATGGCAAGACCCCCGCAACGCTACCGGACATGTCGCACATGCATATGGCACAGGATCCGGACGACGACAACGATGACGACGGTACATTTACCAACGTCGATAAGTACTTCAACGAACATGGGTACGGTGACGAATTCTTGGGGCCTCCTTCTCAAGAACCCAACCCTGCAAAAGACGATCTAGCTGGTACCACGGAGAAAGCCAATTGCAACAGGCATCGTCTGGCATTCAGTTCTCAGGAGACACCTCCAGCTGCCGCCTTCACCGAGCCTCAGATAGCCGAGGTGCAAAATATTATCAGCCCCAACACACTCAAGAAGGCGGTCTCTGAGCAGAACTCGATCCCATTATAGCGGAAGAAGAAGGGACGGAAAAGAAAGAGTAACAAGGGTGCGAGCCAGCCGGCACCGAGTACTATCCGTGCTCAGGACGGGCCACCTTCACCTAAGGATATCTCGAGGAGGGTGCATGTGGCGGGTAGGCCGATGCTACTGACTAATCTGCTCAATGCTGCAACCGATGCTATGCGGAGTCTGCATGACAGTGTTCTTTCTTTGGAGAAGCGGCGTCTCCGAGAGAATGATGTGGCATACCCGGTTTTCGTGGCCAAGGTGCCAGAGGGCAAGGGCTTTGTGGATAGCGCCATCGGGGGTATGATCGTCCTGCGGTTTGATGACATCTTCGCTATGTTGAACCTTCATCCGCTGCACTACACCTTCGTTCGGCTATTTTTGCTGAGTATGGAGATGCGGATCATTAGAGACAAGACCCCAGGCATCGTGACAGTCGACCCCTTCTACATGCGTGCCAACATCTTGGGCAGCGCTGGGGACCGGCAAGTCGCGAGTTCTTACCTCGAAGGCGTCATTCTGGCAAACCCAGATAAGGATAACTTCCTCGTGCCTTACTTTCCCGAGTAAGTCATCCCCTCACCGCCCCGTAACATATGATTTCTTAGATTTCGATCGTTCTTTTTTTTTTCTAACATTCCGTGTTTTCTGCAGTGACACACATTGCACACTCATCCTCTTAAGCCCGAAATATTCCATGGCCGCGTATTTTGACTCGGACCGTCAGTCGAAGAAAGACTACACAAATATCAAGAAAGTTCTTGATGATGTTCTCCCCGGCTACGCCAGATCTGGAGGCACCTTCAGCAGGCCAATTCGTAGGTACGTCAAGTATGTGTTCACCCACAATACGATGTTCCCCTGCGTCAAGCAGCCGCCTGGCGGTCAGAAGGATGCCTACTACGCCCTCCATCACATGCGGGCGATCGTACGGGACCATAATCACCTTCTGCTACCAAATAATCTCAAAGATTGGGCCGCACGCTTGTCGGCAATCCAGGACGCGGACATCAGACAAGAATTCTTTCACATCCAGTCGGAGTTTGTGCAAATCATCCATCAAGTTGTCCTTCGTACCTCGGGGCAGTTCTACCTCAGATATCAACCGTCCAATAGTGAGATAGAAACAACGCTACAAATGCAGGCTGACAACGCCCGCGATTTCATGACCATCACGACAGACGGCGGCTTCATCCATGCTCCAGTCCCTGAGTCGAGTCGAAAGTAGTGATGCTATGTAGTTCTGAAATATCGATTAGCTCATGTTGTAATTAAACTTTAATGAACTTGTATGTCTCTATGGTTTGGACAGTCGTTCAACATATATGTAATCGATGCTATTTATTAGTAGGACCATGAATCGTGCTATTAATGTCTTGCTTTTCTCTTCCGATCCTTTTGTTGCATACTTATATATTGCTTATGTATTGTCTGTGAATTGCTACTAACATTTTGTTTGGCTAGTGCATAGAGATGCCGTCGTATGTCGCGTACAAGGGTAAGGTTCCTGGAGTCTACGACGACTAGGAGGATTGTCATAGACAGGTTCACCGTTTCAGCGGTAACAGTTACAAAGGGTACACCACTAGGGCGGAGGCGGAAGCTAGATACGCGCGCTATCTAGCGGGAGAGAGGAGGGAGCGGAGGAGGAACCGGATGAAGACCAGTTTCATCGCGATAATGCTCATCATGATGACCGCAGCTCTCTTCTATGTGATGGTAGTTTAGATGATCGATATCGACTTGTAATGTGAAGACAAACTCGCTACTCGCGGTCTCGAGACTTGTAATGTTATAACTTTGTTCGGTCTTTTGAATTCGGAGACTAGCTAATATGATGAATTGTATTCGGAGACTAATCTTCTATTGTATTCGATGAATCTGTTGTTTATATGTTTTGCTGTCTATATTCTGTGCAGTAATATATTTTGTAATCTGTGCAAATATCAGAAAACAAAAAAAATATTCCTAATATTCATACTAGTGGCGCACCATACAGCACATTAGTGGCGCACTGCTATAAAAAATACTAGTGGCGCATTATCTGTTAGTGCACCATTAGTAACCCAGAGCACAAGGTAAATATGGCCCCCTGGGAGGCATACTAATGGCGCACCGTGTGACTTACTAATGGCGCACTACCTGGTGCGCCACTATAGTCTGGTATACTAATGGCGCACCAGGGGTGCACCATTAGTATATGTTACTAGTGGCGTGATGATAGTGGCGCACCTGTAGTGCGCCATTAATGGCCAAAACAGGTGCGCCACTAATAAGCCTTTTCCTAGTAGTGTCAACATCTTGTTTGTCGCTTCGAAAGCGGCAACATACTTAGCCTCTGTTATAGAATTCGCCACAGTAACTTGTTTGGAACATTTCCCAACTAACTGTGCCACCACATTGTGTGTTACACAAAACCCTCAATTGAAATCGAAAATCGCATGGAGCATTGATGATGACTGTATCAATGTAATTACTTTACAATGAGCACTTCATAATCTCTGCTTGTGAGAAAACATGTCATCAGTACTACTCCAGTACTCAATGACATCTTTCACTGTGGTCCCATGATCAGTACTTTGATCACTTTGGTATCTATACTCGCAACAACTTGGAGTATCGGACATATCTGGTGGTTTTTACATACCATGGAATACATGATTAATCCAAACACAAGAGTGTGTGGAATCTCCATCATGTATTTTACTCATCAGTGTTTTGGGACACCGAGTCTTGTAAAAACTCTTTCCATGTGACTTCGGCAAGAATCACTCCTTGGCATTTTAAATGCTAAAAGTTTTAGCATCTTGTCAATATGTATTCATTGCTTAGCCCCATTAGGTAAATCTATCTCCATAGATCATCATGCCTAATATAGAGGCTATTTAGCCCAAGCACTTCATCGAAAAACTATTTTCAAATGAAGTCCTAATTCGTGTCAAGAAATTTATTTCCATTTAACAATGTGTCAAGCACACAAGGTGTTTAAAAATATTATTATGCTTCCACTTACTTTCTTGAATCACAAGCATCTTCGTTACCCATTGATGAAGTCAAACCCCTTTGACCATTTCATCAAAACACGAAGATTCCAACACCATTTTGCTCTCTTCTGTCCATTGCTCGAACTCTGAAGTTTGCACCCTTACTAGCATCCTCTGGACTGACAAAATACCTTGGACAGCAACACATGCAAGTCCTTGGTTCCATTTCCATCAGATGGAAATCCTTTCGTCATCCTTGTTTCATATCTCATGATTGAAATATGTATTAATTGCTAGTTCAACCCGAACCGACTTTAAGCATCGCTATGGTCAAACAACCTCATCGTAGTAAACTCCTTGAACTTGTTATTGCAACAAGTCGAGCTTTATGGATAAAACATTTTTATCCGTATCAGTTTTTAGTTCCATAAATATTCGTTAGACTCTAAGTCTTTCGAAAGGTGTATCAAGATTTTAATCTTGAATCACTTATATGGAAACTATCTCGGATTGTATTGGCATTTAGCCAATTCCGGAGTCAGGGCCCATCAATGCTTCCTTGTGTATCGTAGGTATACTGTTGTCTAACAACAGTATCTCATTTGTGCACCTGAGAGGTTTGCACGAGCCTTGCCTACGTGGTTCAGCTACAAGTTCGACCGAAGTCCATACATTTTATTGTAGAGACTTCCGTATTAGTCGCAGTAGGAAACTCTGGAATCACTTCCAAGGTCTCTTTCCTTTGATCTGATGATGAAGATACTATTTATCTCATCGAGTTGCAGTATTCTCCCACTCACCTTTTTAAAAGAACCATTTTCTTCAAAAAGCATACAGTTCTTTGTGGCAAACCTATTTGCCTCGGTATAGTGAGGGAGGAATACCCAATGACTTGGGATAACCTACAAAGTAGCACTTGTCTGATTTGGAATAGGTTTGTAACCTTTTACGCAAGCCCCATATTCCAAATGTTTAAGAAAAGATATAACATGGTTGGGCGTACCATACCATGGTGTCATTTCAACAGACCCGATGGAGCTCTTTTCAGTGTAAAAGCCGCAGTCTCTAAAGCATCACTCTTTAAAAGGGATAATGGCAAATTTATTTATGTCATCTTTGATCTTACCATGTCATAAATGGTTTGATTACATCTCCACGGACTTTCCACTTGAAGTGGTGTTCCGGGAGGTGCAAGTTATGAAACCCCTTTCACAACTCATCAGACATTCGCTAAACTTGTAACTCAAATATTCTTTTCTGCAATCGAATTGTAGAAACATAAGTTTCTTGTTACAATAATTTCTTCTTCATTTTGAAAACCTTTCGAATGATTTCAAAAGATCCAGACTTACGTCTCATCAAGTAAATATCCATATATCTACTTGAGTCATTTCTGAAGATTGATAAATCCACTACTAACAACATTTATCAGACTACACACATCAAATGTATGATCACCAATAAGTTTGTTATTCGTTCCTTATGGCCTGTGAACGGTATTTCAGTCACTTCACTTTTCGAAGGAAAGTTGCAAGTGTCAGATGATTCAAAATCAAACGACTTCAAAATCCATCATAATGGAATTTTCCATGCGGGTTTCTCCAATGTGACCAAATGCAGTGCCACACCTGTGTGGTATTCTTTTAGTCTTGCGACATTTAGCGTCAGTGTTATGGATGTATCATATTACCATCAATATTCATAACATACATCCCATCTTGGATGGAAGCATGGCCCCTTTATGTTATTCATAATAGTGAACAACAATTGTTGTTTTTATGAACAACTCTTTTGCAACAAACATTGTGCAATGGGCTAGAGTGTATGAAACTCTAAAAAGATTTATGAAAGTAAACCCAGAGATAATGTATTATTATCAATATTCATAACATACATCTCATTCATAATGAAAGTATGGCCCTTATGTTATTCATAACACCGAACATCAAAAGTTCTCTTATGAACAACCTTCTTGCAAGGTACCTTATGCAATGGGCTAGAGTTTGTAAAACTCTAAATGAATTATGAAAATAAATACAGACGGTAATACACTGATGGAAGGTATAGTAACATTTACTATGTTCCCTGTGTATACCTAAACCTCATTCCTGGCTAGTCTTTCAGGCCATAGTAGTTCTTACATCGAGTTGCAACAGAATGCAATCGAGTGGGTATCTTTGTGATTAACTCACAATACCCAAGAATCAGTGATTAACAATTTAATCATAATTCCCAAGAACTATATCTTTGACCAGCCTTCTATACATCAAAAACTTGTATGACATTCATACATGAGCTGGATATTCCAGTCTTCTTTCTTTTTGCAATTATATTTCTAATGGTTTAACTTTCAGTATTTCTCCTACTCTCAGAAGAAGCACTCAACTTAAGAGTGGCGTTAGCCCCGGACTTCCTAGGCGTGAAAGTTTCACTAACACCCTTCGGACACTTCCTTTCTCTTTAAGTTGTTTTTTTGTTCACCTTTCATCATATGACAGGCGTTCTCCTGGATCCCTATCTTATTAGTCTAATGCATAGTAAACTCCTTTACTAATAGTTTGCAAACAAACATTGCTTTGGATATCTCATATCTTTTAGCCTTTGTTTGTCTCTGAAAATGATTTTCAGATTCCATGAATGTCATATAACTATCCAAACTTTCGAAGTTCGGGTCTCATGGAAGCAAACATATTGTACTTGACTGAAAACAGAATTCTAGCTTTTGGATCGAAGGACGAGAGTCACATGATCCATAGCATTAGCGGGAGAATAACGAAAGCATGCGATAGGACAAAATCCTTCTCCGCACTCTTGAGGACAATCCTCACATTATGTTAACAACCGTAAAGATTTAACCAGATATTTAACAGCTATTCAATATTAACAGGCAAGGTGGAAACGCGAGCCATTATTCTACAACTATTTTGCAAATCACACTTAGAAAGAGTTCATAATTAATTGCACTGAGAATTAAACAAGTTAATTCTATAGTGCGCTCCCACTCAAATCAATATCTCTCATAATTGATTGTGGGCGATTCAAGATCTGCATTTCAATTCAACGACATTGATGTAAGCATCACTGATGACGGGAATTTCAATCGGTAGGCCAACTTGCCGATCACATCTCTATGTGACCCTTGTTCATCTTTCGATGGGCGTGTTCCGAGCTCAGAAATTTCAAGCTAGAACGTCAAGGCAACCAAGTGATCTTGCTGCGAGGTCTGACCTCACCCGCCTCACACATCCCTAATCGTTCGTACCCATGTATCCATGGCGCACCCCGAAAAGTTAGTTGCCGTGACGGTGCTACACTTGGGAGAACACTAACTACTTGATATTTTTGTGAGAGATCACCCTAGTAAAAGCGACTACCGCGCAATCAAGAAGGGTGCATCAAAGGGATAAACATCTCAGGCAATTCATAATAGCATGATATGGTATAGCCCTTTCTGACGGAGAAGTCTTGTATCTCTTCGTCTTCGGCATTCGCGTCGGTGTTCACCTTCGCGAAGATTGCCACCACCTTGTTGATGCACCAGATAATATTGCTATCTCTATAGCAAATAAAATAAGTGCATTACACAAGGTTGACACGCAGGTCATTTAAAGTGCAATCATATGGCTCCAGCCAGCATGCCAAATCATGACACGCAGGTCATGTTAATCAATTTACATCATATAGTCATCTCATACATAATCAAATTATTATGAGCACTGATATACCACATCATATGCACATGCAAACCATCCTGCAAAACCAAGTTACACGCCTCTAATCGGTCGATGCAAAAATCATTTTACGTGGCTTCTAAGGTTTCGAACAAACCGCAGCTACCAACGTCCATCATTAAGCATGATTATTCAAGTCGCTAGATTAGCAATGCGGGGTGTATGAAACACGAGATAATAAAATCTCGAGGCCCATACTAAACTTCGTCATACGCATGACCCTCGTGCAGATCAAATCTGCATTGCCCTTTCGTCTGCGAAATTTCATCTTTCTTTTTAACTACGGTGGAATTCAATGAACTGTTAGCACTTCGTTGATCAATCAGGATCGCGGATTGCCAGAACATTGAAACTCCACCATGCCGTTATCAAGATCAGAAATATGCAAATTCCAGGGAAGCAACAAGAACATCGGGTAACAGATTTCATCTGCTACGCGCACAAATAATTTTCAGTAATAGAACTCATCTAGTACCTAATTATATTGTGCAACACCCATACATCTCATATATTCTAGATCGCAGCCTGCATCTAAGCATAGCACGGCTCATGATGCCACTGTAGGGTAATGTAGCAGAAAACAAAAAAATTTGACCTACGCACCAGCCCAGGACCACTATGAAGACTGCATACAAGGTTTGATCTTTTTCGTTACCGACTCATAGCGCAGTGGAAGTAGAGTCGATGATGATCGATGGTGTAGATCCCCGAAACTAGGATTTACAACCTCCCAACCGCGAGGATGTATACCCTCGTCCGCCCCTCGGACAGCCCTCTAGGAGGCGGTCGGACAGTCCCCCGGACGGTGTCGCGGACAGCCCTTTGGGAGGACCTTCGAAACTCGAACGGTCACTCGGATAGCCCTTCGGGAGGCACTCTCAAAACAGCCCCTCGGGCACAAAGATCGAAATTATGACCTCTCTACGGGGTTGCACACATACGGTGTCATCTATCTGGCAGGGCTTCGCCATCTAGAACTAGTTCCTGCCGGAACCCAGACAGCCTTTCGGCTCTACGAAACTCTTTTCATGGGAGGGAGAGAGAAGCCAGATAACATCTTGGCATGTGTATGAGAGCAAGGGATGAGGAGAATGGCAGCCCCTTCTCCTTTTATAGGCCAAGGCAAGTGGTGGGGTGGTGGAGGAAATACCAAAATACCCATGCTACATGTCCCACATGAAGGGTAAAATGGTAATGCAAGTGGGGCCCCCAAGGGGGAAACCACCATGGCAGCCCAACATATTGTCCCCCCCATGGGGGGGGGGGCCAACAAGCCACCAACATGTCTCCTAGAAACATGGATGCTCCCTAGACAAAAAGCCACTAAACAAGCAACCCCCGATTCATGGGATCTTGTCCCCTCGCGCTAAGACAAGATGTTTTCCGCGAACATTTTTCTGAAAAAAATTTGGAAGGTCCCAGAACATTTCCGGCATCCTCTAAAATTATTCTAGGCATGTTCCAAAACATTTCCGGTATGGTGGTTTTCATCAGCGAAAAGCAACAACTGCGGTTACGGCAGCACCGGAACATTTCCGGTTTTTTTCTCCGAAAATTCCTAGAAGTTCCCAGACCAATTCTAGCACCCCTGAGAATTTCCAGGCAGTGCTGAAACCCTTTCTAACCTAAAAGTATATTCCAAAACAACTTTTCGGTTTTACCGAAACTCTTTCGGTGTTCTCTCTCCGGAACTCTTCCATTGTCTCCGAAACTTTTTTGGTGATTTTCTCTCAGACTCCTTGTCTAGTATTCATCAGATAGATGACCCTTAAGCGTGTGACCCTATAGGTTTGGTGAAGTATAGACATGACCCCGAACCCCTTCCGATCAATGATCAACATCGGAGCCGTGGACACCCATATTGACCCCTATACCCACACGAATGAATATTCGAGTGAACCTCCAGTTGTCGTGTGCTATTCCTGTTGCTTCGTGATATGTTACAAATACTCGAGGTGACACATGTTGGCATCCCTGTGGATCAACACCTTGTCCACTATGCCAGTTACCTCATTACCGGTATTGTTCTCTTTTCTCGTTCCCGTGTTCCGGCATCCCCGTGATCAAATCACAAAGTGTCTGGCCAGACGATGATGGATACCGTAACACTGAGAGGGCCCAGAGATATCTCTCCATCGTCGGAGGAGCAAATCCCAATCTTGAGCTATCAAGTTACTTGACATACTTTTCCATGCACCCGTAAGCTGCCGTAATAGCCACCCATTTACGGATGACGTTTAACAAACCCCAAAGTTCATGAAGCAAGCATGAAGAAATTCGATACTCTCATGTTCTAAGGAATTATGCAAACATTAACTTCCTGTGTTATTAACCATTAACTTATGACGAATGTATCTCATAGCATAACATCAATTCGGGTCGATTCAACACAAATGTTCTGCTAACATTGTGCCCTCAAAGTTGCTGGCATAGACATGCCCATGATCAGGAAAATAGAACCATCATGCAACACTTGAGCTAGTCTTAGAGGCCAGACTAGGAATACATTTTACCGTTTATTATCCCACACGTTCATATGAGTCTTCCTCCGAGCCTCGTGGTTATTGCAGACTCAAGAACCATAGCAGTTATAGCATGGAACATAAACCTAATTATGAACAGAGAGATAAATAATAGTATTTATTATTGCCTCTAGGGCATATCTCCTACAATAGTATGGTAGCACATGATTTCATTGACAAAGACGATGACAAGTGCCTCATCTATAACTTAGTATTCAGTCAGGGCACTTGTCAGATTATTACTTTGCCTGCACCTTCTTTGTTCGACATCCATTCAGGCAGGTACATTATTATGCCCGAAGACATTTATGCATACTGGGAGCGGACTCGATCCCCAATTCCTGAGCCAGAACCATCACTTGACCCGTACGAGGAGTCTGTTTATCAGTGGGAGCCACAAGAGCTTGCTAACCAGTGGAACCCTCAGGATCCCCCTCAGTACCCAGGAGAGGGCTACTTTGATCTGTGGGCATAGACCCACTTAGGCCAAAAGCCTAAGCTTGGGGGAGTACGTATTTCTCACCGACATTACATTCATGTTCACACACTCATTCTAGTTGTCGGTGTTCATACTTTTTCATTGTATTATCCATGGTAGTTTATTTCTTTTTCTCGCATTCTTCCTTTTGCGTTTAATTAACCTAGAGAAAATCCAAAAAAAATTAGCTCTAGCTTTACTTTCTAATTTGTTTAGTTGTAGTATTATAAGAAAACCCAAAAAGATTTCTCGTTCTTCTGTTGCTTGTTGGGAGCTTTCCCGTGTAAATAGTTTTTCTCGTTCTTGTTTTACCTTCTTTTCTTTGGGTCATATGGAGAAGACCATGATGAAAATGTTGAGTGGCTCTCATATGCATTATTGTTGATCTAACAGAGAGCCCATATTACCTTGTCTTCTCCTTTAATTTAGTTGCTTGCAGATTCCAGCTTAGTCCAATGCACGTGCACTCTTATTATTATTCACATCGTTCGGTCGTGCAAGTGAAAGGCAATAATGACGATATACGATGAAATGATTGAGATGGAGAAAAGCTGGTACGAACTCGACCTATTTTGTTTTTGAAAATATGATTAGCTCATTGTTCTGAATTCAGCTCATTATGTTTGCAATGACAATTAGAGATTATAGTTTCTCATGCCATGCTTAATTAGCTAGGAGTGTATAATGGTTTGTCTTGAGTGCCAACATGAAAATTTAAAATGGTTGTGATGTAGTATGATAGGATGGTATCCTCCATTGAATGATTCAAGTGGCTTGACTTGGCACATGTTCACGCATGTAGTTGAAACAAAATCAACATAGCCTACATGATATTTATGTTCATGGTGATTTATATCCTACCCATGCTTGCATTCAATGTTGCTTAATCTCAATGCTTGTTTATGACTGTTGTCACTCTCTAATTGGTCGCTTCCCAGTCTCTTGCTAGCCTTTACTTGTACTAAGCGGGAATACTGCTTGTGCATCCACTCCCTTAAACCCAAAGTTGTTCCATATGAGTCCACCATACCTACCTATATGCGGTATTTATCTGCCGTTCCAAGTAAATTTGCATGTGCCAAACTCTAAACCTTCAAATAATAATCTATTTTGTATGCCCGAATCGCTCATGTAGCAACTGGGGGCTATCAGTATCTTCCATGCTAGGTGGGTTATTTTCATGATGATTGTTGATTCACTTGTCATTCACGAGAAAGTGGCTGGTAATCGGGATGCCCAGTTCCATGCTCAAAATCAAATAAAAATATAATCATAAAACAAAACTCCCCCAGGATTGTTGTTGGTATGGACGGCACCCGTGGATTCGGTTAGCCGTGGAGTGTGTTTGATTGGTGGAGGGGGAGTAAAAACTTTACCATTCTGTTTGGGAACCGCCTATAATGTATCTAGCATGGAAGATACTGAGATCTCTTGGTTGTTATGTTGACAATGAAAGCATACCACTCAAAATATTATTCATCTCTGTTTTAAAACTCTAGCTCTGGCACCTCTGCAAATCCCTGCTTCCCTCTGCGAAGGGCCTATCTATTTACTTTATTGTTGAGTCATCATTCAAACAGAGTTTGTAAAAGATTTTCTTTGTCACTTTCAGTTTATCAACTGAATTGCTTGAGGACAAGCAATGGGTTAAGCTTGGGGGAGTTGATACGTCTCCATCGTATCTACTTTTCCAAACTCTTTTGCCCTTGTTTTGGACTCTAATTTGCATGATTTGAATGAAACTAACCTGGACTGACGCTGTTTTCAGCAGAATTGCCTTGGTGTTATTTTTTTGTAGAAATAAAAGTTCTCGGATTGACCTAAAAATTTACGGAGAATATTTCCAGAATATATAAAAAATATTGGCGAAAGAATCAACTGAAGCGGGCCCACCGTTTGGCCACAAGCCAGGGGGCGCGCCCCCCTAGGGCGCGCCCTGGTGGCTTGTGGGCCCCACAGGCCTCCTCCGACTCCAACTCCAGCTCCATATAACCCTATTCGTCTAGAGAAAAATAAAGGAGAAGAGTTCATCACATTTCACGATACGGAACCACCGCCACCTCCTGTTCTTCCCCGAGAGGGCAGATCTGGAGTCCGTTCAGGGCTCCAGAGAGGGGAAATCGTCGCCATTGTCATCATCAACCATCCTCTATCACCACTTCCATGTTGTTCTCCGCCGTTCGTGAGTAATACCATCGTAGGCTTGCTGGACAGTGATGGGTTGGATGAGATTTATCATGTAATCGAGTTAGTTTTGTTAGGGTTTGATCCCTAGTATCCACTATGTTCTGAGATTGATGTTACTATGACTTTGCTATGCTTAATGCTTGTCACTAGGGCCCAAGTGCCTTGATTTCAGATCTGAACCTATTATGTTTTCATGACTATATATGTGTTCTTGATCCTGTCTTGCAAGTTGTAGACACCTATTACGAGTTATGATCCGCATCCCCCAGGCTGACAATAACTGGGATTCTTTCCGGTGATTACCGTAGTTTGAGGAGTTCATGTATTCACTAAGTGCTAATGCTTTGGTCTGGTTCTCTATTAAAAGGAGGCCTTAATATCCCTTAGTTTCCATTAGGACCCCGCTGCCACGGGAGGGTAGGACAAAAGATGTCATGCAAGTTCTTTTCCATAAGCACGTATGACTATATACGGAATACATGCCTACATTACATTGATGAATTGGAGCTAGTTCTGTGTCACCCTATGTTATAACTATTGCATGATGAATGCCATCCGACATAATTATCCATCACTGATCCATTGCCTATGAGCTTTTCACATATTGATCTTTGCTAAGTTACTTCTCTGTTGCTACTGTTTTGATTGCTACAAAACTGCTACTGTTACTTTTGCCACCGTTACTGTTACTTCCATACTACTTTCCTACTAAAAACTTTGCTGCAGATATTAAGTCTTTCAGGTGTGGTTGAATTGACAACTCAACTGCTAATACTTGAGAATATTCTTTGGCTCCCCTTGTGTCGAATCAATAAATTTGGGTTGAATATTCTACCCTCGAAAACTGTTGCGATCCCCTACACTTGTGGGTTATCATTGATCATTGATCGGAAAGTGTTCTGGTCATGTCTATACTTCACCGAACCTATAGGGTCACACGCTGAAGGGTCATCTATCTGCTGAATACTAGATAGGGAGTCTAAGAGAAAGTCAACGGAAAAGTTTCGGAGAGAAAACCGGAAGTGTTTCGGAGTTAACGAAAATGTTTTGGAATTAAACCACCATGCCGAAAATGTTTCGGAACATGCCCAGAATGATTTTAGAGGGTGCCGGAAATGTTCTGGGATTTTCTGAAAATTTTCAGAAGAAACGGTCACGGAAAACATCTTGTCCCAGCGTGAGGGGACAAGATCCCATGATTCGTGGGCTGATTTGTTGGGGCACCCCCTTTGGGGGGCAGCCCATGTTTGGTGGCTTTTTGGGGAGGGAGCATCCATGTTTGATGGAGCCCATGTTTGGTGGCTTTTTGTGGAGGGAGCATCCATGTTTGGTGGCTTTTTGTGAGCCACTTCCATGTGGGGGCCACCCACCTTTTGGGCTGAAATTTCAGCCACCACCACCTCTTCCTTCCCTATAAATAGAGGTGGAGAGGGGCTCTCCACACTCACTTCAACTTTTCCTCACATACAAGTGCCATTGCAATGATCTGGCTTCTCTCTCCCTCACCGCGAAATAGTTTTGTAGAGCCGAAAGGCTGTCTGGGTTCCGGTGGGAACTAGTCCTGGACGGCGAAGCCCTGCTGGATAGATGACACCGTATGTGTGCAACTCTGTAGAGAGATCGTAGTTTCCGTCTTAGTTCGAGAGTGCCTCCCGAAGGGCTGTCCGAGTGATCGTCCGAGTTTCGAAGGTCCTCCCGAAGGGCTGTCCGAGGTGACCGTCCGAGTTTCGAAGGTCCTCCCGAAGGGCTGTCCGCGACACCGTCCGAGGGACTGTCTGACCGCCTCCCGGAAGGCTGTCCGAGGGGTAGACGAGGGAATACATCCTCGCGGTTGGGAGGTTGTAAATCCTAGCTGCGGGGATCTGAACCGCCGATTGTCGTCGACTCTACTTCCGTTGCCCTATGAGTCGGTAACGAAAAGATCAAACCTTGTACGCAGTCTCCATAGTGGTCCTGGGCTGGTGCGTAGGTCAGAAATTTTTTGTTTTCTGCTACGTTACCCTATGACCACGATCTCAGAGGAGGAGCAGAGGAAGAGCGACCCCCTACGACAACAGTCGGGTAACATCTCTCGTCTGTCAAATATGGTGGGCACTCTCTCTCGTGGTTGTATATATGATGGACACTCTCTCACGGGTATTTCAACTTTCAGTGATGGTCAAGCTGGGCAAGTCCATTATGCGTGACAAAGGTATATCACAGGACGAACTCGCCCAGATTGACCGCCATCGTCAAAAGTCAATTTCTTTTCCTCCTAGAACAACTCTTATCGACTGTCAGTGATGGTTACTCTTCCTCCGCTCCTCCTGCTTTAAAAAGATCACAGAGGAAGAGCAGAGGAAGCGCGACCCCCTACGGCAACAGTCGATACCATTCCTCTGAAAACATCTCTCATCTGTCAAATATGGTCGACACTTGCTCAAGATAAAAACTACTACATAAAAACAACTACAAAAACTACTACCTAAAAACTAATACATAAAAACTACTACAAAAAACTACTACAAAAACTAGCTACATAAAAACTACTACATAAAAACTACTACATAAACTACTAGATATAAACAACAAAATCCATACATACATCCACCCATAGCATCCATCCATACAACATCATCAAAATTTATCAATATAGCATCCATCCATACATCTACACAACCATCCATCTATGCATCTATTCATCCATCATCTATGCATCCATACATCCATAGCAGCCGCCGGGGGGGGGGAGGGGGAGCTCCCCAAGTAGACCAGAGGGGGGAGCTCGGGGGAGTGGAGTGGGGGGCGCCCACGGTGTTGGGGAGGCGCCGGGCAGTGGTGGAGGCACCGGCGGGGTGGGGGGCACCGCCGGGGGGGGGGCGCCGGGGGAGCCACCGGTGAGGGGCGGCCGGTTGGGGGGTCGCCGGTGGGGGGTGTGCCGGTGGGTTGCGAAGGAGCGGGGAGGCGCGCGCGCACGACAAATGAAAATGAGAGCGCGGGGATTTCAGTTAAGTGTCCCGTGGACCTTTCCCGAAAGCCTGTCGGTGGGGCACCCAGAAAAGGTCCTAAACCCTAGATCTAGGTTTTAACTTTTATCGAGTGCCACACTCGGTAAAAACAACTCTGCCGAGAGGCCATCTCGGAAAAGGTCTACAAACCTAGATCTAGGTTTTCTCTTTTACCAAGTGTAGCTCTTGAAAAAGACTCTTTTACCGAGTGTTGCTCTCGGAAAAGACATATACACTGAGTGCTACTCCCAGAAAAAGCATGAGTAGTAAGCAAAATATGGTGCCTCTTTCATCTAACCCTGCATCACATAGGATTTTCCATTCAGCTTCTAGGCATGATTTCATGTGCCGCCTTGAAGATCTGCAATTTCCGGCGCTGAAACCCTAGCAGTGCAATAAATGTCTCAAATATTGCAAGAGGGTCCAAAAAATGCGGGGACCTGACACGTGTCTTGGGATGGCCTCCTCTGAGAGGTCTAGAAGTTTTGAGGCGAACGGAGTAACAGGGCCTGCACTTCCTTCACAAACCGGATACGTTCCCTCTCGATACCCAGAGACTAGCTCGAAGATGGTGCGGTTTACAAGTGGCCTCAGGGGAGGCTTATTCGAAACGTGCCAAAAAATTTACCACACCCTACAGTGCCAATGATGAAGCCGTGCCAGCTCCCGAGGATTTCCGGCATCGTACAAATTTCTGAGGATTTAAACGGTTGGATCAGGCATGCCGACGAGGTAATTTCACCCCCCCCCCCCCCCCCCCCATGGCGGGGCCTGCCCCTCCCTCGTCTGCACAAGGCCTACGCATGTCGCAAAGACATCAAATAGGATTTTCCATTCAGCTTCTGGGCATGATTTCATGTGCCGCCTTGCTGATCTGGAATTTCCGGTGCTGAAACCCTCGCAGTGCAATAAATGTCTCAAATATTGCAAGAGGGTCCAAAAAATGCGGGGGCCTGACACGTGTCTTGGGATGGCCTCCTCTGAGAGGTCTAGAAGTTTCGAGGCCAACGGAGCAACAAGACCCGCACTTCCTTCACAAACCGGACATGTTCCCTCTCGATACCCAGAGACTAGCTCGGAGATGGTGCGGTTTACAAGTTGCCTCAGGGGAGGCTTATTCGAAATGTGCTCAAAATTTTACCACACCCTACAGGGGCCATGTGATGAAGCCGTGCAAACTCCCGAGGATTTTCGGCATCATATGAATTTCTGAGGATTTAAACGGTTGGATCAGGCATGCCGATGAGGTAATTTCACCCCCCTGGCGGGGCCTGCCCCTCCCTCATTTGCACAAGGCCAACGCATGTCACAAAGACATCAAATAGGATTTCCCATTCAGCTTCTAGGCATGATTTCATGTTCCACCTTGCAGATCTGGAATTTTCGACACTGAAACCCTAGCAGTGCAATAAATGTCTCAAATATTGCAAGAGGGTCCAAAAAATGCGGGGGCCGGACACGTGTCTTGGGATGGCCTCCTCTGAGAGGTCTAGAAGTTTTGAGGCCAACGGAGCAACATGACCCACACTTCCATCACAAATCAGATACATTCCCTCTCGATACCCAGAGACTAGCTCGGAGGGGGGAGTAATCGATTGCACCGTGGAAAATCAACGGGTTGTGGGGGGCTATAGTCTAGCAACTAGTAGTAGCTACACGGTGCGACGTACCAGAAGAGTGCCATGATGCGGGCTGCGCATTGCGACTTGCGTTAGCTCGTCGTGGCTGCTGCTACTCGTTAGCTCTTATACAGACGAAAAAGTCAAAAAATAATTAATTAAATTAATAAAAAGCGCTGGCATCCATCATTAGGAATATGCACTATCACTATGGACCTTCTCTGTCTGGAACAGGTGAAGATTCATAGTGACAGTTCATATCCTTAACAAGAGTGTAATCATGACCGAAGCTTGCTTGTTCTGGACTATCCGACTATTTAAACCGGTCCTGATGGTCATCGTTAAGTGGGGTGGGACTAAACTCAGCTCCCACATAGATGAAAAAGAGAAAAATTAATAGGGCAAGTAAACATGGCTTTGCCGAGAGCGGTTTCATGGGCGCTCGGCAAAGCAGCGCCACCGTCAAAGCGACGTCAACCACTGCCGAACTTGTCACATGGCTACACTTTGCCGTGTGATTTCGGCTGGCACTCGGCAAATAGATCGTTTGCTGAGTGGTGACCTTTTGCCGAGTGTGCTTTTTCGCTTTGTATCGGCAGATGCTAGTGTTTGCCGTACGGCTACTATTGCCGAGTGTATCTCTCGGCTTACTTAGCTTTGCCGAGTGCCCATGATTTGGCTCTCGGTAAAGAGCCTGGCACCCGGCGTATAAGGAAATTCCAGTAGTGTTGAAATGAACGAAAGGCGCGCCTTCTTGTCTGTATTTCCTGCTGGAGTGTACTTCATACACAAATACATACAGGTCGACTAATCCAATCTACGCTGCCCGGGAAACATATCAGATCCAACTAAAACCCGTACTCTATCTCGAAATAGGCTTTCTTCCTAATTTATAAATAAAACCACGCGGCCGAACAATACAAAGTGATGAAAAAGTCCTCTTACAAAGTAGATCAGATAAAAAACCCGACAACAGAAAACCGAAACGCACACAACACACAAGAGCACTGCAAAACACGACGACGACGCTGCCGGACATGAGCACAGGAGCAACCAAACTCTAGTCGGACGCATCTGCAGCCGACGCCCAGGAATGAACCCGCACCTCCTGACGGAAACCACCGAACCGCCCCGTACTTGGCATCACGGTTGTTCACATGGGAAGCCAATATACCGGCGTACCATTCTACAACCAATTTAGCTACTTGTAAGTCACCTGAATTTACAATTTGGGTCAGTCAATTTTCGGATGAAGAAGCAGCAGCCGCCTGAGGGAAGCAAGGAGCAGCCGCCGGCCATCTATCTTAGGATGGAAGGTTCGCCGGCGATCTATCTTAGGGGTGTGGCGGGGTGTAGGTTCGCCTGAAAAATCTGCTCATTGCCGGGGTTAGAGGGATGGCCGGGGGTGGTGTCAGCACGGCGGTGGGCGGCAGTTGGGGGGAGGGCGGGGCGGCGGCAGCTGGTGGCTCGGCAGTTCGAGGTAGAAGACGTGTGGTCTGGAGGTTGAAGAAGGCATCTGTCCGTTTATTTTCCATCGGATGGCTGGAACCAATCGACTGACCCAAATTAATTTTTTTTCTTTCGAAATGGTGGCATAAGCTTTGCCTCATCCAGTAATTAAGAAGGATAATAGGGTTTGTTAGACACCACCCATATTACAAAAGGTCCATTACTCTCCCGGCATTATGTTACCCAATTTTTTTGCACCCGTAATAACCCAAAGTCTAGATTCTCTTTTGATGGTGCCGAAGATGGCCAGTGTCGGTGTTGACTTGTGTCGGAATACATGAGCGTTTCTCTCATTCCAAATGGTCCAACGAACTAGCATGGTGAGGGATACCATGGCCTTCCTATTGGGGATGTTGCTTCCGGACATGCTTCTCCACCAATGCGAGAGAGTGCAAAGTCCCCCAAGTTGCCATGTCAATCACTTGGAGACCGAGCCAATTTTTGACTAGGTTCCAAATCCTAATGGTAAAGCGACAATTGAAGAAAAGATGGGTTCCACTTTCTTACACACGTTGGTAAAGCGGGCAAAGTCCACAATTTTGCCAACCCCTCCTAGCGAGCCTGTCGGCCATCTAAATCCTATTATGGTTTGCAAGCCACGCAAAGAATTTCACTTTTGGCAAAGCCCAGGGGCCCCAAATGTAGCAGTGGAAGGTGGTGCCCATAGATCCAATGAATTGCGTGTGGAAAGCCGATGCTGAAGAATAATGCCCACTCACCGAATGCTTCCAAACCATCTCGTCCATGACATGTTCGCGTAGGTGGATGTGGCGAATTTACTCCCAAAGCGTGACAAATTGCCTAAGGTGCTCCATGGTGAGAATCATATTGAGTTTTATCTTGCGAATCCAAGCATCATCCGCCAAGGCCTCCTTGACTTTCCAATTTTTTTGCGAGGAGGCCAAGTAAATGAGGGGAGCAATGTCCTTCGGTTTCTTCCCATTGAGCCAAGGGGAACCCCAAAAAGGGGCAATGGCACCATTGCCAATTGATATGATGGTAGAGGCGTTGAAGAGATCGATGTCCACCTTGTCGCATGGGTTCCCCATGCCCACCCAAAGCTTGCCCGGGTCTTTCGACTCATACCAAAGCCAACGCAAACGCAAGGCCCAAGCGAACTTGTCGAGGTCGAGCACACTGAATCCCCCAAGATGCTTTGGCCATCACATAGTAACCCAATTAACCTTGCACTTGGCACCGGTGATTTTTTCCGTTCCTGCCCAAAGGAAAGCTCTCTCAATTTTGTTGATGCTCTTTATTACAGGTGGCGGGATGATAAGTGGAGTGGTGTGGTAGATGACTTGCGAGGTGAGCACCGACTTGACAAGGGTACCATGACCCGTAGTGGTGACGTTTTGCCCATCCCAAGGGACAAGTCTAGCAGCAACTTTGTCTTCAAGGAATTGAAAATCTGCTCTCTTGAGTTCCCATATGGATAGTGATGGTGTCTCGGCTAGGGGGCCTCTCACCATGTCGACTCTCGGCTAGGTGGGCTGGGCCGAGGACCCCATTGTCGGTTCCATCCTAGGCCACTTTGCGCGGCCCATGGCAATCTACAAGGAAAATCAAGAAGTATTGGCGTACAAGACAAGGACTCCATATCCGTGGAGGACTCCCCTCCACCGATGTAATCGACTAGGACTATTGTAATCCTAGGCCTCTGGAGCCAAGGCCGGACTAGCCTATAGATCATTACAACTTAGATCATCAGATCATTAGACACAATGATCTCGTGGTAGATCACCTGCACTTTGTACTCCATCCCAAATCAATACAACACAAGCAGGACGTAGGGTTTTATCTCTTAGGAGAGCCTGGACCTGGGTAAAAACTCGTGCCCCTATTACCATCGTGTCAAGAGAACTAGCTCAGAACTCCCTACCCGAGATCCGGAATCGACTCCGTCATTGGTGGCCCATACAGGTCCCGCTAAGTGGTCGTCGTGACATGTTGGGAGTTCAGGTCGGATCCGGCGTGATCTGCGCGCCGGAACGGATCTTCGTCTTCAGCGCGATATCGTTCGTCGCCGACTCGACTGGTCACTTCGGCCAGGTCGAGGACTACGCCCCATGTCGGATCTGTCAGAGATCGATGGATGTCTTCATCAATATCAACTTCAATCTCAACCGAGATCATGGAAAAATTCGTCCATGGAGTTCGGGGCTCAACGTCAACTTTGCCCTCGCGCGACCATGCAGAATTTTGTAGATAGCACATTCGTTTTCGACATCGTCACCTCCTCGGGCATCGTTTTGACGATCCCTTCGGTGAGATTGTGCAGAATTGAGTCTACAATAACCCTGTAAAATTTCATCATGATCCAACGGTGGAATCTCTGGCAGTCGCCGATATATCAATACCCTGTCGGATCTGGACAGAAATCCGGGGGACTTCGGGAGAAACAGTTCAGCTGCCAACTCCGAAATCCTTTGGAATATCCAACCATTCAGGTTGTGCGGAATTGTCATGTCAACAACCCCAACATGTCACTTAGCAAATTAAACACCTAAGTTAACTCGCACGAACCCTAAATTAACTACACTCAAAAGCTACACTTAGCAAATTATACCTAAATTAACTAACTATAATTTTTTAAGTTCTTTTTTCTCTAATTTTATTTAATGTAATTCTTAGGATTATTTAGTATTATTATTTTGTAGTCTATTTTTTATAGTATTATTTAGGGTAATTTTTTTAGGCTATTTTTTTATTTAGTATTATTTAGGCTCATTATTTTTTTTAGTATTATTTAGGCTCATTTTTGCAGGCTATTGTTTTAATTTGGTATTAGTTAGGCTTATTTTTTCCTTTAGTATTATTTAGGCCATTTTTTTATTAGTATTATTTAGGCTAGAGTTGTTTTTATACATTGAATATAGAACATCATCGATCCCTGCAATGGCTCCCACAAGAAGAAACTTTGCTACTGATCCAGGGTTACACGTGCATTACTAAGAAAACATAATATATAGTTCAAGGCTAAACAATAACTGCTAATTGTTACTCAATCTAGCTGAATGCTAAACAATAACTGCTAATTGTCTTAACTAAGAACATCATCACTGCAATGACTAACAGAAGAGGAAATGTTGCTACCGATCCAACTGGGAGTACGAGCCCAATCATAACAGCAGCTAAGAGTGCAAATCGAAGCTTCTTGAATTTCCTTATATGGGCTTGCATCTCATCTTGCTGTTGTCTCAGTGATTCATAGTAGTACTGGAGCAACTCGCTTACGTAATGCATTACGAGATCGACCCATATCCATGTGTGGCAAGAGACTCCTTTCTGCACGTGTTTATACATAATGATGTGAGCAACGAGATTTGTATGCCAAATTGCTAACAGAGAGAGATTTTCTGTCATACCATGGTTCCACGGCCAGTGCAGATGAAAAACTCTCATTTTTGGATTTCTTGGTGTGTTGGAGGTTCTATTAGCAAGAGGGCATTGGCCACCGCAAAGAAGCACATGTGGGCTCACTGGATACGGGGGGCTTCACCGCCGGTGGTGTACGATTTGCCGCCGGATCCGAAGGACGCGCTGCTGCAGCGTGATTTCTCACCGGACAAAGGCTGCATAGGCCACAGTGGGGAGCTTATGGCCGAGCCAACGGAAGCGGTGGGGAGCTTGGCCATGGCAGCCGAGGCCCAATATTCCGGCGCCCTCGGCCGACATGGGCTCACGCGCGAGGCTCATGCCAATTCTCCAAGCTCTGGTGGGTCCATTCTCGGGCACATAGCTAGGAGAGGAAGGATGAAGGGGGACAAGGAGAAAAGAAGAGAGGAGGGATAGGAAAAGTGAAAGGGTTTGTAGTAGCAAGAAAAGAGGGAGATCAAGCAAGCTAGTGAAGGGGATAGAGGAGTGGAAGAAGAAAAGCTAAGAAGAGAATAGGGAGAAGTGAAAGGAGAGAGGAAGAAGAGAAAGGGGAGAAAGAAGTGAAGGGATAGGAGGAAGAAAGAGAGGCTGCCAAAAAGCTCAATTATTAGCGCACCCTACTAGTGGTATGTCGTCACACTGACACGCCACTACTATGTAGATCACTAGTGGCGTTGCAGAGAGAAGATACACTTGACCTGTTACTAGTGGCATGCCAGTTAATAGTAACGCTAGTGGTAGTGACAGTACTAGTGGCGTGCCCTTAAAGGTCAACACTACTACTAACTTATGCCGGGTCAGGCCATTGGGCCCCACACACTGGTGGCATGTGTATATATAGCCACGAACTATAGGAATCCGGTAATTTGCCATCAGCCAAGGACAGACAGCAAAGCTTGATAACCTGACGGCAAAGATTTTGCCGTCAGCAGGCTGACGGTAGAGTGTCGGCAAAGTGTAAATCGGCAAAGCCAGACTTTGCCGTCAGCTTTCCGTCAGGCTGATGGCAAAGGCTTTGCCGTCTGTGTTCACACTGCCGTCAGCAGTTACAAGCCTGACGGCAAAGAAAAGCACTTGACGGCCTAGCAGCCTAACGGACGGCGTCAAGTACTTGGCCGTCAGCCGTTACAAGCCTAACGGAAAAGAAAACACTTGTTTTGCCTTCCTATGCTAGTTGATTTTTGCATTAATAAATTGTTTGCTTATAAAATTCCTATGCATAGGAAGTGGGTTAGGCTTAAATGTGTTTTATATATGCTTCATGATACTCCCTTTTTGTTTCAATTCTTACTTTTGTGTGAGCATCATTAAAATCATCATGTCTAGCTAAAAGGCTTTAAAGAAAAGCGCTTGTTTGGAGGCAACCCAATATTTATCCTTACTGTTTTCGTGTGTTTACATGATTAATACTACTGTATTAATCATGTTTTGTATCTTTTCTTTTAATAAAGTGCCAAGTTTAGCCTTTGCTATGCTCGGTTTGCAAGTTTATGAGTTGCTGTTTCAAAACAGAAAGTTTTCTGTAATGTCCTGAATATTCCAGGATAGTATGAACTTGAACAATTCTTGAAATTTTTACACAGTAATTATATATGAGCTATCTGTTACGTGGTAATATTTTAGATTTTTTTGAGTTATAGAAGTATGATAATTAATTCCTCCTTTATAGACTATTCTGTTTAGACAGATTGTTGTTATAGTTGAATTGTTTGCTCATGTTTGCGTGTTTAATGCTTCTATTAGTGGATAGAGATGTTAAATATGCATAGCCATTTAGTATGCTATGTTTAATTATAAGTTATTGCGATTTTCTACAATAGATAATGTTAAGGTTTTGAATTTATTTTGTACTAACCTATCTCATGAGTTCTGTTAAATTTTCTGTGAATGAAGTTTTCAAATTTTGGGTGAGATGACGATAGAAGGAGAATAAGGAGCAGCAAGACCCTAAGATTGGGGATGCCCAAGGAACCCCAAGGTAATATTTAAGGAAGACTCAAGCGTCTAAGTTTGGGGATGCCCCGGAAGGCATCCCCTCTCTCGTCTTCAACATTATCGGTATACCTCAATTGGAGCTATATTTTAATTCTTCACATAATTTGTGTTTTGCTTGGAGCATCTTTTTGTTTTGTTTGCTGTTTGATACAATCTTTAGATCTAAAATTTTTTATTCGGAGAGAGTCCTTACATAGCTACCTATTTACTTAACTACTCTTTGTTATGCCCTTATATTTTTTCGAATAGTTTGTCATTTACTCTTGTGCTTCACATATATCCTAAGAGTAAATTTTTGAATGGATTGAATATCATAAATTTTAAATTATATATGCTTCATATGCTTATCTCATGCGGAGTAGTGGCTTCACATTGGGTTTAGAAAGTAAAATCTAATGAGATTTAACAAACACAGCATTGGTCATTTGAACAATTCATGAAAGATTAGTACAAGGAAGAGAAATTTCACATGCAAATATACTATCTTGGACATCTTTTGTGATTGTGAACCCTCATTAAATATTTTCAAACTTGATCAAATAATTGATATTGGACAAGGAAGACAACGTAATGAGTTATTTTTATGTATATTTGCATATAAGTTATATTGTCATGGATCCTCCAACATGTGGTGTTTATTTATAATCTTTAGAAGCCAACACTTCCGCACCAAGTAGAAATACTGCTTGTGCATCCAATCCTTGAAACAAGTTTATGCCATAAAGTGTCCACCATACCTACCTATAGATGGTTTTTCACTGCCATTCCAAGTAAATTTGCATGTCCCACCTTTATATCTTGAAATAAACTTCTGTTTTGTGTGCCCGTACAGCTCATGGAGCGGTGGGGGTAGTTAATATCTGATGACCCACAAGTATAGGGGATCTATCATAGTCCTTTCGATAAGTAAGAGTGTCGAACCCAACGAGGAGCAGAAGGAAATGACAAGCGGTTTTCAGCAAGGTATTCTCTGCAAGCACTGAAATTATCGGTAACAGATAGTTGTGTGATAAGATAATTCGTAACGGGTAGCAAGTAACAAGTGTAGCAAAGGTGCAGCAAGGTGGCCCAATCCTTTTTGTAGCAAAGGACAAGCCTAGACGAACTCTTATATAAAGCAAAGCGCTCCCGAGGACACATGTGAATTACTGTCAAGCTAGTTTTCATCATGCTCATATGATCCGCGTTCGTTACTTTGATAATTTGATATGTGGGTGGACCGATGCTTGGGTGCTGTCCTTACTTGGACAAGCCTCCCACTTATGATTAACCCCTCTCGCAAGCATCCGCAACTACGAAAGAAGAATTAAGATAAATCTAACCATAGCATGAAACATATGGATGCAAATCAGCCCCTTACGAAGCAACGCATAAACTAGGGTTTAAGCTTCTGTCACTCTAGCAAACCATCATCTACTTATTACTTCCCAATGCCTTCCCCTAGGCCCAAATAATGGTGAAGTGTCATGTAGTCGACGTTTACATAACACCACTAGAGGAAAGACAACATATATCTCATCAAAATATCGAACGAATACCAAATTCACATGATTACTTATAGCAAGACTTCTCCCATGTCCAGAGGAACAAACGTAACTACTCACCAAGCATGTTCATGTTCATGATCAGAGGAGTATTAATTATCATTAAGGATCTGAACATATGATCTTCCACCGAATAAACCAACTAGCATCAACTACAAGGAGTAACCAACACTACTAGCAACCCACAGGTACCAATCTGAGGTTTTGAAACAAAGATCGGATACAAGAGATGAACTAGGGTTTGGAGAGGAGATGGCGTTGGTGAAGATGTTGATGAAGATTGACGCCCTCTCGATGAGAGGATCGTTGGTGATGACGATGGCTTCGATTTCCCCCTCCGGGAGGGAAGTTTCCCCGGCAGAATGGCTCCGCTGGAGCCCAAAATTGGTTCTGCCCAAGTTCCGCCTCGAGACGGCGATGCTTCGTCCCGAAAGCTCTCTTCTGATTTTTTTCTAGGTCAAAACCCTTCATATAGCAGAAGATGGGGACCAGAGGCCTGCCAGGTGGCCCACAAGCCATAGGGGCGCGCCCTGGGGGGTAGGGCGCGCCCCCAGGCTTGTGGCTGCCTGGTGGGTCCCACTCTGGTATTTCTTCGCCCAATATTTTTTATTTATTTCAAAATAATTCTTCATAGATTTTCAAGACTTTTGGAGTTGTGCAGAATAGGTCTCTCATATTTGCTCCATTTCCAGTCCAGAATCCCAGCTGCCGGCATTCTCCCTCTTCATGTAAACCTTGTAAAATAAGAGATAAAAGGCATAAGTATTGTACCATAATGTGTAATAACAGCCCATAATGCAATAAATATCAATATAAAAGCATGATGCAAAATGGACATATCAACTCCCCCAAGCTTAGACCTCGCTTGTCCTCAAGCGAAAGCCGAAATCAATAAATTTGACCACATGTTTAGAGATAGAGGTGTCGATAAAAATAAAATACGGACATGAGAGCATCATGATCATCTTTAGAACAGCAATATTGACATATAATTTCTTATGCTAAAGTGACAATTTATTCACAAGGTAAAGTATGAGTCAAGAACTCCATTGAGAACCAACAAACTATGATTTCAGTCATTGAAGCAATTGCAATTTATCATAACATCGGAAAGAGTCAATATATAAGAGCTTGTACAGCAAATCCACATACTCAATCATCTTTTAGTCTTCCATAATTTCTAACACTCACGCGGTACTTATGAGGTCAATGCTTCAATTGGACACAGAGAAAGATAGGGGCTTATAATTTCGCCTCCCAACTATTTACCTCAAGGGTAATATCAACAGTGATAACTCATGATCACCTATATCCAAGTGGATATATGTGTCTAGATCATTCCCCAACACATGACGCTTGCCAAGAGAAAAAGGCGATTATATAGGAAGTGGTGAAGATCACCATGACTCTTGCATAAAGGTAAGTACTAGGAAGTAAAAGTAAAAGATAGGCCCTTTGCAGAGGGAAGCAGAGGTTGTCATGCGCTTTTGTGGTCGGATGCATAATATCTTAATGCAAAAGAACGTCATTTTATATTGCCGCTTGTGATATGGAACTTTATTATGCAATCTGTCGCTTTTATTTCTTCCATATCACAAGTTCGTATAAAGTTTATTTTCCTCACACTAATAGATCATACATATTTAGAGAGCAATTTTTATTGCTTGCACCGATGACAACTTACTTGAAGGATCTTACTCAATCCATAGGTAGGTATGGTGGACTCTCATGTCAAAACTGGGTTAAGGGTGTTTGGATGCACAAGTACTATCTCTACTTGGTGCGGAAGTTTTGGCTAGTATGAGGTGGAAGAAAGCGTCACATGTTAGAGGATCCATAACAATATAACTTCTATTCGAAAGTAAGCAAACATAACTCATCATGTTGTCTTTCTTGTCCAACATCAACTTCTTAGCATATAATATTTTAATGAGTGCTCACAATCATAAAAGATGTCCAAGATAATATATTTATATGCGAACCTCTCTTTCTTTATTACTTCCTTTTAATTGCAACAATGACCAACACTATGTTTGTCAACCCACAACAAGTTTCAATCGACATACTTCTTATATGTGAAGTCTTCACTCCCCATAAGATCATTATATATTCTTTCTACTGCCTTTATTCTATTCTTCTCTTTATTTCTCTTTTCTCAAGATCATAGCAAGAAAGCAAAGCCCTCAACTCAAAACTACTCTTTATTATATAACTCTCAGACTCGACTACATAGGGGGAATATAAAGCAAAACTCCAAGCTAGATCATACTAAAAACTTTATTCTACTAGATCAAGATATAACCAAAAGGATTGAAATAAGAAAAACAATAAAGGTAAAGATGTGATGGTGATACGATACCGGGGCACCTCCCCCAAGCTTGGCACAAGCCAAGGGGAGTGCCCATACCCATGTGTTTAGTTGTCTTTCTTCGGAGGTGGTGATGTAATATTCTTGGCGATGATGCCCCTTAGAATGCGATTCTCCTCCTCGAGCTTATTATTTTGCTACTTAAGATCCATTATTTCCTTGCAAAGTTTTTCGGTGGGGCTAGAGCTCCAATCACCCATGGGTGTTTCCTAACTACGGGGGAAAAAGCAACACTCTTTTTCATATTTTCATAAGAGAGAAATCTAGCACTAGGAGGGATGACCGAATTTGGTATTGCTGAGCTCTGAAGTTCCTCCAGCATGGCTCCAGGTTGTAGGCGAGAGGTAGTTTCTTGATCCTCCTCCATGGCATCCACCCTTTTCAAGTCGGCCTCCATCTCTTCCTCCGTTGACTGCCCGAGGTGGTTAGCTTTGCTATATGTTCTTGGGACAGGTGTCAGGTGAGAGACACGACTCTCCACGACCAACTCTTGCGAAGACATCTTGCTCTAGGTCTGCTGCAGAAACAGCTCAAAATGAAAACAGAAGATATTGTCGTGATACGAAGGTCTAAACCTTCGGGAGATTATATAATGAATTTTTACCGACCAAAAGGAGTATCTTACAAGAAAATGGAGTCCGGAGGGTACACGAGGTGGCCACAAGCCACGGGGGCGCGCCCGGGGGGTAGGGAGCGCCCCCAAGGCTTGTCGCTACCTCGTGCACTATTCAAGCTACTTTTAATTTTCCTAATTTTTTAAATATTCCAAAATGGATAAAAGTTGCTATTGGAAAGTTTTGGAGTCGGTTTACTTACCGTACCACATACCTATTCCTTTTCGGAGTCTGAAACGTCCTGGTAGGTCTCCCTAATGTACTCCTCCGGGGTTATGGTATGAATAATATTGGTTTCAACATTTATGGGAGTACCTGAGATATAATGTTTGATTATTTGCCCGTTCACCACCTTCGGTTTTGTGCCTTGGGCGTTGTTGGTCTTGATGGCACCGGAACGATATACTTCCTCAACAATGTAAGGCCCTTCCCATTTAGAGAGAAGTTTTCCTGCAAAAAATCTTAAACGAGAATTGTCTAGCAAGACATAGTCACCTACATTAAATTCACGCTTTTGTATCCTTTTATCATGCCATCTCTTAACCTTTTCTTTAAACCACTTGGCATTCTCATAGGCCTGGGTTCTCCATTCATCAAGTGAGCTAATGTCAAATAACCTCTTCTCACCAGCAAGTTTGAAATCATAGTTGAGCTCTTTAATTGCCCAATAAGCTTTATGTTCTAGTTCTAGAGGTAAGTGACATGCTTTACCATAAACCATTTTATACGGAGACATACCCATAGGGTTTTTATAAGCAGTTCTATAATCCCATAATGCATCATCAAGTTTCTTAGACCAATTCTTTCTAGATCTATTAACAGTCTTTTGCAAGATCAATTTAATTTCTTTATTGCCCAATTCTACTTTACCACTAGATTGAGGATGATACGGAGATGCAATTCTATGGTTGACATCATATTTAGCAAGCAATTTACGGAAAACACCATGAATAAAGTGTGAACCACCATCAGTCATCAAATATCTAGGGACTCCAAACCTAGGGAAAATAACTTCTTTAAGCATTTTAATAGAAGTGTTATGATCAGCGCTACTAGTTGGAATAGCTTCTACCCACTTATAACATAATCAACAGCAACTAGAATATGAGTATACCCATTGGACTTTGAAAAAGGTCCCATGTAATCAAAACCCCAAACATCAAATGGTTCAATAACAAGTGAATAATTCATAGGCATTTCCCGACATCTACTAATATTACCAATTCTTTGACATTCATCACAAGACAAGACAAACTTACGAGCATCCTTAAAGAGAGTAGGCCAATAAAAACCAGATTGTAATACCTTGTGTGCAGTTCTATCTCCAGCATGGTGTCCTCCGTAGGCCTCGGAGTGACACTTGCGTAGGATCTATTCCTGTTCATGCTCAGGTACACAACGTCTAATAACACCATCTACTCCTTCTTTATAAAGGTGTGGGTCATCCCAAAAGTAATGTCTTAAATCATAGAAGAACTTTTTCTTTTGCTGGTATGTGAAACTAGGTGGTATAAATTTAGCAACAATGTAATTAGCATAATCAGCATACCATGGAGCATTACGAGAAGCATTTATGATAGCTAATTGTTCATCGGGAAAGCTATCATCAATAGGTAGTGGGTCATCAAGAACATTTTCTAACCTAGACAAGTTATCTGCTACGGGGTTCTCAACACCCTTTCTATCAACAATATGCAAATCAAATTCTTGTAGCAAGAGAACCCATCTAATAAGTCTAGGCTTAGCATCTTTCTTTTCCATAAGGTATTTAATAGCAGCATGATTAGTGTGAACAGTAACTTTGGAATCAATAATATAAGATCTGAACTTATCACAAGCAAACACAACCGCTAAAAATTCATTTTCAGTAGTAGCATAGTTTCTTTGAGCATTGTCTAGAGTTTTACTAGCATAATGGATAACATTTAATTTCTTGTCAACTCTTTGTCCTCGAACAGCACCAACAGCATAATCACTAACATCACACATAATTTCAAAGTGAACGTTCCAATCAGGTGGTTGAATAACAGGTGCAGTGATCAAGGCTTACTTAAGAATTTCAATTGCTTCTACACAATCATCATCAAAAACAAACGGGACATCTTTTTGCAAGAGATTAGTGAGAGGCCTAGAAATTTTAGAGAAGTCTTTAATAAACCTCTTATAGAAACCAGCATGACCAAGGAAACTTCTTATACCTTTGATATCCGTAGGACATGGCATTTTTTCAATAGCATCTACTTTAGCTTTATCAACTTCAATAACTCTTTCAGAGATCTTATGCCCCAAGACAATACCTTCATTAACAATAAAGTGGCACTTCTCCCAATTCAAGACAAGATTCGTTTCTTCACATCTCTACAAAACTCGATCAAGGTTGCTCAAGCAATCATCAAAAGAAGTTCCGTAAACGGAGAAATCATCCATGAAAATCTCAACAATCTTTTCGCAAAAGTCAGAGAATATAGCAGTCATACATCTTTGAAAGGTAGCAGGTGCATTGCATAAACTGAAAGACATACGTCTATAAGCAAAGGTACCAAAAGGACATGTAAAAGTAGTTTTCTCTTGATCAGATTGTGCAACAGGTATTTGAGAAAAACCAGAATATCCATCTAGGAAACAAAAGTGTGTGTGCTTAGACAACCTTTCTAGCATTTGATCAATAAAAGGTAGAGGGTAATGATCTTTCCTAGTAGCTTTATTTAATTTTTTAAAATCAATTACCATTCTATATCCTGTAACAATTCTTTGAGGGATCAATTCATTTTTATCATTAGGAACAACGGTAATACCTCCCTTCTTGGGAACACAATGAACTGGACATACCCATTGACTATCAGCAATAGGATAGATTATACCTGCTTCCAGAAGCTTTAATATTTCATTTCTTACCACTTCTTTCATTTTAGGATTTAACCGTTGTTGGTGATGAACAACTGGTTTAGCATCAGGCTCCATGTTAATTTTATGCCGACATAGAGTTGGACTAATGCCCTTAAGATCATCAATAGTATATCCAATAGTGGCACAGTGCTTCCTCAGAGTTTTCAATAATCTCTTTTCTTCATGCTCTGAAAGGTTAGCACTAATAATAACAGGATATATCTTCTTTTCATCAAGATAAGCATATTTTAGAGTATCTGGTAATTGTCTAAGCTCAAACACGGGATCACCCTTGGGTGGAGGAGGATCCCCAACTATTTCAACAGGCAAGTTGTGCTTCAAAACAGGTATTTGGTCAAAGAAAATCTTGTCTAGTTCTCTTCTTTCATTCATAAACATATCATTTTCATGGTCTAGCAAATATTGTTCTAAAGGATCAGTAGGAGGCACAACAATAGAAGCAAGACCAATAATTTCATCCTTACTAGGAAATTCTTTATCATGGGGTTGTCTACGAAATCTAGAGAAATTAAACTCATGGGACACATCCCCAAAACTTACAGTAACAGTTTCCTTCTCACAATCTATCTTAGCATTGATAGTATTCAAGAAAGGTCTACCAAATATAATGGGAGAAAAATCATCTTGTGGGGAACTAAGAATAAGAAAATCAGTAGGGTATTTTATTTTCCCACGCAACACTTCAACATCTCTAACAATCCCAATTGGTGATATAGTATCTCTATTAGCGATCTTAATAGTAACATCAATTTCTTCTATTTCAGCAGGTGCAATATCATTCATAATATCTTGATATAAGGTAAAGGGAATTGCACTCACACTAGCACCCAAATCACATAAGCCATGATAACAATGATCTCCTATTTTAACAGAAACAACAGGCATGCCAACAACAGGTCTATGTTTATCTTTAGTATCAGGTCTAGCAATTCTAGCAGCTTCATCACAGAAATGAATAACATGCCCATCAATATTATCAACCAAGAGATCTTTAACCATAGCAATACTAGGTTCAACTTTAATTTGTTCAGGGGGTGTGGGTGTTCTAGTATAACTTTTACGAACCATAGTTGAAGCTTTAGCATGATCCTTTATTCTAACAGGGAAAGGTGGTTTCTCAATATAAGCCGCAGGAATAGCAGGATCAACATTATAAGTAATAGTTTCTTCTTCTACTTTGATAGGTTCTACTACTTTTACTTCAATGGGAGGATGATATTTAAACCACTTCTCCTTAGGGAGATCAACATGTGTAGCAAATAATTCACAGAAAGAAGCTACTATCTCAGAGTCAAGTCCATATTTAGTGCTAAATTCATGAAAAGCATCGGTATCAATAAAAGATTTAACACAATCAAACGTAAGTTTATACCTGATTCCTTACCTTTGTCGAGTTCCCAATCTTCATAGTTGTGTTTAATTCTTTCCAATAAATCCCATTTGAATTCAATAGTCTTCTTCATAAAAGAACCGGTACAAGAAGTTTCGAGCATGGATTGATTATTACGAGAAAGTCGAGCGTAAAAATTCTGAATAATAATTTCTCTTGAGACCTCATGATTGGGGCATGAATATAGCATTGACTTAAGTCTCCCCCAAGATTGAGCGATACTTTCTCCTTCACGAGACCAAAAATTATAAATATAATTCCGATCACGATGAACTAGATGCATAGGATAAAACTTCTGATGAAATTCCAATTTCAATCGGTTGTAGTTCCATGATCCAATATCATCACATAGCCTATACCATGTTAATGCCTTCTCCTTCAAAGGCAAAGGGAAGACTTTCTTCTTGACCTCATCCTCGGGCAAACCTGCAAGCTTAAATAATCCACAAACTTCATCCAGATAGATCAGATGCAAATCAGGATGTAGTGTTCCGTCTCCTGCATAAGGATTAGCTAGCAGTTTCTCTATCATACCCGAAGGAATTTCATAATAAATATTTTTAGTAGGTTCAGTAGTTTGAGGAGCACCTCTTTGTGCTTCCGGTCGAGGTGAATATACCCCGAACAAGCCCCTCAAAGTATTATTTTCCATAGTAACAAGTGATAGTAAATTTCAGCACACTGTATAAATTTTTCCTTACCAAATTTCACTCACCAAAGGCGCTTCACTCCTCGGCAACGGCGCCAGAAAAGAGTCTTGATGACCCACAAGTATAGGGGATCTATCATAGTCCTTTTGATAAGTAAGAGTGTCGAACCCAACGAGGAGCAGAAGGAAATGACAAGCGGTTTTCAGCAAGGTATTCTCTGCAAGCACTGAAATTATCGGTAACAGATAGTTGTGTGATAAGATAATTCGTAACGGGTAGCAAGTAACAAGTGTAGCAAAGGTGCAGCAAGGTGGCCCAATCCTTTTTGTAGCAAAGGACAAGCCTGGACGAACTCTTATATAAAGCAAAGCGCTCCCGAGGACACATGGGAATTACTGTCAAGCTGGTTTTCATCATGCTCATATGATTCGCGTTCGTTACTTTGATAATTTGATATGTGGGTGGACCGGTGCTTGGGTGCTGTCCTTACTTGGACAAGCCTCCCACTTATGATTAACCCCTCTTGCAAGCATCCGCAACTACGAAAGAAGAATTAAGATAAATCTAACCATAGCATGAAACATATGGATCCAAATCAGCCCCTTACGAAGCAACGCATAAACTAGCGTTTAAGCTTCTGTCACTCTAGCAACCCATCATCTACTTATTACTTCCCAATGCCTTCCCCTTGGCCCAAATAATGGTGAAGTGTCATGTAGTCGACGTTCACATAACACCACTAGAGGAAAGACAACACACATCTCATCAAAATATCGAATGAATACCAAATTCACATGATTACTTATAGCAAGACTTCTCCCATGTCCTCAGAAACAAACGTAACTACTCACAAAGCATCTTCATGTTCATGATCAAAGGAGTATTAATTATCATTAAGGATCTGAACATATGATTTTCCACCGAATAAACCAACTAGCATCAACTACAAGGAGTAATCAACACTACTAGCAACCCACAGGTACCAATCTGAGGTTTTGAGACAAAGGTCGGATACAAGAGATGAACTAGGGTTTGGAGAGGAGATGGCGCTGGTGAAGATGTTGATGAAGATTGACCCCCTCTCGATGAGAGGATCGTTGGTGATGATGATGGCTTCGATTTCCCCCTCCGGGAGGGAAGTTTCCTCGGCAGAACGGCTCCGCTGGAGCCCTAGATTGGTTCTGCCCAAGTTCCACCTCGAGATGGCGGCGCTTCATCCCGAAAGCTCTCTTCTGATTTTTCCAGGTCAAAACCCTTCATATAGCATAAGATGGGGACCAGAGGCCTGCCAGGTGGCCCACAAGCCATAGGGGCGCGCCCTAGGGGGTAGGGCGTGCCCCCCAGGCTTGTGGCTACCTGGTGGGTCCCACTCTGGTATTTCTTTGCCCAATATTTTTATTTATTCCAAAATAATTCTCTGTAGATTTTCAGGACTTTTAGAGTTGTGCAGAATAGGTCTCTCATATTTGCTCCTTTTCTAGTCCAGAATCCCAGCTGCCGGCATTATCCCTCTTCATGTAAACCTTGTAAAATAAGAGAGAAAAGGCATAAGTATTGTACCATAATGTGTAATAACAGCCCATAATGCAATAAATATCAATATAAAAGCATGATGTAAAATGGACGTATCAATATCTTCCATGCTAAATGTGTTTTACTCATGACGAGAGTTTATTCACTTGTCAAATTTATGAGGAAGGCTGGTAATAGGGATGCCCAGTCCCAAACAAAAAAAATTATAATTAAAAAGGACACTCCCTCAGAAAAGTTGAAAGTTGGCAGGCACCCATGGATTCGGCTAGCAATGGGTTGTGTTAGTATGGTGAAGGGGGAAGTGTAAAAGCATGGGAACCACCATTAATGTGTTTAGCATGGAAGATATTAGAAACCTTTGTCGTTAAACCATTGATAGGAAAAGTACACCTCTGAAAATAAATTTATCTCTATTTTAAACCAAATGAACTCTGGCACATGTTAATCTCTGCTTCCCTCTGCGAAGGGCCTATCTTTTATTCATATTAATTTTACTTTTATGTTGAGTCAACTTCTTATTCCAACCTCAATATTCTCCACTTGACAAATATCATGTGGTGGGGAAAGATCCAGGCACATATATCTAGTTAAATATATATGATCATGAGTTATTATTGTTGACAATTATCTTTGTGATAAGTAAGTTGGGCAGTGAAACACTAAATCCCCATCTTCCATTGTGTCCAATGGAAACAGTTTGCTCTAAAAATATGCTTTGAGTGCTAGCAATCATTAGAAGACTATATGATAGTTTAGTATGGGAAGTTTGCTAAACAAAAGCTCTTACATAGAATCTTCTGGAAAATAAGATGAATTGTAATTATGTGATGACTGAAAACATAGTTTGTTGAGTTTCAAGAGAGTTTATGGTCTATACTTTAACATGTGAATAGCTTGCTACTTGATCATGAGAAGTTTTATGTGAAAAGAGCTGCTAGTTATGATATATAATGATGCTAGAAAAAGTGATTAGAATTATCATTGATCAAACTTATGCACTATTCTAGCATTCACACTTCATAAATTGATTCTTTTATCATTTACCTACTCGAGGACGAGCAGGAATTAAGCTTGGGAATGCTGATACGTCTCCAACGTATCTATAATTTATAAAGTATTCATGCTATATTTACATCAATTATATATGGTTTTGGTGAACCTTTATATTATTTTTATGGACTAACTAATTAATCTAGTGCCAGTTCCTATTTTTTGCATGTTTTTTGTTTCGTAGAAAATCCATATCTAGGAAGGTCCAAACACGATGAAAATTTATGATGATTTTTTATGGAATATATGTGATTTTTGGGAGAAAGAATCAACGCAAGATGGTGTCCGAGGGCCCCACAAGCCAGGTCGGCGCGCCTACCCGCCCAGGGCACGCTGGGGTGGTTTCTGGGCAGCCCTTAGGTTGGTTGGAGCCCTTCTTTCAACGTAAGAAAGCTAATTTTCGGAGGAAAATCCCCTCAAAATTTCAGCCCCATCGGAGCTACGGATCTCCGGTTATAAAAGAAATGGTGAAAGGCCAGAAAACAGATGCAAAACCAGAGAAGACAGAAGAGAGATCCAATCTAGGGGAGAGCTCCGTCTCTCCCTGGAGTGCCAAGGAAGAAGAAGAAGGAGGGGGCCCTTCCCCCTCTCCTCTGGTGGCGCCGGGATGCCGCCGGGAACATCTCCGTCATCACCATCACCACCAACTTCTCCTTCGTTCCCGTGGTGATGTGTGAGTAGTTCATCCTCGAGGCTGAGGGTATGTACTAGTAGCTATGTGTTCGATCTCTCTCTCTCTCTCTCTCTCTCTCTCTCTCTCTCTCATGTTCTTGAAGGATTCGGTCTTGATTGTATCATGAGCTTTATTAATAAAGTTGGATCATATGATGTTCACATCCCTCTCTTATTTTTGTGGTGAATTGAGTCTTGTTCTTTGAAGTTTTTTTATGTTGGATTGAATACTTTGGATTTGAGATTACTTGATGCATGTCTAGTATTAACTTGCGGGTACCTGTGGTGACATTGGGGTACTCTAGGTGACATAAAGGTTGAACGATATGTATCATATGGTGTTGTCATAGTACGATCTCTAGGACTATTCGTGACACTTTGGGGGTGGTTCATAAGATTGATTGGAAGGACGATACACGATTTCATCCTACTTTCTCTGATAGAAATAGAAACTTTGGAGCGATTCTTTGCTGCACTTTGAGGGATTATCATCTGATTCAATAATGTTAATGATGTTGAGAGATTACACTTGTGAAAGTATGAAACCTGGGCCTTGTTTGCAAGCATTGAGACACCATATTTGCTCACTTTTGTTACTTGCTACCTTACTATTTTTATTCGTTCAGATTATAAAAAGCTATTTCTGTCATCCGTATTACACATCTATCATCACCTCTTCGCCGAACTAGTGCACCTATACAACTAACAATTGTAATAGGTGTGTTGGGGACACAAGAGATTACTTGTATTTGATTGCAGGATTGTTTGAGAGAGAACCACCTTCATCCTACACCTCTCGCGGATTGATAAAGCTTAGGTCATCCACTTGACGGAAATTTGCTGCTGTCCTACAAAACTCTGCGCTTGGAGGCCCAACAAAGTCTACAAGAATAAAGTTGCGTAGTAGATATCAAGCTATTTCTGGCACCATTGCCGGGGCAGTGAGTGCTTGAAGGTATCTCTTTAGATCTTGCAATTGAATCTTTTAGTTTCTTGTTTATTCACTAGTTTGATTTATTAAAGAAAACTTTAAAAAAATGGAAGTGAAGTTGTGTCAGATTATTTATCTTTATAAAATCTTTCTTGAAAACTATGAATCTGATAATTGCTATGAAATGTGAAAAGAAGAATTTAACACAATGGTTGATGTGAGTTCCTTGAATGATAAGCATGATTGCAATGTTGCTAGTATGTACTCTATGAATATCCATGATGCTAATGATATGCAAAGCCAGAAGCTTGGGGATGCTATGTTTGATTAAGATGATCTTTTTATTCACCCTATTTTTGATGAGAAAATTTACTATGATGAAAACATGCCTCCTATTTATGATGATTACAATGATGAAAGTGGGTTTGAAAGAGTGTCAACTCTAGGTAGCAATGATCTCACTATTTTGGAGGGTGTTAAATATTATTGTAATAATTATGAAAGTAGATTTGGAGGGGTCATGACTTTAGATAATTTTGATTCCACTATTTTGGAAGATTTGTCAATTGATTATTATGAAAACAAAGTAGCTATCTATGATGATTATTGTGATGACATGTATGCTAAAAAGAGTAACGATAACCATGAAACTTGTCATCATGATTTTAATGTTCAATTGGGTTATGTCAATCAAGTATCATATAATAGTTATTTCATTGAATTTGCTCCCACTATTATGAATGAGAAGAAATTTGCATATGTGGAGAGTGATACGTCTCCAACGTATCTATAATTTATGAAGTATTCATCCCATGTTTATCACAATTCTATATGGTTTGGAATGATTTGATTAGAACTAACCCGGACTAAAGCTGTTTTCAGCAGAACTACCGTGCTGTTCTTTTTTGTGCAGAAATAAAAGTTCTCCAAATGCAACAAAACTTTTTCATGATTTTTTATAGAAGGAAAGAGACCCTAGAAGCTTCGAGGAAGGACCAGAGGGGCCAGGGGGTGGCCACACAACACCTGGGCGCGCCCCCTCCCCCGGGCATTGATCTATACTAACTTATCTCATGAGTTCTTGTTGAGTTTTATGTGGATGAAGTTTTTGAGATTTAGAAAAACCGTGATATGAGAGGAATTAAGGAGACACAAGAGCTCAAGCTTGGGGATGCCCAAGGCATCCCAAGTTCATATTCCAAGAAGTCTCAAGCAACTAAGCTTGGGGATGCCTCGGAAGGCATCCCACCTTTCTTCTTCAACAACTATCGGTCAGTTTTTCGTTGAGCCTAAATTTTTGCTTCTTCACATGAGTTGTGCTATACTTGGTGTGTCATTTTTTTCCCTTTTGTTTGTTGTTTTAATAAGATCATCAAGATCTAAAATCTTTATTTAGAGAGAGTCCTCACATAGCTACATAATTGTTTGACTACTCATTTGAACTTCACTTATGTCTTTTTGGAGTAGTTTGTCATTTACTCTTATGCTTCACTTTTATCCTATGAGTAAATTGTGAAAGAGTTGAATATCATTAAGTAAAAAATTATATGTGCTTCATATGCTTGTATCATGCCAAGTAGTAGCTTCACATTTGGTTTAGATGGTGAAATCTTTTGAAGCTTGACAATCACAATATGGTCATACAAGCAATTCATGAATGATTACTATGAGGAAGAGAACTTTCACATATAAATATATTATCTTGGACATCTTGTATGATTGTGAATACCCACTAATTATTTTCAAACATGAGCAAATTAGTTGAAGTTGCACAAGGAAGACAACGTAATGAGTTATGTTTGGGTATATTTGCATAGAAGTTATATTGTTATGGATCCTCCAACATGTGGTGCTTGCTTAGGATCTTTTGCTAGCCAAAAATTCGCACTAAGTAGAGATACTACTTGTGCATCCAAAAACTCTTTAACCCAGTTTCTTGCCATGAGTGTCCACAATATCTACCTATGGATTGAATAAGATCCTTCAAGTAAGTTGTCATCGGTGCAAAAAGCAATAAAAATTGCTCCTAAATTAAATACGATCTATTATTATAAGGGAAAATAAGCGTGGTACGAACTTGTGATGGTAAAGCAATAAAAGCGACAGACTGCATATAAAAGTTGCTATCACAAGTGGCAATATCACGTGACGTTCCTTTGCATTAAGAGTTCGTGCATCCAAAAATAAAAAGCGCATGACAACCTCTGCTTCCCTCTGCGAAGGGCCTAATTTTTACTTCATGTTATTTACTTTTATGCAAGAGTCAATAGTATTAATTTTCCTTACCCTATCTTATTCTCTAGTTGGCAAGCATCATATGGTGGGGAAATATCTAAGCACATATGACCAGTTAAATATATTTGATCATGAATTATTATTGTTGATAATTATCTCTATGATAAATGAGTTAAGAGGCAAAACATTAAGCCCCTATCTTTCTTTGTGTTCGATGGATGCCATTTGTTCTAAAAATATGCTTTGAGTAGTAGCAATCATGGAAGACTAAATGATAATTGAGTTTGTGGAGCTCTATCTTAGACTTTGTTGAATAAATTTGAATTGCAATTGCTTGGTGACTAAGAACATAGGTTGTTGAGTTTCAAGAGAATGCATTGTTTGAACCATAACATGTGAATTGATTGCTACTTGGGCATGATGAGTTTTATGAGAATAAGTTGCTGTTATGATGCTAGGACAAGTGATTGAAATTATCATTGATCAAACTTATGCACTATGCTAGCATTCAAACTTCATAAATTATTTCTTTTATCATTTACCTACTCGAGGACGAGCAGGAATTAAGCTTGGGGATGCTGATACGTCTCCAACGTATCTATAATTTATGAAGTATTCATGCCATGTTTATCACAATTCTATATGGTTTTGGTATGATTTGATTAGAACTAACCCGGACTGACGCTGTTTTCAGCAGAACTACCGTGGTGTTGTTTTTTGTGCAGAAATAAAAGTTCTCCAAATGCAACGAAACTTTTGACATTTTTTATAGAAGGAAAGAGACCCTAGAAGCTTCGAGGAAGGACTAGAGGGGCCAGGGGGTGGTCACATAACACCTGGGCGCGCCCCCTCCCCCGGGCTCGCCTCGGTGTTGTGTGGGCCCTCTGAGGCTCATCTTCGCGTGAAACCAACGCTGAAAAATCACATATATATAGAAACCTCCGAAAGTTAACCTAGAACTTGGACTCCGCCACCGCACGCCTCTGTATCCTCTGAAAACCAACCTGGACCCTGTTTCAGCACCCTGCCGGAGGGAGGAATCATCACCGGGGGCCATCTTCATCATCCCGGAGTCCACCATGATGAGGAGGGAGTAGTCCACCCTGGAGGTTAGGGGTACGTATAGTAGCTATGTGTCTCATCTCTCTCTCTCTCTCGTGATCTTGAGATGTCAGGATCTTGATCTATCATGGGCTTTGTTAATATAGATGGATCATATGATGTTTCTCCCCTCTCCATCCTTGTTGTGATGAATTGAATCTTTTCCCTTTGAGGTTTTGTTATTGTCGGATTGAATATTCAGATATGAGAACACATGATGTATGTCTTGCGGTATGAATACTTGAGGTGACGATGGTGTATCATATTGATTTACTTGATGTATGTTGTGGCACTCAACTTGCGGATTCCCGCGGTGGCATTGGGGTAATCTATGCATATGGGTTGATGCATGTTTTCATTATCTTTTCTCCGATAGAAACTTTGGGGACTCCTTGTAGTTCTTTTTGTGGATTGAATATTATGATCATGAAGTTGTGTGATGCATGTTGTAGAATTAACTTACGGATATTTGTGGTGACATTGGAGTATCTAGGTGACATTAGAGTTGGTTGATGTGTGTCATATGGTGCTATTTTAGTAGGAACTCTAGGGCTGTTTGTGACACTTATAGGAATAGCCCAATAGATCGATCGGAAAGAATAGCTTTGAGGTGGTTTCTTACCCTACAAACAATTTCTATCTTTTGTTCTCCGCTAATAGGAACTCGGGAGTGATTCTTTATTGCACTTTGAGGGATAATCATATGATCCAACTATGTTAGCATTGTTGAGAGATTGCACTAGTGAAAGTATGTATCCTAGGCCTCATTTCCCATCATTGCAATACCGTTTGTGCTCCGTTTAATTATTTACTACCGTGCTGTTTTTTATTGTTCGCACTATAAAACCTCATATCTACTATCCATACTACACTTTTATCATCATCTCTTCGCCGAACTAGTGCACCTATACAATTTGCCATTGTATTGGGTGTGTTGGGGACACAAGAGATTTCTTGTATTTGATTGCAGGGAAGCTTGAGAGAGACTATCTTCATCCTACGCCTCCCACGGATTGATAAACCTTAGGTCATCCACTTGAGGGAAAATTGCTACTGTCCTACAAAACTCTGCGCTTGGAGGCCCAACACGTGTCTACAAGAACAAGTTGTGTAGTAGACATCAAGCTCTTTTCTGGCGCTGTTGCTGGGGAGGTGAGTGCTTGAAGGTATAAATTTAGATCTTGCAATCGAGTCTTTTTGTTTCTTGTTTTACCACTAGTTTGGTCTAAAAAAAACTGTACAAAAAAAATGGATTTGAGGTTGCCTCATATTATGCATCTTTATAATGTCTTTCTTGAAAATGATGGAGCGGAAAATTGTGCACAATTGATAGAAGAAGAATTCTATAGAATGTTCAATTTGAATAATGAGCATGATTGCAATGTTGTTAGTATGCTTTCTATGAATATCCATGATGTTAATGATGGGCAAAACCACAAACTTGGGGACGCTATGTTTGATGAAGATCATATTTTTAGTCTCCCAAGTTTTGATGAGCAAATTTATTATGATGAAAGCATGCCTCCTATTTATGATGATTATTGTGATGATATGTATGCTATAAAGAATAATGATCATGTTTCTAATGTTCAATTTGATCATGTCAATCAAGTATCTCATGATAGTTATTTTGTTGAGTTTGACCCCACCACTATTGATGAGAAGAAATTTTCTTGTGTGGAGAGTAATAAACTTTCTAAGCTTGTAGATCATGAAAAGAATGCTTTATGTGCTGGCTATATTGTTGAATTCATTCATGATGCTACTGAAAATTATTATGAGAGAGGATCATATGCTTTTACATATTGCAATAATATCAAGTTTCCTCTCTATGTGTTGAAAGTTTGGAAGTCAAGCTTGTTTTGCCTTCCTATGCTAGTTGATTCTTGCTCCCATAAATTGTTTGCTCACAAAATCCCTATGCATAGGAAGTGGGTTTGACTTAAATGTGCTAGTCGTATGCTTCATGATGCTCTCTTTGTGTTTCAATTTTTATCTTGTATGTGAGCATCATTGAAATCATCATGCCTAGCTTGAAAGGCATTAAAGAAAAGTGCTTGTTGAGAGACAACCCAACACTTTTACCTACTGTTTTTGTGTGTTTACATGATTAATCTACTGCAGTAATTATGTTTTATAGCTTTTATTTCAATAATGTGCCAAGTAAAGCCTTTGGGATAGTGTTGTTGATAGTTGACTTGATTCTGTGCAAAAACAGAAACTTTTGCTCCCAGTGCAGAAATTCTAAAAAAACACTAGAGAGTAAAAAGCTTCTGAATTTTTTACAAATGATTGATATACAAATTATCCATGTTGTACTGATTTTTCAGAATTTTTGGAGTTGCAGAATTATGGTGGTTGTTCAGATCATTACAGACTGTTCTGTTTTTGACAGAATCTGCCTTGTTTGCATAGTTTGCTTGTTTTAGCATCTCCGTAGCTTATATTAAGTGATATAAATTGTGGAAATGATAGAGTACAGTAGGATTTATGTGAGAACAATTTTGGATCTTGTCGATGACAGTACCTAAGTGAATGATTTGCTCTTTATCATACTAACCCATCTCACGAAGTTCAGTTAAGTTTTGTGTGATTGAAATTTTCAAGTTTTGGGTGACATATCGATATGAGGAGAATAAGGAGTGGCAAGACCCTAAGCTTGGGGATTCCCAAGTCACCACAAGGTAATACTCAAGGAATACCCAAGAACCTAAGCTTGGGGATGCCCCAGAAGGCATCCCCTCTTTCGTCTTCAACATTATCGGTAACCTCACTTGGGACTATATTTTTATTCATCACATGATATGTGTTTTTCTTGGAGCGTCATTTTATTTTGTTGAATCTTGCTTGCTGTTATTTATAATAAAGTTTTGTATCTTTTACTTCAATAAAAGTGTCAAGTATAGCCTTTACCATGCTTAATTTGCAAGTGAATGGGTTGCTGTTTCAAAACAGAAAGTTTGCTCCTATTGCAAAAATTCCCTAGAAAAGTCAGTATGTCATAAAATCTTGAAAATTTGACACAGTATTCTCTTATAAATTCTATAAAGTGTGGTATATTTGCAGAATTTTTGGGGTTGACTAAGTATGGATCTTGCTGCATTCTTTACAGACTGTTCTGTTCAAACAGATTGCTGTTATGTCTGCATTGTTTGCATATGTTGGCTTGTTTAATGGTTCTATTTGAGGATGGGAGTATTAAATATGCAGAGGCATTTAGTATGCAATGTTAAATTATAATTTTAGTGATTTGTTACAGTATAAAATGATAAGGTTTTGCATTGATCTATACTAACTTATCTCACGAGTTCTTGTTGAGTTTTATGTGGATGAAGTTTTTGAGATTTAGAAAAACCGTGATATGAGAGGAATTAAGGAGACACAAGAGCTCAAGCTTGGGGATGCCCAAGGCATCCCAAGTTCATATTGCAAGAAATCTCAAGCAACTAAGCTTGGGGATGCCTCGTAGGCATCCCACCTTTCTTCTTCAACTACTATCGGTCAGTTTTTCGTTGAGCCTAAGTTTTTGCTTCTTCACATGAGTTGTGCTATACTTGGTTTGTCATTTTATTTCCCTTTTGTTTGCCGTTTTAATAAGATCGTCAAGATCTGAAATATGTATTTAGAGAGAGTCCTCACATAGCTACATAATTGTTTGACTACTCATTTGATCTTCACTTATGTCTTTTTCGAGTAGTTTGTCATTTACTCTTATGCTTCACTTTTATCCTATGAGTAAATTGTGAAAGAGTTGAATATCTTAAAGTAAAAAATTATATGTTCTTCATATGCTTGTATCATGCCTAGTAGTAGCTTCACATGTGGTTTAGATGGTGAAATCTTTTGAAGCTTGACAATCACAATATTGGTCATACAAGCAATTCATGAATGATTAGTATGAGGAAGAGAACTTTCACATATAAATATATTATCTTGGACATCTTCTATGATTGTGAATACCCACTAATTATTTTCAAACATGAGCAAATTAGTTGAAGTTGGACAAGGAAGACAACGTAATGAGTTATGTTTGGGTATATTTGCATAGAAGTTATATTGTTATGGATCCTCTAACATGTGGTGCTTGCTTAGGATCTTTTGCTAGCCAAAAAATCGCACTAAGTAGAGATACTACTTGTGCATCCAAAAACCCTTAAACCCAGTTTCTTTCCATGAGTGTCCACAATATCTACCTACGAATTGAATAAGATCCTTCAAGTAAGATGTCATCGATGCAAAAAGCAATAAAAATTGCTCCTAAATTAAATACGATCTTTCATTATAAGGGAAAATAAGGGTGGTACGAACTTGTGATGGTAAAGCAATAAAAGCGACAGACTGCATATAAAAGTTGCTATCACAAGGGGCAATATCACGCGACGTTCCTTTGCATTAAGAGTTTGTGCATCCAAAAATAAAAAGCGCATGACAACCTCTGCTTCCCTCTGCCAAGGGCCGATCTTTTACTTCATGTTATTTACTTTTATGAAAGAGTCAATAGTATTAATTTTCCTTACCCTAACCTATTCTCTAGTTGGCAAGCATCATGTGGTGGGGAAAGATCTAAGCACATATGACCAACTAAATATATTTGATCATGAATTATTATTGTTGACAACTATCTCTATGATAAATTAGTTGGGAGGCAAAACATTAAGCCCCTATCTTTCTTTGTGTTCGATGGATGCCATTTGTTCTAAAAATATGCTTTTTGTAGTAGCAATCATGGAAGAATAAATGATAATTGAGTATGTGGAGCTCTATCTTAGACTTTGTTGAATAAAGTTGAATTGCAATTGCTTGGTGACTAAGAACATAGGTTGTTGAGTTTCAAGAGAATGCATTGTTTGAACCATAACATGTCAATTGATTGCTACTTGGTCATGATGAGTTTTATGAGAATAAGTTGCTGTTATGATGCTCGGAAAAGTGATTGAAATTATCATTGATCAAACATATGCACTATGCTAGCATTCACACTTCATAAATTATTTCTTTTATCATTTACCTACTCGAGGACGAGCAGGAATTAAGCTTGGGGGTGCAGATACGTCTACAACGTATCTATAATTTATGAAGTATTCATGCCATGTTTATCACAATTCTATATGGTTTTGGTATGATTTGATTAGAACTAACCCGGACTGACGCTGTTTTCAGCAGAACTACCGTGGTGTTGTTTTTTGTGCAGAATAAAAAGTTCTCCAAATGCAACGAAACTTTTGAAAAAAATTTATAGAAGGAAAGAGACCCTAGAAGCTTCGAGGAAGGACCAGAGGGGCCAGGGGGTGGTCACACAACACCTGGGCGCGCCCCTCCCCCGGGCGTGCCCCGGTGTTGTGTGGGCCCCCTGAGGCTCATCTTCACGTGAAACTAACGCTGAAAAATCACATATATATAGAAACCTCTGAAAGTTAACCTAGAACTTGAACTGCGCCGCCGCACACCTCTGTATCCTCTGAAAACCAATCTGGACCCTATTCCGGCACCCTGCCGGAGGGAGGAATCATCACCGGAGGCCATCTTCACCATCCCGGAGGCCACCATGATGAGGAGGGAGTAGTCCACCCTCGAGGTTAGGGGTACGTACAGTAGCTATGTGTCTCATCTCTCTCTCTCGTGATCTTTAGATGTCACGATCTTGATGTATCATGGGCTTTGTTAATATAGATGGATCATATGATGTTTCTCCCCACTCCATCCTTGTTGTGATGAATTGAATCTTTTCCCTTTGAAGTTTTGTTATTGTCGGATTGAATATTCAGATCTGAGAACACATGATGTATGTCTTGAGGTATGAATACTTGAGGTGACAATGGGGTATCATATTAATTTACTTGATGTATGTTGTGGCACTCAACTTGCGGATTCGCGCGGTGACATTGGGGTAATCTATGCATAGGGGTTGATGCACGTTTTCATTATCTTTTCTCCGATAGAAACTTTGGGGACTCCTTGTAGTTCTTTTTGTGGATTGAATATTATGATCATGAAGTTGTGTGATGCATGTCATAGAATTAACTCACGGATACTTGTGATGACACTGGAGTATCTAGGTGACATTAAAGTTGGTTGATGTGTGTCATATGGTGCTATTTTAGTTCGAACTCTAGGGCTGTTTGTGACACTTATAGGAATAGCCCAATAGATCGATCGGAAAGAATAGCTTTGAGGTGGTTTCGTACCCTACAAACAATTTCTATCTTTTGTTCTCCGCTAATAGGAACTCGGGAGTGATTCTTTATTGCACTTTGAGGGATAATCATATGATCCAACTATGTTAGCATTGTTGAGAGATTGCACTAGTGAAAGTATGTATCCGAGGCCTCATTTCCCATCATTGCAATACCGTTTGTGCTCCGTTTTATTATTTACTACCTTGCTGTTTTTTATTGTTCGCACTATAAAAACTCATATCTACTATCCATACTACACTTTTACCATCATCTCTTCGCCGAACTAGTGCACCTATACAATTTGCCATTGTATTGGGTGTGTTGGGGACACAAGAGATTTCTTGTATTTGATTGCAGGGTTGCTTGAGAGATACTATCTTCATCCTACGCCTCCCACGGATTGATAAACCTTAGGTCATCCACTTGAGGGAAAATTGCTACTGTCCTACAAAACTCTGCGCTTGGAAGCCCAACACGTGTCTACAAGAACAAGTTGTGTTGTAGACATCAAGCTCTTTTCTGGCGCCGTTGCCGGGGAGGTGAGTGCTTGAAGGTATATCTTTAGATCTTGCAATCGAGTATTTTAGTTTCTTGTTTTATCACTAGTTTGGTCTAAAAAAATGTACAAAAAAAATGGATTTGAGGTAGCCTCATATTATGCATCTTTATAATGTCTTTCTTGAAAATGATGGAGCGGAAAATTGTGCTCAATTGATAGAAGAAGAATTCTATAGAATGTTTAATTTGAATAATGAGCATGATTGCAATGTTTTTAGTATGCTTTCTATGAATATCCATGATGTGCAAAACCACAAGCTTGGGGATGCTATGTTTGATGAAGATGTTATTTTTAGTCTCCCATGTTTTGATGAGCAAATTTATTATGATGAAAGCATGCCTCCTATTAATGATCATTTTTGCGATGATATGTATGCTATAAAGAATAATGATCATGTTTCTAATGTTCAATTTGATCATGTCAATCAAGTATCTCATGATAGTTATTTTGTTGAGTTTGCTCCCACCACTATTGATGAGAAGAAATTTTCTTGTGTGGAGAGTAATAAGTTTTCTATGCTTGTGGATCATGAAAAGAATGCTTTATGTGCTGGTTATATTGTTGAATTCATTCATGATGCTACTGAAAATTATTATGAGAGAGGATCATATGCTTTTACATATTGTAATAATATCAAGTTTCCTCTCTATGTGTTGAAAGTTTTGAAGTCATGCTTGTTTTGCCTTCCTATGCTCGTTGATTCTTGCTCCCATAAATTGTTTGCTCACAAAATCCCTATGCATTAGAAGTGGGTTTGTCTTAAATGTGCTATTCATATGCTTCATGATGCTCTCTTTGTGTTTAAATTTTTATCTTTTATGTGAGCATCATTGAAATCATCATGCCTAGCTTGAAAGGCATTAAAGAAAAGTGCTTGTTGGGAGACAACCCAACACTTTTACCTACTGTTTTTGTGTGTTCACATGATTAAGCTACTGTAGTAATCATGTTTTATAGATTTTATTTCAATAATGTGCCAAGTGAAGCCTTTGGGATAGTGTGGTTTATAGTTGACTTGATTCTGTGCAAAAACAGAAACTTTTGCTCCCAGTGCTGAAATTCTCAAAAAACACGAGAGAGTCAAAAGCTTCTGAATTTTTTACACAGGATTGATATACAAATTACGCATGTTTTCCTAATTTTTCAGAATTTTTGGATTTGCAGAAGTATGGTGGTTGTTCAGATCATTATAGACTATTTTGTTTTTTATAGAATCTGCCTTGTTTGCATAGTTTGCTTGTTTTAGCATTTCCGTAGCTTATAATAAGTGATATAAATTTTGGAAATGATAGAGTACAGTAGGCTTTATGTGAGAACAATTTTTGATCTTGTCTTTGATAGTACCTAAGTGAATGATTTGCCTTTTTCGTACTAACCCATCTCACGAAGTTTCGTTAAGTTTTGTGTGATTGAAGTTTTCAAGTTTTGGGTGAGATATCGATATGAGGATAATAAGGAGTGGAAAGACGCTAAGCTTGGGGATTCCCAAGGCACCCCAAGTTAATACTCAAGGAATACCCAAGCACCTAAGCTTGGGGATGCCCCGGAAGGCATCCCCTCTTTCGTCTTCAACATTATCGGTAACCTCACTTGGGACTATATTTTTATTCGTCACATGATATGTATTTTGCTTGGAGCATCATTTTCTTTTGTTTAATCTTGCTTGCTGTTATTTAGAATAAAGTTTGTATCTTTTACTTCAATAAAAGTGTCAAGTATAGCCTTTACCATGCTTAATTTGCAAGTGAATGGGTTGCTGTTTCAAAAAGAGAAAGTTTCCTGCTATTGCAAAAATTCTCTAGAAAATTCAGTATGTCATAAAATCTTGAAAATTTTACACAGTATTCTCTTATAAATTCTCTACATTTTGGTAAATTTTCAGAATTTTTGGAGTTACTTAAATATGGATCTTGCTCCATTCTTTACAGACTGTTCTGTTCAGACAGATTGCTGTTATGTTTGCATTGTTTGCATATGTTGGCTTGTTTAATGGTTCTATTTCAGGATGGGAGTATTAAATATGCAGAGGTATTTAGTATGCAATGTTAAATTATAATTTTAGTGATTTTTTACAGTATAAAATGATAATGTTTTGCATTGATCTATAGTAACTTATCTCACAAGTTCTTGTTGACTTTTATGTGGATGAAGTTTTTGAGATTTAAAAAAACCGTGATATGAGAGGAATTAAGGAGACACAAGAGCTCAAGCTTGTGGATGCCCAAGGCATCCCAAGTTCATATTCCAAGAAGTCTCAAGCAACTAAGCTTGGGGATGCCCCGGTAGGCATCCCACCTTTCTTCTTCAACAACTATCGGTCAGTTTTTCGTTGAGCCTAAGTTTTTGCTTCTTCACATGAGTTGTGCTATACTTGGTGTGTCATTTTATTTCCCTTTTGTTTGCTGTTTTAATAAGATCATCAAGATCTGAAATCTTTATTTAGAGAGAGTCCTCACATAGCTACAAAATTGTTTGACTACTCATTTGATCTTCACTTATGTCTTTTTGGAGTAGTTTGTCACTTACTCTTATGCTTCACTTTTATCCAATGAATAAATTGTGAAAGAGTTGAATATCATAAATTAAAAAATTATATGTGCTTCGTATGCTTGTACCATGCCTAGTAGTAGCTTCACATTTGGTTTAGATGGTGAAATCTTTTGAAGCTTGACAATCACAATATTGGTCATACAAGCAATTCGTGAATGATTAGTATGAGGAAGAGAACTTTCACATATAAATACATTATCTTGGACATCTTCTATGATTGTGAATACCCACAAATTTTTTCGAACTTGAGCAAATTATTTGAAGTTGGACAAGGAAGACAACTTAATGAGTTATGTTTGGGTATATTTGCATAGAAGTTATATTGTTATGGATCCTCCAACATGTGGTGCTTTCTTAGGATCTTTTGCTAGCCAAAAATTTGCACTAAGTAGAGATACTACTTGTGCATCAAAAAACCCTTAAACCCAGTTTCTTGCCATGAGTGTCCACAATATCTACCTATGGATTGAATAAGATCCTTCAAGTAAGTTGTCATCGGTGCAAAAAGCAATAAAAATTGGTCCTTAATTAAATACGATCTTTTAATGTAAGGGAAAATAAGTGTGGTATGAACTTGTGATGGTAAAGCAATAAAAGTGACAGACAGCATATAAAAGTTTGTATCACAAGGGGCAATATCACGTGACGTTCCTTTGCATTAAGAGTTTGTGCATCCAAAAATAAAAAGCGCATGACGACCTCTACTTCCCTCTGCGAAGGGCCTATCTTTTACTTCATGTTATTTACTTTTATGCAAGAGTCAATAATATTAATTTTCCTTACCCTAACCTATTCTCTAGTTGGCAAGCATCATGTGGTGGGGAAAGATCTAAGCGCATATGACCAGTCAAATATATTTGATCATGAATTATTATTGTTGACAATTATGTCTATGATAAATGAGTTGGGAGGCAAAACATTAAGCCCCTATCTTTCTTTGTGTTCGATGGATGTCATTTGTTCTAAAAATATGCTTTGAGTAGTAGCAATCATGGAAGACTAAATGATAATTGAGTATGTGGAGCTCTTTCTTAGACTTTGTTGAATAAAGTTGAATTGCAATTGCTTGGTGACTTAGAACATAGGTTGTTGAGTTTCAAGAGATTGCATTGTTTGAACCATAACATGTGAGTTGATTGCTACTTGGTCATGATGAGTTTTATGAGAATAAGTTGCTGTTATGATGCTGGGAAAAGTGATTGAAATTATCATTGATCAAACTTATGCACTATGCTAGCATTCACACTTCATAAATTGTTTATTTTATCATTTATCTACTCGAGGACGAGCAGGAATTAAGCTTGGGGATGCTGATACGTCTCCAACATATCTATAATTTATGAAGTATTCATGCCATGTTTATCACAATTCTATATGGTTTTGGTATGATTTGATTAGAACTAACCCGGACTGACGCTGTTTTCAGCAGAACTACCGTGGTGTTATTTTTTGTGCAGAAAAAAAAGTTCTCCAAATGCAACGAAACTTTTGACGATTTTTTATAGAAGGAAAGAGACCCTAGAAGCTTCGAGGAAGGACCAGAGGGGCCAGGGGGTGGCCACACAACACCTGGGCGCGCCCCCTCCCCCGAGCGCGCCCGAAGTTGTGTGGGCCCCCTGAGGCTAATCTTCGCGTGAAACCAACGCTGAAAAATCACATATATATCGAAACCTCCGAAAGTTAACCTAGAACTTGGACTCCGCCGCCGCACGCCTCTGTATCCTCTGAAAACCAATCTGGACCCTGTTCCGACACCCTGTCGGAGGGAGGAATCATCACCGGAGGCCATCTTCATCATCCCGGAGGCCACCATGATGAGGAGGGAGTAGTCCACCCTCGAGGTTAAGGGTACGTACAGTAGCTATGTGTCTCATATCTCTCTCTCGTGATCTTGAGATGTCACGATCTTGATGTATCATGTACTTTGTTAATATAGATGGATCATATGATGTTTCTCGCCTCTCCATCCTTGTTGTGATGAATTGAATCTTTTCCCTTTGAAGTTTTGTTATTGTTGGATTGAATATTCGTGACACTTTGGGGGTGGTTCATAAGATTGATTGGAAGGACGATACATGATTTCACCCTACTTTCTCTGATAGAAATAGAAACTTTGGAGCGATTCTTTGCTCCACTTTGAGGAATTATCATATGATTCAATTATGTTAAGGATGTTGAGAGATTACACTAGTGAAAGTATGAACCCTAGGCCTTATTTCCAATCATTGAGACACCATTTTTGCTTACTTTTGTTACTTGCTACCTTGCTGTTTTTATTTGTTCAGATTATAAAAAGTTATTTCTATCATCTATATTACACATCTATCATCACCTCTTCGCCGAACTAGTGCACCTATACAACTAACAATTGTATTAGTTGTGTTGGGGACAAAAGAGGTTACTTGTATTTGATTATAGGAATGTTTGAGAGAGAGCCACCTTTATCCTACACCTCTCGTGGATTGATAAATCTTAGGTCATCCACTTGAGGGAAATTTGTTGTTGTCATACAAAACTCTGCACTTGGAGGCCTAACAAAGTCTACAAGAATAAAGTTGCCTAATAGACATCTATGGTTGATCGTCGGCTCAGCCATGGGGTCGTGTCCTACTCATGCTTCACGCCTATTTCGTCCATGGACAGTGCGCGCCCACTGCAATTAACCAAAAAGGAAAGAGGTTCAGAGTTAGAGATTGGGAGGGGGCATGATGAGGTACAAACTGAAATGCCATTCTGTAGCAAAACAACCTAAGCTAGCATACGACCATCAACCACACGCGCATCATGCAGCAGGACTGAATTGGACATATATTAGAACCACGGTTTAACTAGCCTCGTACAGGACCTCAAGGGAAAGCACAGATATCACCCAGCCAGCCTATACCATTCGTTTGAACCTACTTATTAGCTACTACTTGACCATCCATCATGCAGCAGCAGCAAAATATGATATGATGTAAATTAGAAGGAACCAAAGGTGAACTACCTAGCCTCATACAGGAAGGACCTCATCGGGAAGCAGAGATGTCAACCAATCACCCTAGGCAAAATTACACAAGAAGCTAGCTGGAGTTGAGCTGAATCAATCGACCTTCAGTGGTTGGTCGTGGTGGACAGTCCAGGCCAAGGTCGTTGGACTCGACCGGAGAGGCGGAGAAGTTGTAGCCGATGCCATACACAAACGCCGCCGCGGTTGCAACCACACAGAACATTTATTCCTGCATATTAAAAACAAATGGAAGCAGTGAACTGAGTAAGAAGAGCATATTCGAAACAAATTCAAGGATGATGAGTTTGACAGCAAGGAAATCAAAACAAGGATGATGAGGAGTTTGATAGCAAGGAAATCAAAACAAGGATGATGAGGAGTTTGACAGCAAGGAAATCAAAACAAGGATGATCATGAGTTTGACAGCAAGGAAATCAAATTGTTGCAAAAAAATTCATCCAAGCAAGATACATACATGACATGAGGCGGTGTATTTGTCATGTCACCAAGAAGCTACATACATGTGTTTGTTATGTCAGAAGAGAAACCACAAAAGGATCCTCCTCTATTTTGATCCATACTAGCACATGCCAAGACAAAGCTTCCTCTGTATCAACAGTGATGGTTATCCTAAATTGAAATTCAGCAGCAGCACCCAGTCCTTAAACATATATAGGTATCCAACAGACATATATAACTTTGCAAATAAATAAAGATGCTAATATGCTGCACGAGTCATGCATCATGCAGCAAGGAAATGTCAAACAAAAGAAATGTAGTCTCAAAGATAATAGACAATCAGGAACCACAAACTTGTCTTGATATTTCACAGTTACAGTCTCGTCAGTGCATCCAAGGAGATGTTAAACAAAAGAAATGAAGTCTCAAAGATAATACAATATCTAGCATGTGAATAACTGAATATACCTTCCAAGTGATTCTAGATCCAGCTGGTCCAACCTTGAGGTCCATCACTACAAATAGAATTTTTTTCATCAGTACCCAACCCGCACCCGTCACACATTTTATGGGTAAAACTCTCACACTGCAGCAGAGAGCACAAACTTAAAAAATAAGTGAGAGTATTCAAACAAAAAGATCGGAATCATTGACAACTGCAGTAAAAGATAAACAATCTATCCTTCTTCACCCATGTAACTTGAAACAATCTATAAAAGTTGTTTTTTCTGAAAGAAAAGTGTACTCCCAGATTTCATCATGAAACCAATTGTTCAATACAGAAGCACAAGAAACAAAACAAGGATAATAGACATGTAACTTATGACAGGGTGGTTCATGCTAATGATCACATACTAGCTAGGATGTGCAATCATAAATTATAAACAAAAGAGGAATGTGATCGTTGACTGTATGAAGGACAATGCTAAAGTTGTGCGAAGTAGAAGTCAAAGTCGAACGTGACATAATATATATATCACAACATACAGGGTGGACGTTGTTACAGGACAACAGAAAGCCTCCAAATTGGAATTCATGAAAATGAACTCATGTACATTCAGGACAAACTTGACAAAAGCACTTGATCATCTACAGGAGAAGGGTTCATAGTCAAGGTACACCCAACAGCTGAGGGAGTCCCTCATTAGTGCATCGGATAGTGATAATACAATGACCAAAGGCTCAAAAGTAGAACGGTTGTTGGAGCAATAGAAGCTGCAACTACTTAAAACACAAAAACGCCAACCTGATACTCAAAGCTCACCTCAACCCTGTCTCGCTATTTGCTCTGTAGGCCTCGTTTCTGCAAACCAGTTTAGGTGATAAGCAATTTGAGAAATGAAAACCCATACTGGTAATAGAAAGCATATTATAGTCCAAACTAAAACAACTGCTCCAACAGGCATCTATTTTGTAACATCTTTAGTAAACTTGAGAAATCCTACTACACCAATTAACAAACTATATTCTACTGAATTTTTGAGGCAGCATGCAAGCAAATTAATAGGCAAACAATGCAATGTTTTTGTCATTCATCACTAGGGTCTGACAGCAGTAGCACCCAACTAAATTCAGTCAAGCAAATTCTCTCAGATTGTAGGGTTTGGCAAACGAGAAGGAATCTGTAGGTTCCAGTGCCTAAGCCTAATTAAACAGGCAGAGTATAGCACATGACAAGAATAGTGACCACCATATAGGCTGCCAAAGCCTGAACCCTAGCAAATCCGGATGACCACGACTCAGAGCAGAAAGCAAGTAAATTGAGCAGCAAGCACATGAGGGCTACGAAATCAAAACCAGAGAGGGGTAGAGGGAGGCATGGAGGAGAAGTGACCTTGAGCAGCTGCTGCTACTCAAAATCCGTGGCTGGGTGTCGTCCTCTTGTCCCTTCACGCATCGGGTGAGTTGGCGATGTAGCAGGTCCATCTCCATGGCTGGGTCCTGGTCATCGTCCGTGGAGCGCTCCTACTGGTCCAGATCGAATCCAACAAAGAGAAAAATGAGGGAATCAGAGAGAAAAGGAAGGAGTGGATTTGGATCGAGGGGAGGTAGAGCCTACCACGCCATTGTCATCGCTGAATGTTGGAGGAAGTGGCCCTCGCTGCTATGCCGTAGATCCGTGGGATGTCGCCGTGGGTTGTGGCGGGTAACGGCCAACCAGAGTCGCCGGAGCGACGCCGGCGATGCGGCGGCCAAAACTCTAGCCACGGGCAGGGCTGCGAGTGGCCGCTGGAGGATGCGAGCGACGAGTCCGATCGTAGAGGAGGGCGGAGCGTAGGGAGATGGCCGCGTCGGGGAGCAGAGGAGGCGGGGACCGGCGACGGTGGCAGGGAACCCAAGCTTTCTCTAGTGCGGGAGCGAGAGCAAGGGTCGCGAATGGGAGAGGCAGCGCTTTTTTTTTCTTTTGCGTGGGATGCAGGTGCTGACGCGGCCCCGCGGGGGGGGGGGGGTGGTTTCTAAATCTTTGTCGGGGCATGAAGCAGACGGCAAAGAGCCCCTCTTTGCCATCAGTGGGCACAAAGCAGACGGCAAAGAGCCAATCTTTGTTGTCAGTGGAAAATAACCAGACGGCAAACCCAGCTCCCTGTTTCATGTCCGTTAAAGGCGACACGTGGCCTTGCCTTTGCCGTCAGGTCTTCTTTGTCGTCAGTTTTCACTAGCCTTTGCCGATAGTGGCTCTTTGCCGTCAGTTGTTCCTCTATTTTGCCATCAGCTATTCTTTGCCGTCAGCAGCTGACGGCAAAAAGTTGTCTTTGCCGTCAGCCCCGACGAAAAGCTGACGGCAAAGAGCTTCACAGACGGCAAATTACCTGATTCCTGTAGTGACGCCACTAGTAATAGGCTATTGGTGGCGTGGGTCATTTTGCCACGCCACTGATATTTTGAGAAAATATAGGCGTGCCACTAGTGTGGATTGCATATAAGCATTTCTCCACTAGTGTTTTTCCCTAGAGAGACCTAGGTCTATCGAATCCGCAGGAGGTGTTGGTGATGGCAAGGTGATGTCTAGAAATGCCTAGTGTTTCGTCCGTTCTTTGTTCACTGGATTTGGGGTGATGCAATGGTTAGCAACACAAAAGCTATGAGAAATGGAAACGGTTGTACACAATATGATGGGAATAGGATAGGGAGAAGGTTCACCTGCAACCTCGTACGCGTGTGTGGGATCACAAGATAAGCGATAAACATTGGTATGAATAATAAATAATAAAGTACTTTGCAATAGATAAGTGGGCGGCACGCCCATAGGACACCTCGGCCAACTGCCGCTGCACCATTGATTCATTGTCCAACCACGGCCCCTTCGATTCCCGGTGTTGGTGCGGTTATATAATAAGTCGAACCAGACCAATGCCTTAGCATGTCGTGACTATGCCATTATCCCCCAAGGATTTGCATTGGGCACCTCAACTCACCTTACTGTCATCGGCTTCGTGGGTATTCTTCCGTGCCTCCTTGTCGATCCATTAGTAGGGAAACCCCTTATAGGATTTTGCTAGTAGCAGCGCTCGGCTAAAATAAGACACGGCTGCTAATTTGACCAACTACCAGCGGCGTCCAGGAAAATAATGGGCGCTTCTACTAGTACAGCACGAGCAGCGTTTGACGAACGCGGACGCCGCAAGCAGGCAGTAAACTAGCAGGGTTCTGCACAAAAGGAACGCGACAAAACTAAGTTGAATCACCACACCAGCCTACCGCATGTTTCGGTTCAAACAACCAGCAGCGATTGTACAAAGAGAACACTGCTAATAGACGTACAATTAGCGGCGCATTAACTTATGGGGCGCTGCTAATGTGTTCTCAGAACCAAAAAATAAGTGCTAGCTTGGCTAACAGAAACAGTCGAGCCGTGGATATATCTCACAACTTTTGTGTAACAAATTGAATTTTGAACCACATATTCTAGTGATCACATGCATGATGACACCATGCAAAGTTTTGTTTTATTTCAAACGGCAATTACAACAATTTATAAACCTGATTAAAATCTTAAAGTTCAGTTAGCAGCGTTCGACCACAAAAGGAAACACTGCTAAACACCACACTAGCAGCGTCTTGACTTCTAGGCACGCTGCTAACGTAACTAATATATTATGTTCTAAAATAGCAAACCCACATCTCATATAAATCCAAAAATTGGAGATGCAACTTTGATTTGTCTACATTAGATGTGTACAAGATTTTTAGGTCACAAAAATAGCAACACTACATCGCCCCATCACAAATCGGACACTCCCCCCCCCCTGCGAACCTATGAATCGCCGCTGACTTCGCGATAGGTCGTTAACATATCTCATAACTTTTGTGTAACACATTGAATTTGTAACCACATATTCTAGTGATCACATGCATGAAGAGATTATGCAAAAAAATAAATTCAAACGGCAATTACAACAATTTGTAAATCTGATTAAAATCTTAAAGTTCAGTTAGCAGCGTTCGAGAACCACAGAAAATGCTGCTAAATACTACACTAGCAGCGTCTTGGCCACTATGCACGCTGCTAACTTAACAAATATATTATGTTGTTCTAAAATAGCAAACCCACTTCTCATATAAATCCAAAAATTGGAGATGCAACTTTGTTTTGTCTGCATTAGATGTATACAATAATTTTAGGTATCAAAAATAGCAACACTACATTGCCCCCTCACAAATCGGACACTCCCCCCCCCCCCGAACCTACGAATCGCCGCTGACATCGCGATAGGTTGTTAACATATCTCTTAACTTTTGTGTAACACATTGAATTTGTAACCACATATTCTAGTGATCACACGCATGATGAGATCATGCAAAAAAAATATCAAACGGCAATTACAACAATTTATAAATTGGTTTAAAATTTTAAAGTTCAGTTAGCAGCATTCGGCAAGTTGAGGAAATGCTGCTAAGCACCATACTAGCAGCGTCTTCTTCATGACGCACGCTGCTAACTTAACTAATATATTATGTTGTTCTAAAATAGCAAACTCACATCTCATATAAATCCAAAAATTGGAGTTGCAACTTTGTTTTGTCTGCATTAGATGTATACAACATTTTTAGGTTACAAAAATAGCAACACTACATTGCCCCGTCACAAATCGGACACTATTTCCCCCGAACCCGCGAATCGCCGCTGACATCGCGATAGGTCGTTAACATATCTCATAACTTTTGTGTAACACATTGAATTTGTAACCACATATTCTAGTAATCACATGCATGATGAGATCATGCAAAGTTTTTTTTTCAAACAGCAATTGCAACAATTTGTAAATCGGTTTAAAATCTTAAAGTTCAGTTAGCAGCGTTCGTCCAGAAGAGGAAACACTGCTAAACACCGGACTAGCAGCATCTTCCTCCAGCCACACGCTGCTAACCTAACTAATATAATATGTTGTTCTAAAATAGCGAACCCACATCTCATAAAAATTCAAAAATTAGAGATGCAACTTTGATTTGTCTGCATTAAATGTATACAAGATTTTTAGGTCCCAAAAAAGCAATACTACATTGCCACCTCACAAATCAGACACTTTTCCCCTTCTAAACCTACGAACCTCCCCTGACATCGATAGGTCATTAACATATCTCATAACTTTTGTGTAACACATTGAATTTTTAACCACATATTCTAGTGATCACATGCATGATGACACCATACAAATTTACTTAAAATATACAAAACATTTTAAATCTGCTTAAAATCCTAAAGTTCCCTTAGCAGCGTGCTTCTTGGACGTCGAACGCTGCTAACTGGAACACTTGAAGGAATTTTTCATTTAGTTTCCTCAAACAACTAAAATATACAGTAAAAAATTTATATGATGGAATTGGCACACAAAACCATATAGTTATAACTAAAATTATTAAATCCCTATTTTCCTGTAGCAGTGTGCGCCTGTCCTCTGGACGCTGCTAATTTGTGCAAGCTAGCAGCGGTTCCTTATCTAAACGCTGCTAAGCTTTAACCATATAACGGGCCTCCTTCATGACTTGGGGAAATTTCCCCAAATCTCACGCCCGACAAGCAATTCCTAGGCCCCACCGCCCTCAACCGCGCCTGCTCGCCGACCCCTTGGTCCTCGCCGCCCTGTCCAAGCTCGCCGGCGCGCCCGTCATCTCCCTCAACCGCCCTGCCCCGAGGTGGCCGCCGGCGGTCGTCACGACCCCTTTGTCATCTGCGCTTGCTCCTCTGCATCGCCGCCCGGCCGTCCTCTGTATCGCCGCCTGGCGTTCCTCTGCCTCTTCTGACTTCCTCAACCCAGGCAGGTAAGCATCCTCCTCCCTAGTTCATGCTCAGTAATGGGGGATCTAGTGGGGGTGCCCCCCACCCCAATGTTGCTAAAATTTGCTTAGTTTTTGCTCAAATTAGGATGATATTTAAACTAAATTAGACATACTGCTCTATAGGATTGAGGTTCTAGGTCATGTAGAAATGTAGAGCATGTCGCTAAATTTATACCTAGAATTTTGGGGAAATAAATATGAAGGGAGTACTGTAGAATTTTGGGAAAAAAAATGAAGACTAAATTAAGATTAATTGTAGAACATGTTGCTGTATAGACATGTTGATAAAATTATGATGATATTTAGACTAAATTAGACATGTTGCTCTATAGGGTTGATGTTCTAGGTCATCTAGAAATGTAGAACATGTTGCTAAAATCTTACATTTACTAATTGGAGGCACCACGTTAATCCTTAGAATTAAGGAATTTTGACCGTTTGATTAATATATAATGTATCCGTAGCCATCAGATGAAACGTAAGACGTGCTGTCTCATACTACCACCTACGGGAGTCTTACTCCCTGGGACTCTTTCCGTTTCCTAGAAAAAAGGAAATCTTTCTTTAAAAAACGAAAATCTGAGCGTCCGTATCCATTGGATGAAACGTAAGATGTGTAGTCCTATGCTACCACGTATGGGATTCTTCCTCCCTTGGGTCTCTCTCAGTTTCCTAGAAAAAAAGGAAATCTTACTTAAAAAAAAAACCAGAAATCTGAGCGTCCTCTCCTAGATTTGATATATGTGAGGCGTCTCCTACTGATCTGCAGCACCTTTCTCCTCACTCATCTCACGCCCCGCCAATGTTTCTTCCCAGTGGTATGACTCCACCATGAGCATGCCACGCCAACCGGGACCGATCGCTTTTTTCCCATGTGTTTCTCGGTGGCAGTGATGTCATCTCCTCCTAGATTTGTCGACAAGAAGTTGAAATTGGCATCTTGCATCCTAATGACTGACCAGTGCATGGTGGAAACTCCGCCTCTACCTCGTAGCCTCTTTGCCGGATTATATCGGTTTTGCGGCTCCGCGACACCATAGCAAACAATCGCTGAACTTTGCTCTGTCCACATCAGGTTCACGGAGCCATCATCCTTGGCGTTCGCCAGAAACAACTTTGACATCTCAGGTGAGCAACACGATTTTTTCTTTACCGTCTGATCCATATGCTGCATATTTAGTGTTCTTCTAATACCTATCTCTCATCCAATCTTAACAAATATCAAATGCTTCTGATTTGGCACATGTGGCGTGACATCCAAATAAGACTGTTATGCTCACATTAACTATGTGAGAGCTTTGTACAAAAGGTTATCCAATTTAATCGGCAATGAGGATCTGCACTAATTTGATATTGCATTAATGTAGTTCAGAAACTGATATACCTCTGAGAGGCTGATACTTGAGATTGACAGTTTTGAAAGTATAAGAATGGGTTACCGTATATTTGGTTATCAAGCAACAATGATGGATGCAAAAAGAAAAGAAACAAAGTGATTTTTCCGAAGTTAGTCTTAAAAGGCATGTTCTCTCTCAATAATGCATTCAATGACTTGGATGATGTTTTCATAGGTATTTCTTGCAGAAAGAGCTGAGTGGATGCTTTCTTTTATAAGGTCATAATCAGTTTAGGTAGTAGCTGCTCTTGCTAAAGTCAATGGCTTGCATATTGTTTTTATAGCTCTTTATTGCTTAATGAATTTTGGGCATGGTCTGTTCCCTAAGGTCATAATGCCTTCATGTAAATTCTCTTGGAAAATGGATGTAATTAGAAGCTCACCCTTGAATAGGTTTGTTATTACGTGTCTCACAAATGTGGAATTAGTTATAATGTAACAATGAAATCTGAAACCAATGGCTCTACGGTACATGAGCATGAGTGACAGAAGATGAGAAGAATCTTATCACAAGAAGAATATGGTTTGTTTCATTTATATATGCTTCTACTCATTTAGTTTTCTATCAGTAGAAAAATGTGATCCCTGCAGTGGACCAAATTCGGAAAGAGGGAGCATTGTGATTCTGATGTTGGTCTTAGACATGCATGTGTCAATCACTTCTTCTCTCTACAAAGGATACAGCAGGTAAAACAGCATGTATCCACCATGCAAATGATTTTTAATTTCTGGAAGTAAATTAAAGACAAAGGACGGATTTTAGTAAAAAATCATTGGTGGCGCAGATGTCAAACTATTATAAGAAAGTAAATCAAACAATACGCTATTAGAGGTCTGACTTGATTCTCCACTTCAGTACGTATGGAATTAATTTCTCTGTGTGCATGTTCTGCATTAATTTATTTTCTTACTGCCTCACAAATATACCAGCTTCCAATTTATTCTCATAAACACCATTTTGTTAACTTTAGCAAATACCAGTACATTATTTTTATTATGTATATGTTTTCCTCCTTAATGATTTAATGCGCCTATTACTCCCCCAAAAATGTTCATCAATCATCACACTGTTCATCTTCCCTCTGTTTGTAGAGGCGAGCCTTTTAGTATATTTGTTTCTTCTATTTAAATAATTTCCTTTGTGTGCAAAAATTTGATCTCATATCAAATAAGGTAGGGTTCTGCATTAAATATTCATGTTTAGCGGGTAGCACTATATTCTGTGACCTTCCAAGAAAAAACCCTATATGTTGCTGATTTTCTTTTGTTGTTTCTTCTTGATTCTCAGCATTATTTCTTCACCCAATGTTTTAGTTGATTGAGAAATTGGATAATGGTATGCTTCAATGGAATGGATAATATTTTCCTGTAATTTGCAAACAGTACCAAGAGATTATTGTATTATAGCAGAAGTCATACACCATCCTATTACTACATCGCATATATAATTCTTATCCATTGGTGGTCGTCTGGACAGATCTCAATGATTTTATGCGTGTACAGGTGTTTACCAAGGAGACGGGATGACAGTGGCTTCCCCTCAGAGGTAATCTGATGATTAGCTATGTCAAGTTTTGGGGATGAGTTGACAACAACAAGGCAGGGAAAGGGAAGTGGTGGAGGTGGAGATGTGTGAGGATGATAACTCTGAGAGAGAACTAGGTATGCCATGTGAAGCATTTCAACAAGGAGACGGGAACATATATATAGTGATCGACCAGCGGCGGCATCACCTGGTGTTGAACAACGGTAAAGCTAGCAGTCAGTTCCACATTCCTTTATGTTCAGTACTGAAAAATGGACAGACCAAAATGTTGCCCCTCTCATGTTCGCTAATGTTTCAACTATGTTGTTGCACAGAGCCTTCCAGTTTTTTGCTGTTCCCCCATTATCAACTTGAAGATTTTATATCTTAGTCAGTACATGAACTCTCTCAGAATTGTTCATTGCAATATATTTTTGATGTAAGAGTCCATTATACAAATAAATATGAACTATTGAGAATTCATGGACAATATATAAGTTTTTGGCCTAGGCCATAATTATTCAAATATCCAGCCTTTCCATTGCTTTCTCTTCTTATTTTTTGGTTAGGTTTAATATTTACTTGATTTCACAATGGTATGTATGCTATGTCCACTTATCGGATTGGATTTGCAAGACTTCAAGAATAGAAGCTTATTAGTAGTTATCATGACTATGCATTTTTAGTTTGCATTCTGCTATGTACACATGATGTTTCATGGAGCATACTTCTATCAACTACGAATAGATGTTATCATGACAATAATTTTGGAACGGAGGGAGTAATAGTATAAGGAACTCATGCATGGCTGCTCTGGAAAGTACTTCATGTAGTTTGCTGATTCATAAAGATTCATTCATTACTTCTTCTGTACTTCATAATATATCTTGAGATGTACAGCTAGCATATGCTTTAGATTTTGCCCCCTTTCTAATGCAAAGCAGATGAATCTATTTTATGGAGGATTCAATTGCTTGAAGATAGTTGAGAAGTTGAGATAGTTTTCATACTAGCTATCTTCACATTTTTGTAACATGGTGAAATTGCCCTTTTTAATTCTACACCGTATTGTCCTCAGATTGTTAAAGGACATTATTGTGTGTTGTTATTGCAACAAAGTTTGCCCCCATTTGACCGAAAATGATTATTTTCTATGGCTAAACTGTATCTTCTCTTTGAAATATATCATGTCTTTGCTTTCATAATTTTTTTAAGAACTCATAAGAAAAGAGTTGAAAGTAATTACATGGAGCACAATGTCGATTATGCTTATTACATTTTCCATAGCTCTGAGGAATAAAAGATACAAGTTTTACAGTGATTGGGCTTTTTTGGAGCCGTTCATTTGTCTCAGTCTAACGGCACACACATATGTAGTACTGGCTAGTACTCGGATGAAAGTATTCGAAAGTACTAAACCTTGTGGGGCCGGTACTAATGACAATGTGGGGACACATTTTAATCTAGGGGCACTTTAGTCATAGGAAAAAAATCGCGCGCCGCCCCTCTCGACCAATGCAAAACCGCCGCCATGGTCCTCTCCTCTTCCATCACCATTACACAACCGCAGCCATCTCCTCCCTCTCCTGCATTCCAAATCCACCGCAGCCATCTCCTCCTTCTCGCCACCGCAACTTTGCTCTTCTCCTCTTCCACATCCACCCCCCTCTTTCATCGAAGCAAGAACCTTGATGGAGCAGGAGATCGAGCAGATCGCCGGCGGCGAGAATGCTGACTTCGTGCAGATCGTCGGCGGCGACCAGGTCAAGATGGCCAGGTTGAGGGAGATCCGTTCTTGGTTTGACAACACAAGGCAGATGAACTAGACGGCAATGGCCACTCTCAAGGAAATGACGAAGAAGGAGAGGAACAAGGTTTCCCCCCTCGCCCGCACAACCGATGCACAAGATCGAGATCCTCCTCTGGGCAATGGAGCAGACGGATTCGCCCAACGAGTGGGTCAGGCGGAGGTGGTGGGCGTTCAGATCCAGGGTAGAGCATCCACTGGATCAAGAAGCCACCGTGCACGAGGTGCCGTTGCAGATTGTGCAGCCTCCAACCGAGTCACCGGAGACTCCGAAGCGCAAGAGGAGGAGGACAGTGGTCGCGACCTCGCTTCCCCGATGTTCTCCACGCTTCCCTGGCCGCTCTCCTCGTCTGAACGGCGGCGGTGCAGTTGTTTAGAGTAAGCTTCCCCACTCCTAATCTTCATACTGCTCGTGCTTACAGTCGTGGTGGTAGTGATGATAATATTTCAGAGAGGGAATGCTAGATGGCATTTTAATCTCAATAAATTGTATGAAGATTTGAGTACATGCTTTTGGGGGTTGGATTATGATGTATATGAACCCTAGGCTAAATTTGTACTGTTGTAGTGGTAGAATTTGATGTTCACCTACACTTTTACTCCAATCCATAGCCTCTGGATGGCAGTGTAATTAGTTGCAAAGAATAAATTATGTTTGAGTATTGCGAGTTCAGTAGACAGTGGTACACTCTGGGTACACACTGAAATATTTGAAAACTGCAAGTTCAGTAGATAGTTGAAGATTCTGAAATATTTCAGTACTGAAATTTCAGTACAGACCGGTTCACACTGAAATATTTGAGTAGTGCAATTTCAGTACACACGGGTAGACACTGAAATATTTCGGTACTACAAGTTCAGTACACAATTGTAGATTCTGAAATATTTCAGTAGTGCAGTTTTAGTACACATACGTAGCCACTGAAATATTTCAGTAGTGCACTTTCAGTAGAGACATGTAGACACTGAAATATTTCAGTAGTGCCTTGTCGGTGATCTCCCATTAAAATATTTAGGGCTTCCTAATGATTAAAAAAAACTAGACATAAGCACTGAAATAATTTTAGTAGGGATGTTGGCTTACTCATGTTGTCGTGTTGTATAGCCTTTTGCTTCACTTCCTGTAAGTGCTTCTTGCATGTGCTATGGACTACATTCTATTTACTCTCATCACAGCAGTGATTTTGCATCTTGCAAAGGTCTTATTAATTCAACATTGACTTCTATGAACTTTGTATTCAAATTGGTATCCTACAGTTGTTGTGACAGATTTCCTTGTCATCTTCAAATTACTATACTGTCATTTTTCCAATACCAAATGTATTCAATCTGAAATTTTCAATTACTTATATGCTACAGGTGGAAGCATGGATAGGTTGCTGAAGATGCTGGGCCTCACAATAAAAGTCCCTTGCTCAACCTCAACATCAGAAGTTGTTTTGCATTTCTAGTTGTGTCAGTATTTCATGTGATGTATTCGAAGACCAGAAGTTGTTATGCATTAGAAGTTCAATCAGATAATTGTAGTACCTGCAGTCTGTGATTTGTGTTATCTGTTTTGTATTCTGTTGTGTGTGCATGTATGTGTGGGATCAAAATCAAATACGGTTCTGATTCGTGTTTTCATGGCCTTGATGCTAAGTTAAGTACATGCTGGTCACACTGATCAGAGGGAAGGGGGGTGCTGGTGGGAGGCGGTAGTCAAATATTTTAGGGTTTTCTCGTCGTGAAAACCCTAGAAAATCAATAAAACGTCGAAAATCAATGGAACTTGTCATGAATGCTTCTCATGTTGGTACAATGGTGTAGAAAGAATTAAGGTCCATTTGAAGCATGTCGAGAAAAACCTGTCCTTCCAGACGGATCCTTACCTCCTACCCGAACGGCCTCCGGTGAAGGAGGTCAAGTTTTGGCCATCTTAAGAATGACACCAAATTTTTCCAGCGAGTGGGCATGGCCACCCCAGTGGTCCACAACGTGCGCACGTTGCGTCACCTCCAAGAAGTATTTTAAGCATTTTAGCGTTGCAAAAACCTTAGAAAATCCATACAAATGCCGACAACCTTACCAAACTAATCATGCTTGCTTCTCATGTTGATACAAAGATGTAGAAATTTTTTGGGTCCATTTACATCATGTCCGGCAAGTTTGTTTGTACGTGCTCTGTGTGTGTGAATGACATGTGGGATCCACATGTTAAAACCCCATAGGCAAAAAAGTGTGATTAATCAACTGCCCCTAGGAGTTTCGAACCAGGGGCATCAATATGTGATCGGGAGGGTGTAACCGCTGGGCTGATGCTGCATTTTGGACATAAATTACGCCCACTACTTTAAGAAATTTATTTACCTCAATGCTTCGTGTGTCTCTGAGAAGTGGGACCCATCTATCATTACTACCTGAAGCTGGGGTCCACGTGTCAGCAACAGGAATGGCGGCGCGCGGCAAACCGCATGAGGTGCACGACGCCACGACCCCACGCGTCCTCACTATGGAATGTGGAACGGCCGGGTAGGTGAGACAAATCATCCCCCTCGGCTCCTCGGTTACTCCAAGAGGCAGCAGCAGTCCTTTTCTTCCCAAAATCGGGTACAAAACCCTCGTCCTCTCCCACTCCAGCCATACCACCTCCCTCGCCCAAACCCTCCTCCCTTCCTCACCACCCTCCTCCCCTTCCTACACCTCCCTCCTCCTGCCGTCGACCGCCGATGAAGCGCGGGCGTGAAGATGCGGCGGACGAGCCAGAGGCAACCATCGGAGCAGAGCAGTCTGCTGCCGTGGCTGCCGCCGCGGTTGGAGCGGTTGAGTCCGCCGTAGCGGCGACGGCTGGTGGTGCAGCAACTGCTGTGCCTGCTCCCGCTGCCATCGCAACCGTTGAGCTACCCGTTGGCGAGCCTGTGCAGGAGAAGGGCAGGGAAGATCTGGATGAGGAGAAGGAAAGGCTTAAGCACGAGGTGCATGACCAAATCGAGGAGCTGTATGAGGAGAACACGATAAAGGAATGTGATGAAGATTTCAGGAAGGGCAGCGAGTTCGACGAGGATGCCATCGACGAGCTCTCTGAGATACTACTATGTTTTTATCAGATTTCTTTTTCTTTTAAGTACTCTGTTTTTTCATGGCATTGGGGTTTTTCTTGGTAAGTAGATGAGCATCAATTTCATATGGCCATGCTAGTTGTACGGTTGTAGGATTGTAGGGATCTAGCATAGATTTTCTTGTTGGATGTTGGTTTTTGAATCTGATTCATTTTCTGATTCCAATAGACAGAACAAAAAACCCCTAGTATTGCTAAAACAGAGATTCATTATGTGATTCCATCACGGCATGCTTTATTGATTAAGTAAGCACACTTACATCGTTCACAAGAGATACATTAATGAAAGAAGTGGGGTCATCAACCCAAATACAAGATAGATGATTCTCATAGCTATTTCTAGCGATCTCATGTGCGACACCATTGGCCTCCCGAGGACAGTGAGAAAATGTAGTAGTTCCTATCTCCACAACTAGATCAACACAATCAGCAAAAATAGGTGATCCTTCGTGCCACCATGTGTTACCTCCACTACAAGCTTGAACAACTTGTAAGCAATCTGATTCTGCCCAACATGTCCATCTTTGGTAGCATCTGTAGGCTATCATCAACTTGTAAGCCAATAGTATTGCTAAAACAGAGATTCATTATCTGATCCCATCACGACATGATTTACTGATTAAGTAAGCACACTTACATTGTTCACAAGAGATACAATAATGAAAGAAGTGGGGTCATCAACCCAAATACAAGATAGATGATTGTCATAGCTATTTCTAGCGATCTCATGTGCGACACCATTGGCCTCCCGAGGACAGTGAGAAAATGCAGCAGTTCCTATCTCCACAACTAGATCAACACAGTCAGCAAAAATAGGTGATCCTTCGTGCCACCATGTGTTACCTCCACTACAAGCTTGAACAACTTGTAAGCAATCCGATTCTGCAATAATTTGATGATAGTCTACAGATGCTACCAAAGATAGGCCTTCTTTCATTGCCACCTCCTCCATCAAGCAAGCAGATGATGCATTTGGAATATAAGGGCAAGAACCCGCAAGGAAGTTTCCATACTGATCTCTTAAAACAGGACCCGTCGACCCATCTCCTTCTTAACTTGATATGATGCATCTACATTCAGTTTAAATTGGTAAGATTCCGGTTTTGACCACTTGATTATTTCTTTGACACCCTTGTTTTGCATGACAACATTTCCTTTTCTGATTCCAATAGACAGAACAAAAACCCCCTTGTATTCCTAAAACTAAAATTCATTATCTGATTCCAATAAATAGAACAAAAAACCCCTAGTTTTGCATGACAACATTTCCTTTTCCGATTCCAGTACATAGAACAAAACCCCCCTTGTGTGTAACATGGAGGAGTATAATGAAGCCATTTTTCTGATTCCAATCAGAATTACACCTGTAACAAGTATCAAGTATCATTAAACCAAGCCGCATCATGAATTCTTTCATGTGTTAATTATGTACTTCTTGTGCACTAATCTATCAATGCAAGTATTCCACCGTCCATATTTATGCATGTTAATTTCTTTGGCTCAATTATGTATTTGCATATACGCCTTATTTCCAGCAAATAGATAGTTGTCATGTTACACATCTGTACTTTTCAAACATTCTAATTAAGAGCAATATAGCAGAATAGATTAGCTGAGTTCTTCTGTGTGTACTAATTCACAGCAGGATGATGAGGACGTGGACTATGGCATGGACAGCAGGCATAGCAAGCGCCGCTACACCCTGAGGCATCTGATTGCTTGCAAAATCAAGTACCGTTTCTTTGGCAAAGTTGGCTGCCCGTTCTGTTCCAAGGTGATCGATGGCGGCTTTGATGGCTTGATCCAGCATGCCATCGACACTGGCGATGGAACAGGTAGGAAGCATAAGGCCAGTAATCTAGCTAAACATGCGGCCTACGGACGGTTCCTCAAGATTGTCAAAGTCAATGAGCCCTACTACATCTCGCTGCGCCAGTGAAGAAGGGAAATAAGTGATGCGCTACTAGATTCCTGTTGCTGCCCCAGGACCGCCGTGTCCACTTATGTTATGTATGTTTCTTCGTTGTTCGACTCTATAACTTATGTCATGTGGTGTGTCTGAACTTATGCTGTGCGGTGGTTAATCTGCCGTTAATCTCAAGTGTTTGCTGCTACTCTGGTTAAGTGGTCTAAGTTGTTAATACTATTTTGCTGATGCATGTTAGCAACTCAAGTATCATACGGGGGTCTATGTTATGTTTGCTGTGTTATTTTGCCGTTTTACTATCGTACGGTGATGCATGCTAGGAACTCTACTACTATGACTATGGTAGTTATAGCTTGGCATGATTATGTTCAGTGTATAACTCAGGATGTTCCAGCCATATCTATGACCAATTATAACTCAACTATGCATGCATTAGTTTTTGCCAAAAGTAAAGCATGCAAATGATTGCCAATACTACCTATTGCCAATTCAAGCTTTGTACTGAGGATGCATTAGTTATTGCAATAAGTAGAGGATCCTCATGATTGCCAAAAGTACCTATTTCCACTTTCTGATAAGAACTGAACATGTATCAAATGATGCAAAAAGTAGAGCATGAGCATGAACATGTATCAATTGATGCTTCCTATTTGTGTTTGAATGGGCTCAACATAGCCGGTGATGGTTTAGGGTTTCTGCGTGACCGTGATGATAACTCAAGATGTCTAGGTATCTGCTTATCTTCCCCGCGTAACCGTAAGGAAGTTTTACTCCTACGAGGCAGGTGAAAAACTGCTCGATCTCCTCCTGACTTAGAGTGAAGCACGCGGGAGGGCAGTCATTTCCGATCTTCTTGGCCTTTTTGCCTTTGCGACGACTTTCCGTGTCCGTCGCCTCATCATCATTAGCGTGAAGCTCCTCCCTGATGCCCATTGATTTCAAGTCTGCCCTTGCTTTTGGCCCATCTTTGGTCCTCTCTGGCATGTTGAGCAGGGTACCAAGCAGACTCTCGCACACGTTCTTTGTGATATGCATGACATCAAGGCTGTGAGGCACACGGAGGATCTTCCAGTACGGCAAGTCCCAGAAAACCGACCTCGTTTTCTATACCTTCAGCAGCGGCTCTGGCGCCTTTCGCTTCTTTCCCGGCGGTGGGCACTCTTTCCAATTTTTCAACAGCTCGTCTATTTCCTCGCCGCTCCTCGTACGCGGGCGTCTTCGGGGTTCGGTTTCACCATCGAACAGATCCTTGCGTTTTCTCCATGAGTCATCATCGCGAAGCCACCTTCGATGTCCCATGAACACGGTTTTCGAAGACCCGGGATCTCTATCTAGCTGGCGATACGTTGTGTCATCCATGCACCTGACGCATGCACGAAATCCGTGGACCACCTGCCCCGCGACATATCCGTAACCGAGATAGTCTTGCACCGTCGTGAGCAGTGCGGCTCTCATTGGGAAATATTCTTATTCTGCGGCGTCCCACGTATTGGCTGGCGTTTTCCACAGCGTGTCTAACTCCTCTTTCAGCAGCCCCAGATACAGATTGATGTCGTTCCCCGGTTGTTTCGGCCCTTTAAGTAGCATACTCATATGAATGTACTTCCTCTTCATGCACTTCCAGGGGGGGAGGTTGTACATCCACACAAACACATGCCAGGTGCTATGTGTGCTTCTCTGGCTGCCAAACGGATTGACTCCATCGGTGCTCGCGCCCAGCACGATGTTCCTTGGATCGTCCCCAAAATCTGGGTATTCAAAGTTCAACGCTTGCCACTGGCTCGCATCCTTAGGGTGACTCAGCATCTTGTCTTTTTTATTTATCTCCGGATCATTTCCGTCATCTTCTCGCTTCTTCTCCTCCCTATCCGCGTGCCAACGCGGGAGCTTTGCTGCCTTAGGGTCCGCGAAATACCGTTGCAGACGAGGAGTGATCGGAAAGTACCACACCACTTTTCGAGGAGCTTTCTTCCTCTTCTTGTATCGAGTGACGCAGCACACCGGACATATGGTAGACTCCGCGTGCTCGTCCCGATAAATGATGCAATCGTTCATGCACACATGGTATTTCATGTGAGGTAAATCCAGAGGACACACGATTTTCTTTGCCTCCTCGAAACTGGTCAGGCACTTGCTCCCTTGGGAAGACGTTCGTGCCAGAATGACATGTTCTCGTCGAAGCATGCGTCGGTCATTTTGTGTTTTACCTTCATCTCCAGAGCCATGAGCGTTACTTTCAGGCGGGTATCCTCGGGCCTGCATCCTTCATACAATGGAGTAATCGCGTCTATCTCCAGTTGATCTAGCTTGGCTTTCTCTCGGGCGGCAGCTCTTGCGTTATTCGTCTGCTTGAGAAGCAGCTCTTGAATATGAGGGTCCTGCACCCAGCCCATCGATGGTCCATCGTCGTCTGCTCCGGCATCTTCATCTTCATGATCATGCCCTTCGTCTTGATCTTCCTCATCATCATGTCCGGCATCTTCTACATGATGACTGTGTACTGCATCACCGTCGTGATCATGTCCTGGAGATTCTTCGTCTTCTCGCCCGCCCTCGCCGCCGCGGTTGTCTTGCTGCCCTTCCTCATTTCTTGCCCGGCCCCCATGGATGACTTCATAGTCATCTTCATCACCTTGCCACCGATAGCCATCCATGAAACCATGCAAGAGCAGGTGGTCCCGCACCTGTTCAGAATCCGGGTCCGTAATAAGGCTCTTCAGCTTGCATCTTCGACACGGACATCTTATCTCCATCTCGTTCTTTTGAAGCATCTTGGGCTTCGCGGAGCTCAAAAACCTATTCACGATGCCTTCGGTCATCGTGCGGACCATGGTCGCCTGCGGGGTAGAGCAAAACGATATTTTAGAACCAAGAAAAAATTTGGCATGACTTTGCCTAAAAATAGGACCAAAAAGAATGCATAGTGCCAAATTCTTGCCGAAACGGAAATGAATCAACATTTCGGCAAAATATTGGCAACTATCGCATTTCAAATACCGGTACCTGCAAACACAAACATATGCAACACCACAAACATATGCAACACCACAAACATACGTAGATCTAGGCCATAAAAAGTGCATGTGCACGTTGTTGGAGGGAGAAAAAAGTAGATCTACAACATAATTAAAGAAAGCTTTCCCCTTACTTACCTATCAAAAAAAGGTAATTTAACCACTTAATTTGGGTGAATCTATGGTGCAAATGAGGTGAGGAGGAGGAGGCAGCTAAGACAAGCTTGGAGGAGGAGGTGGAGAGAATGAAGTGGGGAAAGTGAGTGTGGTAGGTGGCTGTCCAAAATATCTAGCTGGTCTCTGGTTACTAATGGCGCACCACCTAAAAATGCGCCATTAGTAACCCTGGTTACTAATGGCGCACCAGTTAGGGGTGCGCCATTACTAGTTTTGCAAATATATATATATATATATATATATATATATATATATATATATATATATATATATATATATATATATATAATTGTTAGTAGTGGCGCACCGTGGTTGTGGTGCGCCATTACTAGTTTGAACTAGTAATGGCGCACTTCACACATGTGCGCCATTACTAGTTTTGAAAAAAAAAGTAAAAAAAAATTGTTAGTAGTGGCGCACGGAGCGTGTGGTGAGCCATTAATAGTTAAAACTAGTAATGGCACACTATGCGCTGGTGCGCCATTAATAGTTTTGGAAAAAAAAATTGCTAGTAATGGCGCACCATGTGTCTGGTGCGCCATTAGTAATGAGGACACTAATGGCGCACCACATACATGGTGCGCCATTAATGTCCATATCAGCTATAGCCCTTTTCCTAGTAGTGATGCATTAGTTTTTGCCAAAAGTAAAGCATGTAAATGATTGCCAATACTACCTATTGCCAATTCAAGCTTTGTACTGAGGATGCATTAGTTATTGCAATAAGTAGAGGATCCTCATGATTGCCAAAAGTACCTATTTCCACTTTCTGATAAGAACTGAACATGTATCAAATGATGCTAAAAGTAGAGCATGAGCATGATCATGTATCAATTGATGCTACCTATTTGGGTTTGAATGGGCTCAACAAAACTGGTGATGGTTTAGGGTCTCTGCGTGACCGTGATGATAACGAAGACACTTGTTTGGCTATGGTCCTGCTGTCAAATTTAAGTTTTAGTTCTTTAAGACTTTTTGTTTTTGATGCTTCCTCGGGATCAACATTCTTCCTCGGGCGTCCACGTGCTCTCTTCCTTTTGAGGGAGTTGGGTGTACCGGTATCCTTTTGGGAGTTGGTTGTGTCGGGTTCGTTGGAACCATCAGGATCATTGATTAATTGTACGTCGTCTTCTGAACCCTTAGTTTGCACTGCTTGCTGGGCATCGTACACCTCCTTCTATAGAAGAGAGAGCGGTGTGTTAGTTGAAATCATTAGACATACGAAATAAATGAAAATATCCTAGATGTAGCGCTAACCGTAATGGGGATGTTATATGATTCGAGGCGAAGCGCGTTGCAATTTGAATGCAGTAAGGCTGTACATATTTTCCACCTGAAAATATCTATCTTTCCCTATATTTGATAACCGACAGTTATGTTAGCATAGCTTTCAAGCCAAACAAAGTTCAAATTTAATTTAGGCATTCAATGACCTGGTTAAAATTATCGGTCATTTTATCCCCGTTCCATGACAACATGTACTGTAGTGTCCGAATCGCACAGTAACTCCTGCAATATTTAGTTACAGATCAGTAATCTTATTCATGTAGGCAAAGAATAATTTAGGAGGCCGTGCATACTCGTCAGTCTGTTGTGGTATGTTCTCATAGCGTGCTTTGGTCCATTCGGCAAAATTGATGGGCTTAGCTGGTGATATCAACCCATTCTTGACAGCTTCATCGATGCCCAACTGAATCAACTCCACCTAGTGTACGACGAGTTATACATAGGGTTACAGTACTTTCGGAGGTCATGTGCCATGCAGATCAAAAGAGGCAGCAAGAGAACACTTACAAGAGAATCTTCCTTGGTCTTGTCACAATGATAATTCAAGGAGTTCAGAATCTGAATCTCTTCTTTGTCAAAATTAAACATCATTAGCATCCAGTGGTTTTGGTGTACATTAAGTGGGACATGCACCTACAGTAAAATTTGGGCTGGGGTGACAACCAAAATTTTTCATGTACAGTGCGTAAAGAAACTATGAAAGTGAGGAAAATGTGTACCTTTCGACGCCCTACAATTTTTTCTGCTACACGACCAACCCACGAGGCTCCACGTCCATCAGGAACCACTCCCTTCATTCGTAACAGCTTATCGGTTTCGTGAGGGGATATAATTGAGGTAATATCATTCTCGATTTGGCTAATGCAAGCATATGCCATAATAACCTGCCAAATTTTCATTCATACAATAATAAGACAGTAGTTGCAGTAATGATGTAGACTGGAGTACAAGGGGCTTACATCATCATAAATGTATTGGTTGCTCAAATTTCGCTTCAGTTTTTCAGCTGTGAGGGAAATGTCTCCGATTCTAGCTAGGTTGTATGTTCCGCAGATGAAAACGGCTGTCTCTATGTCCTCTTTCGTGAACTTGTAATCATTTTCAAAGACAAGCTTCATTGGAGTTAATCGTGGTTCCTCATTGTTTTGCGTCACATGTCTTGCAGTTGGTGTAGTCGAAGTCCCTGCCGTGCATTCGCTAACCCTAGGAGTTGCTGTCAAGGATGAATTGCACACATTGACTTGTTCCTACAATGAAAAAAGGTCGTTCATCATTAGTTTGTTACTTTTAGCTAATAACGTGTTGGGCCATAATGATCACCTGCACGCCTGCTTTCTGTGACACTGATTGTCGGCTGCTTGTAAATTGGTATTTTAATTCCTGTAACATTGGAAACAATAATGAATATGAAGGAACATATTCAAACAAAATATAAAATGCATAGTATGACATAAATGGAGCTCCCTCCTTAAGTCTTTAATTTTGTCCTCGGCCTTCGACAACCTAGGATTACTGCCAGTTTTACTCTTTATGTCGCTCAAGTCTTCACTCATCGTGATGTATTTGGCATCAAATATGTGCTCAATTTCCATTAACTTCCTGCCTACCTTCTTTTCATGATCAGAAAAACATGCATTCATGGCTTCAAATATCATGTCCATCTGTGTAAACAAAATAAAAGCCCGTTGATAACAATAGCTAAATGATTGAGGTTCGATGTCACCTTTTTGTGATATTGCAAAAACAAATCGTCTTTGGAGCGCATACTTGCTGGCTACTAAGTTGTTGTCCTTGTGATTGTGCTCGATACGAATCATGTTCATCCACATGTTCATAATTTTTTCTTGGTGGATTATTTGAATTCTCTGACGATCGTTGAGGAGCACAAATTTCCATGACAACCTTTTTTTATAATAAAGAATGAATAATTACTAGCAACTAAAAAATCGGTTATAGAAAGTTCAATTGTAGATAGGTACCAGCCCGTTTTGAAGACCGCATTTCTCGTAAGCATCGCTTCTTAAAGTAGCCAAGATTTCGTCCCATCGTGCGAGCAATGGAGGGGGTCTACAAGGATACATCAATCGTCCACTACGCACGTGCTCCCAGTACCAAAACTACAAAATAAATTAGTTCATCACCATACAGATATGCAACAGAACAATAATTACATTACAGGTGATGGAAATATGCCCTAGAGGCAATAATAAAGTTGTTATTATTTTATATTTCCTTGTTCATGATAAAGGTTTATTATTCATGCTAGAATTGTATTGACTAGAAACTTAAATACATGTGTGAATAGATAAACAAATACCGTGTCCCTAGTGAGCCTCTACTAGACTAGCTCGTTGATCAAAGATGGTTAAGGTTTCCTAACCATAGACATGAGTTGTCATTTGATAACGGGATCACATCATTAGGAGAATGATGTGATGGACAAGACCCATCTTTAGCTTAGCATATGATCGTTCAGTTTATTGCTATCGCTTTCTTAATGTCAAATACATGTTCCTTCGACCATGAGATCATGCAACTCCTGGATTCCGGAGGAATACCTTGTGTGCTATCAAACGTCACAACTTAACTGGGTGATCATAAAGATGCTCTACAGGTATCTTCGAATGTGTCTGTTGAGTTGGCATGGATCGAGACTGGGATTTGTCACTCCGTATGATGGAGAGGTATCTCTGGGCCCTCTCGGTAATACACATCATAATAAGCTTGCAAGCAAAAGACTAAGGAGTTAGTTACGAGGTGATGTATTATGGAACGAGTAAAGAGACTTGCTGGGAACGAGATTGAACTAGGTATGGAGATACCAACGATCGAATCTCGGGCAAGTAACATACCGACAGACAAAGTGAATTGTGTATGTTGTCATAACGGTTCGACCGATAAAGATCTTCGTGGAATATGTAGGAACCAATATGGGCATCTAGGTCCCGCTATTGGTTATTGACCGGAGAGTCGTCTCGGTCATGTCTACATCATTCTCGAACCCGTAGGGTCCGCACGCTTAATGTTCGTTGACAATATAGTGTTATATGAGTTATATGAATTGGTGACCGAATGTTGTTCCGAGTCCCAGATGAGATCACGGACATGACGAGGAGCTCCGGAATGGTCTGGAGGTAAAGATTGATATATAGGACGATGCTATTTGGACACCAGAAGAGTTTCGGGAGGTACCGGGTAGTCATCGGATCACCGGAAGGGGTTCCGGGAAGCCCCGAGAGGCTATATGGGCTTAATGGGCCAAAGGGGGGGGGGACATACCAGCCCACAAGGGGTTGGTGCGCCCCTCTCCCTGGCCGCCGGCCCTAGGGGAAGGAAAGGGGGAGGGTTGGCCCCTCCTGCCTTTCCCTCCTCATGAGAGAGAGGAAAGGGGGGCGCCACCTCCCCCTGCCTTCCTCCCGTGCGCCTAGAAGGAAAGGGGGGGCGCGGCAGGGCAGGGGCCAAGGGTGGCCGCCGGCCCCCTTGGCGGCGCCCTGGCTGCCTCCTCTCCTCCCCCCACACCTATATATACATGAGGAGGGGCCACCACACAACAGATCACAATCTCTTAGCCGTGTGGGGCGCCCCCCTCCCCGGTTACACCCTTGGTCATATTTTTGTAGTGCTTAGGCGAAGCCCTGTGGAGATAGTTGCATCACCACCGTCACCACGCCGTCGTGCTGCCGGAACTCATCCACTACTTCGCCCGTCTTGCTGGATCAAGAAGGCGAGGACGTTACCGAGCTGAACGTGTGCTGAACGCGGAGGTGCCGTACGTTCGGTACTTGGTCGGTTGGATCGCGAAGGTGTTCGACTACATCAACCGCATTGTCTAAACGCTTCCGCTAACGGTCTACGAGGGTACGTAGAAACACTCTCCCCTCTCGTAGCTATGCATCTCCATGGATAGATCTTGCGTGTGCGTAGAATTTTTTTTGTTTTCCATGCAACGTTCCCCAGCAGTGGCATCATGAGCCAGGTCTATGCGTAGATGATATGCACGAGTAGAACACACAGAGTTATGGGCGGTGATGTTCATACTGCTTACCACCAATGTCTTATTTTGATTTGGCAGCATTGTGGGATGAAGCCGCCCGGACCAACCTTACTTGTCCACGTACATGAGACCGGTTCCACCGACTGACATGCAACTTGTTTTGCATAAAGGTGGCTGGCGGGTGTCTGTTTCTCCTACTTTAGTTGAATCGAATTTGACTACGGCCGGTCCTTGAAGAAGGTTAAAATAGCAAACTTGATAAGTCACCGTTGTGGTTGTTTTTGCGTAGGTAAGAACGATTCTTGCTAGAAACCCGTAGCAGCCACGTAAAACTTACAACAACAAAGTAGAGGACGTATAACCAGTTTTTGCAGGGTATGCTGTGATGTGATATGGTCAAGCCATGATGTGATATACGTTGTTGTATGAGATGATCATGTTTTGTAATTTATCGACAACTGGCAGGAGCCTTATGGTTGTCTCTTAATTATTGTATGAAATGCAAGCGCCATGTAATTGCTTTACTTTATTGCTATGCGTTAGCAATAGTTGTAGAAGCAATAGTTGGCGAGACGACCACAACGCAACGATGGAGATCAAGGTGTCGAGCCGGTGATGATGGAGATCATGACGATGCTTTGGAGATGGAGATCAAAAGCACAAGATGATGATGGCCATATCATGTCACATATTTTGATTGCATGTGATGTTTATCCTTTATGCATCTTATTTTGCTTAGAACGACGGTAGCATTATAAGATGATCCCTTCACTAAATTTCAAGATAAAAGTGTTCTCCCCGAGTATGCACCATTGCTAAAGTTCGTCGTTTCGAAGCACCTCGTGATGATTGGGTGTGATAGATTCTACGTTCACATACAACGGGCATAAGCCAGTTTTACACAGGCAGAATACTTGGGTTAAACTTGACGAGCCTAGCATGTACAGACATGGTCTCGGAACACTGGAGACCGAAAGGTCGAACATGAGTCATATAGTAGATATGATCAACATGGAGATGTTCACCATTGATGACTATCCTATCTCACGTGATGATCGGACACGGGTTAGTTGATTTGGATCATGTATCACTTAGATAACTTGAGGGATGTTAATTTAAGTGGGAGTTCATTAGTAATTTGATTAATTGAACTTAATTTATCATGAACTTAGTCTTGATAGTTTTTGCATATCTATGTTGTAGATCAATGGCCCGTGCTACCGTTCCCTTGAATTTTAATGCGTTCCTAGAGAAAGCTAAGTTGAAAGATGATGGTAGCAACTACACGGACTGGGTCCGTAACTTGAGGATTATCCTCATTGCTGCACAGAAGAATTATGTTGTTGATGCACTGCTAGATGATTAACCTGTTGCAGGAGCTGAAGCAGACGTTATGAACGCCTGGCAGGCTTGATCTGATGACTACTTGATAGTTCAGTGTGCCATGCTTTACGGCCTAGAACCGGGACTACAAAAGAGTTTTGAACGCCAAGGAGCATATGAGATGTTCCAAGATCTGAAATTGATATTTCAACCTAATGCCCGGGTTGAGAGATATGAAGTCTCCAACAACTTCTTTAGCTGTAAGATGGAGGAGAACAGTTCTGTCAGTGAGCACATATTCAGAATGTCTGGGTACCACAACCACTTGACTTGGATGGGAATTGATCTTCCGGTTGAGAGTGTTATTGACAGAGTTCTTCAGTCACTGCCACCAAGCTATAAAGGCTTCGTGATGAACTATAATATGCAAGGGATGGAGAAAACAATTCCCGAGCTCTTCGCGATGCTGAAATCGGCAGAGGTAGAAATCAAGAAGGAGCATCAAGTGTTGATGGTTAACAAGACCACTAGTTTCAAAAAAAGGGCAAGGGAAAGAAGGGGAACTTCAAGAAGAACGGCAAGCAAGTTGCCGCTCCCACGAAGAAACCCAAAGCTGGACCCAAGCCTGAAACTGAGTGCTTCTACTACAAAGGGACTGGTCACTGGAAGCGGAACTGCCCCAAGTATTTGGCGGATAAGAAGGATGGCAAAGTGAACAAAGGTATATTTGATATACATGTTATTGATGTGTTCCTTACTAATGCTCGCAGTAGCGCTTGGCTATTTGATACTGGTTCGGTTGCTCATATTTGTAACTCGAAATAGGAGCTACGGAATAAGCTAAGATTGGCTAAGGACGAGGTGACGATGCACGTCGGGAATGGTTCCAAGGTTGTTGTGATCGCCGTCGGCATCCTGCCTCTACATCCACCTTCGGGATTAGTTTTAGACCTCAATAATTGTTATTTGGTGCCAGCGTTGAGCATGAACATTATATCTGGATCTTGTTTATTGCGAGATGATTATTCATTTAAGTCAGAGAATAATGGTTGTTCTATTTATATGAGTAACATCTTTTATGGTCACGCACCTTTTGTGAATGTTCTATTCTTGTTGAATCTCGATCGTAGTGATACACATATTCATAATATTGATGCCAAAAGATGCAAAGTTGATAATGATAGTGCAACATACTTGTGGCACTGCCATTTAGGTCATATTGGTGTAAAGCGCATGAAGAAACTCCATGCGGATGGACTTTTAGAATCTCTTGATTATGAATCATTTGATACTTGCGAACCATGCCTCATTGGCAAGATGACTAAAACTCCGTTCTCTGGAACAATGGAGTGAGCTAATGATTTATTGGAAATAATACATACGGATGTATGCGGTCCGATGAATGTTTAAGCACGCGGCGGGTATCATTATTTTCTAACCTTCACAGATGATTTGAGTAGGTATGGGTATATCTACTTGATGAAAGACAAGTCTGAAACATTTGAAAAGTTCAAAGAATTTCAGAGTGAAGTAGAGAATCATCGTAACAAGAAAATAATGTTTCTACGATCTGATCACGAAGGTGAATATTTGAGTTACGACTTTGGCCTTCATTTAAGAAAATGTGGAATTGTTTCACAACTCACGCCACCTGGAACACCACAGTGTAATGGTGTGTCCGAACGTCGTAACCGTACTTTATTAGATATGGTGCGTTCTATGATGTCTCTTACCGATTTGCCACTATCATTTTGGGGTTATGCATTAGAGACAGCTGCATTCACGTTAAATAGGGCACCGTCTAAATCCGTTGAGACGACACCGTATAAACTATGGTTTGGCAAGAAACCTAAGCTGTCGTTTCTTAAAGTTTGGGATGCGACGCTTATGTGAAAAAGCTTTAGCTTGATAAGCTCGATCCCAAAGCGGAGAAGTGCGTCTTCATAGGATACCCTAAAAAAACAATTGGGTACACCTTCTACCACAGATCCGAAGGCAAGATCTTTGTTGCCAAGAATGGGTCCTTTCTAGAGAAGGAGTTTCTCTCGAAAGAAGTGAGTGGGAGGAAAGTATAACTTGATGAGGTAATTGTACCTTCTCCCTAATTGGAAAGTAGCTCATCAGAGAAAACCGTTCCCGTGATGCCTACAGCAACCAGAGAGGAAGATAATGATAAAGATCATGAAACTTCAGATCAAGTTACTACTGAACCTCGTAGGTCGACTAGAGTACGTTTTGCACCAGAGTGGTACGGTAATCCCATCCTGGAAGTTATATTGTTAGACAACGACGAACCTACGAAATATGAAGAAGCTATGATGAGCCCGGATTCCGACAAATGGCTTGAGGCCATGAAATCTGAGATTGGATCCATGTATGAGAACAAAGTATGGACTTTGGTGGACTTGCCCGATGATCGGCAAGCCATTGAGAATAAATGGATCTTTAAGAGGAAGACAGATGCCGATGGTAATATCACTGTCTACAAAGCTCGACTTGTCGCAAAAGCTTTTCGACAAGTTCAAGGGGTTGACTACGATGAGACTTTCTCACCCGTAGCGATGCTTAAGTTTGTCCGAATCATGTTAGCAATTGCCGCATTTTATGATTATGAAATCTGGCAAATGGACGTCAAAACTGCATTCCTTAATGGATTTCTTAAAGAAGAGTTGTATATGATGCAACCAGAAGGTTTTTTCGATCCTAAGGGTACTAACAAAGTGTGCAAGCTCCAGCAATCCATCTATGGACTGGTGCAAGCATCTCGGAGTTGGAATATACGCTTTGATGAGGTGATCAAAGCATATGGTTTTGTACAAACTTACGGTGAAGCCTGTATTTACAAGAAAGTGAGTGGGAGCTATGTTGCATTTCTAATATTATATGTGGATGACATATTGTTGATTGGAAATGATATAGAATTTATGGATGGAATAAAAGGATACTTGAATAAGAGTTTTTCAATGAAAGACCTCGATGAAGCTGCTTATATATTGGGCATCAAGATCTATTGGGATAGATCGAGACGCTTAATAGGACTTTCACAAAGCACATACCTTGACAAAGTTTAGAAGAAGTTCAAAAAGGACCAGTCAAAGAAAGGGTTCTTGCCTGTGTTGTAAGGTGTGAAATTGAGTCAGACTCAATGCCCGACCACGGCAGAAGATATATAGAAAATGAAAGTCATTCCCTATGCCTCAGCCATAGGTTCTATTATGTATGTCATGCTATGTACCAGACCTGATGTGTGCCTTGCCATAAGTTTGGCAGAGAGGTACCAAAGTAATCCAGGTGTGGATCACTGGACAGCGGTCAAGAATATCCTAAAGTACCTGAAAAGGACCAAGGACATGTTTCTCGTTTATGGAGGTGACGAAGAGCTCGTCGTAAAGGGTTACGTCGATGCTAGCTTCGACCCTGATCCAGATGACTCTAAGTCGCAAACCGCATACATATTTATATTGAATGGTGGAGCTGTTAGTTGGTGCAGTTCCAAGCAGAGCATCATGGCGGGATCTACGTGTGAAGCGGAGTACATCGCTGCTTCAGAAGCAGCGCATGAAGGAGTCTGGATGAAGGAGTTCATATCCAATCTGGGTGTAATACCTAGTGCATCGGGTCCAATGACAATCTTTTGTCACAACACTGGAGCAATTGCCATAGCCAAGGAGCCCAGGTTTCACAAGAAGACCAAACACACCAAGAGACGCTTCAACTCCATTCGTGAATATGTCCAGGATGGAGACATAGAAATTTGCAAAGTACACACGGATCTGAATGTGGCAGACCCGTTGACTAAACCTCTTCCGCGAGCAAAACATGATCAGCACCAAGACTCCATGGGTGTTAGATTCATTACTATGTAATCTAGATTATTGACTCTAGTGCAACTGGGAGACTGATAGAAATATGCCCTAGAGGCAATAATAAAGTTGTTATTATTTTATATTTCCTTGTTCATGATAAAGGTTTATTATTCATGCTAGAATTGTATTGATCGGAAACTTAAATACATGTGTGAATACATAAACAAATACCGTCTCCCTAGTGAACCTCTACTAGACTAGCTCGTTGATCAAAGATGGTTAAGGTTTCCTAACCATAGATATGAGTTGTCATTTGATAACGGGATCACATCATTAGGAGAATGATGTGATGGACAAGACCCATCCGTTAGCTTAGCATATGATCGTTCAGTTTATTGCTATCGCTTTCTTAATGTCAAACACATGTTCCTTCGACCATGAGATCATGCAACTCCCGGATACCGGAGGAATACCTTGTGTGCTATCAAACATCACAACGTAACTAGGTGATCATAAAGATGCTCTACAGGTATCTCCGAAGGTGTCTGTTGAGTTGGCATGGATCGAGACTGTGATTTGTCACTCTGTATGACGGAGAGGTATCTCTGGGCCCTCTCGGTAACACACATCATAATAAGCTTGCAAGCAAAAGACTAAGGAGTTAGTTACGAGGTGATGTATTATGGAACGAGTAAAGAGACTTGCCAGTAACGAGATTGAACTAGGTATGAAGATACCGACGATTGAATCTCGGGCAAGTAACATACCGACAGACAAAGAGAATTGCGTATGTTGTCATAACGGTTTGACCAATAAAAATCTTCGTGGAATATGTAGGAACCAATATGGGCATCCAGGTCCCGCTATTGGTTATTGACCGGAGAGTCGTCTCGGTCATGTCTCCATCATTCTCGAACCCGTAGGGTCCGCACGCTTAACGTTCGTTGACGATATAGTGTTATATGAGTTATATGAATTGGTGACCAAATGTTGGTCGGTGTCCCGGATGAGATCACGGACATGACGAGGAGCTCCGGAATGGTCCGGAGGTAAAGATTGATATATAGGACGATGCTATTTGGACACCGGAAGAGTTTCGGGTGGTACCGGGTGTCGGGGCCGGATTTCGGGGACACAAAAATCCCAGAAATTAACTCCTTGTGTCATCACCAGCCCAGGATTACCGTTACTGGTGGACACGTCCTTGTTACAGATTACCAAGCAATTACAAGAATTGGATACAAGTCCATAAAGGTCTAATGATACAACGATGATATCTGGTGACGGGTGACGGAAGCGACTTGTGGTTCTCCAACGTCGATGGGGCTCCATTCCCACAGGAACGGCTGACCTAGATAATTCCTATCCCGCGTGGCTGCCATCCTAGGCTCCGCACAGACATCGCTGTGGTACTCCCCGTAGAACTCCTGACCTGGCCAAGTAAATAGCCAGGGACAAGAATGTGAGTACGTTTGAATGTACTCGCAAACATGATGTACAAAAGATATACCGAATGCATATGCTCATGATGGATTAAATGCTATGCTCATGCTGACTGAAAATTTAAAGATGGCATGATAACAATAATAGGGTGCAGAAAAATAAATATAACATGTTAGTGACAAATGCAAAAAAAAAAGACATAATATAACATGTTAGTCATAAAACAAGGAAAGCTACGCAGAAAGAATATAAGAGAAATGCCAATCGGGTATCCACAAGAGTATTGGTGTGACATACTGCCTGAGAACTCGAGGGACGCCATGAAGAGGTCTTGAAAAGAAATTCCAATCGGGTGTCCACAAGAGGAGTGGCGTGATAGACCACCTGAGAACTCGAGGAACGCCATGGAGAGGTCTTGAAAAGAAATGTCAATCGGGTTTCCACAAGAGTAGTGGCGTGATAGACCGCCTGATAACTCGAGGGACGCCACGGAGAGGTCTTGAAAAGAAATGCCAATTAGGCGTCCACAAGAGTAGTGGCGTGATAGACCGCCTGAGAACTCGAGGGACGCCACGGAGAGGTCTTGAAAAGAAATGCCAATCGGGTGTCCACAAGAGTAGTGGCGTGATAGACCGCTTGAGAACTCGAGGGACGCCACGGAGAGGTCTTGAAAAGAAATGCCAGTCGGGTGTCAAAAGGTGACGCCACGGTCGGTCTTGAAAATGAAACCGAATGCCCGGGGTAGTCTAGCTAGCCCCTGAGACACTCAGGAAAATAAAATAAGAGAAACGGGTTAGTCCACAATAATATGCATAACCACAATAATATTAATATGCATAGCAAAATATTCATGGTAGCATCAGGGTGACAATAATTATCCTGTAAAATAATTCAGGCACATTTTAATTATTTCCTCCAGAGACCGACACTAAGACCGGCACTTGATCAACCCAGACTGTAGTCCTTAACCGCGGACACGGCTATTCGAATAGGTATAACTCTGCAGAGGGTGTACTCTTTACCCACAAGTAAAGGATTTCTTTAGCCAACACCGAGACGCTGGCTAATTCCCATTATGGCCTTCGGGTTGAAAACACACCTAACCAGCACACACCAGATTAACTTTCCTGATGCCAGGAAACACCCAAGGCACCGTTCCAGAAAATCTCTAAGTCGGGGAGACTCCAATCTCGATTAGCATGGGATCACTATTCCTACGCGCGGATTACAAGGGGTGCCCCCCTCTCGGCTACAACCGGAAACACCCATGCCCCCTGACCCAATGACAGGATTTAGTCCACCATCGTGGAAACCCTCATCGTAGCCCTCTATGTGGTGTGTGCACGGAAAGGGGTTAACAACTTACTAAACCGTACCCTACCTGTGGCAGGGACAAGTGGCAGCACAAAACAAGTATGGGGGTTACCGGAACAAGACTCGATCTATGGTTGACTCAGGAGGTTACATTTTCCTGCAGTGGTTAGCAAAATATATTCCTTGGTGATACCCAACAGCATCACCACCCAGCATGTCCCAACATGCCCTCACTGATCATTCTCGTCGCAACGAGGTTTCAGTCTCACGGTCACTTTTCTCGTGACTGTTTCTTTCCAGCAGATTAGTCCGGACCAGCATAGGTATATGGGAATAACCATACTCAGTCATACCTCATTTTAAATGAAGACAACATATTATCAAGGGACCATGCATGCATAACTAGCCATATGCAAGTTTTATTGGAAAATCAACATATTCATAATTCCACTATTCATGCAAATAATCAACCATGCATCCACCATATCAAGTGTTCAAAATGCTTGCCTTAAGCATGCAGAATCATTGGGTGCACTCCAAAAGTTTGAGAATTTTATCTTCCCTGCATTTCCTATTTTCAAAAATATTTGAATTACAACATAGAGCTAAAACAGTGCTAAAAAGTGTTTCCAATATTTTTGAAATAAATACTAAAATAAACTAGATGAAAAGTGAGAAATAACAGAAAAGGAATAAATTTATTTGGAGTCCAGATGATTTACTTAGAGGATTTCTAAGTTGAAAAGAATAAAGAAAAGGACTATTTAAGAGATCCAGTGGACATAAAGCTAAGTAAAAAAAATGTTCACCCTAGCTGGAATAATAGTGCAAGATTTTAGAAGTATGTAGAAATTGAATAATCAGATTTGGATTGGAAATGGATTCTGTAAAATTAATTGAAAGACTGCTAAAAAAGAAAAGGAAAATGAGCACAGGAGCGCCCTGAGCGCGATTTAGATGGACGGCGCCACTGGGCCGAGCCCAGCCGTTCGGCTGCGCGGAGGCGGAGACATCAAAGGTGTCCTCGCGGGAGTATGTTTTCCCCGTGCAAAGGCGATCCCAGCGGAGCCCGTCTCCACTTACTGACAGATCGGCGCAGCGCTGGGTCACTGAGAGTGGGTCCCACGGCCCCACCAATCAGGTTTGACTGGTCAGCCGCCCACGCCTTCTCCTGGCCGAACAGAGGCGGCACTCCAGCGATGCTCACCGGCGAATGGCATCGCCGTTCAGAGAACCGAGACCACCTGCAAGCTCAGGGAGTCGAGGCGGTCTTGTGGGTACCCTCCTTGGTCGCCGTAGTGGACGGAGTCGCCGACGACAAGCTTCCCGGTGGACGGCGGCGTCGGGTGGAAGGGGCCTTTCACCTACGGTGCTACTCCAGTGGAATTGAAAGCGGGGATGGATTCGTGGGTGCTTCAGAAGTCTATTGGTGAAAGAAAATGGGGAAGGGAGGAACTGGAGAGGTGGGAACCATCGAGGAGGTGGTGGTGGCAGTGGTTGCCGGAGACGAGGGAGACGGCCACCTCGACTTGATTAGCTGCTCGGGGTAGCTTCCAGAGGAGTGAGGAGAGGTGCTTGATGGATAGGCAGCCTCGGGGTGGGGTTTTATAGCGCGGGCGAGGCGGTTTCGTGGCTTCTAGAGAAAGCCATGGTGGCGGCGGCCATTACTATGCCGGAGAAGTGGGTTTGGGCGGCGGCCAGGGTCAGCGAGGCCGATAGGAGGTCGGTGGGGAGCTGGCGAGCTGCGGATAGGCACGGCCATTGGCCATTAAGACGAGACGGCACTGACAGAGACGTGGCGGAGTTGGGTTCGTCGGGCGGCGGTCTTGGTCGCTGGGGACGGCGGTGGCCGGCGCTAGCAGACAAGGGAATGTGTCGGTGAGGCTCAGGGTGGATCAGATGATCCAGGGAAAGGCTAGGGCGAGCAGGGAAGGCAGCAGAGGTGCAGCAGCAGCTTGATGCCAACAGCGGCAGTTCGGGTGCTCTGGCCACGCTCTGGACATGCCCCTGGTGTGCTCGACGAAATGCCATTGGCATCTATAGGGACCCAAATGAGCCATAAATTAACAGGATGGTGTTTCTAGGTATGAGAGGGGTGACGGATTTGATGGTTCGGCCAAACGACCAAATGCTCAATGTAGTTTGGGAGGGGACAAAATTTCTGTCATGCACACAACCTGCTTGACAAAATGTTGAGGTGACCTAGGTGATTTTGTTGGATGTGAAACTTGGCAGGATGATGCCTCTTTGGATGATAGAAATGGTGGTGCAGTTGTTTTGACAAAAAGAAAAACTTTTCAATGCAAGTTTTAGAGAAATTCAGTTCTGGACAGAAACTACAGAAGAGTATTTGGTGGACTCCCTAGATGCAAATGGAGCTGATCTTCCGGACTTAAGTGTTTGGTTGGAAGGACTATAAGATGGCCAAGTTTCAGAATTTTTGAATCAAGGAAAATTGGGGTTGTAGTTATAACCTAGAAAATGGACAGAATTGAAAAGAGGTTGTTTCACTCAAAACTTTCAAAAGACCAAGATGGGTTCTTGCATAAAAGTGATATGTAGGCATCACATGACCTCTCATAATTTTTGTGGGTTTTTGAAAGAATTATTTAAAATGGTTGTAGTGCAACAAAGGCATTTAAAGTATTGAAATAGCTATTAAAGGAATTGTTTTTGGGCAATTTTTATTATGAAAATAATTCCTAGTGTTATTAAACTGTAAATGAAATGGTTTAAGAAAACTACCAGAGCCACAATATTAACTCCCAAAATTTCTATATGGAGGGAAGAATTTTGAAAGTCAGAAACAGAAAAGGCTCTAAAAGTATTAAAGGACCTGTTATAAATCAAAATTTTATTTCTGGCCTAATTTTACTTAATAAAAATATGATTAAATTATTGGGGTGTTACACCGGGTAGTCATCGGATCACCGGAAGGGGTTCCGGGAAGCCCCGGGAGGCTATATGGGCTTAATGGGCCAAAGGGGGGAACATATCAGCCCACAAGGGGTTGCTGCGCCCCTCTCCCTGGCCGCCGGCCTTAGGGGAAGGAAAGGGGGAGGGTTGGCCCCTCCTGCCTTTCCCTCCTCGTGAGAGAAAGGAAAGGGGGGGGCACCACCTCCCCCTGCCTTCCTCTCGTGCGCCTAGAAGGAAAGGGAGGGCACAACAGGGCAGGGGCCAAGGGTGGCCGCCGGCCCCCTTGGGGGCGCCCTGGCTGCCTCCTCTCCTCCCCCCACACCTATATATACATGAGGAGGGGGCGCCACACAACAGATGAGAATCTCTTAGCCGTGTGCGGCGCCCCCCCCTCCCCGGTTACACCCTCGGTCATATTTTCGTAGTGCTTAGGCGAAGCCCGGCGGAGATAGTTGCATCACCACTGTCACCACGCCATCATGCTGCCCGAACTCATCCACTACTTCGCCATTCTTGCTGGATCAAGAAGGCGAGGACGTCACCGAGCTGAACGTGTGCTGAACGCGAAGGTGTCATACGTTCGGTACTTGGACGGTTGGATTGCGAAGGTGTTCGACTAGATCAACCGCATTGTCTAAACGCTTTTGCTACCGGTCTACGAGGGTACATAGACACACTCTCCCCTCTCATAGCTATGCATCTCCATGGATAGATCTTGTGTGTGCGTAGAAATTTTTTTGTTTTCCATGCAACGTTCACCAAGAACGGGATGTTAAGTAGTGATCTAGCACTAACCTAGAGCAGAATTAGATTTCCTTCTAGATTAACTTGATCTAGATGTGTAAACTTGTGAATGGACTTGAACAAGTGATTAAGTGTGAAACATCCCCAGTTAAATTTCCGAAGGTTTTCAAGATCTTTAACAAGGTTGAGAAATTTCTAGTCCACGTAATGTTGTGCTGTTGGTGCTAGAACAACTCCAACTGCGTACAGAATGAACCGTCTCAGGAAATCGTCGTCTGGGGCTTTGTAAGTTTGGATCGCCTTTTCAAGGTCACAAATCAAAATTTGCCCGTTGTTTGCATAGGCGGTAAACAATTGTGGGTCGGTTTCCCTTTGCAGATGTGGCTCTACATCCTCCCCTTCTATCGGAATGCCAAATATACAGTGCATGTCCTCTTTTGTTATAGGAATTGGTGTTTTACCGATGGTAATGGATTGCGTGTCACTATCGATGCTCTTGGCTAGTCTTACCAACATTATGCGTCGTAGATTCACTTCATGCATCTAGGTTAGACCGCCAAGACTGGTTTCTGATATGATGTACTTTTTGTGGTCTGGTGACAACAGTTTCATGGTTTTCGCGAACCTTGTGTGTGAGCATGCTAACTTCATACGACCATGCTTTTCTTCGAGTTCCTGGTACATGAAGTATGTTTAGGTAAAGATTGTACACAAACAACCAATTACTTACCGCATCGGTAGTTTCGGAGATGGGCTTTTCTCCATTATGAATACTTGTATCTGAAACTGACATTGCTGACTCGTATGCAATGATATAAACCCGGTCAATTAATCTGAACAAAAGATTGAAAAATGTATAACAAAATTAGCAGTCAACTAATTTTAACAAAATTAACTGGGTCAATTAACATATGATCCACTTATGAGTTTAAGCACACAACCTATTTGGTCGTGCATAAAATAAGCACAGTTTAACAAGGGTATCCAATTGCTTAACCACGTGAAGTTGTTCAAAACCTATGAGGGTTCAACTACTAAAAGAGCGGCTGACAACGATTAAAAAGAGCTACGATCAGGTAATACCTTCTCTCAGAGACGGCGGCGCCGAGTTGATGGCGACGGATAGTGCGTCGCAAACTATAAGTGCCGCTATAGCGCGGTCGACGGCAGCAAGGATAAACGGCGCATTCACGCGAGGAGGAGGCAACGAGAAGAACACTGAAGTCCGACCCCTCAGATCACATTGGCGGTGGGTGGTGAGCGGTGGCCGGCGACTCCTGTATTCTGTGTGAGCCCGGCGTCTCCGATCTGATCTTGCAGCGGTCGTGGGAGGTGCGGATGGCCTGGGTGGTTAGAATGAGGACCTGTAATCGCGGGATTTAGGGAGGGGTGGGCCGCGTGAGTTATGTGAGATTTGAATAATATCACAATGATATCCAAAAAATTCTAGAAAATCTTGTCCTTATTTTTTAAGTATTAAAAATGGTTTTTTCGTGTCGCATATGCCCGAAAAAAGCCATATGCCACAAAACTTGCAAAAAATGTTGAAAATAGTCCACACTTGGCGTAATAATCTACAAATGACCGAAAAAATGCCGCTTGTGATGAAACTTTCAAAATTTGTTGAAGATGGTTCAAACTTGGCAAGTAGCCCTAACATGGCCATGACTTGTCACCCTGAAATGTTGGGTTGGTTTCATACAGGTGAGCAACCCAGCTAGTGCTTTTGGGGTGGTGATAGGCTATCCCTGAAATGCGCGTCTCGGAGATCCTACTTGCGTATACATCAACTAATGATCCCAAATTTTCTGCATGGCATCCCATGACCACATAGAGCATGCATGCATAATGCTTTTCATGTTGGGCAAAATTTTGAATGTTTTCCCATCTACGGAACTAAAATGACCAGTAAACGGCTCACGGGAGGTCTACCCCCCCCCCCCCCCACACACACACACACACAAACATCCATCCAAAGGGGTAGCACATGATCCCTTCCACTATGTTTTTCTTAGGGTGGACCTAGTTGACACACCGGATATAGGTGGAGCGTTGGTCTACACTGGATTCCCTCCCGTAGCATCGATCCGGTCCATCCGCTGGCTCGGCCGACAAACTTCGTGCCACATTGTCCACTTTCTTAAGCAACCACATCATGAAGGGTGTGGTCTGCACACAAGTTATTTTCATGGCCTCCCATCACCAAATCAAGCAGGCATGCACAATGGTTTTTAGTCAGGTCTACTTAACCCTTTCTATGGATTTTTTTCGGTAAAAAATGACCGAAAAAATGCCACATGTGACGAAACTTGCAAAATTTGTTGAAGATGGTTCAAACTTGGGAAGTATCCCTAACATGGCCATGACTTGTCACCCTGAAATGTTGGGTTGGTTTCATACAGGTGAGCAACCCAGCTAGTGCTTTCGGGGTGGCGACAGGCCATCCCCGAAATGCGCGTCTCAGAGATACTACTTGTGTATACATCCACTAATGATCCCAAATTATCTGCATGGCATCCCATGACCACATAAAGCATGCATGCATAATGCTTTTCATGTTGGGGAATTTTTTGAATGTTTTCCCATTTACGGAACAAAAATGACCAGTAAATGGCTCACGAGAGGTCTACCCCCCCCCCCCCACCACACACACAGACATCCATCCAAAGGGGTAGCACATGATCCCTTCCACTATGTTTGTCTTAGGGTGGACCTAGTTGACACACGGGACATAGGTGTAGCATTGGTCTATAGTGGATTCCCTCCCATACCATCGATCCGGTCCATCCGCTGGCTCGGCCGACAAACTTCATGCCACATTGTCCACTTAACCCTTTGTATGGATTGTTTTTTGGGTAAAAAATGACCAAAAAAATGTCGCATGTGACAAAACTTGCAAAATTTGTTGAAGATGGTTCAAACTTGGCGTGTAACAACTAACAATGTTATGCAACCAATGTGTACCTAACGTTTGGCACGCAACAAACCAAGTAGTCACTAATTGCACCAAACATATCTCGTAATTATCTTTTCCGTGACAAACGGGGCAACAAGCACATGCTAAGTTGGCAGTTGAGATTCTCCTCCTTTAGGTATCCTAACCAGCAACCAACAAATCTCCTCACCCTCGTTCATCCAGATTTCGCCATCTTCAAAGCTTTCTGCATCGCCGCCCCTCTCTCTTACGTGCGCTTCTCCGGTGATCTTCCAAGGCATTGTTTTGGGCCGCTCTGCTTCGACCGACAATGGCCACAGAGATGAACGCGGTAGGTGTTTCAAGTACAGAATTAGTCAGATCTGATTTCAATAAGCCCATAACTGTATGATACTAGTGATGATGTGCTCGTTCTCGAATCGTAGTTGGACATCTGTTTCGACACCAAGGGTTTGTACACCAGTGACAATGATCCAAAGAATTCTTTCGCTGTCACCCTGCGCCATGGATTTGCTAACAGGATAGTAAGTTCCATTCTCAAATTTTCATATAAGCTTTACTACTCCCTCTGCCCAAAAATTGTTGTATTAGAATTGTATATATACGAACGTACGCACTCACATTTTAACATCCGTGTGTAGGCAAATCTTAGACAACGATTTTTGCGATGGAGGTAGTACTATTTTTCTTATCAATTGTTTGCATTGTTTACCGCAGAAAGAGTTATATTGCATGTAGATTAGTTAATTCACCAAATGGTTTTGTATGTGCATGTAAATTAAAAACTTGTAGGGGCTTTTATGATATTTTTGTTCTGAACTATAGTAAACTACTCTTCTACCTTTTTATTCGTGGCATAATTCCATATTTTGACTGGACCAGCCCCTTGTATTACTATGTAGATTATATGTATTGACTCTTGTAAATGTGCTACTCAGGTTATCCCCTGCTACAGCAGATACAGTTTCATGAATAAATTCAGAATTCCGATAGGCCACAATGGGAATTTTCATGCAAGGTTCGCTACCACAGAGGGTTTGAATTCCCATGTGACATTACCAACGAAAATGGGTTGACAATTATTTCTGGAAATTCTTGGAAGGAATTTGTTAGAGTGTACACACTTTGTGTGGGCCAGGAAATTACGTTCAATTTGGTCAACTCTCATCTACCAACTAGCCTTGTCACTACTGGAAATCTACCTATCATTCATCCAAGTACGACAAATTGTTGTTCCTTCAAGTTCACTTTGTACTATTACTGTAACACATACCATAGGTTCTAAATTTAATTGTGTGTGATTTAATATTGTAGCATACTACCAATTGTCCAATGAGAAAAGATATATTATTGACAATATCGCTGTCACTGAGGGAACACATTTCAATTGGAGTATGATGGAGCTTGTTGTTCGCCAAGTGATGAACCTTGACATGTTAGTCGAGCATCAGGATGCTGGAAACTACGACGAAGGAAGAGCGTATGGATTTCTCCATACCTTGACATGTTAGTCGAGCATCAGGATGCTGGAAACTACGACGAAGGAAGAGCGTATGGATTTCTCCATACCTTGACATGGTCAAATTGCAAAAAGAACTTTGGGGTAACCATATTCTTCTTCCTTTACTTTCTGTCATTTCAGTACATTGTACTGTAGAACAATAATTTACAAATTAGGTAACATAACAAACATGTTATTCAAACAGAAACTGCCTCAATGTGTTGTGCCCCAAGACATGGCAGAATATGGTGCCATAACCATTGTTTGTTATCCAAATACTAGGGTGTCCAGCACATACACCATCTCTGATATTGACGGATGTGTCTGCGTCAACAAATGGCACGAGCTCATGATGAAGGAAAAACTCATGGTGATAGGAGAAAAGGTGATGATGTCGCTGTACCTGGGAAATCATGGGATTTATATGTTTGTTTCCCATGTTCCAGATGTGCCTCTCGAGTAGTTACAGCACAACATAGTGTGGAAAAATAATTTGCGGTCTTTATAAATCCTTGTTGTAATGTGCGACTTTACTACATCATCATCATCGTACTATTTGTGTTCGTGCACAACGTAGCGTGGTACACTTGTTATGATTGCAACCTATGGGACATAATTCCGCCACATGCTGACTTCGTCGGGGTGCCATTCGTGACCCGCCTGACAAGTACCATGGTTGATCGCCATGTCATGGTATGTTATACTTACTGTAGTAATTTGATGATATGCTTTATTGTTATACTTACCAATGCAAATTATCTGTATGTAGAATCCGATGAGATATGCATAGTGTAGAATCCAATGATATGCATAGTGTAGAATCCGATTACATGCTTACTTAGTGTAGAGTCCAACGATATGCTTAGTGAATCCGATGATATGCTTAGTGTAGAGTACTCTAATGATATGATGTGTAGAAGCTAGCCGATGATATGCTTTAGTGTAGAGTGCAATGACATGCTTAATTAGTGTAGAGTCCAATGACATGCTTACTGTCCGATCGATGATATGCTTTAGTGTGTAGCTAGAGTCCAATGATATATATATGCTTACTGTAGAATCCGATCGATGATATGCTTTAGTGTAGCTAGAGTCCAATGATATATATGCTTAGTGTAGAATCCAAGGAACTGTTAATAGTGTAGAATCCATACTTATTAGTACAATTCATGCTTAGTAGAATTGTAGTACTGTCTTTTGATAGTGTAGAAATCTATACTTAGTAGAAATATATTTGCAAGAATATGTGCGAGGCTACTTATTAATTGATATGTTTTTCTTATTCAGAAATTGCCAAAGAGCCTATCTGTGAGTTGTAGTATCGAGCCTGATGAAGAAGGCTCTACTGGAATACGCCTTACCGCAAGGGGCTACGTCACCACCTGTGCGTATGGCATGGACACGGACGGTCGCACACACTTAAGCTCGGTTGGGTGGAAGAGCTTCCTCGTTGGCAAGAATCTTCATGTTGGACAGGCCATCCTAATTACTATCAGGAACACCGACCGCCAAGGCTAGAGGATGATGATCGTCATCAATATCATCTAGAACTATATATGTGTGTGGCTGCTGAACCATATATATGCAACTATTTGACTACCTAGTAGACTGCTTATCAACTATTATTAGTTCGCCATATGAGATCTATCCATGCATGTTGACTATATATGAGTACCTATAATGTTTGTGAGATTGTGGTTATATTAAATCTGGTATTGTGGTTAATGATATTGTCATATGAGTCCCTAGTATTTGTGAAATTGCAGTTTATTGAAACGGTACTGTTCTACAATATAGATAGCAGAAAACAAATGTTGAACGATACAGCAAATCAGTTTTCAGATTTATTTGTTCATTCCATTTGCTTTCAAATGAGCTTTTCCTTGGTCTGGTCATACAAGGCATTAAGCACACATGACATTGCGTATACAGAAGCTGACTGAAATAATGTAATAACAACTTCTAACGATTGTTGATCAACAGGTAAACAAATCCCACAACAATTATTGAAAGATAAAATCCCGCGGCCATTAGATTTGCCTGCTTCTTCTGATTGATCAAATGCCTTAGGTTCTTGTTGATCTTCTTCAATTCCACCTTGAGTTCCGCATCCCCCATCGTCGGAGCAACATTAGCATAGCCCTTATTATCCACCGCCGATGGCAGATCTACCTCTTAGGTTGCCCCGTGCCTAAAATCAATTAAACCATCCGTTTGAAGCCTCTTAATGTATTCATCCAGCCACTCAAAATGCTTGCATGTATTCAGCTTCTGAGAAATGGAAGAGAAACCCTAAATCCCAAATATGAGGAAATAACAAGAAATCTGAGGGCAGAATTCAAAGCAAAAAGCCATGAAAGAACATAGATTTAACCTTCCCTGCTTCTGGTTTGCTCTCGCATTTCACAAATTCCCGCCCATAGTTTCCATTCTTCTCCGATGTAGTTGTCAAACGCTTCAGTGGCGCGATGCGTGGGCACTCGGGGTATCTGGTCATCGGCACTGCACCATACCGCGACCATGAGGACGGAGAGGCCGAACTGGACATGGACATCTCTCGTCTCTCGCCGTCCGCTGGCGATGGCAGGCTTCGTCGCCGGAGAAGAAGAACAATTTGGTAGGGCAAGGAAAGGGAGGCAATGGTGGGCCGCGGGTTGGCACGGGCACGGCGATGGCTCGGGCTGCTGTGATATGTGGTGGGTCCCGCGGTTAGTGGGCATGTTTTGGAAGCCCCCAACAGATCGCGCTCGTTCAATAAAAAAAATCATGCATCGGAGCGCATTACTTCGAAATAACTAATTAACCCTACAATCACGGATATATACCTTTCCATTGTAGCGCATATCTACCCTATCTTAACCGCCTCCATCTACTTTGTTTCTCCTCACATAGCCATCGCTGGGATCGCGCCATCGCTTCTCAGTTGTCCACGCCGACGCCGGATTAAAGAGGTCTCCTCCACGGCTCCTCCCATCTTCGCTTGCAGTGTTGATTCTTTTTTCCATTGATTCGACCAAGAAGTCATTTCCGATGAGATTAGAAAAGCCAGCTTGTGCCATAGTTGAGTAGTTCTGGTGTTGTGGTACTCTTTGTAAGATTCAAGGTGGATGCCAATATAATTGGAGTACAGGATGTCATGCAAGAGCTTTTTGATTGATAGTTTGTAGTAGTTCATCGTACGAACTGGTTATGGATATATTTTCTCAGTGGAGTAACTTTAGTAGACCTTTGAGATATGTGGTATTGTTAGGAAATATTTGGATGAGGTTGTGGATACAGTTTTGCTAATGCACATGTATATACATCTAAGTCCTATGTCATTGATTTTACGTGGACATTAGTGAAGAAAATTTCTTTTACTTTTTTCTTTCTTTCATAGTTTGATTTAGTCACTTAGATGTGCCTTACATAGATGAGTTTGTTGATAGCATATTACGAATATGAAGGACATGACATATGAGGTTTGCATGAAAAACAGCAGTCAGTTTGTCTCACTTACCATACTATGTGTATATCTGTTGCTATAGGGACCATGGTCTCAGAGGCGCATAACAACCATGTGGAGTACGACAAGTCTTTGCGTGAAGCGTGCCAGGAGATCGACTTGAAGGTGCAAAAGGATCGTGATGAGGTAGAAAAGAAACTCAAACAAGAACGTTCATACGCGGACAGGATGATAAAGGAGGAGCGTGAGGAGTTTTCCCGTAAGATGACGAAGATGTGTGATGATATTGAAGAAAAGTGTAAGCGAGACCGTGAGGACATGGAAAAGAAGTTTTTTCTTGCCTACAAGGACATGCATCAAACGTTGCAAAAGGACTGGAAGCTTGTGGACAGTATTATACGGACAGAGCGAGTCGGGATGGATGCCTATGTGTTGCAGGCACGTGCGGATATGGACAGTAAGCTTGTACATGAGCGGTCGGACATGGATTATAAGGCCATGCTGGAGAAGGTCCGCTTGGAAGGACAGATGTTGGAAGACCGTGCGATCTTACGGTCACAACTTCAATGCCACAGTAATCCACCCCGACAACATGTCTTCAATTCTCCCTTTGTAAGTATCTCGCACCGATTCTATATATTCAGGACCTAGATATTTTATGATACAAACATCTTAATTTTTTGGCTAACCTTATGTCGGCGATTCATATGTAGGCTAAGCATCATGAGATGGCACAATCCCCATTCACTCAAGACCTTGCGATAGAGTCACCCGTTCAATGCCACATCACTCCACCCCAACAACATATCTTCAATTCTCCCCTTGTAAGTACCTCGCAACGATGCTATACATTCATAGCCAAGATATGGTATGACCTTTTAAAACTTGTGTGTAAACCCACTGTCGGCAATTCATATGCAGGATAAGAATCCTGAGATGGCACAGTCCCCAGTCACTCCACATGAAGGATACATTCCACATAACAAGGTGACAACGTCTGAGATGGCACAATCCCCAGTCACTCCACACGAGGGATACATTCCACAAAAGAAGGTAACAACGCTGCAATGTTGCTATGCACATAAAAAAATATGTTTGCCCCTTTACTCATTGAATGTATTAACTCTGATGTGAGATACTAGGTGCTGGTCATGGAAGTTTTTGTGCACAGGGATGATGAGATGTCACATGTCCCGAGATCATACTTTGATGAAAGACCAGCAGAAGTCAGAATTACTGAACCAGGCAAAGTGACCTACGATGTCGTTATGCGTGAAATGAGAACTACTATTGGTTGCAAAATGGGAGCAGAATTGTACTACTTCTTACCCGGGTCCGTGTGGAAGCTGCCAGAAGGAATGGTCTTGATTGCAGGACCAGATGATGTAGCAAAAATGCTTTCTGATCTGAATGGCAGCAAGACATGTCACTTGTACATTGTGTACAGTAGAACTACGGGTCGTTTTCCCGAGGATGACAGTGATCCAGAGGTTAAAATTGTACATGTTATATGCATCTAGTCTATGGCTACATCATTTTTGAGTTGTTCCTAATACCATTCCTATGCTTTTTTACAGGAAGTGCGAATCCGAGAAAAGGAGGGCCTTGATAGAGAGTTGGCGGAGAAAGAACATGAAGAACTTCAGTTGTATGGTCACATTAATGTTAAGCAGAAAAAGATTGAAGAACATGGGTCGTCGCCAAGCCCGACGCAATCTCCAATGTGCAAACACAAGAGGTCACTGGATTTTGGCAGCCGAGAAGATCATATATAGTAGGCTCAATGGTTTTTCAACCAGTCTTAGCTTCAAACCAAGATTATTTTCTTTCAAACAAAGATTTGTTTTTTGTTTCACACTATGTTCGCAATTTTGGAACAATTTATTCAAGACAAAGGTCTTTGAACAAGAATGTATCGAGAATTATGCATGTGTTTTATGACCAACCATACAGTTGTTTCTGAGTTGTTTGTGAGATGGCCTTGCATCTAAACAAGTTTGCCCATCACAACGGTGTAAAAATCCTATATGTTGTCTTTATTGAAACTGTTTTTCCGTGCCTCCATCTACACGTGCGTAATCCTTATACCCTACAAAATCCATACAACGTCGAAAAACAATTTCCAGTTGGCATGGATGCTTGTCATGTTGGAACAAGGGTGTAGAAAAAAAATTGGGTCCATTTGAAGCATGCCGACAAAATCCGTCCTTCCTGACGGACCATTCCCTGTCTACCCGAACGGTCTTCGATGAAGAAGGTCCAATTTTTTTTATCTTCACTTTGACACCAAATTTTTCCAGCAAGTGGGCAAGGACACCCCAGTGGGCCAGGCAAAATTTGATCTAATTCGGAGAATGTTAAATTTTTTCGTGCAAGACGGTGAAAATGTTTTGAAACCGTCATTTTATGTGACCCGCAGAACGTGAAAATTCCTGCCGCAAAATCGTCCTAGGGATCCGTGCAGTCGGACTAGATCCGTTCCAAGATCAGTATGGCATCGGGAGCACAGTCTATAAGCAGGCGGATCCCCCCACCAAGCGCGTCACGCCGTACTCCCACGCGCGCGCGTCGTCGTATCCCATGCGCGCCCGTCGTCACCTAGGCGAGGCGTACCGACAGTTCAACTTTATGCGCGCACGATCCCAGGTCGATCCTCTCCACCGAGCGATCGCCGGGCCTGCATGCCTGCAGATCCGCCTCGAGTTGTGGGCCTGCTCCCTTTTCTGGGACAGCATGCAATATGGGCCTATTTTTGTCTCATTGAGTCAAAATTTCCACCAGTAAATCGAAATATTCTACTCGACAATAACAAGAGCTCCATGCTAGCCCTTATTCATGTTCGAACACTAGTAGAAAACATGGCTTTGGTTGAGGCCAGGTAAGGGCATTAATCCCGGTTCACTCACGAACCGGGACCAAAGGTTGCATCAGTCCTGGTTCGTGAGGCCAGGGCGCCGGCCGGGCCTCGGGGGCCATTGGTCCCGGTTCGCCTAACACTTTTGGTCCCGGTTCCTGACATGAACCGGGACCAATGGGCCTCGCTCCTGGCCCAGCACCTTTAGTCCCGGTTGGTGGCTGGAACCGGGACCAAAGGTCAGTCTTCTGTCCCGGTTCTAGCCACCAACCGGGACTAAAGAGAAGCCTATATATACCCCTACCCGCTCACTGCTCTGTTCGCTCACTGCTCTATTTTTTTGGCCGGCCGTGGGAGAGGTGTGTGTTGCTCTAGCTCACCTCCTATGCACATGAGGTATTCGATGAAATGCCCGAGCCACACTTAAGCTTTCTCCTCTCCTAGCTCCTTGTCCAAGCTCCATTTTCCTCAAGATTTGTCTAGGTTTGCCGGTCCGTCCTGTCCCATGCCCATCCTCACCGCCGTCGATCGCCCACGCCGATCTCGTCGCCGGCACCACCGTGGTGAGCCTCAGTAATAACATTTGATCACTACTGTACTTTGGTTTTAATGTGATGATGAACTTCTATTAATTTGGTCACTTCTCTATTCATGATGTTCTGTAATGGTTTTTGACACACTTAATTATATATAATGCACGCAGATGAACCGGCAATGGATGTACGGTGACAGACGCACCTCCGAGTACATTAAGGGCGTGCATAATTTTCTCAAAGTGGCTGAGGCAAACAAGCAGAATGGTTTTATGTGTTGTCCATGCCCTATCTGTGGGAATACAAAGTCTTACTATAACTCGAAAACCCTTCACATTCACCTGCTTGAGAAGGGTTTCATGCCACACTATAATGTTTGGACCAAGCACGGAGAAAGAGGGGTTATGATGGAAGATAACGAAGAAGAAGAGGATGATGATAACTATCCGCCCCCTGAATACGGTGATGCTGCAATGGGGGAAGCTGAAGATCAAGAGGAACCAGACGATGTGCCCGATGATGATCTTCGCCGGGTCATTGTTGATGCATAGAGATAATGCCAAAGTGAAAGGGATAAGTTTAACTTCGATCGCATGTTAGAGGATCACAAAAAAAGGTTGTACCCAAATTGCAAAGATGGCAACACAAAGCTCGGTACCACACTGGAATTGCTGCAATGGAAGGCAGACAATGGTGTATCTGACAACGGATTTGAGAAGCTAATGAAAATATTGAAGAAGAAGCTTCCAAAGGATAACGCATTGCCTGAAAGTACGTACGGAGCAAAGAAGGTTCTATGCCCTCTAGGATTGGAGGTGCAGAAGATACATGCATGCCCTAATGACTGCATCCTCTACCGCGGTGCGTACGAGGATTTGAATGCATGCCCGGTATGTGGTGCATTGCGGTATAAGATCAGACGAGATGACCCTGGTGATGTTGAGGGCGAGCGCCCCAGGAAGAGGATTCCTGCCAAGTTGATGTGGTATGCTCCTATAATACCATGGTTGAAACGTCTGTTCAGAAACAAAGAGCATGCCAAGTTGATGCGATGGCACAAAGAGGGCCATAAGAAAGACGGGAAGTTGAGAGCACCCGCTGACGGGTCGCAGTGGAGAAAAATCAAGAGAGCGTGGGGGGACTTTGCAGGTGATGCAAGGAACGTATGGTTTGGTTTAAGCACGGATGGCATTAATCCTTTTGGGGAGCAGAGCAGCAATCATAGCACCTGGCCCGTGACTCTATGTATCTATAACCTTCCTCCTTGGTTGTGCATGAAGCGGAAGTTCATTATGATGCCAGTGCTCATCCAGGGCCATAAGCAACCTGGCAACAACATTGATGTGTACCTAAGACCATTAGTTGAAGAACTTTTACAGCTGTGGAATGGAAAAGGTGTACGTGTGTGGGATGAGCACGACCAGGAGGAATTTGACCTACATGCGTTGCTATTTGTAACCATCAATGATTGGCCTGCTCTCAGTAACCTTTCCGGATAGACAAACAAGGGATACCACGCATGCACGCACTGTTTAGATGACACCGAAAATATATATTTGGACAAATGCAGGAAGAATGTGTACATGGGACATCGTCGATTTCTTTCGACCAACCATCAATGTCGAAAGAAAGGCAAGCATTTCAAAGGCGAGGCAGATCACCGGAAGAAGCCCGCCGTTCGTACTGGTGATCACATACTTGCTATGGTCAATGATTTACAAGTAATCTTTGGAAAGGGTCCCGGCGGACTATCTGTTCAGAATGACGCTGAGGGACGCGCACCCTTGTGGAAGAAGAAATCTATATTTTGGGACCTACCCTATTGGAAAGACCTAGAGGTCCGCTCTGCAATCGATGTGATGCACGTGACAAAGAATCTTTGCGTGAACCTGCAAGGCTTCTTGGGCATGTATGGGAAGACAAAAGATACACCAGAGGCACGGGAGGACCAGCAACGTGTGCACGAAAAAGACGGCATGCCTCCAAAGCATTATGAAGGTCCTGCCAGCTATGCTCTTACCAAAGAAGAGAAGGAAATCTTCTTTGAATGCCTACTTAGTCTGAAGGTCCCGTCTGGCTTCTCATCGAATATAAAGGGAATAATAAATATGGCAGAGAAAAATTTCCAGAACCTAAAGTCTCATGACTGCCACGTGATTATGACGCAACTGCTTCCGGTTGCATTGAGGGGGCTTCTACCGGAAAACGTTCGATTAGCCATTGTGAAGCTATGCGCATTCCTCAATGCAATCTCTCAGAAGGTAATCGATTCAGAAATCATACCAAGGTTAAGGAGTGATTTGGTGCAATGTCTTGTCAGTTTTGAGCTGGTGTACCCACCATCCTTCTTCAATATGATGACGCACGTCCTAGTTCATCTAGTCGACGAGATTGCCATTCTGGGCCCTGTATTTCTACACAATATGTTCCCCTTTGAGAGGTTCATGGGATCTTAAAGAAATATGTTCGTAACCGTGCTAGGCCAGAAGGAAGCATCTCCACGGGCCATCAAATAGAGGAGGTCATTGGGTTTTGTGTTGTCTTCATTCCTGGCCTTAAGAAGATTGGTCTCCCTCAATCGCGGTATGAGGGGAGACTGACTGGAAAAGGCACGCTAGGAGCGGACTCAATAATATGTACGAACGGGCATTCTTGGTCTCAAGCACACTACACAGTTCTATAGAATTCTACCTTGGTGACCCCGTATGTCAACGAACACAAGAATATTCTGCGCTCCAAACACCCGGAGCAGTGTGACGACTGGATTACATGTGAACACATCAGGACTTTCGGCAGTTGGTTGCAAACACATCTCATGGGTGACAACACTGTTGCAGATGAGCTGTACTCATTGGCCAAGGGACCATCTTCCATTGTATTGACTTACAAAGGGTACGAGATAAATGGGAATACATTTTACACGATCGCCCAAGATCAAAAGAGCACCAACCAAAACAGTGGTGTCCGCTTTGATGCAGGCAACCAACAGGGGAAAGGAAACATATTATGGTTACATAGTGGACATATGGGAACTTGACTATGGACATGATTTTAAGGTCCCTTTGTTTCAGTGCAAATGGGTCAATCTGTTAGGAAGCGGGGCACAGGTAGACCCGCTGTACGGAATGACAACAGTGGATCTCAACAATCTTGGGTACACAAATGAACCATTCGTCCTAGCCAATGATGTGGCGCAGGTTTTCTATGTGAAGGACATGTCTACCAAACCGAGAACAAGAAAAGATAAGGAAGCGAATACATCATACGATGAGCCAAAGCACCCTGCTAAACAATGAAGATTATCCATGGTTACGGCGCAATAAGCAAGGGACACACGCGAATAAAAAGTGAAGACTTTCTCTCCACAACTATTCTGATGATGCCTTTGATCTAGAATATCACTGCAGTTACATGTCAAGAAATGAAATGCCTTTTGTAACAGATGAGTTTTCGTCCGAAACCCTGATACTTCAAAAGAGATTGTCCATTTTGTACACGAAGTGCATCTAGTTTTTGCCGGAACCCTCTTAACTTTTTAGCACATGCTATGTGGGTGAAATGATGATGCCATGCCAACTTTCAACCTTTTCAGAGTTCATTTGTAGTGCTTTTCAATTTCAGGGTCATTTAGCTCAAAAAAATCAGTAAATGCATGAAAAATACCAAATGAAGTCAGAAAGGGTTGAAAATTTATGATGTGGCTTTGAATGGTGCATTTTGAACACACAAAAAGTCTGGAGTTCAAATCAGTTCAAAAAAATGAAATCCCTTTGTAACAGATGAGTTTTCGTCCGAAACCCTGATACTTCGAAAGAGATTGCCCATTTTATACACGAAGTGCATCCAGTTTTTGCCGTAACCCTCTCAACTTTTTAGCACATACTATGTGGGTGAAATGATGATACCATGACAACTTTCAACCTTCTTAGAGTTCATTTGTAGTGCTTTTCAATTTCAGGATCATTTAGCTCAAAGAATAAACTAATAGCAAAGAGAATAAACTAGAAAACTTTTATAAAACCCTAATAGCAAAAAAGAATCAATTAAAATATTCTGTTATGATCAACTAAAACAAAACTATAATATTCTTTAATAGCAAAAAGAATCAAGTAAAAAGCTTTTATAAACCTCTAGTATTTTTGAAACTAAATTATATAAAATTTATGCAACTAAAATTATCAAAGTATTTTTTGTTCAAAACTTTATAGCAAAAAAGATTTTCATAAGAATTTTTTGTTCAAAACTTTAATAGCAAACTAAAATAACAAAATCTGTTTTTGATTAAAACACCCATTTAAAATAACCTAAAAATTACCAAATAGAATATAATGATAAAACACACTAATATTAAATAGCAGGAAAAAGAATCACTCAAAAATCTATTTTTAAAGTAAAGTTATTGACAAACTAGTGATTCACACAAATTTCAAAGAATTCAAATTTAAACTATTCAGATTTGAAAACTAATGGCACTAACAGAAAGTTTATAATTTTTGTGACCTAAAGCAAAAAGAATCACTCAAAAACTCTAAGTATTTAGCTGTAAGTAGAAACAAAAGAAAATAAATAAAGCAAAAAAACAAAAATACTGGAAAAAAATTAAAAAAATGAGGCCTACTGGGCCACCACGGCCTCCATACGACTAGAAACCCAACCCGCTAGTTGGGCCAGGATGCAGGCCCACAGCAGGCCAAGTAGGCCCACAGGCAGAGAGACACATTTAGGCCCGTAGGCCTGCATAAGAGAGGAGCTCGAAAGGGGTGGCGCAGGAGCGCTTATAAACCACTATCGGCGCCCCTCAGCTAGCAAGGTGGGACTAAACATCCACCCGCCCGATGCCGTGCCAGCCGCAGCCCTTTCGTCCCGGTTGGTGGCACCAATCGGGACGAATGCCCCCCTTTCGTCCCGGTTGGTGGCACCAACCAGGACCAATGCGCCCCTTTAGTCCCGGTTCGTTTCACCAACCGGGACCAAAGGTCTCTGCTTCCCGCCCTTTGGGCTGATGAAAACTGACCTTTGGTCTCGGTTGGTGTCATGAACCGGGACTAATGGGGGGCATTGGTCCCGGTTGGTGCCACCAACCGGGACTAAAGGCTTTGCTATATAAGCCGACACTTAGCGTTTTCCAATCTCAGTTCTTCTTCCCCCCGACGTCGCGCCGAACACCATGACGCCGCCAGGCTGCCGGACCGCGCCCTCGCCCTCGCCGACGCCCTCAAGCCCGGACCTCCTCGCGCACCCTCCTCCCTGTCGCCGCGTGCACCCCCGAGCCCATTCCTCGTCGTCGCCGGCCTTCAACTCCATCGACGCGCTCCCTGCCCCGACGCTGGCGCCACTCCCCGCGCCCCTACCCTGCCCCGACGCCGCCCCCTGTAAGCCCCCCTTCCCCCGCGCTGTCGCCCCTGCTCTGCTTGCCGCGCCGTGCCCCTGCTCTGCTTGTCGCGCCGCCACCGCCGCCCCGGCCTTCTCTGCCTTTTTTTTTTGTTCATACATTTTTTTTATCCATTGATGTATGTACGTATGGATGCTGTATGTATGTATATGCAGATGTATGGATGATCCATGGATATGTATGCATTGATGTATTTTTTTTGTTCATAGAAATTTTTTGTCCATTGATGTATGCTTTTTTTTGTTCATAGAAAGTTTTTATATATGAGCAATGATGATCCATAGAAAGTTTTTATATATGCATTGATATAGAGCAATGATGATCCATAGAAAGTTTTTATATATGCATTATATATAAGCAATGATGTTCATAGAATGTTTTTTGTTCATAGAACTTTTTTTTGTTCATAGAAAGTTTTTATATATGATCCATGGATATATGAGCAATGATGTATGCATTGATATATGAGCAATGATGTTCATAGAAAGTTTTTTGTTCATAGAAGAAAGTTTTTTGTTCATATATGGATGGATGGATGGATGGATGTGTATAGATTTTTTTTTATGTTCATAGAAATTTTTATGCTCATAGATTTTTTTTTTCATATATATATAGATGGATGGATTGATGTATGTATATATGGATGGATGGATGGATTGATGATATATAGATGATTTTCCTTATGGTGATATAGGGGGGATGTCGACCAACCCCCTCTCGCCCGACCATCTCTTGAGTCCACCCAAACCGGGACTGAAAGAGCGTTGTCGAGGCCACCCCAAATCCTAGAAGCGTTGTCGAGGCCACCCAAATTTACCAAGTTAAATGAGTTAAAAGAGTGTTGTCGAGGCCACCCCAAACCCTAGAAGAGTTGTCGAGGCCACCCAAATTTACCAAGTTAAAAGAGCATTGTCAAGGCCACCCCAAACCCTAGAAGCGTTGTCGAGGCCACCCAAATTTACCAAGTTAAAAGTTACTAATTTACTCCCGGCCCGCTCGCCCGACCAACTCTCGAGGCCACCCAAACCCTAGAAGAAAGAGCGTTGTCGATCTACCCCCTCCCTGTATAGCGATTATTTTTTGCAAAGTGTCCTCTCCTGAAAGTATAACCCCGGCCCGATAACTTTGACATGAGGGGGAACCTCGGACATGCATGAGAGAGGCGGTCCGCAACTAATCCATTGCTCATATATGCATATGATTCCTTGTCGTGATTAGCTAGGTCTATGTTTGCCACTAATCCATCACTCATGTTTGTATATTGCCATGTTGTAATATTTGCAGAAACTATGGAAAGAGACTTAGAAAAAGAACAGTTGTTGGGGGATATAATCCTCGCCGGTGCTGATCCCTTGTCGTTTCTCAACGACACCGATGGTCAGGAAGGAGAGGATGACGGCTCCGGTAATCCAACAATGGAGGAGGAAGGAGATCATGACGGCTCCGGTGACCGAATGGCGGAGGAAGGAGATCATGTTGACGGCTCCGGTGACCGAACGGAGGAGGGAGCTGTTGCAAAGTCCGGTGAGGTATATATATGAATTAAGCCTGTGCTGACTTGATGCATTAATTGTTTTGGTATGTACATATATTAACGCTTCTTTCTTCTTTCAGTCCTCCGGATCGAGCCAAACTTCCATAAGGAGACGAGGCCCGAAGAAAAGGTTGCGCTAGGATGAAAGGTTCACGATCACAGAAGTGGCGAAAGATGGCCAACCGATTGCTCCCAAGCGGACCAAGGACGTATTTGTACATCAGTGCGGAGTTTTTGTTAGGGACAGCCTCCCGATCAGCATTGTGCAATGGAATAAGAGTAAGGACGACCCTGAAGTATCTTATGTCCAGGATAGACAGAAAGATGATCTTTGGACCTCGCTGATGACAAATTTCAGCCTCCCACCAGAGGAGGAGCCAAAGGTCAAGGCGTATGCTCTTAAGAAGATGGCAGAACTATTCAGGAACTGGAAGAAAGAGTTGAACTCAAAGTTTGTCGACAAAGGAAAGACTCTAGAATTCATCGGTCGATATGAGAAGATAAGAGATCACTGGCCCGCATTTGTGACCTACAAGAAATCGGAGAAGGTTAAGAAAAGGTCACTGACAAACAAGAAAAATGCTGCAAAGAAGCTGTATCACCATCACATGGGGTCAGGTGGCTACTACAAAGCCCGACCGTTGTGGGACAAAGCTGAGAAAGACCTGCTTGCTAAAGGGGTCCAACCAGCGACATTGCACTGGCCAGATCGTTCAAGGACTTGGTTCTTCGGGGTTGGGGGAACTTTGGACCCAGAAACAGGGGAGTGTCGTTGGACGGACGAGCAACTTGCAATACCCATGAAGAAGCTTCAGGCAGCAATCAAGGTAGCACAGGAAGGGACGTTCATTCTCGATAGAGAGAAGGACGAGCGGATAGAGGCCCTCGGGAATCCTGAGCACCTTGGACGAACACGAGGCACACCAGGCTCCGTTCCATGGGTGCATGGGTTTCTCGACAACAGTGGTTACAGATGCCGAGAGAGAAAGAGGAAAGCGGAAGCAAGCTCAATGCAGAAGTTCAATGCAAGAATAGCAAAGCTAGAGGAACTTGAGAGCCAGCGGGCTACCAGCCAACCATCTCAGCGGCACGAAGATCCTTGCTTCGACGCTGCCCCAGAAGCTACTTCACCATCTCAGCAGAGAAGCAGCATGGCTTCCATGGAGCTCGTTCAGTCTAATTTCACGGCTCCTCGCTACCCCGTGGATAGTATCACGGAGGCTGAACATTGCGAGCTAATGACAAAATGCCAGAACCTGACCTTGAAGGCGCCGGTCGGCTCTGTTGTACCTCCTCAAGCTGAGGGAACTTTTCATTGCCGTCCGATTCCACATGGTGAAGCTGGAGCTTGACTACCCTACAGGTGAAGGGGAGATTCATCTGGTAAATGCTTTAAGGAGTAGCTGTCTATGGACAAAAGAGTACATCAAGCTTCCAAACTGGATGCCTCCTCCTCCTCCTCCTCCACCTCCTCCTCCTCCTCCTCTGGCGAGTGATCAGGGCACTCCGCCTCCTCCAGCGCGTGAGGGCACTCCACCTCCTCCTCCGCCTCCTCTGGCGCATCGGAGCACTCCACCTCCTCCTTCGCCTCCTCCGGCGTGTCAGCGGACTCCGCCGCGTCAGCAATGGCGGAAGAGAGACGGCGCCGCTCCGGCGGCTAGCAGTACAAGAGGCGGGAAGAAATTCAAATACGGTCCAAGCCTCAAGCCTCTGGAAAAGTTACCATATGAGAGGACCGACGAGGAAAACGCGGAAATCAGTGCTGCCGAAGTGGAGGACCATTTTGCACGGAAACCTCCACCTTCGAAGGAAACAATAGATCAGGTGAAAGTGAAACGCACTCTGCGTGCCCTTAAGCGACCACCACCGTCTCCGCCGCAATCCAACTATGAGCGCATTATTGAAAGGACATATAAGGAAGCGTAGCGGTCGGGAAGTACTTGCAGTGCTGCAAGAGTAGCAAAACGAAGAAGTGGGAAAACAATTCCCCAGCTCGGTGAACAGGCGAAGCAATCGTGCCCCCCGCTCAAGGTGTCTAGCGATATCGTCGCTAATCATCCGAGGCTACTGCCCAGTACCAATCTTGGTGATTACCTGGGCGATGATGTACAGTTTGAAACATTAGAGATAGTAGAGATCTTCAGATACGAGCACGGGAAGCCTCTCGTCAAACCTAATCATCCTCCTCTAACAACGATGATGCGAAGATTGCATAAATGGTACATGGATACCTGCAGCAAGAGTGGAGCCGACAGTATGTTGCTGAGAATTAAAGAGGAGCACGACCTCATTGGAGTTGAGGTGATGCCTGTTGAATTTGTGGAGTTATTTCAGTTATTCAATCAAGAGGCCCTCGACAAACAACTCATGACTTGCTACTATCTGTAAGTATTACTTCTGTAACTAAGTCTCTAGCTCAGCTCGTTCATTGCATGTATATATAATTATCCTCACTATATTATGCAGATTGAAGATCGTCGAATGCAAGGAAAGACAAATCTATGACATTGGGTTCATTAGCCCAAATACCGTAAATGAATGGACGGTAAAAAAGAGAGTCGAAGAAACTGAGGAAAACTTGCTACAATCGTTCCTTCCACATCAAATAAAGGGAAAATACTCTTTCCTTACAACTTCAAGTGAGTGTTACTGTCTTGTGCATATTCGGTTTTGCTTACTCGAAGTTAAGTAATGTAATTGTTGAGTTATGCGTGCGCAGCTTCCACTTTATTCTGCTATCCATTAAGCTTGATGGGGGAGTAGTAACTGTCTTAGACTCGAGACGGAAAGATCCCCAGGATTATCTGGACATGACTGCAATGCTCCAGAAGTAAGTTCAATCATTATTGCACCATACTGGCAACTTTCGTTCATTTCCTGATATCAAGTAATCATTTTCTTTGCCTGGCAGGGTTTGGAAAAAGTTCACCGGAATGGTTCCGGGTCTGCCGAAGGAGCTGCGATTTACACACCCCAAAGTAAGTAGTACTAGCTAGTTCCGCGCATCTCTCATTGATTCTAGTTTCATCAATACCATTTATCATGCTTGATTATCAGTTTGATTGAAATCTATTCTCGTAAAGTGCTGCTGGTAGGAAGGTGGGAATCATTTATGTGGATACTACATTTGCGAGTTCATGCGCAGCTTGACCTCTAAGCGGGGCTACTCTGACAAAGAATATGAAGTACGTAAACAATATTCACAATATTATTTTATTACCATCAATTGTGTTGAGTTTCATTCATATATATGTATTGACCCCTTCTTTAAATTAGATGTGGCAGATGCGGGATGAACTCCTACCACAGGATCGCATACGAGCAATTCAAGAGGAATTGGCGGGATTCTTTCTTGACCACGTCATATCTGAAAAGGGAGAATACCATATGGAAATTGAAGCTGATTTTCGGTAGATGATGTCAGGGATCGTAAGAGATGCTGTTATATTGTATATATGTAGTAGCGTCGGATAGATATATGAAAACTTGTTGTTCGACCAAGCACGGAGAAAGAGAGGTCACTTCTCTCTGTATATATATGTTCGATCTTGTGTAATTAATGGTTCCTTCATTTGCTTACTAGCTAGCGTCGAATTCTCTCTATATGTAGTAGCTACCGTCGACCAAGCACGGAGAAAGAGAGGTCACTTCTCTCTATATGTAGTAGCTATAGCTAACACAATATGAAACCCCTAATTAAACAATCCAAAACCCCTAATAACCCCCCCACCCCCTTTCAAAAAACAAACCCCAGCGCCTGCGAGCTGCTAACGCGTGGCTTCCCTTTAGTCCCGGTTGGTGTTACCAACCGGGACCAAAGGTCCTCCTCCCTGGGCGCCCCACAGCGGCCACGTGGACCTCCTTTGGTCCCGGTTTGTAAGCCAACCGGGACTAAAGGTTTTGGGCATTAGTCCTGTTTGTTTTGTCCCGGTTCTAGAACCGGGACTAAAGGCCCTCTGGAACCGGTAGTAATGCCGTATTTTCTACTAGTGGAAATAGGTCGTGATTCTAAAAGTTGGACATCAAATGATCACATAGAAAATGGAAACGAAAGATGTCGAACTAATACGGTGACATGGCAGTAGAGCCCCAATTTGCTGAGTCGTACAAAAAAAATTCCACACTTCACTAAATAACTGTCACAATGAAATAGAATGTAAAGACCACGTCACACAAAGCTGAATGGCACACGACTTTGTCTGCCTCATTGTCGATTCATACTGTATGTAGCCATCAGAGTTCGGCTTCGAGATCCTACACACAAGAATGGAATAAATCACATGCATATCAATAATGAGTAAAACACATGCAAAGAATAAATATGAACATATTTGGTACCTCTAACAATTTGCTGTATGTACGTCGATTGTGACCATCTGCCTCGTGACAATAGCTACATCTACCCTGTGATCTTGTCTTCTTCATCTTTGCTTGTAGCCTTTTCTTCGGTGCACCTCGTCCTGGCACATGCACGGGATCCAGAACCTTATCAACTTTCTTCGATTGCGGCATTAACGGGCCAAACCTAATGCTGTTTTGCTGAGCATTAGTTGACTCCTTGCTGTCAGCTTGTTCAATACTTGATTACTTGCCATGATGTTGTGCTTCCAAAAGCATCTTTAGACGCTGATAGTCCTCATCAGAGTGGCATGCCTTGAAACTTGTGGCGTGACTACAATTCCGCAGCTCGCGGTACCTTTGCAGGCTTGCCGAATAGTCATACATCTGGTTTTTTCTGGTCGGTGCATATGCACATTTTGCATTCATAGTCCACCTAGTGGGAACACAACAACTGGGAAAAATTGTTTGCTTTAAAATCCCCAATATGTAAAAAATGTGGGAACATGGTGTGCCTGCGCATTCCAGCTTATGGCAAGAACAACTGACCCTATGCAAAAGACCTCCTTGCTCCTCAATGCGCACTCCAAACTTTTTATCCATTCTTGCCTGCTTGGACACAACATAGGTGGAAACTTCTGATCCATCTAGTATCTCTCTGATCTGACATTTGCTGACAGCTTCTATGCTCCATAAGACAATCTTAAAGATAGTAGGAGTGAAAACTGTTGCGGCGTGTTTCTCAAGCGGCGAAGCATTTTCCTCTGTAAATGGAAGGGACTGCAAGGCTTCGACGTCATGGAGAGCTTCGTTAATCCGTCGGGACGCAAGGCAACGTTCATAGTGCTCTAGCATTTCAAACAACGACATCTTACCCTCAAGATGCGTATGTAGAACGGAGTTCAAGCTCTCACTCTGATTGCTGCTCAATCCTAGGAAACAATGCCCCTCAAGATATGGAAGACACCACAACTTTCTCATCTGATACATCTGATGCAGCCAAGACTCCTCACTGCTTACTTTATTCCGTTGTAAGAATTGTATCCATTTTATCTCATGCTCTTCAATGGAAGAAGTATCATATATGAAAGATCTGAATTCCTCCTTTACGTCGTCATCATGCAGATGGCGTATAATGTTCTGTTGAATGTGCCATATACATAGTCTATGGTTTGAGTCATGCCAGACCACCCTGATTGCTCTCTGCATTGCAAGGTCCCCGTCTGTGATCACAGATATCGGATGCTTCTGTGCCATGCAATCAGAAAAGGTCCGCAATATCCACTTGTATGCCTAGCTTGTTTCATGAGAAAATATACCACAGGCAAAAAAAACAGTGCTGTGGTGGTGATTCAACCCGACAAACGGCACGAATGGCATGTTGTACTTATTGGTTCTGTATGTGCTATCAAAAACAATGACGTCTCCGAAAGCCTCGTAGTCAAGTCGAGATTGACTATTAGCCCAGAACAGTCCCTTCATATGGCCAAGGTCGTCAACCAAGGACCTGAAGAAAAAATCCGGATCTCGCTCTCGCCTCGCCATCATGTGCATGATCACCATTTTAGCATCACCGGGACTGATTGTCTCCTGCTTATTAGCATGGCAGAAATTATAAATGTCCCTCTTTATGCAACCAACCTTATCAAATCGACCGTATTGAATGCACAAAATATCCATAATATGGTATTTGCGGATCCCAGATTTTTCCATGTCCGCAATGTCCGCTTTCTGCTCATCGCTAATTCGTCTGTGCGAACGCAGCAGACAAGAAAGATCCTGTGGGGCTAGAGGATGGCTATGCTGATCGATGAAATCCTTGACAAACCACCGACCTGTTTCCTCCTGTCTCGCAATGACCAATTTAGCGTTACACCCAACACGAGTTAAACTTTGTGGCCTCCTCTTTCTATCTTCCATCTTTCTTTTCATGTGCTTCTCTTCGTGAAACCCTTGACGACTACACACAATTTTTCTTAAAATTGCGTAATTGTTGGATCCATCCCACTCAACGTAGCTTTTCCTCACACCAAAACCTTTTTCAAGAGCATATTTGTTGTAGAATTCATAGCCTTCAGCCTCACTATCAAACATCTTGCTGACAACATATTCATACTCAAACATACACTCATCACTTACATCCGCCATGTCTTCCTGCATATGACATATGAAATCCATAGTTGGTGTTTATCAATGTTGCAGGTGTAAAATAGCTCATAGGCAAAGACAAGTGCATGGAAAAGACTTTGCTCGTTTGACATGTGAGGGAAACCAATCATCAACGTCCAAGAAGTAGTATCCTAGCATGGATGATGACTCGAATAAACTATATTGCATGTACTATGGAAACCTAAAGTGATGATGACTAGAATAAACTAAACTAAGTGAACTATGGAACCAGTATCTCATCTTCCTTTAGTATCTCATCTCAAACGTCAAGTAAGTCACTTTTTTTCTTCGGTACTAAAGGAAGTAAGCAATGGCCTCAGCATCTTAGTTAAACAAACATGATGCGATTAGCTCAAGAGAAACTATGCCACGATGAAGCTTTCCATTCGTTGTTCTTGTCGGTACAAATCTCGCATGGCAAATACTGCTAAATTACATAATCATGTAGGGTTGAGGTGGGTACTGCATGCACGGTGGATGGGCGCAAGGGCCAAGAGAACGAGAAGAACGCCAAGCCGGATTCATACCATAAGGATGGTACGCGGGAAGAGATGGGATCGGCCGCCGCCATCGCCGCCGATTCAGCCGGCGCAGATCCGGCCTTCTTCTTCTTCGGTGACGGCGTGGGGTGGGGGGCTGGGGTTGGTTGGGTGGAGGACGAGGACGATGAATTTATTCTTCTCACCGGGCACGTCGGGGACGGAGAAGGTCAGGAGCACGACGGCGACGAATAGATCGGACGAGGACTGTGAACTGGATCGAGTAGACGTGGATCTGATCCTCAAGTGATCGGTTCAGGAAAAGATATTTCCTCCTGGACCATTATGCCCTTATCGGAATTAACATATTAAATTTAATCATTTTTAATTCCCCACAAGATCTGACGGCTAATAAAAATCAGAGGTGTAAGTACTGGTTAGTACTCCGAGTACTAACCCAATCACCGTAAAACAGCTCAATAAAAGATTGCTGGACAATGAAATAGCTGGGTACATGGAAATTGGATCCACATATCCCAGTCCAATCTTACTTACTGTTGCTATGTTCCTCGCTATTGCATAATCTTTTCTTGGTCCCATATTGCACGATTGAGATATATAATATAATTCATCTATTTCTCACCATTATAATTTCCAGAATCCGTTACGTGCATATAATTAGTGTAGCACTATCAGTTCGTATTTGTTACAAAATGTTCTACTTTCTCATACATATAAGAAAAGCATGAAGACAAAAAAAAAGCTGATGGGGATAGTCTCATCATGTACTTAATAGAATGTACTTCGGAAGGTGATATCTTCCTCTTCATTTCTTCTTAGTCTCAAATTGTGTGTTCTATTTCCTTCCACCTACTTTTACTAACAACTCTTTGTTACAAGGGGACGAACTGCATCATACAAATGAAATCAAACTAAGAAAATTCCAAGCTAGGTGTATTCATCTTATTTGTTGTTCTATATCTTGCACGTACTTTCGTGTGTTTTTCCAAATAGTTCTCATCATACATATTGATATTTTTTATGATGTAAAAAATATTCGCAAAACAACCGGGAACAAGAATTTTATAGGGTACCACTAAGATAATATCCTGCTTGCGAGTCACTGTCATCTTTGTTGCCGAGTTTAATCGAATGACCATGTCCCCTCTGCTTCAAAGATTAACTTTTTAGTCAATGTCATACCATTTTCTCAAGACTATTATTTCCTCATTTGCCGTTCTCTGTAAAATATTGGAACTTACCTCAAATAAAAATATCCATATCAAAATGATGTTGAAGAAATTGAAGTTCCCAAAAAGAACGACAACCGAAAAATCACAACTATAGTTGTAAGGAAAACGTTTCAGGCCGGAGCGCCGGCCGAACGCTCCACCGGACGCGCGCGGGACGTGGGATCGAATTTGATCCAACGACCACGAGGTATCTGCTGCAGGTCCACGGGGCAGCCCCACTCTCCCTTATCTTCTCTCGCTCTGCCTTATCTTCTCCCACGATGAACTTCTCCCAAATCCTTTCTCTCATCTACCTCGTCGCCACCTCAAAATCCATCTCTCTCTTGCTCCCTCACAAAATCCGACGAGCTCCGGCCGGCTGTCCTCCTCCACTCTTTCCTCTTGGATCCCCATCCTCCTCCGGCGACGAGCTCCACACACGCCGCAGCCTCTGCACTCCAACGGCTTTCTCCCCTGGCAGTACATACGGAGCTGCAGCTCCCACTGCTGCAAGGGGGCGGGGCCGAAGAGGAGTGGATTCGGCGTTGTGAGGTTGTTGCTGCTAGCCATCAACGCCATGGCCGCCGCCTCCCCCTCATCTGGTCGTGGTCGTGGTGCTGGAGCAAGCGGTGGAGACGATGGCCTCCGGTGCTAACAACCGGTGAGTCTTTTTGCTGGAACCGGCCGGCAAAAAAGCTGCAACCACACTGACCAGTGCTGGAACTAGACAATCGTCGAGTTGTTTTTGCTGCCACCGCTTTTCTTTGCTACAACCGGCAAGATTTTTTGCTGGATCCGGCGAGAAATTTTGTTGCGACCATCGGCGGCGATGCATGTTTTTTCTACAACCGGCACGGCGACGTGCTACCATCGGCACTGGTGCTTTTTGCTTCGAGATTGTTTTGCTGGAACCAGTGTTTTCTTTTGCCGGAACTAGCTAATGTGTTTGATACAATCGACTATCGGAGTTTTTTGCTGCTGGGATTTTTGCTGGAACCACTATTAAGTTTTGCTGGAACTGGCAAATATTTTTGTTTCAACCGAGTATCGGAGGTTTTTGTTGCTTTAGATTATTTGCTGGACATGGCGGTGCAAGTCGACAACAGAGGCGAGCCGGAGACGGGGACGTCGGGATGCTGCAACCATAGTGATCCTGCTCTGGAACCTTCTTTTGTTCGAGCTGCAACCATGGCGAGCGGAGGCAGCCGAGGCGATCACAGTGGCACGGGTCGCCGGCGAGCGCGGATGACCGGCGCGGTGGCACGGGTCGCCAGCAAGCACGGGTAGCCGAGGACAAGCGAGGCGGCCTGCGAGCTTGCACGGAGTCGGGCATGCGTGCACGCTCACTTTTTCCTGATCCGCTTTTTCCTGCGTGTGTTGATTTTTTGGGTACGAAGTTAATTTTCATCTGACGGTTGAAAAAGACTATCGGACGTACACGCAGCGACCGGCCCACGCCCGCGCCTATCAGCGCCCTAGTTGTAACCATTAAAAAAAATAAAGAAAAATTAACCCTAATAAGAAACTGAAAAAATACGTGCATTTCTGGTCAACGGACTATGCAACTCTTACATGTTTTCTATTCTTTCAAGTGTGCATGCATAGATTTTTGTCCCATTCCAAATGTAAACATGTTCCAACAGGAAATGAAAATATGAACATGTTCCATCAGTAAATGATTTTAATTATTACAATTGGGTTCACAAGAATAGCTAGCCCGTGCGGGCGCGCGGGTTGTTGACTAGTTTAGACTAAATTTAGACCTAGAATTTTGGGGGAGAAATATGAAGGCAGTACTGTAGAATTTTGTTTTTGTGGTGGGGGGGGGGGGGGGATGTTTATGCCATGTTGCTGAACCTTGTTTATGCATCAGCAGACTGTACTTTGTTTACGCTTCAGTCTGAATGTGTGCATCTTATAAGTGCTTCCGGTTCATGCCCATCGAGCAGACACCGTCATCTATTTTCTTGATTTTTTGAATTTATAGATTTACATTGTTTTTAATATTATATATATTTTGTAGAAATGTCTTCACAAGATCATGGCACTGACTCTTCTTCGAAGAGCACGCATTCGGGCGGCCATGCCTCTGAACCATCGTCCGATCCTGTCGGTGCCGACACCCACGGTGATTATTCGACGAGTGGGCAGGGTAACCCGAGTGAGAATGAGTACAGGGACCACCCGAGTGGGCATGAACAGGTGTCCGATGGGCATGAAGACACGAGTGAGCAGGAGTATGCCGACCACCCAAGCAAGCACGAGGAAGCAGCTGGGGCCAGCCAGGACCAGCGGGCCGGTGGGACGCAGAAAAAGCAACGGAATCCTCGTCGCCGGAACAAGCCAGGCAAGCCTGGTAGGATTGTTGTGACTCGAGTGGGTCCTAAGGGAACTCCTCTAAGTCCCAAGAAGGCCGAGGAAGGGTATAGCAAACAGCTAGGCCACATCCTTCGTGAGACGTTTAGCATCAATGACAGGAAAGTGAGGTCTGATGCTAACACTAAAAAGTGAAGAAACCAATTAACAAAGCTGCACGAAACATACAAGTTCCCGGACGAGGACAAAAATGAGAAGAAAATCATCAATCGCACAGCCCTCTCCATGTCTTCCAGACTTTGGAGTGGATGGAGGTTCAAGGTGAAAGTACAATACCTCAAGGAAAAACTTGGATTTGATGAGATACATAACAGGTTGCCTATGATTGACCAGGCTGATTGGGAGACCTTCAAGAATAATCTCCAAGATCCAAAAACCAAGGAGTTGGAAGTCTAGGGGGGAAATATGAAGGCGAGGAACATAGGAGTCCACAACCTCAGAAGCCGTGGTTACCCAGGTAAGAGGAAGAGGTGGGCCAAGGAAGACGCCGAGTTTGAGGCGGCGGGCAAACCTAATCCATATAAGAAATTCGATAACGAATGGCATAATAATTTTCTTCGTTCCCAGAGTAGTTGGGATTCCGACAAGAATGAGTCTGTCATAAAGGACGCGAAGACGCTAGAAGTCAAAAAACTCATGGTAATTAAATAACTCTAATGTTTTTTGTTACCTTCATGAAATAATTTCTTCACCAAAAGTCATGTTTCTAAACGGTCACTTCCATGTTGCAGAAAGGGTTTTATGCACAACCTGAGACCTCGGAGGAGTCGTCTGTAAGGTGGAACGACCCTCTGACAAAGGCTTGCAACGTGGTCTTAGGCAAAGACTTGTTAGAGAAGCCAGCAACTGGTCGTGTGACTGGCCCCGGCACACATGAAAGCTAGCGCATACATTACCCGGAAGGCCCCGAGGTTAGAAAGAAGAAAAGGGCAACCATATATCAGAAAATGGCCAAATTTAAAGAAGACTTGGAGAAATCTTTCGAGGACAAAGTAGTAGCCGCCTCAAATGCCGCGGTGTCAGTGTTGTGGCCTAGTCTAGTTCAGTCCGTGAAGCACCTCATGGCCACGGGCAGGCTGTTGATGCACCACCAGCCCACGTGATGATGTTGGCGCCATCCAGCATGAACTTGGATAAGGATCCAGCACGCAATGCGGCCCATCATCCCAACCTACCTGCCTCTCAATTGGGCAAGATCATCGACGCCCTTACGGTAATTATCACCGCTTGAACACATGCTTGTACCTTCTTCCATTGTATGTTTCCGTCGTTCGAATCTCTAACATCGACAAGGCATACATATATGTTTGGCAGGTTGATGCCGCGTGCACTCTCCAAGCCATGGCGGACGGCAAACTAAAAGATGTTGCAATTGGTACTGTCGCTGCGCCAAAGGGCAAACTCATGCATAATGTTCAGATTCCCCCCAACTTGGCTAGAGTGTTTGTGTCTAAGGTCTTAGAAGGTTTTGACGATGTGGACTGTAACACCCCCTTGTAATGACCACAGTGATCAACTGCTAATACTGCCATGTCATCATCATTAGCAGTGCCAAGTCATTTGGGTTAATTATTCAATTCAAATGCAAATCTGAAAATCAACTTAAATTCTAAAGTGAAATATAAAGCTGGTCTAACTCTGTTGGAAAAATGTTCATTAAATGGGAAATAATCTAGGAACATTTCTAAAATTAACAGCAAAATGTTTGGAGTTGGATAAATGACTCAACCGAGATGAAACAGCCCTAGAAACAGAATGTTTGATATATTTAAAATGATATCAAATTCAAATGGAATTCAAATTTGTCGAAACCACTTTTTGGTGAGAGCTAATATTGCACTACAATATTTGGGATCACTTTCATATTTCACAAGATAGCAGAAGTGGCTTAACTATTTCCAAACAGTAGTGTATAAAAAGAAAACTAAAAGAGAAAAAAAAAAGAAGAAAGCCACAGTTGGCTGGGCCTAAGTGCACAGTGTGCAGGCCCAGTCCAACAGCAGCCCACGCCGTCTCCCTCCTCCCCGTGTCGCCTTCGCCGTGGCCGCGCCCGCGCGCGCCAGTCGGCCGGCGACACCGTGGCGCCACCGACGATACAGGAGCCCGGGAGGATAAGGGCGAGCCCCGTCCAGCTCCCCTGGCCCGTCCTATCCACTCGCCGCTCCTCCCTCACCCCTCCCCTGCTCGAGCTCGCCTCTGCTTTCTCTGGTCCGAGTGCCACCGCCGCCGTTCTCGTTCGTCCCCGCGGCCACCGAGCCCTGCCTGCCGCTCTGCCATGTCCTGCGCCATCGCCATGGACTGCCACGGCCTTGGGCGCCGTTGATTGGGGCCGAGGAGCTCCACGTTGCGCGGATCGAGCCGCGCCCCTCTTCTGCATCTCCGGCGCGGTTCCGGCGACCTCGACCCCTGCAGCTCCTAATCCTCACACGGGCCACCTTGCGCCGCTCGATGAGCACTCTCCCTCTCTCTCTGGCCTCTCTGGTAGCCCGTCTGCACGCTGTAGCCGCGGCACCTCGGAGACCCGAATGTCACCGCCACCATTGCCACTGCAGCCAAGCTCCCGAGCTGTTGCTAGCTCGTTTGACTCCTCCGGCGAGCTCCCTGTGAGCCGTAGGCCCCGCACAGCTAGCTAGTTAGGTCGCCCGCGCGCTAGAACGTCGAACCCGACGAGCTCGAGCTTCGGACGTCCGCCTCGCTCAACGCCGGCGACGTTCCGGCCACCTCCGAGCCCGGCTGTTGGCTCAGCTAGATGCGCGAGGATGCCAGCTTTCGAACGCACCCAAGCCCGGCTCGAACCGAGCCCTATAGCTCGATTCCGGCCAACTCCGGCGACGCGCCGCCGTGCGATTTGGTCGCCGGCGACCAGCCGCCGGCCCCGCTGACGTGGCACAGGCGGGGCCCACCCCTGGGTCACTGACCCGTGGGTCCCAGGGGCCCGGCCGGCCAGTTGACCAGTCAGCCTTGCTGACTGGACCGGCCCAGCCGCTGACAGGCGGGCCCCACCTCCCTGATTAATTAATTAAAACATTTTAGAAATAAAAATAAACTAATTAACCTAATGTCTCACTGACATGTGGGGTCCACCCCCTAATTAATCCTGGTAATTAAACTGAATCACTGGTTAAAGAAACAGAGGCTGACATGTGGGTCCCACTGGACCCACATGTCATATTTGACTTAGTCAGCCGACTGTTGACTTGCTGACGTCAGCAGCGCGTCATGCTAACGTCATAATTCATTTTCTGATAAATAAAATAATTCCAGAAATTCAAATAATCTTTAAAAATTAATAACTTTTAAACCGTAGCTCGGATCGAAAAAGTTAAAACATGAAAGTTGCTCAGAACGACGAGACGAGTCTGATCGTGCCGTCTGTTTCTCCATCGGAACCTCCTACGTAGAAGAACTCGTAACTCCGGACCCGAATCCGACAGATGAATAGTGCACACACGTCGGATATTAAATCCCAGAATAATTCTAAAAATAACTAAAATGACTTAGATGCATATTCAGGCAACCCTGCACTGCATCATAGCATAGCACGCACTGTGTGGCATATGATTGCATATTGTTTACCTGTTTCCTCCCCCTCTTCTCTCTCGATAGACCCCGACGCAGACGTAGCTCCAGACGCAGACGCAGCTCCGGAGTACGACTACGTTCCCGACGACACCCCTGAAGACCTTGCCCTTGCCCCAGAGCAACCAGGCAAGCACCCCCATTTTGAGCATGCCTATATCGCCTATTCTCTTCTCTCTTATGCTTGCATTAGAACTGCTACTGCTACTGTTTTCCTATATCTGCTGCATAGCCTGATTATTGTACCCTGCTTTGTTACCTTACTGGTTATCCTAGACTGATTATTATAGGCTGGGTAGAGACACGACAGAGACCTCCACTTGATCCCGACTGCCCTGCTGGATATCAGAAGACCCGATCATCGGGATTGAGGACCAGACCCTGGCACCGCACATCACTACCCCTTAGTTGCCGACACTGCTGGGTTACCGTCGAGTGCCGAGGGTGATACCTCGTTAGCACTTCTGATGTTAACCTTGTAGGTTAGTTACTCGGTCGTGGTAAGCGAGGGTGATTCCTCCTACACCACCCCCGATAACGACATTGTCGCGCAACCTCTCAAGTGTGGACCTCGAGGGTGATTCCTCCTTCGTTCACCTTGATGATAACATCGAGCGGGAACTCCATCGAGGGTGATTCCTCATGGTTCCCTTCGGTGTCAAACACACAGTTACCTTGGATATTATGACTTGACTATGAACCACGATACTAAAGACGGGTCGGCCCTGAGGGGTACCCGCGCGAGCTTATTGCGAAGTGATGTGGAGTCGGGTTGACCTGGATGGTGCCCGCGAGATAACTACGAGGCGTGGCCGGGCATTCCTAGCCCTTGCCGCAAGTCCTCGAGACGGGGCGACGGGGTCACATCGATCGTGAGTCTCTGCTCGTTTCCGCGCGCTCCTAATCCACTACGGTTTGGATATTTGATCCGAGGGGCCTCTGGCCCGATAGCACTAACCATCACGTGGGCATAGTATGGGCGTTCTGCGTTGTATACTTCAGCCGAAGCTTAATGGACGTCAGCGACTGATGCGGCACACGCTGGGTTGGACTGGGAACGCAACCGCGCTTGTATAAGGGGTTGCTAGGTCTGCTCACCGGCGGTGCACGTAACGTGCAGGAGTTCCCGGGGCGATGGCCCAAGACCCCTGGGGGCATAGGTTAGTCCGGCGTGCTGACCTCTCTGTTAGGTCTTTGGTCGGGTTGCGGCGTGTTGCTTGGCCGAGGCCGGGCATGACCCAGAAAAGTGTGTCCGGCCGGAGTTAAGCGAGCGTGGTGGGTAAGTTGGTGCACCCCTGCAGGGAAGAAACTTCTATCGATAGCCTGTCCTACGGTAACGGACACTCGGAGTTGTATCCCGATCGGTACAACTAGAACATGTGATGAGAATTGGATAGTACGGCTCTGGGATTGCTTTCTCGCAGGGAGTCGAGAAAGGATCTCAGGTCGAGGTTGATGATATTACTACTACTACTTTACATTATGTTCATCTGCTCTCTCTCCTGATGCTGCAAGACTGTCGAAGATTGTTGAAGATGCTAGTCTTCGATAGGACTAGGCTTTCCCCCTCTACTCTGGCATTTCTGCAGCCCACTCCACATGTACAGCCATTCCTTTGACAATGATGCATATGTAGTGTAGATCCTTGCTTGCTGAGTACTTCGGATGAGTACTCATGTTTGCTTTATTTTCTTTTTCCCCCATTTTCCATTTGAGGCCACCAGACGACGGAGCCCCTGAGCCAGAAGCCCCAGCCGACGACCAGTACTACTATCCGCCTGGCGAGTACTACTACTACGAGGAGCCGTTCGACGACCAGGAGTAGGATCGGAGGGTCCAGGGCAGGAGGCCTACGCCTTTCGATCGTAGTTTTTATTTTTACCCCGCCTCTGTGAAGGCTTATCTCTCTCTCTGTAATATATCTGTACTCAGATATCTAATGCTTCCGCTGATGCTTGTATGCCATCGAGCTTGTATTCGAGCCCTCGAGGCCCTGGCTTGTAATATTAAGCTTGTATGACTTTATTTTATGTTTTAGAGTTGTGTTGTGATATCTTCAAGTGAGTCCTTAGGCTTGATCGTGCGCATTTGCGTGTATGATTAGTGCACGATTAAGCCGGGGTCGTCACAGGTTGGTATCAGAGCCGACTGCCTCTAGGAGTCCTCCTTTCCAACTCTTTGGCCGAAGTTGAGTCTAGTGGTCAAAAACTGTTTTACTAACTTGGCTGTGTGGCTTATGGGCCCACGTCGCCAAATGGGTGGTATTAGGATCTTTTATTCCTCGTCTTTAATCTGGGATTCTAATCTCTCATCTATTCGGGTTTAATAAAATTTACTAACACCGACATTTAGGTTCTCGTTAATTCTATCCACCCGGAGAGCTGGATTCAGTGCGATTTCCCTGACGTTGATCTGATTAGTCTGATAATCATTTTCCTTTCCATTGTTTTGTTTAACCTTTCCTTCCGAGATCTGTTATATTTCTCATTGTCTTATGACAACCCTGAACCTTTCTGTTTCAGATGGATCGACTATTTCCACCGCGGCCTACGACCCAGTTAGTGCTTCGCACTTGGGCTCGTGATGCCCCTGGATTTCCAGCTGTTCTGATCGCCCTCCTGAGTAGACTGGGTTACCGCTGGTATCCCGAGTACATGGTCTATGAGGTTTACCGCGAGTTCAACCAGGAACAGTACTATGCTGAAGTTCGGATTTATGATCAGCAGAACAACTCAGACACTGAGCTACACCTTTTTCATGGATTAGGCGTGACGATTGAGATGGCAGTACATGATGCCGCCTACTCTGCTGTCGCACGTCTCCGAGGAGAGCACAGTGCTAACTTGGATGATACTGTGTTTCGGTACATTCCGTATGCACCTGTTGGAGATGCTACTGGATTTTACACAGCTATCTGTGCCCCGTACGAGTCTCGACGCTACGACCCGCAGGTTCTGATTCAGTGCACTCAGGCTCTGGATCGCACTGTTCGGGCTCTGGCCGTCGAGTTGTTCGCTACTCGAGCACGCTACTACGAGGCTATGACACAGTTGCTACCAGCTGTTCGTGCAGGGATGCATCCGGAGTACATTCTTTACCCGAGCAGGACTGAGATGCCATCAGGGATCGTCTGGCCTGCTGTGGGAGGTCACACGCCTGCACGTGGACCTCTTCTTTCTTCTCGAGACCGGGTTCTGCATCAGAGTGCCCATGGAGCGCAGGATCCTTCTGCGACGAACGTACATCGTCCGCACTTGCAGTTACCCCGTTTCAGTGGTTTTCTCCGACGTTGATGTAGCCTTTGCTATGTCCCGTTGTGTACTTCCTTACCGCGTGCCTGCGCGCCGCCTAGCATGTCTAGCTTTTCAAATTGCACCGTTATGCTGCCCGAATGTAACCGACTATGTATGGATCTGTACGTCTTAATGACTACTTCTAGCATCTATTGCACTCTTTCAATAATGTCGAGTTACCTCATGTTTATTGTTAAACACTTGCATAAGCTATCGCTGAAATACCCCTGTTGGAATAGCAGGATGGCTGACAACAACCCGCCACCGCCGCCACCACCTGATTACATGGCAGCGATGATGCAACAGTTTGAACTCAACCGCCAGTTTATGACGGGGATTATGCAGCAATTCCCTCGTCCTGAAGCTAATCAGCAGCAACCATCCATTACCTTGCCAGAGTTCATGAGGCTCAGTCCATCGTTTTTCCGCAACACAGTCAACCCACTGGATGCAGATGACTGGCTGCGTGATATCTCTCATGAGATGGAGTCTGCTGGTGTCGCCGAAATTAACTATGTCACTTTTGCGACATATCTTCTTAAGGGTCCCGCAGCCCAATGGTGGGTCACTCACCGACAGACTCTGCCGCCTGGTACTGTCATCACTTGGGCAGAGTTCAAGATTGCTTTCCGTGCCCGCTACATTCCTCTAGCTGTCATAGCTAGGAAGAAGGCTGAGTTCCGTAGCCTTGTCCAAGGAAACAAGACTGTGGAAGTCTATCAGCGCGAGTTTCTAGACTTATCTCGTTACGCTGAAGAGGACATTCCTACTGATGAACGCAGACAGGAGAAGTTTCGTGAAGGACTGCACCATGACATTCAGTTAGCCTTTCTTGTTCAAGAATACCCTGATTTCGCCACCTTGGTGAATAAGGCCATCATGGTTGAAACTGGACTTAAGAAGCACAAGGAAGCGTCCAGACGCACCCGTGAATCGGGCTCATCTTCGGGCTCGTCATCCCAGAAGCAACGCATCTGGTTTCCCCAAGGCATGTTCCGTTCAGCAGCCCCTGCAAACAGGCCCTCTTATGCTGCACCACGCCTGCCACCTCCACCACCGAGACAGCCTCTGCCAACTCCAGCACCTCGAGCTCCAGCACCTCATCCTGACAGCGGACTATGCTTCAAGTGTGGCAAGCCAGGTCACCGTGCTAGAGATTGTTCTTAGAATCAGAATCAACTGGCTCTCCCTTCTGCTGGCCGTGGTATTGGCCGTGGTATTCCCCAACAGCGCAACTATAATGCCAGACCTTCTTATGGTCGTGGGCAGTACTACCACGTCAACATGTCTGAAGCTCCAAATCAACCAGATACTGTGATGGGTACACTTCTCGTTAATTCAGTACCTGCATCCGTTTTATTTGATTCAGGAGCATCGCATTCATTTATGTCGGATAAATTCGCACTCATGCATGAAGTTAAATGTGATATGCTACCCCAAAAGATACGAGTAAATACTCCCGCGGGACACTGTCAAACCTCCTTGGTTAGCCCTGATGTTGTGATTAATATCGAAGGGTTAGAGTTCCGAGCATCCCCCATTATTCTCAACTCCTCTGGTATTGATCTTATTTTGGGAATGGATTGGTTGAAGGCCCACTACGCCTCAATCAACTGTGCCACTAAAGTGGTACACCTTCTACATCCCTCGAACGAGATAGTGAACTATCAAGCTCACCTTACCCAGAACGCTGAGGCTCAAATTTATGCCTTAAATGCGTTGAATGCTTCTCCGCTTGATGGGATTGAGAATATCCCCGTTGTCTGTGATTTCCCGGATGTTTCCAGAAGAACTTCCAGGAATACCCCCTGCTAGAGCTGTCTAGTTTGTCATCGACTTGAAGCCTGGCACCACTCCTATTGCGAAGCGTCCATACAAGATGCCTCCGCACCATCTTATTGAGCTTAAGGAAGAAATCGACAAATCACTTAAGAAGGGTTTCATCCGCCCTAGTTCCTCTGCTTGGGGAGCACCTTCTCTCTTTGTTAAGAAGAAGGATGGAACTAACCGTCTGGTTCAAGATTATCGTCCTATCAATCAGGCAACTATCCAGAATAAATATCCGCTTCCCCGGATCAATGATTTATATGACCAACTCGCTGGATCTTCGGTGTTCTCTAAACTCGACTTGAGGTTGGGTTATCACCAGATCCGTGTCCGCGAAGAGGATATTCCCAAGACTGCATTCGTTACTCATTATGGCTCATACGAGTACACCGTCATGTCATTTGGTCTGACGAATGCTCCCGCTACCTTCTCCCGCTTAATGAATTATATATGCATGGACTACCTCGACAAGTTCGTCGTGGTATATCTAGATGATATTCTGGTTTATTCGAAGAACAAAGAAGAACATGCTGAGCACCTTCGACTAGTTCTGGAGAGACTTCGAGAGCACCAATTATATGCCAAGTTCTCTAAATGCGAATTCTGGCTTCCTGAAGTGACCTACCTTGGACATGTGATTTCCAAGGACGGTATTGCCGTTAACCCGGAGCGTGTTCAGGCTATCCTTGACTGGACTCCTCCGAAGAATGCCAAGCAAGTCCGAAGCTTTCTCGGTCTAGCCAGCTATTGTCGCCGATTCGTCGAGAACTTCTCCAAGATCGCCAAGCCCCTGACTAATCTGCTTCACAAGGGCGTTAAGTTTGAGTGGACAGACAAGTGTCAGGAAAGTTTCCAGACCCTCATGGACAAGCTCACTTCTGCTCCAGTGCTTGCTCCTCCTGATTCTCGCAAGGACTTTGTCATATATTGCGACGCCTCTCGTCAGGGATTAGGCTGCGTCCTAATGCAAGAGCGGAGAGTAATTGCATATGCTTCACGTCAATTGCGTCCACATGAAGAGAATTATCCAGTGCATGATCTTGAACTTGCAGCAGTGATGTATGCATTGAAGTTATGGCGACACTACCTTCTGGGTAATCGGTGTGAAATTTATACCGATCACCAAAGTCTGAAATACTTATTCACTCAACCGGATCTTAATCTCCGACAACAACGATGGTTAGAAGCTATTGCGGATTATGACTGCGGTATTTCTTATACCCCAGGCAAAGCTAATGTAATGGCCGATGCCCTGAGTCGCAAGTCATATTGCAATAACCTCATGGTTAGGCAAGCTCAACCCCGTCTTCACGCAGAACTAACTCAGCTAAATCTGCGAATTGTTCCCCAGGGTTCTCTTAATAACCTTGTGGTACAGCCAGACCTTCTGAAGGCTGTTAAAGAAGCGCAAGCCAAAGATGCTGAAATTGACTTGATGAAGAAAGAACTTCACCTTCAGAAGTACCGGGATTTCTCAGTTGCTGAAGATGGAACGTTATATTTCAGAGACCGCATCGTAGTACCTCGCTTCGAACTAATGACTGACAAAGTCATGAAGGAGGCCCATGATACACAGCTGTCTATCCATCCGGGTAGTACTAAGATGTATCGAGATCTACGTCAAAGGTATTGGTGGTCCAGAATGAAGCAGGACATCGCTCGTTACGTTGCTGAATGTGACGTGTGCCGTCGCGTGAAAGCAGAACATCAGAAGCCTGCTGGAATTCTGCAACCGCTCCCTATTCCTCTATGGAAGTGGGATAAAGTGCAAATGGACTTCATTACTGGTCTTCCCAAGTCTCAGAAGGGTCACGATGCTATTCTTGTCGTCGTTGACCAACTTTCCAAGGTTGCACACTTTCTGCCAGTTAAGGAGACTATTACTGCTAGTCAGTTAGCAGAGCTATATATCTCCAGAATTGTTTCACTCCATGGTATTCCCAAGGAAATTAGTTCAGACCGTGGTGTTCTTTTCACTTCCAAGTTCTGGGAAAGTTTCCAAGAAGCCATGGGAACTCATATTACCTGGAGTTCCGCATATCATCCTCAGTCCCAAGGCCAAGTTGAGCGCGTTAATCAAGTGCTTGAAGACATGCTTCGAGCGTGTGTTATATCCTTCGGTAAGAAATGGGAGGAATCTCTCCCGTATGCCGAGTTCTCTTATAACAACAGTTATCAAGCCAGCTTAAAAATGGCCCCATTTGAGGTTCTTTATGGACGTAAATGTCGAACCCCTCTGAATTGGTCAGAAACTGGGGAACGACCTCTTGTTGGACCGGACATCATTCAGCATGCCGAAGAACAAGTCCGAATTGTCCGGGAGAATCTCAAAGCAGCTCAAGACCGTCAGAAGAGTAATTATGATCGCAAGCGATGGGGTGTGATCTATCAACCTGGTGATCAAGCCTATCTTCGTGTCACTCCAATGAAGGGCACCCGTCGTTTCGGAATCAAGGGCAAGCTAGCTCCTCGCTATATTGGTCCTTTCCGCATCGTGGCTAGACGGGGACAGGTGGCATATAAATTGGAGTTGCCACCGCAATTCTCCCATATTCATGATGTCTTCCATGTGTCGCAACTCCGTAAGTGCTTCAAGGAATCCCCGCGTCGTGCAGTGGATCATGAGATGCTCGAGCTACAAGATGATCTTTCCTATAAGGAGCATCTGATCCGCATCCTCGACGAAGCTGAGCGTCGTACTCGTCAGAAGACGACCAAGTTCCTAAAAGTGCAATGGTCGAATCATACTGAAGATGAAGCCACTTGGGAACGCGAGGATCATCTTCGGGAAGAATATCCCGAACTCTTTCCTTCTACCTCCTAAATTCTCGGGACGAGAATTTCTTTTAGTGGAGGAGAATTTGTAACACCCCCTTGTAATGACCACAGTGATCAACTGCTAATACTGCCATGTCATCATCATTAGCAGTGCCAAGTCATTTGGGTTAATTATTCAATTCAAATGCAAATCTGAAAATCAACTTAAATTCTAAAGTGAAATATAAAGCTGGTCTAACTCTGTTGGAAAAATGTTCATTAAATGGGAAATAATCTAGGAACATTTCTAAAATTAACAGCAAAATGTTTGGAGTTGGATAAATGACTCAACCGAGATGAAACAGCCCTAGAAACAGAATGTTTGATATATTTAAAATGATATCAAATTCAAATTGAATTCAAATTTGTCCAAACCACTTTTTGGTGAGAGCTAATATTGCACTACAATATTTGGGATCACTTTCATATTTCACAAGATAGCAGAAGTGGCTTAACTATTTCCAAACAGTAGTGTATAAAAAGAAAACTAAAAGAGAAACAAAAAAAAAAGAAGAAAGCCACTGTTGGCTGGGCCTAAGTGCACAGTGTGCAGGCCCAGTCCAACAGCAGCCCACGCCGTCTCCCTCCTCCCCGTGTCGCCTTCGCCGTGGCCGCGCCCGCGCGCGCCAGTCGGCCGGCGACACCGTGGCGCCACCGACGATACAGGAGCCCGGGAGGATAAGGGCGAGCCCCGTCCAGCTCCCCTGGCCCCTCCTATCCACTCGCCGCTCCTCCCTCACCCCTCCCCTGCTCGCGCTCGCCTCTGCTTTCTCTGGTCCGAGCGCCACCGCCGCCGTTCTCGTTCGTCCCCGCGGCCACCGAGCCCTGCCTGCCGCTCTGCCATGTCCTGCGCCATCGCCATGGACTGCCACGGCCTTGGGCGCCGTTGATTGGGGCCGAGGAGCTCCACGTTGCGCGGATCGAGCTGCGCCCCTCTTCTGCATCTCCGGCGCGGTTCCGGCGACCTCGACCCCTGCAGCTCCTAATCCTCACACGGGCCACCTTGCGCCGCTCGGTGAGCACTCTCCCTCTCTCTCTGGCCTCTCTGGTAGCCCGTCTGCACGCTGTAGCCGCGGCACCTCGGAGACCCGAATGTCACCGCCGCCATTGCCGCTGCAGCCAAGCTCCCGAGCTGTTGCTAGCTCGTTTGACTCCTCCGGCGAGCTCCCTGTGAGCCGTAGGCCCCGCACAGCTAGCTAGTTAGGTCGCCCGCGCGCTAGAACGTCGAACCCGACGAGCTCGAGCTTCGGACGTCCGCCTCGCTCAACGCCGGCGACGTTCCGGCCACCTCCGAGCCCGGCTGTTGGCTCAGCTAGATGCGCGAGGACGCCAGCTTTCGAACGCACCCAAGCCCGGCTCGAACCGAGCCCTATAGCTCGATTCCGGCCAACTCCGGTGACGCGCCGCCGTGCGATTTGGTCGCCGGCGACCAGCCGCCGGCCCCGCTGACGTGGCACAGGCGGGGCCCACCCCTGGGTCACTGACCCGTGGGTCCCAGGGGCCCGGCCGGCCAGTTGACCAGTCAGCCTTGCTGACTGGACCGGCCCAGCCGCTGACAGGCGGGCCCCACCTCCCTGATTAATTAATTAAAACATTTTAGAAATAAAAATAAACTAATTAACCTAATGTCTCACTGACATGTGGGGTCCACCCCCTAATTAATCCTGGTAATTAAACTGAATCACTGGTTAAAGAAACAGAGGCTGACATGTGGGTCCCACTGGACCCACATGTCAGGTTTGACTGGTCAACCGTCCTGTTGACTTGCTGACGTCAGCAGCGCGTCATGCTGACGTCATAATTCATTTTCTGATAAATAAAATAATTCCAGAAATTCAAATAATCTTTAAAAATTAATAACTTTTAAACCGTAGCTCGGATCGAAAAAGTTAAAACATGAAAGTTGCTCAGAACGACGAGACGAGTCTGATCGTGCCGTCTGTTTCTCCATCGGAACCTCCTACGTAGAAGAACTCGTAACTCTGGACCCGAATCCGACAGATGAATAGTGCACACACGTCGGATATTAAATCCCAGAATAATTCTAAAAATAACTAAAATGACTTAGATGCATAATTAGGCAACCCTGCACTGCATCATAGCATCACACGCACCGTATTGCATTTGTTTGCATTATGTTTACCTGTTTCTTCCCCCTCTTCTCTCTCGGTAGACCCCGACATTGACGTAGCTCCCGAGGCAGACGCAGCACAGGAGTACGACTACGTCCCCGACGATACTACTGAAGACCTTGCCCTTGCCCCCGAGCAAACAGGCAAGCACCCCCATTTTGAGCATGCCTATATCGCCTACTCTCTTCTCTCTTATGCTTGCATTAGAACTGCTACTGCTACTGTTTTCCTATATCTGCTGCATAGCCTGATTATTGTACCCTGCTTTGTTACCTTACTGGTTGTCCTAGACTGATTATTATAGGCTGGGTAGAGACACGACAGAGACCTCCACTTGATCCCGACTGCCCTGCTGGATATCAGAAGACCCGATCATCGGGATTGAAGACCAGACCCTGACACCGCACATCACTACCCCTTAGTTGCCGACACTGCTGGGTTACCGTCGAGTGCCGAGGGTGATACCTCGTTAGCACTTCTGATGTTAACCTTGTAGGTTAGTTACTCGGTCGTGGTAAGCGAGGGTGATTCCTCCTACACCACCCCCGATAACGACATCGTCGCGCAACCTCTCAAGTGTGGACCTCGAGGGTGATTCCTCCTTCGTTCACCTTGATGATAACATCGAGCGGGAATTCCATCGAGGGTGATTCCTCAGGGTTCCCTTCGGTGTCAGACACACAGTTACTATTGATGAGTGGACTTGCACTAAACCATGATACTAAAGACGGGTCGGCCCTGAGGGGTACCCGCGCGAGCTTATTGCGAAGTGATGTGGAGTCGGGTTGACCTGGATGGTGCCCGCGAGATAACTACGAGGCGTGGCCGGGCATTCTTAGCCCTTGCCGCAAGTCCTCGAGACGGGGCGACGGGGTCACATCGATCGTGAGTCTCTGCTCGTTTCCGCGCGCTCCTAATCCACTACGGTTTGGATATTTGATCCGAGGGGCCTCTGGCCCGATAGCACTAACCATCACGCGGGCATAGTATGGGCGTTCTGCGTCGTATACATCAGCCGAAGCTTGTTTGACGTCAGTAAGGAGCGGCGCACGCCGAGTTGGACTGGTAACGCAACCGCGCTTGTATAAGGGGTTGCTAGGTCTGCTCTCGGTGGCCCCGTAACGTGCAGGAGTTCCCGGGGCGATGGCCCAAGACCCCTGGGGGCATAGGTTTAGTCCGGCGTGCTGACCACTCTTATAAGTCTAGGTCGGGTTGCGGCGTGTTGCTTAGCCGAGGCCGGGCATGACCCAGAAAAGTGTGTCCGGCCAGAGTTAAGTGAGCGTGGTGGGTAAGTTGGTGCACCCCTGCAGGGAAGAAACTTCTATCGATAGCCTGTCCTACGGTAACGGACACTCGGAGTTGTATCCCGATCGGTACAACTAGAACATGTGGTGAGAACTGGATAGTACGGCTCTGGGATTGCTTTCTCGCAGGGAGTCGAGAAAGGATCTCAGGTCGAGGTTGATGATATTACTACTACTACTTTACATTATGTTCATCTGCTCTCTCCTGATGCTGCAAGACTGTCGAAGATTGTTGAAGATGCTAGTCTTCGATAGGACTAGGCTTTCCCCCTCTACTCTGGCATTTCTGCAGCCCAGTCCACATATACAGCCATTCCTTTGACAATGATGCATATGTAGTGTAGATCCTTGCTTGCTGAGTACTTTGGATGAGTACTCACGTTTGCTTTATTTTCTTTTTCCCCCATTTTCCATTTGATGCCACCAGACGACGGAGCCCCTAAGCCAGAAGCCCCAGCCGACGACCAGTACTACTATCCGCCTGGCGAGTACTACTACTACGAAGAGCCGTTCGACGACCAGGAGTAGGATCGGAGGGTCCAGGGCAGGAGGCCTACGCCTTTCGATCGTAGTTTTTATTTTTACCCCGCCTCTGTGAAGGCTTATCTCTCTCTCTGTAATATATCTGTACTCAGATATCTAATGCTTCCGCTGACGCTTGTATGCCATCGAGCTTGTATTCGAGCCCTCGAGGCCCTGGCTTGTAATATTAAGCTTGTATGACTTTATTTTTATGTTTTAGAGTTGTGTTGTGATATCTTCAAGTGAGTCCTTAGGCTTGATCGTGCGCATTTGCGTGTATGATTAGTGCACGATTAAGCCGGGGTCGTCACAGACCTCCACTTGATCCCGACTGCCCTGCTGCATATCAGAAGACCCGATCATCGGGATTGAGGACCAGACCCTGGCACCGCACATCACTACCCCTTAGTTGCCGACACTGCTGGGTTACCGTCGAGTGCCGAGGGTGATACCTCGTTAGCACTTCTGATGTTAACCTTGTAGGTTAGTTACTCGGTCGTGGTAAGCGAGGGTGATTCCTCCTACACCACCCCCGATAACGACATCGTCGCGCAACCTCTCAAGTGTGGACCTCGAGGGTGATTCCTCCTTCGTTCACCTTGATGATAACATCGAGCGGGAACTCCATCGAGGGTGATTCCTCATGGTTCCCTTCGGTGTCAAACACACAGTTACCTTGGATATTATGACTTGACTATGAACCACGATACTAAAGACGGGTCGGCCCTGAGGGGTACCCGCGCGAGCTTATTGCGAAGTGATGTGGAGTCGGGTTGACCTGGATGGTGCCCGCGAGATAACTACGAGGCGTGGCCGGGCATTCCTAGCCCTTGCCGCAAGTCCTCGAGACGGGGCGACGGGGTCACATCGATCGTGAGTCTCTGCTCGTTTCCGCGCGCTCCTAATCCACTACGGTTTGGATATTTGATCCGAGGGGCCTCTGACCCGATAGCACTAACCATCACGTGGGCATAGTATGGGCGTTCTGCGTCGTATACTTCAGCCGAAGCTTAATGGACGTCAGCGACTGATGCGGCACACGCTGGGTTGGACTGGGAACGCAACCGCGCTTGTATAAGGGGTTGCTAGGTCTGCTCACCGGCGGTGCACGTAACGTGCAGGAGTTCCCGGGGCGATGGCCCAAGACCCCTGGGGGCATAGGTTAGTCCGGCGTGCTGACCTCTCTGTTAGGTATTTGGTCGGGTTGCGGCGTGTTGCTTGGCCGAGGCCGGGCATGACCCAGAAAAGTGTGTCCGGCCGGAGTTAAGCGAGCGTGGTGGGTAAGTTGGTGCACCCCTGCAGGGAAGAAACTTCTATCGATAGCCTGTCCTACGGTAACGGACACTCGGAGTTGTATCCCGATCGGTACAACTAGAACATGTGATGAGAATTGGATAGTACGGCTCTGGGATTGCTTTCTCGCAGGGAGTCGAGAAAGGATCTCAGGTCGAGGTTGATGATATTACTACTACTACTTTACATTATGTTCATCTGCTCTCTGTCCTGATGCTGCAAGACTGTCGAAGATTGTTGAAGATGCTAGTCTTCGATAGGACTAGGCTTTCCCCCTCTACTCTGGCATTTCTGCAGCCCAGTCCACATGTACAGCCATTCCTTTGACAATGATGCATATGTAGTGTAGATCCTTGCTTGCGGAGTACTTCGGATGAGTACTCACGTTTGCTTTATTTTCTTTTTCCCCCATTTTCCATTTGATGCCACCAGACGACGGAGCCCCTGAGCCAGAAGCCCCAGCCGACGACCAGTACTACTATCCGCCTGGCGAGTACTACTACTACGAGGGGCCGTTCGACGACCAGGAGTAGGATCGGAGGGTCCAGGGCAGGAGGCCTACGCCTTTCGATCGTAGTTTTTATTTTTACCCCGCATCTGTGAAGGCTTATCTCTCTCTCTGTAATATATCTGTACTCAGATATCTAATGCTTCCGCTGACGCTTGTATGCCATCGAGCTTGTATTCGAGCCCTCGAGGCCCTGGCTTGTAATATTAAGCTTGTATGACTTTATTTTATGTTTTAGAGTTGTGTTGTGATATCTTCAAGTGAGTCCTTAGGCTTGATCGTGCGCATTTGCGTGTATGATTAGTGCACGATTAAGCCGGGGTCGTCACATGGACCCTTTTGAACAACCTCAAGGAGCAGAGGAGGAAAAACACTACAAGCTTAGAGACTGCCTGAAATGGCTCCTTAGGTGGCCCAAGGAGCATATCCTTTTGGGGACAAATGCATCGCAGCAAACAACAACTCCTTCGGCACCCAGTATGAGCGTCCCTTCACCCGGAGCATCTCTTTTTGGTACCAGTAGCACCGAAGGTCCCAAGGAAGCGGTCGTACCCAATATGGAGAAAGATGAGGCTACCGAGACCACTGGGGCTGCTGGGAAAGATGAGGCTGCCGAGAGAGATGGGGCCACCGAGAAAAATGAGGTTGCCGAGTACTCTATAACACAAGATGAGGATGATATTAGTCAGTATTTGAACGATGATGATGCCTATGATGGTGGCAGTTCTGCTGCAGCTAACCCTACCATTGCCAACAATCCCAACACCTTGAAGGGGTCAGACATAGACGATGGCAGCGAAAAACCGACTAAGGCGAAAACCTTCTCTCCTTGTTACCGATATGCTGTCCATTACCTTGGCAAACCAATGGTATCGGATGATGTGTACGAAAGCACGGGATTGGCCATGAGGCATGTTCATGACGATGTCCTAAAGAAAGAGCTGGCGGCCAATGTCACGTATCAAACTCCTCATGATCAGCGCCCTATATACCTTGTGAAGGTGCCTAACAGTCTCGGCTTCTTAGAAGATTTCCCCGCGAACTTGTTCTATATTGGTTTCAATCATATCTTCAACATTTTCCACCTAAAGCACCTAGAGGACAGCAACATAGTTAGCCTATGTGCGCTTCATCTAGTATGTAAGGTCAAGAACGAGAAGCGGACGAAGATCACGGTTGCTGACCCTTAATACATGCACACGGCTAACCTTGAGAACAATGAAGCTCTAGACAAAATGATATAGTACCTAGGCCAGTTTCTTCTTCTAACAAGAAGGCGGACTACCACCTACTGCCCTACCGTATAGTGTAAGTATTCGTTAACTAACCTTCCGCGGATTTCCATTATCCTTCCATCCGCAAGCTAGGGTTGACGGTAACTACTGTGGTCTCTTGTTTGCGCAGCGATGAACGCACACAGGAGCACTGGATACTAATAATTATATCCCCAAAGACCACCTGCTCCTATTTCTTGGATTCCAATCGAGCAGTCAAGAGAAGCTTCACCAAGCTGAAGCATTTTTTGGATGAAGCTCTACTAATGTTTGGTGCCAATGGAGGGATCATTAGGCCTGCTAGTAAAAAGTTAGACAGCGGCGGCATGGTACGGTTCGACCACATGACCTCATTTAGGTGCATGCAACAAGAGGACGAATCAAGGACCTCCGCTTGGTATGTCATGATCCACACGGATGACTTCATACGGAAGCATGCTGGCCTCAGAAATAAAGACCAGGTTACCAAATGGGGTCAATCCCTTGCCCTTCTCACACATGATGATTGCACAGCCAAGCTCAGAGGGATGTAACAGGCACTGATTGAAATCATTAACAAGGACGTCCTCAGCCAGACAGGGATCTTCAACAGCGGGGTATCCTCCATTTAGGAGCAGCGTCGTATACATGTGGCGTAAGTTTGCGACTTGCCCGACTCATTGCCATCCATGAAGGAGTGAATGTCTGGTCTTGTGTGGTCTTGTGTGTTCAAAACAGCAATTATCGTTTGTAAACGGTTATTTCTAACTAGGACGCGTAACTAAACTTACCGTATGTTTTGTGTAGTTCCTACTGAAGTCTTTAAGATATATATATATATATATATATATATATAGAGTAACACTATTTTGATCCCAGGATGAGAATAATATTCTAATAACACCTGCTCTATATAAGGCGCGATGGGATGTTCCTGAACTCAGAAAACGAAACCACCGCAAAAAATCTCTCTCTCCACCACACGGCCCGCTCCTACTGCCGCCACCGCGGACGCCCGCCTGCCCCTCGGCCCCGACGCGCCACCCGCCGCCGCCCCGGCGCGCCTCCCGCCGCCGTTCCCCAGCCCCGACGCGCCTCCTACCGCCGCCCCCTGGGCCCCAACGTGCCTCCCACCGCCGGCCCTTGGATCTGGCCGTCGCTCCGCCTTCGCCCGCCGGATACGGCCGCCACGCCACCCCTCCCATGGATCCGCCCAGGGACCGATCCCGACGCTGCCTGCCACCACCACGCGCCGGCGCGTGACCCGCCGGATCTCCTGGACGCCGCTGCTCGGACCGGACTGCCCAGCCTACCTCTGGTGCGCTGCCGCGCCCCCTCTGCGCGTCGTCTCCATGGTGACAGAGGATCAGAGGATGTGGGAGGAGGTGGTGGTGGACGCCTGAAGACTGAAGATGTGCAGTTCGGGCAGTGAAAAAGTGGCAGGTCGAGAGATTTCTCCTCCGCCTGCGGGGATGATGGCCAGCGCATCGGGGAGCGATGGCCTCCCAGGCCTGCGGTTTTCAACCACCACCGCGTGGCCGCGATGCAGCCGCTAGTATACACTGGTTTGGGAGAATCCCCACCATTAAAGGCTGGTTCAGCTCGTCCCCAAGCTCACCGCGTCTGCCCCCCGTGGTCTGCCTCATCTTTCGACGATGCACAAGGCCCGTGGGCAAAACGGGGCGAGCTGCTGCAGCCGTACTACTACTAATGCGATCCAGTGAAGAAGGAACATTAAGCACGAAGTTCAGAGATCCCTCTACTGAAAGTTCAGATAAAACAGAAAGAGAAAGTTCAGAGATCCCAATGCTGAATATTAGCATGCGATACAAACATAACTTCTATCAGACAACAAAAAATGTGTCGGCCCCGTCTAAGTGGCAGTGGCTCCCTTGCTCACGGAATCTACAAGGGAGCCCTTCCTCTTATGTCGAGCAATTCACTTGCTATCAAAATTCTGTATCCTATATTTTGGGGCCTCACGACGCACAGTAGTTTACATTATTCACCGATGCACCGCTTTTCTCTGGAGCAGTACACAGAGAAGTTCATCCTGGCAGCCTATGTGGTTCGATGTGTATATTAAATGAAGGAAAAAAGAAATATCAGGTGTCCAGCAGCATTAGTGTGTGGCCGCCTATAATTCTTCTGTGTGTGCGCGCGCGCTGTAGATGAGCATCAGTACGAGGAAAATGGAGACCGGCCGGAGCAGTCGGGCCAAGCCATGGCATGCGGCCGCAGACGACGACGAACCCGTGACGTTGTAGCTTGCTACCGCTGGGTGCGTGCAATATGTTGGTGTGTCGCATGACTGGTGTGTGCGTGCGTTGTGCTACTGGTGTGTGCTGGGTGCATGCATGTACCAGTGCACATGTGTGCTGTCACACACAAATTGAAAAGCGTTTCCGATTTCGCAGCCAGCTCGTGTGTACCACAAGGGTTCGTGTTTATGCCCCAAAAGAAGAATATTACTTTTATACTAAGCGAGAAAAAAAATACACACACATTTTGTCAGGTATTCTCCTGATATGATGTTCAATTATTTGTTCTTATGCCTGTAGAAAACAAAAGGGTACATGAAAGAATAGTGCGACATTCAATATGTTTTGAACGTAAAAACAATAAATTACAAAAAAAGGATGAAGTTCAATCACTGATAACAGGGGAGTCCAGGAATAAAAAATTGGGGTTAAAAGAAACGAAAAGGGAAGTTAACAAAACCATGAGAAGTATGTGGTACAAATGTTTGGAAATTTAGAGTGGACAAATAGAGACATTGAGTGAAAAGTTCAATTTTTTTTAAATGAATTTTCCCCGTTTGTAAAAAAAACTAGATGTTAAAATTTAATAACGGAGAAGTTCAATATTTATTACAAAACAAAGAAGATCAAAGTAAAAAAACAAAGCAATTCGATGTTTAAAAAAAAGAGGTTAAATTAAAAAAAGATCGATTCAACAAAGTTTATAAAAAATGGGTTTTCCCGTGTTTTTTTAAGGTAGAAGTTCAAATTTAAATAATTTAGCGGTTCAATGTTTATTACATAACTAGGATTTTCGCCGTTACTAAAACAATAACCCAAGAAGTTCAAACTAAAAATGGAGCAGTTAAAAAATTAAATTCATTTTTCCCCTTTTTAAAAAACTAGAGGTTCAAATTTACACAACAGAGAAGTTCAATGTTTATTACAAAACCAAGAAGGTCAAACTAGAAGTTTAATTTAAATAGCAAAGCGTTTTGATGTTTATTATAAAACTATAATTTTCACTAAAGAATAAACCAAAAGAAGTTTGAATTTAAAAAACAGATATAATAGTTAGAGAAGTTCAATGTAAATTACAAAAACATATTTGCGGTCATTCTGTCCCCCCACCCCCACGCACCCACACCCCTAAGATAGATAGTGGGGTCACGGATGTGACGGACTCGCCTCCGCATGCGACGCCGCGGCACGCCGCGTCGTCACCTGCTCCAGCTCGTTCTCGCGCTAACGCGCCAGTGCGCAGTTCAGATTTAATAGTTAGAGAAGTTCAATGTAAATTACAAAAACATATTTGTGGTCATTCTGTCCCCCACCCCCGCGCACTCACACCCCTAAGATAGATAGTGGGGTCACGGATGTGACGGACTCGCCTCCGCATACGACGACGCGGCACGCCGCGTCATCGCCTGCTCCAGCTCGTTCCTGGCTCGGCCTCGCCGGGGGGTGGAAGCCCACCCCCGGCTCGGCCTCGCACTAACGCGACAGTGCGCAGTTCAGATTTAATAGTTAGAGAAATTCAATGTAAATTACAAAAATATATTTGCGGTCATTCTGCCCTTCCCCCCACGCACCCACACCCCTAAGATAGATAGTGGGGTCACGGATGTGACGGACTCGCCTCCGCATGCGACGCCGACACCGCATCCATTCTTCCCCTGTATTGGCGACCCACACCCAGATCCCACCGCGACTTCTGCTGGCCTCCATAACCGGACCCCTGCCACCGTGTCGTTCTTCTCCCCCTGAATCTGACGGCTGCTGCCCCTTCTCTCCAGCACATTACCTGCCATGATCTAGGAAATGGGCGTGGCCTCTCCTCTCGACGACCTCTTTCGGCACCAGAAACGGTAACGAGCACGAAGACACCCTCTCCTACTAAGTGCTCTCTCCCCCATAACACAAGAAGTTCATGCAAATCTGTTGCAAAAGTTCAGGTACATCAAAGAATATAGAAAAAAAATGTTTAACTGTATAGGGGAGTTGATGCTCTTCCTGTATATGCATATAGATGAGTTCTCACCTACCCATTTAACTCTCGAAGATAGAGCATTTCGAAAAATATGGAGATAATGGATTTTTCACGTTTCTAAAAAACCTAGAGGTTCAAATTTAAATAACGAAGAAGTTCAATATTTATTAGGAAGTCGGGAAGGTCAAACTAAAATAGTGCAATTTAAAATGTTTTTTAAAAAACAAAATTTTCTCATTTCTAAAAACCTAGAAGTTCAAATTAAAAAAACGGAGCGGTTTAGTGTTTATAAGAAAACTTGGATTTCTTCAGTTCCTAAAGAATAAAAACCAAGAAGTTCAAATTAAGATAACATGGAAGTTTGATGGTTATATACCATGAAGAAAAACAAAGCTTCAACTATAAAAGTGTTAACTTGAGAAGTTCAAATTTGATAAAATAGAGAGTTCGAAGAAAATGTTATCGATGTACTAAAAAAATCCCATGGATTTTCCCATTATTAAAAAAGGATAACCAAAAAATTTAAACTAAAATAACAAAGCCATTCAAATTAAAATAACGGAGCAGTTCGATGTATACGAAAAACTCAAATTCTTTCCGTTTCTATGAAAATAAAAGTATGAAGATCATTTTTTTAAATTGTTCAATGTTTAAAAAAATGATTATTTCTTTTATAAGATAAAACTAAGAAGTTCAAATTGAAATAACATAGAAGTTCCAAGTTAATAAAAACTAAAAAAGAATAAAAGTAAGAATTCAAATTAAAATAACAGAGAAGATCAAAGTTTATAAAAAACTCAGATTTTTTTCTTGGTACTGAAGAATAAAACGAAGAAGTTCAAATTAAAAAAAGGAAGTAGCTCGATGTATACGGAAAACCCAAAATTCTTTCTGTTTCTAGGAAAAATAAAAGTATGAAGTTCAATTTTTTTAAATGTTTTAAGCTTATTTAAAAACATATTCTTTTCTAAGAATAAAACTAAGAAGTTCGAATTAAAGTAATAGAGAAGTTTGAAGTTTATAGAAAATTTAGATTTTTTCTCGTTACAAAAGAATTAAATGAAGAAGTTCAAAATAAAATAAAAGGAGCAACTAAAAGAAATTTTGTTTCAAACGCAAAATGGAAAATGTTCGAAAACCAAACATGGGGTAGTTACCCCATAAAAAATCATGGGTGTTCTTGACACGAAAGTTTATCAATAAAAACAACAATTCGACTTTTATTAGAAATCAAATTATTTTCGTTACTAAAGGAAAAAAACAAGAAGTTTAAATTAAAAAAACAAAGTAGTTCAAATATTTATAAAAAGAAGTGAATTTTCCTTGTTTCTGAAAAGACCCCAGAAGTTCAAATTAAACCAACGAAGCCGTTCAACGTTTACTAAAAACTAGGATTTTTAACCGCTTCTAAAGAATAAAATTAGGAAGTTCAAATTTAAAAATTGAAGCAGTTCAAGAAAAACAAAATTTATTTTTGCCGTTTCTAAAAAAACTAGAAGTTCATGTTGAAAAAACGGAGCAGTTTGATTTTTACTAAAAAAATTCAGATTTTTCCGGCTACTAAAGAATAAAACCAGGAAGTTCAAATAAAAAAAACAAAGTAGTTCGATGTTCATGAAAATTACATATTTTCTCAGTTTCTAAAAATGCTAGAAGTTCAAATTAAAATAATGGTGTAGTTCAAAGTTTATTGAAAAATCCAAAATTTCACTTTTCTAAATAAATAAAAGCCTAGAAGTTCAAATTAGAATAACAAAGCATTTGACTTTCACCATTTCAAAAAAAAAACAAGAAGTTCAGGTTAAAAAAACTAAGATGTTCAGAAGAAGAAAAAATATTTCCATGGTTTTACCGAAAAAACGGTTCGATGTTTGTTGTAGAACTTGGATTTTCCCATTTCTAAAGAATAAACTAATAAGTTTAAATAGCAAAGATGGAGCAGTTCAACGTGTATTTTTTTAAGAAAATAATAAAAAAGCAAAGTCTAAAAAAAATTGTTTCTATAAGTTCAAGTGGTCGGCCCGAGAAAGTTCAAAAAAAATTGTGTGACAGGTTCACCTTGTATTTACATGTTCAAAACACAAAAAATGATGTTGTTTTTGGTGTTTTAAAACAATTCTCTTGATGCATTACAAAAAATGAAACAAAATGCTCTACATGAAAATCATTCCTCCTATTCAACATCTTTCCAAAAGGGTATATCGTATGCTCTATTCCAAAAGAAAGGTTAAAACAAATTGGTGTATGCTGTTCGAAACAAAAATTTAACCGTATTGGAAAATTTTGTGTCTTTTTAATAGGTTACTAAAAGGTATATCATTTGTGCAACTCCGACGAACGGGTGAGGAATTATGAACAAAAATACATGACATAAGTTCAAAGTGAAAGCAGCGAGCAGTTCAACTACTACACGAAATGCGTTTCAAATTCAATAAAAAGAATAGAAAAATAAAAGCCTAAAAGTGTTGTTGCCAGAAGTTCACGTGCTTCTCCCTGCACTACTAATAACGAATCACCAAAAGCCTCAATATGCGTAGCACCTATGGCAAGCAACATCTCTAAGCCGAATAACAATGCTTCATATTCGGCTTGATTATTTGTGCAAAAATATTCTAAGCGACATGAGGCTTTAAAAACAGCACCATGAGGAGATATATAAACAATACCAACACCTTGGCCATTGCTACAAACTAAACCATCAAAATATAATCTCCATGGTACTAACGAGACAAGGTTTATATCAATATTATGTTTGTCATCAATCCGACGCTCAACAATAAAATTAGCAATGATTTGGCCTTTCATGGATTTCAGAGATTCATAAGCCAAATCATATTCAATTAAAGCATAAGCCCACTTGCCAATTCTACCACTAAGAATTGGCCTATGCAACATGTATTTGATGACATCAGTTTGACAAGCTATAATGCAAGTACTAGGTACTAGATAATGCCTCAATTTTGTGCAAGCATAATATAAGCATAAGCATAATTTCTCAATAAATGTATACCTTGTCTCGACGTCCAATAAGCGTCGGCTCAAAAAAGCAATAGCATGTTCTTTTCCTTCGGTATTTTGAGTCAAAATAGCACCAATAACACCTTCCTCCGCTGCAATGTAAAGTCTAAATGGCTCCCTGTGCTTGGGCGCTTTCATAATCGGAGGAGTGCACTAATATTTCTTAATCATATCAAATGCCTCTTGCTGTTTTGCCCCCCAAGTAAAATCAACATCATTCTTTAACCGAACGATAGGAGTAAATGCATCAACCTTCCCTGATAGATTGGCTATGAATCTCCTCAAATAATTGACCTTGCCAAGGAATTTTTGCATATCTCTCTTGCATGTTGGAGCCTCTACTTTCTGTATAGCTTCTATCTTTTTGGGATCAATTTCCACGCCATCTTCATGAATAATGAAACCCAGAAACTTCCCAGCCGATACACCAAAGGCACACTTCAAAGGATTCATTTTCAGCCCATATTTCTTCATTCTTTCAAAAGCTAAGCGCAAATCGGCTAGATGAGATTCAAAAGCATCCGATTTGACAGCAATATCATCAATATAAACCTCGAGTATAACACCAAGTAAATCATGAAAAATTAAATTCATAGCTCTTTGATACGTGGCACCGGCATTTTTTAATCCAAAGGTCATCACTGTCCACTCAAATAAACTAAGGAAACCAGGACATCGAAAAGCCATTTTGGACATGTCCTCTTCGGCCATAAAAATCTGATTATACCCCGCATTACCATCAAGAAAGCTAATGACCTTATGTCCAGAAGCATCATTAATAAGCATATCGGCTATTGGCATGGGATACTCATCTTTAGGTGTAACTCTATTCAAATCTCTGAAATCAATGCATACCCTCAACTTGCCGGAGCCTTTCTTCTCTACTGGCACAATGTTAGAAATCCACTCGGCATACCTGCAAGGTCTAATAAAACTAGCTTTAAGCAAATGACCGATCTCTTCCTTGATCCGGTCATACGTTTTTGGATTAAACTTTTTGGCCGATTGCTTGTATGGTCTAAAATCGGCCCTTATAGGTAACCGATGCTCTACTAGCTCTCGGCTTAAACCTGGCATCTCATGATATTCCCATGCAAAGCAACACACATATTCTTTCAATGGCTTGATCAACTTAGCTTTATGATCGGCTCTTAAATTTTCGTTTACAAATGTCGGCCTAGGAATTGAACCATCTCCTATATCTATCTCTTCTAATGGATCGGCCGATGTAAAACCTTGTCCTAATTTATCCATATCATCTAACTCTTCTATGGACTCATACATATCGTTCTCATTGGACCGATATTCTACAAGACGCTTTTGTAACCACTCTGAGTTAGGATCCATTTAAATACATCTTACCTTGGAGCCGATTATCGCCAACCGGCTTTAAAGAAACGGGCACGAAACCACTTTTTGTGGTGCTAAGAAAATCAAATTCTGATAAGTCGCGCCCAGTCAAGCAAGTAGCATTGGGATGTTGCCAATCCACCGATGCATCGGCCAAAGCAACACAAGCCGAATTATCCGCATGAATGACTTCTACTTCATCATCAACCCGTTGAATTAAAAACTGGTGCATAGTGGATGGCATGCATTGGTTTGCATGAACCTAATCACGGCCTAGTATGATGTTGTAGTTACCTTGTACCTCGGCGACAAAAAATGCAGTAGCCAAAGTTTTGCTCCCAACCGTAAGCTCCACGTAAATCACACCTTTGGCTTTGGTTTTCTCTTTGCCTTCAAATCCATTAAGCACCATATTGGTCTTGATCAATTCTTCATCGGGCAAACCAAGTTTCCTGAAGACCGAATAGGGCATGAGATTCACCACAGCACCACCATCAACAAGCATCCAAGTAAGTGGTGATCCATTAATATGACCTCTAAGGTACAACGGTTTCAAGTGTGTCACTGGCTCTTTTGGATTCTCAAATATTGCATTCTTAGGGCCAAAATCCAGCTGAGCCACCTCCCCTTCTTCATCTACAGCACGAAACTCAGCGGGTAAATAATACACCATATTGATATCCATACCTTCATGGACCGGTGTAGGTTCATAATCCAACATATCATCTTCCTCCTCGGGCGTGTTCATCAATTCTGAAATCTGTTTGAGCGAAGTGGAATCAATAGGTGTTGCAGACGATGTAATAGCGGTGGCCTCATCCTCCTTTGGTTGTGTAGATGCTGCTGTGACAGATGTAGAAGCCACTGCACCTTGTATTTGTTTAGGCATCCATATTTGTTTTGTAGGTACCATGGGCCGAATGTCATTGAACAATTTATCTCTTTGCTTCTCGGCCTCCTGTTCTGCCATCTCCTGGCTCCTTAACCTCTGTAGTTTCCTCTTTTGTGTTTTTGTTAGCCCTGGAGGACACCACTTAGGTTGCATATATTTTGGATCTTTGGGCTTGGCTGTGCTTGTGCGAGCTTCATGATCATTAGCTGAGTGCTTTGGCGTGATAGCAAGTATCGGCTCAGCAGGGTTGCTATGCACAGTCGGTTGTTGTATGGTGAATGTTTTAGTGCCCAAGATGAGTGAGTCGGCATCAATTTTTTCTTTACCTTTTCCAGACTCGACCGCTGCACTTGGTGATTTAGCATGCCACACTTGCTTGCTGATCCTTTCTTGATTGTTTTGCATCGGCCGATTAACACCATTGTTCAAACGGCCTCGTGTGGGATAAGAAAGCGTCTCACGAATAGGCCTCCTTGGTTTTGCCCACCCTGGATGAAAAGCATAAGGGGCCATTGGGGGCTGCTCCCATCCTCCATTGAATCCACCCATGTAGTATGGCGCATAGGGAGGTGGTGACATCCATGGTCCTGGTGCCCACGACCCATATGGCGTTGTGTGATGCTGAAATTCTTGCCTCAGAGGTGATCTTGAGCGCTTCAAATTTGACGACCGGTTAGAGCTAGAACTGGCCGCTTGATTAGCATATTTCGACAGCAACGTATCAAAAGTTGGCTTGATTCTCTTGCGCTGTACTCTAGCTTCATTTGTCTTCCTCTAGCCAATTTCTGGACTCTTGGGCTTAACAAATTTAACACGAGTATTTTCTTGCACTTGTGGTTGCCCCCCGAGTGTAGGATTCTTGATGGTGATCTTGATTACTTCCTTGCCATCAGGTTGCTTGTCAAGCACGACCTGTCTCCCCAAGACCTTGCTGTCCTCTTTGCCTTTCCTGGGCTCACCTATGACAACATTGGACTTATTAGCAGATTCGGCTACTTCCGGCCTAATGAGCAACTTCTTCCCCTCCATATCCATGGTGTTCATTGGAAAGGGTTGTTTATCAACTTGCATCTCAGAAAAGTTCAATCGTCTGTCATTAATGGCCGATTATATCTGTCGTCGAAAAACATTGCAATCGTTAGTAGCATGAAAAAAGGAATTATGATACTTGCAATAAGCTCTCCGTTTTAGCTCTTCAAACGGCGGTAAAGTATGAGATATCCTAATAATCTTAGCTTGCAGCAAAGCATCAAATATTTTATCACACTTAGCAATGTTAAAGGTAAACTTCATCTCGTCATCACAATTCTTATGAATCGGTTTCAGATCATTGCAAGTAAATGGTTTGGCCTTGGATGGCCAAACAAATTCAGTAGCATAAATATCGCCCTCATCGTCCGAGTGATCACTATCATATTCAACCATATTCATCTTAGGACGATCAGCTTTATATCTATGCACTTCTTTGAGATCTTTGCTTCGGCTTTCCTGAGCCAAAGCCCTCTGTAAGACTTGGTTGATATTTAAGAACTCGTAGCCTTCTAGCTTCTCTCTAATGTGAGTCTTTAAACCATTAAGCACAAGGTCTGCCAAGTCTCTCTCGGTTATCACCAAACTATAACACCGGTTTTTTGTCTCTCTAAATCTCTTGATGTAATCGGAGACCGATTCATTATGCTTCTGCTTAACCGATGTAAGATGTGACAACTTAAGTTCATTGTCGCCACTCTAAAAATGATCATGAAATTTCTGTTCTAGCTGCGACCATACACGAATAGAGCCATGCGGCAAAGAAGAAAACCATGAAAATGCAGTGCCAGTCAATGATAAAGGAAATAAATGCACTTTTAATTCATTTAGTGGCCCTGCTTCACCTATTTGTGCCAAATATTGACTAACATGCTCCCATGTGGTTTTCGTGCCCTCTCCATTGAACTTAACAAAATCTGGAATTTTATATCCCGGAGGGCACTGGATTGCATCAAAGTACTCGGGATACGGTTTTTGGTAAATCCGATTCCTAGGTAATTCAACACCAAAATTTTCCCGAAGCATCTTAGCCATCTCTTCTCTAAAATTAGCTAGAGCATCGTCTATAGTAGACAATGAAACTTGTTGCAGTGGCATAGGTGGAGTACGATTGCTAGCTGTAGGGAGGAACTGTGGCATGTACGTCGAACCATAGTTCGGTTGTGGCCTAGCAATGTTTGCACCTATAGGTAGGGTTTGGTTCGGTGTTGCCACCGAACTTGGCACATTCATGACAGGACTAATAGGTGCAGCCACAATTTGATTTGTATGGGTAGGATAATAATTCATCGGCATGGGAGGTGTCGATGAAAGAGGTAAAGCTTGACTAGGGTTTTCTGCACTAGCATGCATGCCAACATTACCACTAGATGATTGAGGCATATTTTTCTGAGCATTGGTATTCTCTAAGAAAGTTCGATAGACTAAATTATTACCATCAGCAATACAACTCTCAATCTCAGCCCACTGCTTAGGAGAAAAGGTAGTACTCACAGAGGGCTTAACTTGCTCAGTTTGAAGAGGAGGGAACTTGATTTCTTCAATCGGAGTGATGTTGCCTTGGCGATCCTTCTTGAATTTTGCAAGGAACTCCTGTAACTCCTTCTCTTCACGTGCCTTCTTGTACTCCTCATAGACTTGGCGATGATCCGCCGATAACTCATCAAGACTAGGCTTAATGATGTTATCGGCGTTCACCTCAGATGGCTTGGGAAGATCAGACATGATGGATGATGATGATGATGGATCTTCGTTCCCCAGCGGAGTCGCCAAAAAGTGTGTTCGCACACGAACACGTCACCGTGTACCCTCGACGCCGAGCGTGATGCGCGGCAGCACACGCCGAGGGAGGCTCGCCGGAAGCGCGGTACGCAAGACAGTCCGGCGGGCGCTTTTGAAGACCCGAAACCCCACGCGGCCGGGAGAGGCCCCGTCTGGATGCACGACAGTGATGGGCTGCCCTAGGTCGGTTCGCCCACCCCTAGGACTTCGTAGATCGAAACTCTCCGAAGCGAAGAACACCGTTGAATGAGAAGCAGAAAACTAGGGCAGGAGATAAAAGTTTGTAGGTGGGTTTTGCGATTGTGTGTTGTTGTTCAATCGGCCGTCACCCCTTAGTTATATAAGAGGCGGCTGGACTTCCCGTGCAAGTAAAAGGCTTGGATTCACGTCCAAAACCCGAGTCAAATTCGGATGGTTTTTGTCCGAACTTTCCATAATTAACCGAACTCGGATTTGGGTATGTCTGGGACAACAGTTTGGTTTTTAGGTCCCACAGGCCACAAACGACCTCGAATGAAGATGAGCCCAAAAGCAAATTTGACCGTTTGGATGAGACGAACAACTTTCGTGCTGAACGTTTCTCGATTCGAGGCCATCTTCAAGGCCGAATCGCTCGCACAAAACAGGCTGTTACTCGCGCTACCCATCAGACACTGTGTCTGATGGGGCGCGCCACTTTTGCCCCGTGACAGGGCCGCACTAAGGTGGCTGTAACTTTTATATACGATCTTGGATTGAGACAATTTTTATAGCAAAATTGATCGTTTCAACGAGACGAAGACAATTCGTGTAGAAAGTTTTCTCATTTGAGGCAGCTCTTGAGGTGTAATCGGCCGAACAGTGCTCTGGATACAAAATCTCAGTATTTCGAACACAACTTCGGCCTTCGAGATGAGATCGGATGGCGATGGCCCAAGCTTCAAATATGTTCGTGTCGACAATACGGAACTTTTTCATGTATACCACTTCTCCATTTGAGACCATCTTAATTGCATTTTGTACCATGCCAAAATCTGGTGTCAACAGTTCTGTAAAAAAATGATGAGCAGTTCACTTCATCCACGCGATAACGGGAAAAAATGATTGTGGAGAATCAGTGCAGTACACTCTACCCGCCTCTGCAGTACAGACGCATTTATTTAATTTTGAAAAGGAAAAAAAGTCATGCAGTTCTCTTCTATTTGTGTTAGGATTTGCTTCCCACCTCACATGTAGTTCTCTAGCCTCGATCTTGCAGAGCATCTTGTCATATCTGTCGCTAAAAAAAGGTAAAAGAAATATTTTGGTCAAAAAAAACTAATGCAGTTCTCTTGCCTTATCCATGCAATTCAAAATGCAAAAAAAAACTAATGCAGTTCACTTTTGGTAGTGTCGCGGTTCACTTGCTCGCAATGTGAAGTGCAGAAAAAATATTACAAAAACGACAAAAAAAGCAATGTGGTTCACTTCTCGATAGTGTTCCGGTTCACTTACGCCCGATGTGAAGCGCATTTCACTTCCTCGCCTGAGAAAAATTATGCCTGACAAAATGAAACTATGCAGTTCGCTTGCCCGTCAGATGCAGTGTGGTTTTCGGTCTGAAGCAGTGCGGTTTTCTGTCTGATGCAGTTCTCTAGTCGATTATGGTGTCGCGAAAAACAGAGTATCCGCATTTCGGTAATTTCAAAACTACTGTTAAATCGTAAGGAATTAGAGAGAGTGTTCTACACGAAAAAGTTGCGCCTCGTCGATATATTTCCAACGGCGTATCGTTTGCATCATTTCGATGAGCGGTTTGGAAAAAATCATGAAAAAACTGCCACTGTCACTCGTCGGATGCCGCACTATATTCAAAATTAATTTAAAACCGTAAGGAATCTCAAAACATGTTCTACATATGAAAGTTGCACCTCTTCTACAGCTTTTCAATGACGTATCACACGCCTCGTTTCAACAAACGGTTAAAAAATGCAGCAAAAACAGTACGGAAAAAATCATAAATTCGAGAAACAGAATTTTCGCGATTTAGCAAATTTGAAACTGCTCTTAAACCGTAAGGAATTTGAGAGGATGTTCTATATGAAAAAGTTGCGCCTCGACGATACCTCTCCAACGGCGTTTCAATTGCTTCATTCCGGCAAGCGGTTTGGAAGAAATCACGCTCGCTGCCACTCGTCATGCGCGCACAATTTTCAAAACTGCTCTTAAACTGTGAGGAATCTCGAAAAGTGTTCAACATGGCAAAGTTGCGCCTAATCCATAACTTTCCAACGGCGTATCATACACATCATTATGAGAAATGGTTAAAAAACTGGATCAATAACACCACCAAAAAAATTGGCGTGCGGTTTTTTGCGACGGGAAGTTCACTCATTTCAGTACTACAGTACTCTTGCTTCAACAATGTCGTGTACTCGCGTTGAACGTGCAGTTCAGAAGAATATATATATATATATAGTAGCACTATTCTAATCCCAGGATCAGAATAACTATTCTGATTACGACGTGCCCTATAGTGGCTGATCAGATGTTCCCGAGAGCCCGCACCCCCGAAACGCTAAAAGGAAAAAGAAAAAACACCAGTCCCGCACCTCCCTCACTCTCCCTCGATTCCCCCTGCCGGAACGAGCCACTGCCCCGCTGTCACCGCCCCAGGATCCGTCCGCCGTCCCACCGCCACTGCCCCAGGATCCGACCGCCGCCCCGCTGCCACCGCCCCAGGATCCGACTATGGCCCCACCATCGCCCACGGATCCGGTTGCCGCCGAGCCATCGCCCACGGATCCGGTCGCGCCATCCTCCGCGACGCGCCCCCAGCAAGCACGCGCCGCCGGCCACATCTTCCTTCACATTAGCACGCGCCCCGCCGCCCAGCATCCTGGCGCAACATCCGATGATCCATCGACCCGCAGCCCTGCACTTCACCATGGGTGCACCTGCTTCCTCAAGCGTGAGTCCCCCTGGCAACCCCCACCCGCCGCCACACTAGCTACCCGATTGAGCCCCTGCCCAACAGTCGCACGAGCAGCTGTGTTATTTTCTACGTTCCTGCTACTGAAGACAGAGGAGAATGCCTGCTCGGATTTTCTCTGAACTTCCTTGTTCTTCACTGTGGTGATACCTACTCAACTCTCCCTCTCTGAACTCTTGCAAAACAAGTATGTGTGATGCTAGCTAAAGATGAATTTAGTCAAAAAAGAGAGTGTTGCATGTTTGCTAACTGTAGTTGCTACCTGAAGCTGCACATTTGTAGCAAAACATGCTTGTTTGCATGTTCAGATGCTCCTTGCCTTTCATTTTGATCTTTAGTTTTCTAAACAGAATTGGACTGGCTTGTGTCATCTTCTTCCTAATTTTCCCATGTGCAATTGTATGAAAATGAAGGAATGGTCTGGGTGGACGAGCAGTTCAAGTTCATTTCTCACTGCAGATACTTTGATTTTTATTTTCAAGTATTAATTCTCTTGGATAGTTCAAAATATGATGCATCTGCTTGAATCATACACCACCTCGAAAAGAATGCCCTGAAAAAGCAAGCATGCATATTCCCATCTTCCACTGAGGATTTCCATTTAAATAATGAAGAATGCAAATTGCAGATATTTTGGGTTGAATAACAAACCTGCTATTGCAGATATCAACCATGGTTGAACCTAGGAAATGGTTTATTTGATTTCTTTTCCTTTTCCAGAACTATACTAGTCGTTGTTACCTCTGGCACGGTCGGATTCAAGCTGTCTCTGCCGGTGAAGGTTTCTCGTTCACTCAAGTGTCAACCACAGCCTGTGGATTGATCTGAACTCATCAGTTATACTGCCTATACTACAAAACAGGTCTGTTTATTGACAAATAAAAAAATATCATCAGTTCAACAAAACAGCAGCTTTTAGCGCATATAACTCATATACTTACAGAAGTTCAGTAATAGAAAAATCAATAGTTCAACTATACTTGGTACAGAAAAAAATAGTTCAGAAAATCTTTATGTGACACTAGTAAAAAAGAAAAAAGTAATAGTTCATGAACATAAAAAAGTGCAACACATGTGCTAGAGCATTTGGCTAAATCCTTACTTATTCATGGCATTCTGTTATATGTACCTTATGATATCAGTATACTCTGCATCCTTTAAATACTTCAACCTGATAATTCCTTGGCATAGTGATCTACCGAGGAGATACTTTTAGAGCCAAACATACTCCTATCTAAATCTTATTATCTAGGTATGACTAAATTTTAATCATGTGCCAAAAAAATCTGCGTGAAGCTCCAATGCATGCCCAGATCAGTTTAGATACACAACATTCGATGTATTTCCTACAGTTTTTACATTTCTTTGGTTCCATTCTTTCATTTTATTAAATCCATCTCTTCATGAAATCCTTACCTGCACAGCATTGCGAGGTGGAAGTGTGCAGCGTTGGAGGGCCCCTTCTTCTCCATGGACGCGGGAAGGTCACCTGTGATGGTCCGACAGGACGTGTTACAACTTTGCTGGCTACTGCTTGCGTCCATTTTAGCTTGTAGCTGTTGCTATCTGGAAGTAGCCTCTTAGTTCAATGATGCAGCACTGGTTCCTGGTGTTATAACATTTTGTACCAGACCATTTATTCAATTGAGAGAGATATGTTGATTCTTTTGTTTGGGTGATTGCTACTAGACACCACTCTTGTTTTGTTCATGTGATCTTTTGGACTTTGGTCGATCTGTACAGAAGTTCTCTTCTTTCTACTCATGCGTCTCCGGCCATCCCCTTCCCCACCTTCATCTTAGACCAAAAGATGGCATTCTCTCTGCCTGGTTGCTGACCTTCTTCCCTTTGCTGCTCCCACATCCACTCCTGGATGAAAAAACTGCATTACATAGTGGTGTAGAACCGCCAGCATTACTCGTCCCATTTTGCATCACTCATCTTATCTTGAAAAGAAGTTCATATAAATAGATGGGAGAAGGTCATGTACGTGTACTAGGAAAAAGTTTGCGTAAAAAAATGCAAAAGACATTATTATCGAGGTGTTCATTTATACAAAACACATAGAGAGTTAAGAGCATAAAAATCCTTCAAAAATATTAGGGGTCCATTTGGACAAACAACAGTTATTCGCAAAGAAGTTAAACAAAAAAAGGAAAAAAGTTAACGAAACTCACAAGAGGTTCACGAGTGAAAAGTTTGAAAACAGAAAAAGAGTTAAAAGAAAAAAAGCCCACTAGATTGACCAACAAAAAGGGCAGATTCATGGAGCAAAAATACAAAGAATTTGGAAACTCAAATAAAGTAAGTTAAAAAAAGAGATCACTAAAAAAAAACTGAATGAGGCGCACGTTGATGTTCCCCGCCTCTTAAAAACTAGAAGTTCAAATATAAATAACGGAGCAGTTCAATCTTAATTACGAAACTAGAGTTTCCACGTTACTAAAGAATAAACCAAGAAGTTTGAATGTAAAAAATAGGAAAGTTAAAAAAAGAAAAAAAATTGATTTTCCTCGTTCCAAAATAAACCTAGAGGTTCAAAATTTAAACAATAGAGAAGTTTGATTTTTATTAGATAATCAAGAAGGTCAAATTTAATAAACGAGTGTTCCCCATTTCTCAAAAATCCCTAGAAGTCCAAATAAAAAAATAGAGTGGTTCGATGTTTACTACAAACTTCTCAGTTTTTTTCATTACTAAAGGAAATAAAATCTAAAAAGGTGATTTTCTCGTTAAAAAAACCTAGAAGTTCAAATTTGAAAAACGGAGCGGCTCGATGTTTATTACTACATTAGGATTTTTCCCATTACTAAAGAATAAACCAAGATGGTCAAATTAAAAAAATTGAGCTGCTCATTTTTGGAGAAAATGTATTTTCCCCATTTCTACAAAAAAAACCTATAGGTTCAAATTTAAATAACAGAGAAGTTCAATGTTTATTACAATACCAAGAAGGTCAAATTAAAAAACCAAGCAGTTCAAAAAGTTTATAAAAAGGATTTCCTCTCTTTTTAAAAAAGACCTAGAAGTTCAACTTTAAATAACTGAGTGGTTCGATATTTATTACATAACTAGGACTTTTCGTGTTACTAATGAATAACACCAAGAAGTCCTAGTTAATAAAAATGAAGCTGTTTGATGTTTATGAAAAACTCAGATTTTCCCCAATACTAAAGATTAAAATCAAGAAGTCCAATTTAAAAAACAGAGTAGTTCAATGTATATAATAAAACTGAGGTTCTCTCGTTAATAGAGAATAAAACCAAGAAGTTCAATTTGAAAAAGCGGAGCAGTTTGATATTTATTTAAAAGATCAGATTTTTTTTGATTACTAAAGAGTAAAACCAATAAGTTCAACTCGAAATAGTGAAGAAGTTCGATGTTTCTAAAAAAACTCCACTTTTCACATTTCTAAAAATACACAAAGAAGTTCAAATAAAAAAGTTAGAGCGGTTCGATGTCTACAAAAAAATTAGATTTTTTCCGTTACTAAAATGAAACAGAGAGAAGTTCAAAGTGATAACAACTAGAAGTTCACGTACTGCATGGTGTGTGTTTCATACGAGAAAAAAAGAGTCAAAAGGTGAAGTCTAAAATTCACGTGGTCGGCCCAGAAAAGTTCAAAAATTATTGTGAAGGAGGTTGACCGTGTATTTACATGTGCGAAAATACACAAAAAATTGTTGTGCAAATCCGATGAATGGGTGAGAAATTACGAACAAAAATACGTGACAGAAGTTCAACCTGAAAACAGCGAGCAGTTCAACTACTACACCAAATGCGTTTCAGTTGAGAATAAAAAAGAATAAAAAACTAAAAGCCTAAAAGGGTTGATGCAAGAAGTTCACGTGCTCCTCCCGATGCAGTTCAACATCTCTAGTGCGAGACGTCCGACCTTCAATTACATGTTAAAAAACAGGGAAAAACGACGTTGTTTTGCCATTTTTAAAACTGCTCTCAAACGGCAACGAATTTGTAACACCTGTCTACATAAAAAAGTTGCTCCAATTCATAAGCTTTCCAACCGTATATTATATGCTACATTTCGATGAACGGTTTAAAATTTTCATGTATATTGTTTAAAACACGTTTTTATGTATTCAAAAAATTCATTTGAACCGTCGCGAGCATGAAAAACTGATCAACACGGGAAAGTTGCGTGTTTTCAACAGCTTTCCATTAGTATATTATTTGCTAGATTCCGGTAAGTGGTTTGGGACTTACGGGCAAAAAAAACAGCACGTCAAACACAGAGTGAAGTTCAAACAGACATGCCCCAGAAGTTCAACTACTTCACGCAGTGCATTTCCTTTCGCGATGAAGGCAGAAATCATGATCTCGCCATTTTCTAAATTACATGCAAACGGCTGGGAATTAGAAAAAACTTTATATGCGAAAAAGTATCGCATTTTTGATAGCTATCCAACGGTATATTATTTGCCCCATTCCGACAAAGTTTGCAAAAAATACAGCCAAAAAACATTTTTAACCATAAGGAATTGGAAAAAAAATTATATACCAAAAAGTTTCGCATTTCTTCAAGCTTTCCAACGCCATATTATTTGTTGCATTCTGATGTACGGTTACAAAATTAAATCAAAAATACAAACTCGGTGGAACTTGGACGGTTTTCTAAATTACTCTTAAATTGTTCAAAATTAGAAAAAACTTTGTACATGAGAAAGAAGCGCATTTTCATAAGCTTTCCAACGCCATATCGTTTGCCTCAATTGGATTAGCTGTTTAGAAATGGCACTAAAAACACGAACTCGGCTGTTCGGTGTGCGAAATTCTACGATTTTTTAAATTACTCTTTAACCATAGGGAATTAGAGAAAACTTTCTACATGTGGAAGGAGCGCATTTGCAACAGCTTTCCAACTCCATATTATTTCTCTCATTTCGATAAACGGTATAGAAATGGGATAAAAAATACTATTCACTTTTTTGTATGAAGAAAAAATGGTTTTCAAAACTGCTCTTAAACCGCTTTGATTTTGTCAAAAATTTAACTTGAGTCATCATACTTGTGTCCATAGCTTTCCAATGATATATCGCGAGCCGCATTTGGGTAATGTTTGCGGAAGTTTAACCTAGCACTGGGGAAAGTTCAACTAGTACCGCTGGGACAGGTCAGGTAGTTATCAGAATATTATTCCGATCCCGTGATCAGAATAGTGTTTATATATATATATATATAGATATATATATATAAACATTATTCTGATCCTAGGATCAGAATAACTATTCTGATCCCGATCGCCCTATATAGGGCTGACAGAGTTCTTCCTGAGATTGCGAGAAATCCACCCGACCGTACAGAAAAAAACCTACCCCACCCCCTGCCCCGATCCCCTTCCCTGACATCCCCCGATCCCCTTCCCTGACCTTCCCCAATCGCCGCCGCTGCCTCCCTCTCTCGATAGCGCCGCCGTCGCCGCCACCCTCCCTCGATAGCGCCGCTGTCACCGCCACCCTCCATAGATCACGCCGCGGCTGCCTCCCTTCCTGTATTGCACCGCCGCCACCCATCCCTGCCCCGACACGCCTCCGCCGCCACCAACCCCGTCCCCGGCGCACTTAGAAAATGGAGACCTGCTACACCGCGCCACCAACGAAGGCCCTGGATCCGCGCCGCCGCGCCTCCAATGGCTCGGATCTATGCCGTCATGCTTCCATGTCCACCGGAACAGCACCCACCGGCGACCATTCGCCGCCGCGCGGGACTCACCAGCGACCACCCGCCCATCCGTCGACCCTCTGCCTCCTCCATGACGACACCCCCCTTCCATGTGCGCCTGGATAAAAAATGTTGCCGAGGAGAACAACTTCCAGCACCTCACCTGTGTCCGGCGAGGAACACCTCAGGGGTCACCGGATCCGGCGAGGTTCCTTCATCGCCCTAACCTTCTCTGACCACCAGTGCATCTGGCCCATTTCTTCCCCCCTGACCCCTTCTCTCACGCCCTGGTAGACGGCAGAGAGGACGATAAGCACACCCCAGTCCACTATTTTTTTTCGCTGCAGTTCGAATTGATATGCAGAGAGGAGGCCTGCAAAAAATGAACTCCTACGGAAAAACAAGATTTTTATTATGTGTTTTCGAAGTTCAAATTTTGGTGTTGGAGAGGTTCGGTCCATCATGCGTGACAAGATCATTATTTTGAAATGAAATAAATGTTTCTCTTGCTCATCTCCCAACCCCCGATAGTACTCTACATGAGAATGGTGCACACATTCAAATATGTTTTCGAGTAAAGATGAAAAATATAAGGTGAAGAATGAAAAAAGTTTCTGCTCCTCTTCGAAACCAACTCAAGAACACCGATCTAAAAAAATGGTATTCCCATTCTAAAAAAACTAGAAGTTCAAATTAAAATAACGGTGCGGTTCAATGTTTATAAAAAAGGGTTTTTCTCATTACTAACCAATAAAACTAAGAAGTTCAAATTTTAAAAATGGTAAAGTTCGAGGTCTATTAAAAATTCAGATTTTTTTCTCATTATTAAAAGAATAAAACCAAGAAGTTTAAATTAAAAAAATGGTGAAGTTTGATGTCTGTAAAAAAAGGATTTTGAGCAAAGAATGATTTCCCCCATTAAAAAAAAATAGAAGTTCAAATTAAAATAACGGTGTAGTTCAAAGTTAAAAAAAATCAGAAATTTCGCTTTTCAAAAAAGAAACCTAGAAGTTCAATTTAGAATAACAGTTCATATGATTTTCACCGTTTCAAAAAATCCAGAGAAGTTCAGTTTATGGAACCTAAGAAGTGCGAATTTAAAAACTCAGATTTTCCTTGCTGCTAAACAAAAAAAATAGAGAAGTTCAAAATAAAAAACGGAGTAGTTCGATGTATACGAAAAAATCAAATTATTTCCGTTTCTAGGAAAAATAATAGTATGAAAGTTCGATTTTAAAACATTTGTTTATTGCTTATTTGAAAACATATTTTTTTCTAAGAATAAGACTAAATTGAATATTTGCAAAACATGGCGTTGTGTTTTTTATTAAAACCTAGGATTTACCTGTTCAAAAAATAAAAAACACAACGCCATTTTTTGCACTTTTAAAAACAACTCATAAACGGAAAAAATGGTTGCTAGAAGTTCAAGTGCTCGGCTCGGAAAAGTTCAAAAATTCTTGTGAGAGAGGTTCACCGTGTATTTAGATGTCCAAAACACATAAAAAAGATGTTGTTTTTGGTGTTTTAAAATAGTTCTCTCAAACCAGAGAGAAGTTCAAAGTGATAACAACCATAAGTTCACGTACTGCATGGTGTGTGTTTTGTATGAGAAAAATATAATAAAAAGGCAAAGTCTAAAAATTTTGTTGCTAGAAGTTCAAGTGCTCGGCCTGGGAAAGTTCAAAAATTCTTCTAAGAGAGGTTCACCGTGTATTTAGATGTCCAAAACACATAAAAACATGTTGTTTTTGGTGTTTTAAAATAATTCTCTAAAACCAGAGAGAAGTTTAAAGTGATAACAACCGGAAGTTCATGTACTGCATGGTGTGTGTTTCGTATGAGAAAAATACAATAAAAAGGCAAAGTCTAAAAATTTTGTTGCTAGAAGTTCAAGTGCTCGGCCCGGGAAAGTTCAAAAATTCTTCTAAGAGAGGTTCACCATGTATTTAGATGTCCAAAACACATAAAAATATGTTGTTTTTGGTGTTTTAAAATAATTCTCTCAAACCAGACAGAAGTTCAAAGTGATAACAACCAGAAGTTCACGTGCTGCATGGTGTGTGTTTCATATGAGAAAAAATACAATAAAAAGGTAAAATTTTTGTTGCTAGAAGTTCAAGTGCTCGGCCCGGGAAAGTTCAGAAAATCGTGTGAGAGAGCTTCACCATGTATTCAAAAACTTTCCAAACGGTATATCGTATGCTTTATTCCAAAGGGTATATCATATGCTCTATTCCGAAAAACGGTTAAAACAAATTGGTGTATGTTATTCGAAGCAAAAGTTTAACCATATTAGAAAAAAGTTGAGTCTTTTCAATAGGTTTCTAATGGTTTATCATTTATGGAACTCCGGGGAATGGGTGAGGAACTACGAACAAAAATATGAGACCGAAGTTCAACGTGAAAACAGTGAGCAGTTCGACTACTATACGGAATGCGTTTCAGAAGAGAATAAACGGAACAAAACCTAAAGCCTAAAAGTGTTGTTGCCAGAAGTTCACGTGCTTCTCCCTGCATGGTTCAAAATTTCTAGTGAGAGAAGTCCGTCATTCATTTACATGATAAAAAAAGAGGCAAAAACAACGTTGTTTTTGCCATTTTTAAAACTGCTCGCAAACGGCGACGAATTTGTGACAACTATCTACATGGAAAAGTTGCTCCTATTCATAAGCTTTCCAACGATATATTATATGGTTCATTTCGATGAATGGTTTAAAAGTTTCATGTATACCGTTAAAAATAAGTTTTTGTGTATTCAAAAAAATATCTTGAACTGTCGCGAATATGAAAAAATGCACAACACATGGAAGTTGCGCGTTTTCAATAGCTTTCCATCGATATATCATTTGCTCAATTCTGATAAGTGGTTGGGAAGTTACGGGCAAAAAACAGCACGTGAAAAACAGAGTGAAGTTCAAGCTGAGATGTGTGAGAAGTCCAACTTCTTCACAGAGTGCAGTTTCGAAGATTCTGTATCGCGATGAAGGCAGAACGCATGATCTCGTCGGTTTCAAAATTACATAAAAACAGCTGGGAATTAGAGAAAACTTTCTATACAAAAAAGTTTCGCATTTTCCATAGCTTTCCAACGGTATATTATTTGCCCCATTCCGATGAGGTTTGCGAAAATTACAGCCAAAAAACGATTTCAGTCATATTCAAAATTGACATAAAACCATAAAGAATTACGAGAAACATTCTATACATGAAAGTTTCGCATTTGTTCAAGCTTTCCAACGCCATATTGTTTGCTGCATTCCGACATACAATTTAAAAATTAATGTGAAGATATCATCTTGGCGGAACTTCGGCCGTTTTCTAAATTACATTTAAACCGTATAAAATTAGGAAAAACTTTCTATATAAAAAAGCGCATTTTCGTAAGTTTTCCAACGCTGTATCATTTGCCTCAATCGGATTAGCCGTTTAGAAATGGGTTTGAAAATACGAGCTCGGCTGTTCGGTTTGAAAAATTCCGCCATTTGTGAAATTGCTCTTTAACCGTAGGGAATTTGGGAAAACTTTCTTTATGTGAAATGAGCGGATTTGTAGCAGCTTTCCAACGCCGTATCATTTGCCTCATTCTGATAAACGGTTTAGAAATGGGCTCAAAAATACAATTCATGTTTTTTTATGTGAAGAAAAACCGTTTTCAAAACTGCTCTTAAACCGTTTAGATTTTGACGAAAATTCAATTTAGGTCGTGACCCTCGTGTCCACAGCTTTCCAACGGTATGTTGCAAGCCTCATTTGGACAATGTTGCGGGAAGTTCAACCTGTCACCAAGTGAAGTTCAGGTCGAACAACTCAGTCAGTTCAACTAAGAATCAGAATATTATTCAGATCCCGTGATCAGAATAGTGTTTATATATATATATATATATATATATATATATATATAGGGAAAATCCATCATACTACCTGAGGGTAGTTACCCTACATGTCTCATATACTATCTTCTGGTAGTACATATACTACTTTATCACTTTGAGTATGTTCACATTCTATATATAAGATATTCTAAAGTGAGTTACATGAAAAAATTGCAAGTTGACCCATGGTTTTTATTATATTTGTGAAATACATACATATTTATATGTAAAAAAGAGCATACTCAAAATCCGATGCATACTACCTAAAAAATGAGATACATACTATCCAAATGTTATTATCTACTACATACTACATGTATATACTCTCGGTTTTGACAGATACTACATACAACATACAAAACAGAAGTGGTGGTATATATATATATACAGCCAGTCTATTCTGATAATATTAGCAGAATACTATTTTACACACACTTTCGAACTGCATACTCAACGCAAGTGCACGACATTTTTGAAGCAAGAGTATTGCAATACTGAGATGAGTGAACTTCTCGTCGCAAAAAACTGTACGTCATTTTTTTGGTACTGTTTTTTATCCAATTTTTAACCGTTGGTCAGAACGATGCGTATGATACGCCGTTGCAAAGCTATGGATTAGGCGCAATTTTGCCTTGTTGAACACTTTTTGAGATTCCTCATGGTTTAAGATCAGTTTCGAAAATGGTGCGGCGCCCGACGAGTGACAGCGAGAGTATTTTCACTTTTTTTCAAACCGCTCGTCGGAATGATGCAAATGATATGTCGTTGGAAAGATATTGTCGAGGCGCTAACACTCTTTCTAATTCCTTACGATTTAAAAGCAGTTTCAAACTTACCCAAACACAAAAACTCTATTTTTAAATTTTGTCATTTTTTTGGTATGATTTTCGCTGCAGTTTTTTAACCGTTTGTCGAAATGAGGCATGTGATATGCCGTTCGAAAACTATGGAAGAGGCGCAACTTTCATATGTAGAACATGTTCTGAGATTCCTTGCGGTTTTAAATTAATTTTGAATATAGTGCGGCAGCCGACGAGTGACAGCGGCCGGTTTTTCAGGAATTTTTTTTCCAAATCGCTCGTCGGAATGATGCAAATGATACGCCGTTGGAAAGATATCGATGAGGCGCAACTTTTTTATGTGGAACACTCTCTCTAATTCCGTACGGTTTAAGAGCAGTTTTGATTTTACCGAAATACGGACACTCTGTTTTTTCGTTACACCCAAATCGATGATTGAACTACATCAGACAGAAAACCGCACTGCTTCAGATGAAAAACCACACTGCATCAGACGAGCAAGTTGTGACGCCCCCAGCTCAATCGTACACTAATCATACACGCAAATGCACACGATCAAGGCTAAGGATTCACGGGAAGATATCACAACACAACTCTAAATCATAAATAAAGTCATACAAGCTTTATATTAAAAGCCAGGGGGCTCGAGGGCTCGAATACATAAACTTGCGTACAAGCGTCAGCGGAAGCATCAGATATCTGAGTACAGATATTAAAAGAGAAATAGAAAGGCCTTTAGAAAGGCGGGGCAAAATAAAACACTACGATCGAAAGGCGTGGGCCTCCTGCCTAGGACCCTCCGATCCTACTCCTGGTCATCAGACAGCTCGTAGTAGTTTCCATCCTCTGAGTAGTAGTAGTAGTCGATCGACGGGGCATCTGTCTCAGGGGCTCCGTCATCTTGGTCACGTCAAACTGATATGGGGAGAAAAGGAAAACAAAGCAACCGTGAGTACTCAGAAGTACTCACCAAGCAAGGATCTACATTACATATGCAACATTTTCAAGGGGAGGCTGAGTATGTGGACTAGGCTGCAGAAATGCCAGAATAGAGAGAAGGCCTAGTCCTATCGAAGACTAGCATCTTCAGAGGTCTTGCAGCATTAGAAGAGTGTAGAACAATACAATATAAGGTAGCAATAATGATATCAACCTCACCTAGAGATCCTTTCTCGACTCCCTGCGAGAAAGCAATCCCAGAGCCATACAGTCATCAACCTCGTCCTGAGATCCCTTCTCGACTCCCTGCGAGAAGCAATCCCAGAGCCTCATATCCAGGTCTCATCTCATGTTCTAGCTGTATCGATCGGGATACAACTCCGAGTGTCCTTTACCGTAGGACCGGCTATCGATAGAAGTGTTCTTCCCTGCAGGGGTGCACCAACTTACCCACCACGCTCACTTAACTTCGGCCGGACACACTTTTCCGGGTCATGCCCGGCCTCGGCCAAACGACACACCGCAACCCTACCTACAGCTCAGCAGAGAGGTCCCCGCCGGTCTATATCCTAAGCGCAAGGGGGTCTTGGCCATCGCCCCTTGCCCTCCGGGTCGTTGCGCACAGGGTGGATACCAGCATCGCCTCGGGTGGCCGACACGATCCGACCGTGCCGCCATGCTGAACTGGACGTCTGACAGGGCTTTCGGCTGATGCATACGATTCAGAACGCCCATACTATGCCCACGTGATGGTTAGTGCTATCAGGCCAGAGGCCTGCTCGGACTAAATATCCAAATCGTTAGTACCTTGGGCTTGCGGTAACGAGCAGAGACTCACGAAAGATGTGACCCCGTCGCCCCGTCTCGAGGACTTGCTGCAAGGGTTAAGAATGCCCGGCCGCGCCTCGTATCATCACTCGGGCACCATACAGGCACCCGTCTTCACAACACTCACCACTTAGGCGCACGCGGGTACCCCTCTGGGTCGACCCGCCTTTCCAAGTAACAATAGTACAGTCCAAGTATCCATGTGTCCATAACATCAGGGGAATCCGAGGTATCACCCTCGTTGGATTCCTACTCGATGTATCCGTCAAGGTGAACTTGGAGGAATCACCCTCGCTGGGTTCACACTTGAGGTGTTGTACGTGTTGGGTACCGCAGCAGAAAACAAAAATTTTCTGACCTACGCACCAGCCCAGGACCACTATGGAGACTGCATACAAGGTTTGATCATTTTTGTTACCGACTCGAAGCGCAGCGGAAGTAGAGTCGATGACGATCGGCGGTGCAGATCCCCGCAGCTAGGATTTACAACCTCCCAACCGCGAGGATGTATACCCTCATCTTCCCTTCGGACAGCCCTCCGGGAGGCTGTCGAACAGTCCCCCAGACGATGTCGCGGACAGCCCTTCGGGAGGACCTTCGAAACTCGAACGGTCACTCGGACAGCCCTTCGGGAGGACTCACAGAACTCGGACCGTCACTTGGACAGCCCTTCGGGAGGCACTCTCGAACCGCCCCTCGGGCACTAAGATCGAAACTACGACCTCTCTACAGAGTTGCACACATACGGTGTCATCTATCCGGCAGGGCTTCGCCGTCCAGAACTAGTTCCCACCGGAACCCAGACAGCCTTTCGGCTCTACGAAACTCTTTTCGTGGGAGGGAGAGAGAAGCCAGATCATTGCAATGGCATGTATGTGAGAAGGGATGAGTGTGGAGGGCTGCCCCTCCACCTCTATTTATAGGATAGCCAAGGGGTAAAGATGTCATACAAAAAAACCCCAAAGTACCCCCACTTTATGCCTTTCCACAAAAGAATAAAGATAAAAGGGGTGCCATGTGGAGCTCCAAGGAGCTTCACCATGCTTGGCCGGCCACACCCTTGGGGGACCCCCCAAGGGGGCTTCCTTAGTGCCTAAGGCATTCTAGAAGCCTTTTGGGAAATTCCCAAAAGGTGCTTTCCATAAAATTCCCAAAAAGCACTTTCACTATTCACGATGACATTTTTCAGCGTCCGTTCGAACTGAAAATATTTATGTGGGCTTAGAACATTTCCAGTACCCACTAAAATAATTTTCAATGCATTCTGGAACAATTCCAGTTTAGTGATTTCATCTGCGAAAAGCATCTGAAGCGGTTCCGGCAGCCCCGGAACATTTCCGGTTTTTCTTTCAGAAAATTCCCAGAAGTTTCCAGAATGATTCTGGTATCCTCCAAGAATTATCAGGCATGTGCCGAAACCATTTTAACTTAATGGTATCCCCTGAAACAACTTTTCAGTTTCACCGGAACTCATCCGGTGACCTCTCTCTGCGGAACTTTTCCGCTGTCCGAAACTTTTCGGTGTCCGAAACTTTTTCGGTGATTTTCTCTCAGACTCCCTGTCTAGTATTCAGCAGATAGATGACCCTTAAGCGTGTGACCCTATAGGTTCGGTGAAGTATAGACATGACACGGAACCCCTTCCGATCAATGATCAACATCGGAGCCGTGGACACCCATATTGACCCCTATACCCACACGAATGAATATTCGAGTGAACCTCCAGTTGCCGTGTGCTATTCCTGTTGCTTCGCGATATGTTACAAATACCCGAGGCGAGACATGTTGGCATTCCCGTGGATCAACAACTTGTCCACTATGCTAGTTACCTCGTTACCGGTATTGTTCTCTTTTCTCGTTACCGTGTTTCGGCATCCCCGTGATCAAATAACAAAGTGTCTGGCCAGACGATGATGGATACCTTAACACCGAGAGGGCCCAGAGATATCTCTCCATCGTCGGAGGAGCAAATCCCAATCTTGAGCTATCAAGTTACTTAACATACTTTCCCATGAACCCGTAAGCCGCCGTAATAGCCATCCAGTTACGGATGACGTTTAACAAACCCCAAAGTTCATGAATCAAGCATGAAGAAACTCGATACTCTCATGGTCTGAGGAATCATGCAAACGTTAACCATCTCTGTGTTATCAACCATTAACTTGTGACGAATGAATCTCATAGCATAACATCAATCGGGTCGATTCAACACAAATGTTCTTCTAACATTGTGCCCTCAAAGCTGCTGGCATAGACATGCCCATGATTGGGAAAACATAATCATCATGCAACACTTGAGCTAGTCTTAGAGGCATGACTAGGAATACTTTTTACCGTTTATTATTCCACACGTGCACATGGGTTTTCCCCAGAGCCTTTATGGATATACGGGCTCGGGAACCACAGCAGTTATAGCATGGAACATAAACATAATTATGAGCAAGGAGATAAATAATAACATTTATTATTGCCTCTAGGGCATATCTCCTACAGTACGACGGCGTCATTATCGGAAGCGGCTTAATTAATTCTGTTTAGTTAAAACTAATTAAGTAGTTAGTCTAATTAATCTATTATTAGTCTAATTAAACCCTATTTAACCCTAACAGTTTGCTGACCTCATGCTGACATCATGCTGACATCAGCATTCACTATTTTGGATAATTCTAATTTAGTTAATTAAATAAATTCTAGGAATTGCTAAAATCTTTAGAAAATCATATAAAATAATCCGTAACTCCGATCGAAAAACTTTATACATGAAAGTTGCTCAGAACGACGAGGCTAATCCGGATGCGCGGTCCGTTCGTCCGTCATGTGTCCCTAACAACCTGAACATGCAACCGTTCCCCTCTGGTCATCTGTCAGACATTTGTTCGGAACCGGGAATACTTTCCCGGATGAATTCCCCCTTCGCCAGTATCACCCGGCACTGCGTTAGATCACCTCTGTCACCGCGTATTGCCATGTTATGCTTTGTGCTGCACTTGTTTGCTTAGTATTTACTGTTTCCTCCCCCTCTTCTCTCTCGTTAGACCCCGACGTCGTCCCCGAGACCGACGTAGCTTCGAAGACCGAAGACACCATTGACGACCTTGCCCTTGCCGCCGAGCAACCAGGCAAGCCCCCCCCTTGAGCATACCGATATCGCCCATTCTATTTCTCATGCTTGCATTAGAATTGCTGCTGCTGCTGCTTTACCTATTCTGATGCATAGCCTGTTTATTGTAACCTGCTGTTGATAATTACTTGCATATCCTAAACTGCTTAGTATAGGCTGGGTAGAGACCTATCAGTGACCCCACATATCCCGACTGCCCCGCTGGATTTTCCGAAGACCCGATCAATGGGATTGAAGACCAGGGCCCGGCACCGCACATCACCCCCCCTTAGTTGTAACGACACTGCAGCATTACTATCGAGTGCCGAGGGTGATACCTCGTGTAGCACTTCTGATGTTAACTCTGTAGAGTAGCTATTCGGTCATGGCCATCGAGGGTGATTCCTACTTCACCGCTTCCGATAACGACGCCGTCGTACAACACCTCAAGTGTGAACCCAGCGAGGGTGATTCCTCCAAGTTCACCTTGATGGATACATCGAGTAGGAATCCAACGAGGGTGATACCTCGGATTCCCCTGATGTTATGGACACACGGATACTTGGACTGTACTATTGTTACTTGGAAAGGTGGGTCGACCCTGAGGGGTACCCGCGTGCGCCTAAGTGGCGAGTGTTGTGAAGACGGGTGCCTGTACGGTGCCCGAGTGATGATACGAGGCGCAGCCGGGCATTCTTAACCCTTGTAGCAAGTCCTTGAGACGGGGCGACGGGGTCACATCTTTCGTGAGTCTCTGCTCGTTACCGCAAGCCCAAGGTACTAACGATTTGGATATTTGACCCGAGCAGGCCTCTGGCCTGATAGCACTAACCATCACGTGGGCATAGTATGGGCGTTCTGCATCGTATGCATCAGCCGAAAGCTCTGTCAGACATCCAGTTCAGCATGGCAGCACGGTCGGATCGTGTCCGCCACCCGAGGCGATGCTGGTATCCACCCTGTGCGCAACGACCCGGAGGGCGAGGGGCGATGGCCAAGACCCCCTTGCGCTTAGGATGTAGACCGGCGGGGACCTCTCTGCTGAGCTGTAGGTAGGGTTGCGGTGTGTCGTTTGGCCGAGGCCGGGCATGACCCGAAAAAGTGTGTCCGGCCGAAGTTAAGCGAGCATGGTGGGTAAATTGGTGCACCCCTGCAGGGAAGAACACTTCTATCGATAGCCGGTCCTACGGTAAAGGACACTCAGAGTTGTACCCCGATTGATACAGCTAGAACATGAGATGAGACCTGGATATGAGGCACTGGGATTGCTTCTCGCAGGGAGTCGACAAGGGATCTCAGGACGAGGTTGATGACTGTATGGCTCTGGGATTGCTTTCTCGCAGGGAGTCGAGAAAGGATCTCTGGGTGAGGTTGATATCATTATTGCTACCTTATATTGTACTGTTCTACACTCTTCTAATGCTGCAAGACCTCTGAAGATGCTAGTCTTCGATAGGACTAGGCCTTCTCTCTATTCTGGTATTTCTGCAGCCCAGTCCACATACTCAGCCTCCCCTTGAAAATGTTGCATATGTAGTGTAGATCCTTGCTTGCTGAGTACTTCTGAGTACTCACGGTGGCTTTGTTTTCCTTTTCTCCCCATATCAGTTTGACGTGACCAAGATGACGGAGCCCCTGAGACAGATGCCCTGTCGCTCGACTACTACTACTACTCAGAGGATGGATACTACTACGAGTTGTCTGACGACCAGGAGTAGGATCGGAGGGTCCCAGGCAGGAGGTCCACGCCTTTCGATCGTAGTGTTTTATTTTGCCCCGCCTTTCTAAAGGCCTTTCTGTTTCTCTTTTAATATCTGTACTCAGATATCTGATGCTTCCGCTGACGCTTGTACGCAAGTTTATGTATTCGAGCCCTCGAGGCCCCTGGCTTGTAATATAAAGCTTGTATGACTTTATTTTTGATTTAGAGTTGTGTTCTGATATCTTCCCGTGAGTCCTTAGGCTTGATCGTGTGCATTTGCGTGTATGATTAGTGTACGATTGAGCTGGGGGCGTCACACAAGTGCACTGCATGGTTTCTTTTGTCAGACATAAATTTTATGAGACAAGTGGACCGCACTTCACATCGGGCGTAAGTGAACCGCTACACTATCGAGAAGTGAACCACATTACTTTTTTTTGCCGTTTCCGTAACATTTTTTCTGCACTTCACATTGCGCCAAAAGTGAACCTCGACACTACCGAAAGTGAACCTCATTTTTTTTCTCAATGAACTGCATCAATTATTAACAAATTATAAACTATGTCCGTATAAATTTGTAAAAACAATTCCTGCAAAAATAATAAAAAGTGAACTCATTATGTACATTTTTTTACAAAGTGAACTCCTCTGTACTATGCACTGTACTGCGATTCTAAAAAGACATTTTTTATGAACTGCACTAGGGAAGCTCCTATCAAACTCCACGACCCACACTACTATTTTTTTTGCCTTCACTGGAAATCTATTGAACTACTAATAGAAAGAAAAGCACTGAACTACGCCAAAACTGCATTGTGCATCAATAATGTGGAAAAATAGTAACTGCACTTTTAGTTTTGAAGGGCACACACGCACACAGAACTTCGCACGGAGGCGCACTGCACCGCTACCATACTGCCGCCGAACTACTTGCCCAAGCGATTGAACTGCATGCCGCATCGCCGTCCATTCATCTCCCTCGAGTGCTTCCCCGGCTTTTGCAGGTAGCGCTCCACACGCGAGTTCACAATCGGGATCCTGAGGAAACCCCGCGTGCACGCGCGAGTTCGTTGGACGCTGTCGGTGCCGTGGGCCGAACTGCAAGCCCCCATTGGTGAAGCTGCACGCCCGCGTGGGGAGAGTCAGCTAGGGAGCCTGTCGGCTCGAGGGGAGAGCCTGCACTGCCCATCGTGGCGGGTGAACTGCACGCGTGGCCGAGCCCCGCCGTTGGTGGAGCCGCCAGACTGTTATCCGGACCACCTGCCCATGAGCACAGAACTGTATCAGGACGGCGAGCTGCAGGTCCACGACGCCGAACGGGCAGCGACAAACTGCGCGCACACACATCATGTGGTGCGGATCCCCTTCTCTGGTCACCGCCGTGGCGAGCTGGAGCACGACGGTGTGCTCGCCGGTGGCGGATGCGCCATAGGGGGAGGGTTGAGGGGGAGTGGCACCACTGGTAGGCGGGCCCTTACCGACGAGGTGGCGCACTGACTTGTGGTAGATCTCGCCGAAACCTGTGTCGGTGGCGATGGCAGGGCCTGTAGTGCTCAGATCCGTCGACGGGGATGGCAGGCCAGTGGAGGAGGCATGGGTGCAGGCGATAGCTGAAGAAGGCGAGGGGCCACCGGGGGATCCGCGGCGTGCGGAGGCAGTTGGCCGGCCGGGGGTGCGACGCGGCAGGGGTCGAGGTCCGTCGTGAGGGGGTGGGGAGGAGTGGCAGGTGGGTTTGTGGATCGGGGCGTGGGGTGTTGAGCGGGAGGAAGGTGGAGGGGATCAGGGGAGGAAGGTGGAGAGGAGAGAGTGAGGTCGTGGGAAGAGGTGGGTGGGGTGGTCCGGTGGGGTTGGTTTTTCTTCTGTGCTTGCGGTTCAGAGGTGCGCCTCGGATCGGTTTAGTGGGTTACACGGGGTGTTAGCAGAATAAGGAGATTGTTGTTAGAGTAAGGTCTTAAGGGTATTGTTATAATAGACCCACCCTATATATATATATGTTGCTATTTTAGTTAATATATAGAAGATGTCTTTCATATGTACATATATATATGTTGCTATATGTTTGATACGAGTGATCGGTGCTGATATTTGCTCTTCATTACCAAACTTTGCAGATTCGTCAAACACAATGAGCCGCCGCCCCATGACAAAGCCGGCAAAGTCAACCTAGACAATGTGTTACAGATTTGGCATCTCAAACATACATGCTTGTAATTGAACCATATGAATACGTTCTAAAAACACGTGTGCCGCATTTATGATTCATGTTAAATTTGTTACACAACAATATTTATATAATTCACTATTTTCATATTGATATATGTATCAAACTATGCAAATGCTGCCACGTCAGCAACCGCTGAAGTGGCAGGTTTTTTTGGGCCAAAAAAAAACTACGGGCGTTTAGGGAAAGGGCACGCGGCCAACTTCTTGATATGTTAGCAACAGTTAGAAGAACAATAGCACATGGCCAACAGGTCTCCAACTTAGCCACGTGTACATCCTAGGACGCTGCTAGTGATTTTCCACATCTGCAGCGTCTTACGAACAGACACGCCGCTAAGTCAGGGGCAACTAGCAGCATCTAGTTTGGGCACGCTGCTAGCTTGCCGATCACTGGCGGTGCCGCGTGTTATGCTACGAGCAACATCGCGCTGGCGGCGTGCCAGTTGAATGCTGCAAGAGGGCACAAACGAACGCTGCTAACAAGGGGTTCCTGTACTAGTGATCGCTTTCTCCTTGTGCCGATCATCGGTGCATCGGGTACCATCAAGCCCTATATTGAGGGAGGACAAAAGACCAAATCACAATACGAAGATAATATAAAATAAACATACCATGGATCCCATCAAGAACACGTACATGGGTTGCAAGGCTACGCCTCTGCCCTTAGTGTGACGACCCCGGCTTAATCGTGCACTAATCATACACGCAAATGCACACGATCAAGCCTAAGGACTCACTTGAAGATATCACAACACAACTCTAAAATATAAATAAAGTCATACAAGCTTTATATTACAAGCCAGGGCCTCGAGGGCTCGAATACATAGCTCGATGGCATAGAAGCATCAGCGGAAGCATCAGATATCTAGGTACAGATATATTACAGAAATAGAGATAAGCCTTTTAGAAAGGCGGGGCAAAATAAAATACTATGATCGAAAGGCGTAGGCCTCCTGCCCAGGACCCTCCGAATCCTACTCCTGGTCATCTGTCGGCTCCTCGTAGTAGTACTCGCCGGGAGGGTAGTAGTAGTAGCCGTAGTCGTCGACGGGGGCAGCTATCTCAGGGGCTCTGTCATCTGGCGTCGACAAGTGGATATGGGGAGAAAAAGAAAATAAAGCAAACGTGAGTACTCTTCCGAAGTACTCAGCAAGCAAGGATCTACACTACATATGCATCATTTTCAAAGGGAGGCTGTATATGTGGACTGGGCTGCAGAAATGCCAGAATAGAGGGGGAAAACCTAGTCCTATCGAAGACTAGCATCTTGAAGCATCTTCATCAGTCTTGCAGCATTAGAAGAGTGCAGAGTAACAAAATGTAAAGTAGTAGTAATGTCAACAACCTTGGCCAGAGGTCCTTCCTCGACTCCCTGCACTACTGGAATCAGCTGCTTTGCCGTCTGCCATAGCAGACGGCAAAGGCATGTTTGGCGGACGGCAAAGCCATTGCCATCTGCCAGCAAACGGCAAACACTCCGGCTGAACTGCTGCCGGTAAAGGCCGCTTTGCCGTCTGCTGGCAGACGGCAAAGAAGGAAAGTTCTTTGCCGTCTGCTAGCAGACAGCAAAGCTTGTGGATGGCACAAAAAAGGAGACAACCCCGTTAGGGGGCTAACGGCGCTCTTTGCCGTCTACCAGCAGACGGCAAAGACCTTGCTTCTTTGCCGTCTGCCAGTAGATGGCAAAGACCTTTGCTTCTTTGCCGTCTGCTGGCAGATGGCAAAGACATTTCTTCTTTACCGTCTGCTAGCAGATGGCAAAGACCTTTGCTTCTTTGCCGTCTGCTGGCAGAGGGCGAAGACCTTGCTTCTTTGCCGTCTGCCAGCAGACGGCAAAGAGGCCAAATAGGCCAGCCCAGGTTGAATAGGCTGCTGCCACGTGGCCTATTTGTCGTCTGCTAGCAGACGACAAACTCCTTTGCCGTCTGTTAGCAGACGGCAAATTGGCTATATAGCCCCTATTTTTTCTTAAATTCAATCAATTTCAAAGATATATATATATATATATTCATTTCAAAATATTTCAACAAGTACATATAGCCAACATATCCCTGCCATATGGATCATCCAACATATCCAACACATATATCATCATCCAACACATATATACACCAAATGAAAAGTCCAACATATCCAACAATTAAGCAAAAGTTCCATATACAATATAGCCACCATCCATCCATACATATATACATAGCAAGTTTCAAATTGTTCATCCTACAAAATCAAAACAAAAAGGAAGGACAAGGAGAAGAGTAGACTCCAACGCAAGCTTCCATGATCTGAAGCAAATCTGCAAAATGGGTAATAAGAAGGTTAGAAGAAGAAGAAGACTAGAAGACTAGAAGAAGAAGAAGAAGAAAAAGAAGCATAATTTTTCTTCTCTTTCTTTTTCTTCTTCTTATTGCTTACTTGTGTCATTTTAGAGCTAACCTAGTTAAATAGGCCATTTTTGACCTAAATAGGCTAAGTATGTCATAAATGAACTAAATAGGTCATTTTAGAGCTAACCTAGTTAAATAGGTCATTTTTTAGCATATTAAGTCATTTTGGAGCTAAATAGGTCATTTAGGAGCATATTAAGTCATTTTTGAGCTAAATAGGTCATTTTGGAGCATATTAAGTCATTTTGGAGCTAAATAGGTCATTTTGGAGCTAAATAGGTCATTTAGGAGCATATTAAGTCATTTTCAAGCTAAATAGGTCATTTTGGAGCTAAATAGGTCATTTTGGAGCATATTAAGTCATTTTGGAGCTAAATAGGTCATTTTGGAGCATATTAAGTCATTTTGGAGCTACATAGGTCATTTTGGAGCATATTAAGTCATTTTGGAGCATATTAAGTCATTTTGGAGGAATAAATGCTAAGTATAGGTCATTTTAGAGCTATCCTAGGTTATATAGGTCATTTTTGAGCTAATTAAGCTTATTATGTTATTTTTGAGCTAGCTAAGCATATTGAGTCATTTTGGAGGAAAAAAATGCTAAGTATATGATTATATCGCTAGTATCCATATGGCAGAGAACCCGGGCCGACATGACTAGTCATAGAACCAAGGTGGCACAAACGTACAGGGACAGGCATACATGACCCAGCAATGCACGTGTCGGTCATCAGCGAGTGCAACCAAGTCGTAGCAAGCTACAAGGACTTCGGTGATACACCGCGTGACATTTCCCCGTAGGGACAGACACAGGAGCAAAGAAGGACACATGCCGGTCAATCCATGTGTTCCGGAGCAGTAGCGAACTACCATGGCTCAGTGGAAGCACTAGGAGGCATTTCCCTGTATGGAAGGCTACCAAAGGCACACGACTAGGTCATTTCTTGAGCTAAGTATGCATTTGTTAAGCTAAACACTTGGGAAAACTTACCGTCATCAAGGAGGTGTAGCTGTAGGACCGGTCGCACCAGTGGCAGACGGAGAAGCATCGGTCGATGCTTGTCGGGAGTTATGCTGCACCAAAGATCATTTCCAATGTATCGTTAGCTTGATGCAACTCAAATGTGAAGACTAGTAACTAATGACCATTCAAATGAAACTCACCGTTCCCGCCGGAACAATGTCTGGCATCGCCGGAGGAGTCGTGCCGGTCTTCTCGCACATGGTCTGCACATTTGGTTTTGACGAGTCAGTCATATTAGATACTAATGTAAGGAACATTACGTGCATGATTTGGCTAACATGCAAAAGAAAATTACCACGAACATCTCGTATAGGGCCCGGGTAGCCATCATGTTCCGGTTCCTCTCCTCCTCCAACAGCTTGGCCGTCTGCCGGTCCCTCTCCGCTAGAAGCGCCTGCGTGTTCGCTCTCTCTTCCTCAATAGCAGCCTGGGTCTTTGCTCTCTCTGCCTCAATAGCAGCCTGCAACACCACTCGTTAGCATTGTAATAATCGACGGCCGGACACACAATGTAATGGAGGAAAGGTATCTGATTCCGTATAACTAACCTTGAATTGGAGATCCACTGGCCGTGCATGAGGCAATATCTCAGGATCGGAGCTGGTCTGGCGCTTCTTGATCTGCGGGAGAGTGCTACTACAACGTATCAGTCCATTCCCAATGGCTAACGAGCCATGGGACCACCCGCCACCAGATATCATCACCAGCTCTGGATCAAGAGGTTGGCTCGGGTTAAAGTCCGGCCCTTTCCTCGCCTTCCCCTGGTCTCTGTACATCACAAGCTTGTGGTGGGAGGTGGGGTTGGTGAATTTCTCTGGATCATCGAGGTCAGACTCAGAGAATGCCTTGGCCTTCTTGTACGAGGCAGTATTGGACATGGCATAGAGGTCGAACAGCTCTGGCACTGGAGCCTTGTTGTGTCGCGCCTAAAAGAGAGGAACAGAGTATTAGTTAAGGGCTCAAGCTAGCATGAAGAATGAATTTGCATGAATCATGAAGCAAACCACATACCCAGTTTTCCGACTGGTACAGGTTTGCAGGCATTACATGGCCTTTGGGTAGAAAGCGTCCAAATAGTGTCATCATCGTGTCGTAGCATTCTCTGCCCAAGTTGAATTGAGCCTTCAGAGCCATTACTTGTGCGATGGCATCCAGTTGACAAACCTCGGTGTGCTCGTGGAGAGGACGCTTCGAAGACTCCAACATATCATTGAAGGCCTTTGCAGATTCCTCCATCTCATCATCCGAATCCCGAGCATCATCAAAGTTTTCCACCATGTCTTCCATCCCGGTACCATGCTTGTCGGTGTGACGACGGCCCTCCTCAGCTCTGGCACGTTGGGCAAACTCACCATGAAATGTCCAGACCGTATAATTAGGCGTAAAAGCCAACTTCTGCAGGTGTTTGATCATTTCAAACTCTGACTTCTTATTAAAGTTGTCGCAGTCGACACAGGGGCACCAGGTTGTTTCCTATCCATTTGCAAATGCGGCTCTCAGAAACCCCTTGGTTTTTCTCATCCATTCATGGGTCATGTCTTTCTGACTAGTGTGACCGGTGTACATCCACGCACGATAACTCATCTTGCCTAGCTACTGGACACACAAGAAATACATACATAATTCAGCAAACCATATTCATCAGTTAATAGAGTTTGTCAGTTTTATTACGTCCATGCAACCTAGACGCTAGTAGGTTAAGATAGGTCCTAATCCCACCCGAGTATGTGTAGATTGGGTTCGTTTTCCCATGCTCTGCTTCGGATCCGACGCAAAATTTTCGCAGCACCTCCCCGCTGTTCTCCTGATAGACGTCTCGGCAATAAGCAGAGAGGATGTGTACCCGGAGAACAACAGGGAGGCACTGACGAATTCTGCATCGGATCCGGAGCAGAGCATATGGGAAAACGAACCCAATCTACACATACTTGGGCTGTCCATGGATAACGTTGGACAATTCGAAAGAATCATGGTTATAAATATGCAAATGAATGCATATTTATAGATGTAATCCTTTCGAACGGGAGACGCATAGTGGTCACGCATACTGATGATTGACACCTATAGCTAGCAAGTTTCATCGGCACGAAGACCAGAACAGAGCAAATGAAGGGGGAGGAGGAGATGTCATTTGTGCTCACCCACGAACGCAGGGGCGGAGGTCGTCGAACGCACGGGGAGGTCGTCGAACACCAGACCCTCGCAGCAACGAAAGAACTGCATATTTAAATCCACCCGATCAACACAAATATATATGATGTTTTTCTTAACAAAATCGGGAAATATACTTCCTAACTCATAATTCACAAATATATGACACCGTCGGCCTCTGGAAGTCCGAAGAGCACCTTTTCGGTCAACAGGAGGCCGAAGAGGTGTCGGGGGTCGGGGGTGTCGTGTCGGGTGTCGTGGTGTCGGGGTGTCGGGGTGTCGTGGTGTCGGGGTGTCGTAGTTCAGTGGGTTACGGCGGTGTCGGGTGCTGGGTGTCGTGTCGGGTGTGTCGGCGGTGTCGGTGTCTGTCGGTGGTCGTGGTGTCGGGGTGTCATCCCTCGACCACTCGACCCCTCGACCCTCGACGACCCTCGACCCCTCGGAGATTCTTTTCCTTCTTTTCTCCGTCCTCTTCTCGTCTTTCTTCCGTTCTTCTCTTCTTCTTCTTCTCTCTTCTCTTCTTCTTTTTCTTCTTCTTCTTCTTCTTCTTCTTGTCTTCTTCGTTCTTCTATTCTTTCTTCTCTTTTCTTCATCCTTCTGTTTCGCTCTCTCTTCATTCTTCTCTTTCTTTCTTCTCTTCTTCTCTTCCTTTCCTTTCCTCTTCTTCTCTTCTTCTCCTTCCTCTCCTCTTTTCTTCTTTCTTCTTCTCTCTTCTTCTTCTTCCTTCTTTCTTCTTCTTCTTCTTCTTCTAGCTTCTTCTTCTTCTTCTTCTTCTCCTTCTATACTTTTCCCCGCTTCTTTTTTCTTCCTCTCTTCTTCTCTTCTCTTTCTTTCTCTTCTTCTTCTTCCTCTTCTTCTTTTTTCTTCTCCTCCTCCTCTTCTTTTTCTTCTTCTTCTTATTATTTTCTCTTCGTTGCTAGCTAGCTAGGTGAGATGAGGTGAGGTGAGGTGAATGGAAGGTGACACAGGAGACACACATCTTATATGCTGCCTTGCTACGGTAACCGCAGGCAAACCAAAACGCACATCTATTTATGGAGGGAGGAGCAGTTATCAGTGCTTGGCCAAGATCTGACTCAGTGCATGCAAGTTGAAACACGATACTTAAGGTAACATCAAATACATAATGATATACCAGTTGCAACATCAGAGGGCGATTACATATACATACATGTACTATATACTGATTGATACTACGATACATAGAGCTCGTGCCGCTCATGCCTGCCATGAGAAGCACGGAGGCAGCGCCCCTCCCCCAGCGACGGCGGCCACGTCCCTCGAGCAGCCGAGCCATGGCGAGTGCGCCCCCCTCCCCTAGCCACGGCGGCCCACGGCTACCGCGCCCCTCCCTAGCCACGGCGGCCGCGCCCCTCCCCCACCCACGACAGCCATGGCGCCCAGCGGCGCCCTATCTCTCTCCCCTCTCTATTTCTACTCGGATCCGAGAAAAACAAGGAGGAAGGAATGAACCTTGTCCAGCGACGGTGGCGGCGTGGTGGTGGGGCGGGCGGCGGTGCTGTGGTGGTGGGGCGGGGCGGCGTATAGATGAGAGGGAGGGCGAGAGGAGGGTGAGTGGCGTGTGGTGGGGAGGGCGGACGGTGCTGCAGGTGGAGGGGGCGGGGGCGGCTGATGTACAGTGGCGGGGAGGGCGGCGGTGATAGGGTTGGGGTGGTGGCGGACGGTGTGGGGTGGTGGGCGGGAGGTGGTGTGTGGTGGTGGGGTGGTGAGGGGTAGGGGACGGGGGTGGGGTGGTGGAGGGGCTGCAGGTGGAGGGGAGGGCGCGGGGTGGGCGACGTCGGGGAATGGCGGGGCTGGGGTCGTGGGGGTGGGTGAGGTGGGGGGGAGAGAAAGAGGGGTAGGGCCGGGCTGCAAGGAGAGATAGGGGAGAGAGAGGGGTGGGGCCGGGCTGCAGGGAGAGATAGGGGAGTGAGAGAGGGGTGGGGCCGGGCTGGGCTTTGCCATCAGCCAGCGGATGGCAAAGAACCCACCTCTTTGCCGTCCGCTGGCAGATGGCAAAGAGGGGGCGAAAATTAAGACACCCTCTTTGCCGTCTGCTGGCAGACGACAAAGAGGGTGACCGTTAGCACGCCCACGCCGTGACACTGTGGGCCCCCCCTTACCTCTTTGCCGTCTGCTGGCAGATGGCAAAGAAATCATTGCCGTCTGCCAGCAGACGGCAAAGAAGTGGCCCGTGTGACCTAGGCAGTGCAGTACCCCCGTGGGGCCCACTTTGGTCTTTGCCGTCTGCTGGCAGATGGCAAAGAACTGTTTGCCGTCTGCCAGCAGACGGCAAAGAAGTGGCAGATGGCAAAGACCCTCTTTGCCATCAGCTGGTTCTTTGTCGTCTGCTTTGACAAGACACACGGCAAACAGCCTCTTTGCCATCAGCTGGCAGACGGCAAAGAGCTGGCAGATGGCAAAGACCCTGATTCCAGTAGTGCTGCGAGAAAGCAATCCCAGAGCCATACTATCCATTTCATCTCAAGTCACCAGTTCTAGTTGTACCGATCGGGATACAACTCCGAGTGTCCGTTACCATAGGACAGGCTATCGATAGATTGTTTATTCCCTGCAGGGGTGCACCAACTTACCCACCACGCTCGATTAACTCCGGCCGGACACACTTTTCTGGGTCATGCCCGGCCTCGGCCAAACGATACGCCGCAACCCGACCTAGGCTTAGAAGAGAGGTCAGCACGCCAGAGTAAACCTATGCCCCCAGGGGTCTTGGGCCATCGCCCCGGGAACTCCTGCACATTACGGGGCCACCGAGAGCAGACCTAGCAACCCCTTATACAAGCGTGGTTGCGTTACCAGTCCAACTCGGCGTACGCCGCTCCTTACTGACGTCAAATAAGCTTCGGCTGATGTATACGACGCAGAACGCCCATACTATGCCTACGTGATGGTTAGTGCTATCATGCCAGAGGCCCCTCGAATCAAATATCCAAACCGTTAGTGTGTTGGTAGTGCGGTAACGAGCAGACACTCACGAAAGATGTGACCCCGTCGCCCCGTCTCGAGGACTTGCGGCAAGGGCTAAGAATGCCCGGCCACGCCTCGTGTTCATTACTCGGGCACCATCCAGGTCCACCCGACTCCACATCACTCTCCTCATAGTCTCGTGCGGGTACCCCTCAGGGCCGACCCGTCTTTAGTAACATGGTTCAGTGTAAATCATAGTAACAATAGTAACCGTGTGTCTAACACCAAGGGAACCCTGAGGAATCACCCTCGATGGAGTCCCACCTGATGTTCTCGTCAAGGTGAATGAAGGAGGTATCACCCTCGAGGTCCACACTTGAGCAGTTGCACGACGATGTCATTATCGAGGGTGGTGTAGGAGGAATCACCCTCGCTTACCACGACCGATTAACTAACCTACAAGGTTATCATCAGAAGTGCTAACGAGGTATCACCCTCGGCACTCGATAATAACCCAGCAGTGTTGAGCAACTAAGGGGAAGTGACGTGCGGTGCCAGAGCCTGATATTCGATCCCGTTGCTCGGGTCTTCTGAGAATCCAGCGGGGCAGTCGGGATAAAGCGGGGTCTCTGATAGGTCTCTACCCAGCCTATACTAAACAGTTTAGGATAACAGGTAGGTATCAACAGCAGGTTACAAGTAAACAGGCTATGCAGCAGATATAGGTTACAGTAATAGCAGCAGATTCTAATACAAGCATAAGAGAGAAGAGAATGGGCGATATCAGAATGCTCAAAAGGGGGGTGCTTGCCTGGTTGCTCGGCAGCAAGGGCAAGGCCATCAACCGTGTCGTCGGGCTCCTGAGCGGCGTCGGTCTCGGGAGCTACGTCGACATCGGGGTCTACCGAGAGAGAAGAGGGGGAAGAAACATATAAATGTACAGCAAACAATGCAATACAGGGCATGCTATGCTAAGATGCAGTGCAGGGTTGCCTAAAGTTGCATCTAGGTCATTTTAGTTATTATAGGATTAAGGTGGAATTTATTTACCGGTGATTATGCACTATTCATCTACCGGAATCGGCCTCAAAGTTGCGGTTTCACCTACGTAGGGGGTTCCGGCATCGAAACAGACGACATGATCAAATTCGTCTTGTCGTTCTGAGCAACTTTCATGTTTTAAGTTTTTCGGTCTGAGCTACGGTTTAAAAGTTATTAATTTTCAAAGATTTAATTAATTTTCTGGAATTATTTTATTAACAGAAATGATTTATGACATCAGCATGACTAGGTGATGACATCAGCAGTCAACAGAGACGCTGACTGGTCAAACTAACCAGTGGGGTCCACATGTCAGTGACAGAGGCTTAACAAAGTGGATTGAAACTAATCCAGAGAGTTAATTAGCAGCTGGCCCCACATGTCAGTGAGTGATTAGGATATTATAGTTATTTTTAATTGATAAGGCAATTTAATTAATATAATTGTGGTGGGGCCCGCGTGTCAGTGACACTGGGTTGCCCAGTCAGCAGTTGACTGGGTCAACCCAGTCAACTAGGATCCGAGGGGCCCACTGTCAGCGGCTCTGGGGTGGGGGCCACCTGTGCCACGTCGGAGCGACCGGAAAACGCGGCAGAGCTCGCTGGACTCGTTCGGATTCGCTCCACAGACCACCAAATCGGACGCGGCCGGTTGCGTTCGATCGCGGGGACGACGCCGCGTCGAATGGTACCGGTGTAAGTGGCTGAGACGGCCAGAGCTCGGCGGAAACAAGATTGATGCGGCGGCCGGAGCTCGGACCTTGTCAGAAACGTGGCTACGGCGTGCAAATCTAAAAACACGAGGCGGCTACGGCGTTTACGCGATGCGGCGAATGCAACGGGGGCACACACGGGACCAAAAGGTCACCGTGGCCACGCCGGCGACGAGCTCGCGCGGCGATGGGTTCGGTCGTAGCTGTTGGAGTAGCTAGAGAGCGCGTGAGAGGGAACAGAGAGATGGGAAAGAACTAGGGGTTCACCTTACGGCACGCACGGTGGCCCTCGAAGGTTTAGTAGCTGCAGAGGCGTCACCGGAGTCGAAGAGGAGCGCCAGTGTTCGAAGATGGGGACGAAGGAATTCTGGCGCGGTGCTGCCTCCCGGTTCCCGCTGCGACCACCAGATGATGCGGAAGACGTAGACGAAGGTGACGGACATGTCGGAGGGAGGAACGGACACCGGTGGCCGCGGAGTTGACGGAGGTGCAGCGGCGACCGCGTCGGCCGATGGATCTGAAGGGGAAGAGGAGAGGAGGAGCGAGCCGGGGGAGAGAGGGGAGAATGACGGGGGAGGTCCAGGGGGAGAGCACCCGTTCGTCCTTATCCCCCTCGTCTGTCGGTGGCTGCCGCCGTGTCAGCGTCTCGCCGGCGCGCTCGCGCGCAGCCACGGCGGTGACGACACGACGATGGAGAGAGAGTGAAATGGGCCAGGTGGGCTGGAACAAGGGCACTGTGCACTTAGGCCCAGTGCACAGTGCCTCGTTTTATTTTTCTGTTTCTGTTTTCTATTTTTCTTTTATTTCTTTTCTGTTTTGCATTAGTTAGGCCACTTTAGCTCTTTTGTAAAAATGTGGGACTTGGCCCAAATATTACTATGCAATATTTCCTGTCACCAAAAACTTGTTTGGGCAAGGTAGGATTTTATTTGAGTTTGAAATGATTATGAATGATTTAAATAGTGCAATTTTGGTGCTATTTCATGTTGTTGAAGTCATTTAACTAATCCAGGTATCATTAGTTATATTTTTAAGAGTGCTTCTGGAATATTTGCTATTTAGTGAACATTTTTCCAATAGTGTTTGAGCAAATTTATTTTGCACTTTCTAATGTGAGTTGACTTTCAGAATAGAATTTGAATTGAATAATTAACCAAAGTGATTAAGCACTACAAATAGGTGTGACTTGGCATTATTAGCAGTTGATCACAGTGGCTATTACACAGGGATGTTACACTTAGCCCCGAGGGGACTACTCACGCATTGCAATCACCATGAACACAAGAGACATTGTAGAATGGTTTTATGATGAATAATTAAAAATCGTCTTACAATCTCGCAAATCACGATCGAATCATGGAGTACGAGGTGTATCTAATGGATGGAGTGGCCACGGTGGAGAAGACTATGGTGTTGGCAGCTATGCAAGGAGTGGATGATGAATGGATCTTGTATGATCGGTTGGAGTCTAGAGGGGGGGTGAATAGACTATTGAAACTTTTCTTACCACAACCTAGAGGTCTACCAAATTTTTAGTTCTTGGTAATTTTAAGCTTAAGCTAGTGGTTGCCTTAAACACCCTACACATGTGAGTCTACAAAGAGAAAGAGCGGTAACGATAACTTGCATAAGTAAGGAGTAAGGTCAGAGATTTCAAATGCAGATTTTTATCCCAAGGTTCGGATAGTTGGTGCTATCGTACGTCCTTGTTAGTGAAGATTCGAACCACAAAGGTTCTAAGACTAATCATCACAAAGGCAAGTCCCGGTAGTGTCGCCCATGAAGATCCCACAAAGCACTACCACCGTATTCCACAATGGATTTTCATCCACATAAGAAAATCCTTCACTCGAGGTAGATCTTCAGGAAGTAGGTCATCTCCAAGCCCTCACTTCTTGGTTCCTTCACAGCTTGAAGACTCCCAAGCACACCTAGCCGATCTAGGACGTGCACACCCTCCAAAAGTAATAAGATTTAGATTACTTGGTGATGAATCTCTTCCTCTTATGCTTCAAGAGATAATCTCCTCCACACTCAAAACTCTCGCAAGATGGCTCTTTGGATTGGAGAGATTGAAGTGATAAGCAAGGAGGGGATTAGAGATCAAAAGATTGGCTTGAAGGATGAAGTAGAAAGCCCATTGAACTCAGCACAAGAATGGATAGTTCTCACTCATAAAATGTGATTTGAAATGAGGTGCTTTGAGTGAACAGGTGGGATAGATGGGGTTATATATAGGCTGGACCCAAAAATATGTTTGTTACACAGCTTTTTGCACAGTTTGGAGGCTCCAGATGAAATGCTCAGAATCTCTGATTGAACTAAAGGTGGCAACTTTCTTCTTGCTCAGAGGGTCCGACCTGAAGTCTTTTGGAGGCTCCGGCTGGCCTTGGCTCACCTGCGCATGCTACTGGACCCATTCAATTTTTTTACCTGGAGGGTTCAGATATTCCGACAAGAAGTCAGAGGAGTGCACAAGAGTTATGGAGGTTTTGGTTGAAGGTTTCTTCAAGGCTTCTATTGACGAGGGTTTACTACAACGATCTCTAGATATGGTTCAGATGCTCTGGTTGAGAGTGGTTTAGAGGCTCCGAAGAATGAAGGATCAAAGAGATAGTGGGAAAACATGGGAGGCATTTGGGTGGCATTGGAGTTCGATCTTTAAGCACATGTGAGAACTCATCAACACAATCTTGATCCCTTTTTGATAGTATCGACATACCTATGGACTCAATGTGATCTTGGATCACCTAAATAGAAAAGGCTAAACCTTGAGCCTTGCCAACACTTGTCCATATGAATTAGGGACCACCAACCATTTCCCTTGTTGCATCTTGTGGGACCAAATCTGGAATATACTTGAATGTTCATTAGTCCCTTGATATATATATTGTCAATATTCACCAAAACCCAATAATCACCAAAACCCACCTAGGGCATAAGGATTGCACATTCAATCTCCCCTTTTTTGGAAATTGATGACAACATAGATCAAAGATTCACACAAGATATAAAATAGGAGTACGAGGCTTTGAGAAGCATATGATATACAAGAGCTCTCCATAAATTTGTGCATTATTAAGAATTTTATTTTGGAATGCAAATGCACAATCATTTGGGTACATGAGAAACTCTTCTATATCATATGGATCTGGTGGGTGTGCACAGAGGATAAAAGAATGTAGGTACTACTTGCAAACAAGGCTATAAACAACAAGTACTACTAGAGATAACACTCACAAGATGCACAACCAATTAGTATGATTTACAGATGATACCACTTTGGAAGACATCACTTGCAAAAATGGTTAGATAACAAGTGTTATATTCCTTAGATAATCATGTAAGTCCTATACTTACCCACAAACATGCAAATGCAGCATGTATAGACATAAATAGATATGCATTACATGAAAGAAATCACTCAGAATAAGAGTGGAGTGTGCAAGACAACTAAGATGATCACACATGATCTTCCAAATTAGAACAAGCACTAGTGCTGAAAACCCTTATAGGATATTCGTATCAACGGCGTGCCAAAAAATGCAAACGCTGTTGGTAACTGGCCAAAATACCAGCGACGTTCACTAGGAAATGGCACGCTGCTAATAACAACTTACTAGCAGTGTGCGGGCTAATGGGCACGCTGCTAGTAAGCCAGACCCTAAAACGAGCCTCACAGAAATTACTAGCAGCATAGTGTGTGCACATACGCACACGCTGCTAGTTACCAGATCATTCTCCTTAAAAAATAAAAAAAATCTATACAACTTACTAGCAGGGTGCACACGTATGCACACTCTGCTAGTAACCATGTTACTAGCAGCGTGCACACATATGCACACGCTGCTAGTGATCTCTGCATTATTTAAATATATCAATAACTTTTTATTTATAAGTCCAAATTAAGTGATTCTTTTCTCTAAATTTCAAAAATAAATAGATGTATGTATTAGATAAGTTTTATTTTTTAGCATATTTGAATTTTATAAAAAATATCAATAATATGCAAGTTATATATATATATATATATTTACATATATATATTAGTTGGAATTTCTCTAGCAAAAGTATGAATTTTTTTCTTTATCGGTTTGCCTTGAAACTTTTTCTACACTTAACATGCACCACTATATCTTTCATGTAGAAATTTGGCATTTTTTCTGGATTCGTTTGCTATATTTAAGTCATTAAGTGCATTTCTTGGCATTTAACAAATATAATTCAAATTTGCAATGTCAGTACACGAAATAATTGGCATGAATGTCTTGAAAAATCTTATTTTGTGTCATTGAGTCTATGTTTAGGCCTAATACAAGAAAAGAAAAGGAATTCCAAACACGAGCATGCAAGACTCGACCACCAAACTAGAGCTTATCCCTTTTTTAATTCTAAAAAAATGCAAATGAAGTTTGAAAAATAAGAAACTTGGCATGGTGTCATGATATGACATGTAAAGATTGTGGTATTTTTTTAGAAGGTTTCGCTACGGTTGTGACGTACACTGCTTAGAAACTGAAACATCTTCAAGGAAGAAGCATAGTTTTGAGAGGGAAGGAGTCAGATTTGAAGGAGAAGTGACGGCTTCCTTCATCGGTTGGCCATGAAACTTTTTCTAGACTCAACATATAACATTACATCTTCTATGTAAAAAATTGCAATTTTTCCAGGTTTGTTTGCTATATTTAAGTAATTAAGTACACTACAAATTCCTCGGAGATGCTCCACTTACAAAGCAACGTATAATCAGACTTTGGTGAAACTTCTTGAATTTTTTAACACAAATTCTTTAGGTCATATCATGGTGCCATGCCAAATTTCATATTATTCTGACTTCATTTTTTTTTTTAAATGTACAACTTACTAGCAGCGTGTGCGTATGTGTGCACGCTGCTAGTACACGCACGCTGCTAGTAACTGGACCATGCTGAAAAGCACTGATGAAAAATGCGCGCACAAAGAGAATTTTGGTTCGTTTACGTGGGGAGTCAATTTCTTCATTGCCCCGTACCCTTTTAGGTTAAAAAAAAATCCCCTTACCCTTAACCATTGCCCCGGTCGCCTCCATCTCCTTCCACTTCCTCCAGATTCAGATCCATCCCTTTCCCCCACCTTCGTCACCACCCCTCCCTCTCCCCGACCTCGACGCCCAACCCTCTCCCCCTCTACAGCCTACCTAGACGGCAGGAGGACGCGTGCTCCCAGGCCCAGTCCACTGCGCATTCGGCGTGGTCGTAGCTGCAATGGCAGAGCGACACCGGCGAGGGGGCTGTCGATGAGCACGTTCGACACCTCCACCTCATGTCCCTCGTCAGCCACTGCATCGCTCACATGCTCATCTACGAGTTCATCCTAATGGCATGGGCCACGAGGCTGCGCAAGATGCACATTTTACATCTTCGAGCAATTGCACGTACTATCAGGAAAAGACAATATGTCAGTACGGGAACAAGTAGCTTCTTGGACCGGTGATAATGCATGCTCTTGCATGTACGTTAGTTGGAGAACTAGACTGAGATTCACGGCAGCGCTGGAGGTACTGGTAGGTTGGGCACGGTCCAGAACATGGTGTCGCGCAGGACTTCCGGAGCTGTGAGCCTATCGAGTGCGGCGACTTGTAGCGTAGTCAATGACTGGTTGCGTCTGTAGTACGTTCAGTGCAATACCACACGTCATGGAAAGAAGAAGACATCGAGCAAATCTAGACCAAATGTACTGATGCAAGACTTAGATTTATATATATATGTGGGGCTAATTAATATCTGAATACAAAACTTTTTCAACATGAGTTTATTAAATAACATTGCAGATTATGCAACCATGATAAATAAATTTTGCATCTTGCATCAGCTCAAAACAATATGAACTACCATAATAGTATAATTTTAGTGATCCAGTCTATTTTTTTGTTAAAAAAATACCAAAATGCAGAAGTAGAAAGTGCATATACTAGCAACATCAGTCCTCTTACTTAAATGTCTTGCAGGAAATCGACAAATCATGAACTATATATGATCCATACACTCACAGATGTGAAGCCATTGGGTTTTATTTCATAATTGATCAATTCCCTTACTTAACTGTGCAATTATATTCTTCTTAATGAAATACAAGTCATTCTCACCAAAGACAATTTGGCGAAGCAAAACTGGACAGGATCCCGAAGATGCAACTTCTGTGATCATGATGAATCTATCAAACACCTCTTTCTTGATTGCCCACTGGCCAAAACTTTATGGTGGTCTGTCCATATAGCTTTTAACATTGCTCCTCCTACTAGTATCAACACGTTATTTGGGACATGGTTAAATGGAGTTGAGATAGAAACAGCGAGACACATCCGTGTAGGTGTATGTGCTTTACTATGGGCTATATGGAACTGCAGAAACGATTTGTTTTTTTACAGAACAACAAATGTTCATTTCTTGCAGGTTATCTTCAGGGCCACAATGTTAATCTGTATGTGGTCGCTACTCACTCCGATGGATGCCAGGGAGCGTATGGTTATTGGGTCTATCCGGTGGGAGACGGTAGCACGGGCTATCTTCAACCGGTTTGGATGGCGGTCATGTAATAGGATAGGTGTTTAGTCTCCTTTCCTCCTTTATACCGCCGGTTGTGGCTATCCTGTATTTGGTTTTTAGCTCTCTGTGAGCATTTTTTTGTATGAGAATTGGAGACTTTGTTGAACCTTTGCTATTTAATAAAATGGCCGTATGCATCATTTTGATGCAGAGGCCGGGGGATAACCTCCTTTTCAAAAAAAGAAAAAAAACTGCCTTTTGAGGGAGATGTCTCTCAAAAATAATAAGAGAATATACAACAGTAACTTCTACAGAAACATAGACGATGTATTTGTACCTTCTATCTACACCTGAGAGTTAAACCGATGAGCGTTAGAACTACAAAGAATTATCTTAACCAAAAAATTAGTCGATTATATTATCTATGTACAAAAGCTAGCACATATATAGTGATCTGTAACTGATATGCACCACTAACAAGTATATGAAGATTAAAAGAAAATAAATAAAATAATAGTCAGCAGAATAACGATGAGTTGCTAGAGTTGTTTATGTTATCATCGATTAACATGCATCTAATTTTTTAGTGCTCTGTCCAATTGGTCATGACACAAATAATGATATATTTTTCTGTTGGCTTATATACTTAATCCGCTTATGTGTCAACAACAGAAGGATGTGCACTGATAATTTGTTAGTCAACGGAAGGTTATGTTTGGCACTTTGGCTATGAATCCAAACAAGTTGTAAAACTTACAATGTAGCTTATGGACTGCTATAATTCTTGTACTTGACGAAGATGACCTTTACGTGTGGCGGCGACAGGATGTGTGGCGGCGCATGCGACTCGTGGCTCTCGGCATGGTATGTATACCGGATGGATGAAATGTATGTACGGATGAACATTATGTATGTTGGATGTATGGATGAAGAGTAAGTATGTTGGATGCAAGTATGAACAGTATGGATGTATTTGGATGTGTGGTTGAAGTGGTATTTTAAAGTGTATTTCATTTGAATTTTTAAAATAAAATACAATCTTTTTTTTAATCCTTGCATATTTAGCTGAAGCGTTTTGGTTGAGAGTGCACGCTGCTAGTGCATAAACTACTAGGGGCGTGCAAGTTGGGTGCACGCTGCTATTGCCTATATTACTAGCAGCGTGCTAAGTGGGATCCGCGCTGCTGGTAATCTGGTTACTAGCAGCTTGTAAGGCATGTGGGACGCTGCTAGTAATTGAGTTACTAGCAGCGTGTGCAAAGCTCGCACGCTGCTAGTAACCTCGTTACTAGCGGCGTTCGGTACGAATGCTGCTAGTAACCTTTTACCAGCCGCGTCGTACTAGCAGCGTGCCGGCCAAACGCTGCTAGTAGCTACTATCGAACGCTGCTAATAAGGAGGTCCTGTATTAGTGAAGTCTAGTAATTCACCAAAACTATTGCTATAACCCTATTAAACCATATAAAACTATCTCCCCCCTATAAGACTATCTCTCCCCCTAAACTAAAGCATGCACTCCTCCTAACAGGAACTGCGAAGCTAATCTATACTATCTTTCCCCCTTTGACATCAAGACACCAAAAAGAGAAAATTCTATGGAAAACTTAGACTAGACAACGCAAGCAGGATAGCAGCTGGAGGAGGTCTTGAAGAGATAAGAGCATGATCATCTTCCCATTTGCTCCTTCAGAGAGTTGAAATAATTTATTTCTCCTTGAGTTGGTAATCAGTTGGAATGCTTCAGCTTTGAACTTAGATAGATGAGAGTGGATGGATAAGATCACTAGGACTCTAGGGTCTTGAAAAGATTTTGCATAAAAGTCCCTAGGAAAGGTTCAAAGAATGCATGGATCGGAGATTCTGAATTGAGCTTACCCATAAATTATGAAGTGATTCTAGTGGCATGCACATCTCCTTCAATATGTTCAAAGACAATAGAATTGGGATCGCCGAAGTCACTTGGGAATCTTCAAGTATCTACTTTAGAGCTGCCGAACGGATCATGCTCGGAAATTCTAAAGCACATCAGAAGCTTGGACAACTCATTCGGAGGTTCCGAAGTGGTCTCAGTTGGAGCTTCTGAGTTGCAATTTAAAGAACTTTCCTTAGATACTATTTGATCCCAAAGTGATAGATTTTTTTTGCATGGGCAAGGATGTAGATAGATCTAGAGAAATCCTTAGGCATCCTTGTTCCATCCAATTTGCTGAAATCCAAATCAATAAAAGCAACAACTTGGATGAACTTGGATAGAAGATATGCACTTCAACATGAAGTCCAGTACTATAAAGATATGCGAAAGGCAAAAGAACTAGAGACATGCACAATCAATTCTAGCAAATATATCAAGCATGATTTGGCTATGACTTAATCACCATATATGAGCATGCTGATCCAGGACATCGTGATCTAAAAAGATGTTGGATCCTATGGGTTAAACTCATTGTTAAGCTCAAGACTCACTTGGAGGAGTAAATGATGTGCTAAAGCATCAATATGTTCACATTTAAGGTTGCTCTAGGTCATTGCTTTCAGTAAAGCTCCCCCTAAGTGTGATATCCCAACTCAAGAGGGAATAACTCACCATGGGTTTGCTGCCGTAGATAGTTGATATACCATTTGTAGACCATGTAGATGTTCCACTTCTAGATTCCACTTTTAGGTATAGCACTTGTAGATTATCTACCACTTGTACTTGCAGGTGCTTTTGTGGTTGCTCTTCCTTGAGGCGGTGAAGACTTGAAGTAGTCATCACACTTGTAGTTGAGAGGAAACTTTTGTTTTTCAACTTGTTGTTCTTCTTCATCTTGATCATCTCTTTGATCAACTCCTTGATTATTTTGTGGTGGTTGTTAATCTTGTTGCCCTTGTTGATCTACTTCGTCATTTTCATCATTGTTCATTGAAGTTTCCTTGTTGACTTGTGTTCCAACTTGATGTGAGGTTGAGGGCTCCACTTGAGTTGAAGAAGTACTTTCCTTGACTTCAACGGGCTTGATGTGACCAATGGATAGATCTTTAATTTCTGTCGCGGGACCAACATCACCTATATCATTTGGTAATTGCTCTACTTGAGAGCCATTAGATTCCTCAAACTTCATGTCTACTGTTTCTTCAACTTTACCAGAGTAATGGTTGAAGACTCAATAGGTGTGGGAGTTTGCACCATAATCAAGTAATAATCCTTCATGTGCCATAGGGAAAATTTAGATATATGATTCTTACCATAAATGCAGCACTTGGAACCAAAGAATCAAAAGTATCCCACTTAGGGTTTGTTACCGATGAGTAGTTCATATGTCGTCTTGCCTAGAAGTTTGTGTAGGTAAAGCCTATTTATCGCATGACATGTGATTTGAATGACTTCGGCCCAAAAATGCCTTGGAGTCTTGTACACATCCAGCATAGTTCTCGCCATTTCAATAAACATCCGATTCTTCCTTTCAACAACACCATTTTGTTGAGGAGTATATGTTTTGGAAAAGTTATGAAGAATCCCTTCTTCATCAAGAAAGGTGTCAATGTTTGTGTTCTTGAATTCCATTTCACTGTCACTTCGCAGTTTCTTTATTTTGACTTCAAATTTGTTTTGCGCCTTCCGTGCAAATGTCTTGAAGATTATCTGCACCTGCACTTTGTCATCCAATGAGAACATCCACGTAAATCTAGAAAAGTCATTGACAATTATGAGACCAAAAGAGTTACCACCAAGACTTTTGTAGTGATTTTGACCAAAAAGATCCATGTGGAGTAGCTCAAGTGGCCCTTTTGTGGTCATGATGTTCTTCACGGGATGGGATCCGCCAACTTGTTTCCTAGTTTGACATGTGCTACAAAGTCGGTCTTTGTCAAAGATGACGTCCTTGACGCCCAATATGTACTCCCCTTTGGCTAATTTATCAAGATTTTGCATTCCTACATGTCCAAGCCTTCTATGCCATAGCCAACCTTTAGAAGATCTTGCAATCAAACATGTACGGACTAGTGGTCCACGTGAGAAATCAACAAGATATAAATTTCCACTTCTAATGCCGGTAAAGACCATAGAATAATCATCTTTGCAAAAGACTTGACAATCAATCTCCGTAAATAACACATGAAAGCCGACATCCGTTAATTGTGCGACACATACGAGATTGTACCCAAGAGATTCAACAAGCATGATATTTTTGATAAAGGTATCCCTCGAGATAGCGACCTTACCAAGACCCATTACCTTTCCCTTGGAGTTGTCTCCGAAGGTGACATTACATTTTGATGTGGCATGAGGATCAAAGTCATGAAACATGTCTTTATCTCCGATCATGTGATCGGCGCACCCGCCATAAAGTACCCATTGATTTCCACCGGAAGAGTAGCTCTTGTGACCTTTAGCCATGTGGCATTTGGGAGAATCTTCATCATCTCCACTTTCACTTTTGTTGCCATCATTTCCTATATGGTTAGCCTCAAGAATGCAAGAAACAATATCCATGATTTTGGTCATGTTCTTAGTACCAAGCTTGCCAATAAAATTGTACATGCTTTCAACTTGTTCCTTATGACTAGTATACATTTGAGCAACATTTTTAACAATGGCCATGACTTGAGTGAGATTTGACATAAGTTCATCTAGAGGAAGTTCATCATCATCCTTTACCTCATTGTTACCTTGATTTTGAGGATGATGAATGTGATCATTGGTATTACCATAGATATCTTTAATTTGCTACCAAATCTCATGAGCACTATTTAATGAAGTGATCTTCTCCAACACATTGTCACTTATACCTATCAAGATAGCATTGGTAGCTTGAGCATTGAGGTGTAAGTCTTGTTCTTCTTTAGGAGCAGGATGAAGAGGATCAACCAGAGGAACATACCCATCTTCAAGAATATGCATGATATTTGGATCTAGTTCAAAGAACTTGTTAGTCATCCTGTCTTTCCAATTGAGATAATCTAGACCATCAAAGTAGGTGTCTTTGAAGTGATAACCTCCACTAGGCTCCATACGTTCCTTTGGTGGTGAAACCATGACAAGGAAAACCTTGCTCTCATACCACTTGTTACCACAACCTAGAGGTCTACCAATTTTTTAGTTCTTGGCAATTTTAAGCTTAAGCTAGTCATTTCCTAAAACACCCTACACATGCAAGTCTACAAAGATGAAGAGTGGAAACAATAACTTGCATAAGGAAGGAGTAAGGGTAGAGATTGCAAACGTGGATTTTTATCCCGAGGTTCGGATAGTTCACACTATCGTACGTCCTCATTGGTGGAGGTTCAAACCACACAAGTTCTAGGGCCACAAAGATCTTGGCTACATCACCCACAAAGAGCCCACCAAGAGCAAGCCCACCTATTCCATCATGGCTTATCCATCACAAAGGTCAAACCTCTCTTGGGGTTGATCTGGCATGAAGAAGGTGATCACCGGACCATGTACAAACTCTTGATTCCTTCACAATATGGTGGAGGATGGCTCTCAGGTGACTCCTAACCGTCTAGGAGGCGCACAAAGAATCGAGGAACTGTTCTTGGAATCACACGACATGCCAGTTGGAAATGATTGAAGGTGGTTGGATGGTTGCCACAACGAAGGGGTATGGGAGTCTATATATAGGTGACTTTGCTCGAAGTTGTTAGGTGATTCCAAGAACACTTGCTCGATTCTTTGAAGGCCAAGCTCCTCCCTTTCTTGAACCCCTACTCCTAAGTGTTCCTCTCTTTTGCTTCAAGCCTATCCTTTTTGAGAGAGAGATTTTATGTGTTCTTGAGAGTGCTTCGATTGAAGAACTTTTGAGGAGTTCTGTCAGGTGACTTTGCTTTACTTATTCCTCTTGTAGGGTGTGCGCCTCCTAGACAGTTAGGAGTCACCTGAGAGCCGTCCTCTACCATATTGTGAAAGAATCAAGAGTTTGTACAAGGTCCGGTGATCACCTTCTTCATGCCAAGATCAACCCCGAGTGAGGTTTGACCTTTGTGATAGATAAGCCATGATGAAATAGGTGGGCTTGCTCTTGGTGGGCTCTTTGTGGGCAACGTAGCCAAGACCTTTGTGGCCCTAGAACCTTTGTGGTTCGAACCTCCATCAACATGGAGTAGGATAGCGCCAATGATCCAATCCACGGGAAAAACATCGCCGAGCCCCCATGTTTGCAATCTCTCAACTCACTCTCTTACTTACTTGCAAGTTACTTTTCCGCTCCATTACTCTTTTAGCTTTCTTGTGTAAGTGCTTCTAAGGACCTCCTAGAATGTTGCCTTAAAATTTCCCAACTCCTAAAATTTGGTGTAGAATTTTGGTAGGACTATTCACAGCTCCCCTCTAGTCCTTAAACACTAGATCCTAACACAAGCCCGGAGACTCCGGGCTAAGTTCCGGGCCAGCCCAGTAGCTTACTGGACTAAGCCAGAACCAGGTTTGGAGACCAGTCCGAATAGTCTGACACACCGGAGACTCTAGGATACAATATAGAGCAACAATAGCTAGAATTTAGGGGTTCTCTATCAGGCTTTGTGTATGAGTTTTGTGGATGCAAATATTTATGTATGTGAGTTGAATCCCACATCTCATCCAAAGCGTACCCCCTCTTCGTAGTACGGCTTTCCTATTGACTCAAAACAAAAGCAAATAAGCGCGAGCTGTCCTCTTTTCACCTTTTTTAATTGGGGGGGGGATCTCTGACCATGTATGCTTGCCATCAAATATGCTAAACCTCTATGAAACATTCAAGCACATGGTTAGATCACTAATCACATTTTCATTAACATCAAAACCACTTAGGGGCACATATGTCCTTTCAATCTCCCCCTTTTTAGTGATTGATGACAGCATGATTAGGGCAACATAAAATATATTATAATGAGCTCAATAAAGTTTCTAAAGGATATAGAAAAATACTCCCCCCTAGATTTGTGCTCTATTTGAAAGCAGTACTGGTAGGTACATCATATGTTGCACTGAATATGTCTCCTGCATGCTCTGTTTCATCTTTAGTGACTTTGCTCCAGTCCCACACTTTATCTCCTTCAAATAAAGCATCATGCGACACAATTATCTTCTTGGTTGTTTGATGATATTGGCGACATGCTTTTGATCCAGCCTCATAACCAAGCAATACTGTATGAGTGTCTCCATCAGCCAGCTTTGGGAGATTCGGTTTTGTCACTTTTGCATGTGCAACACAACCGGAAATCCTCAAGTGTTGTACCAAGCCTCATATGGAGTTTTAGCTTTCACACTCTTTGTTGGGGATCGGTTCAACAAGTATACATTTGTTGCAACAGCTTCTCCCCACAATGCTCCAGGCATAGATTTGCTTTCCAACAAGCTTCTTGCCACACCAACAATTGTTTGGTTCCTTCGTTTTACCACCCCATTTTGTTCAGGTGAATATGGTGCACTCAGGTAGTGAATGATTCCACGCTCTTCACAATAAGCTATCGATGCCAGTGGAACCATCACCAAACATGACTTTCTCCTTCACTGATCTATCGATGCCAGTGATCTTTTCTTCATCACCAAACATGTGATTGCTTGCTCCCGTGTCTAGGTACCCGACACCACGGCCATCCTTCTCTACCTCACGAGGATTCACTTTTTCTTCATTAAGGAAAACTTCTCCTTCCACCTTTTCTGCAACATGGTTCAGTTCACAAGTTTGTATCATCAAGAAGGCTTGACTTTCATCGTGTTTCACTGCAACATATGCCCTCTCCTTCTTAGGATTTGTGCAATCTTTCTTGAAGTGACCTTTTCAGGCACAGTTGTGGCATTTCACCTTCTTGATGTCAAATTTCCAATCTGTCTTTCGTCTGCTCACTTTTCTGACCAGCATTGCTAGTGCTTGATCATGGTGTGTATTCAGACTTATAATGCTACCCACCACTACTTGATCCCTCAATTGCTTTCTTCTTGCCGGAGTAATATTCCCATTGTGTTCGAGACAGAATGAGGTGCTCCTCTTCTTTGAGATCACCAAACCTAGACTGTATCCGCTCCTCGTACGCCTTGTGCCTCCCAACGAGGTCCTCCACAGACAGAGTTTTAAATGGTACGCATTGTTCAATCAAAATAATAATCTGCATAAACCTGGATGGCGTAGCAGCAAGAAACTTCTGCACTACACGGAGTTCAGGCATTTCCTCATCGAGAGATCGAAGACCGGCAACCAGCCTGTTGGTTCGCTGAGCGAAGGCATCGACTTGTTCATCATCCCCCATCTTTAGCTCCTCGAAATCGCACCGCTGCAATTGCAGAGTAGCTTCTCGGACACGCTCATGGCCGACGTTCGCCACCTTGATGGCATCCCACGCCGACTTTGCCGAGTCATGGCCAATGAGTAGGGGCATGAGGGACTCTGGCACCGCCGAGCAGATGCAGAGGAGTGCTTCATGGTCGACATTGAAATCGACATTTGTGCGCTCGATGGCCTCCCACACACCGCAGCCTGAAGGGCAACCCGCATCTTCATTGCCCATAGGGATAAGTATATTTTTCGTCCCTCAACTCTTCTGAAAGTTTAGAAATCGTCCCTTAACAGTAAAACCACCAAAACTTAATCCCTCAACTTTCAAAATTGGATAAGTTTAGTCCCTCGAGTGGTTTCGGTTCGATGTACTGTTCACCGGTGTACTGTTCACACCGGACGGAAACCACTCGAGGGACTAAACTAATCCGGTTTTGAAAGTTGAGGGACTAAGTTTTGGTGGTTTTGGAGTTGAGGGACGATTTCTAAACTTTCAGAAGAGTTGAGGGACGAAAAATATACTTATCCCTTGCCCATATAACATAGTTTGTACGGGTCAATTGCGGCCTCGCGATGGTCAGGCGCGTGCTCGCGGCTCCGGCGGCGCCAAGGTTACCAGTGGCATGGTGGTTTCAGATCCACTCCCGTCACCAACTCGGATCCCCTTTAGCTTCACCGCCATCCCCGCCAGCTCCTCCTACGTCACCTCCAGCTCCTCCAGCCACTTTATCTCTGTCCGCCATCTCCTCTCCCTCACCGCCTGTAACTCTGATGCCAAATGTTGGGGATTTTACGTTCTTCTAGAAGAGAATATAAAATCAGCTAGAGATTTTATGTTCCCTGCTCAACGCACACTGTCTCTCTTCTCCGGCAAGGATTCAAATCGGAGACAAACTCAGGCGAGACAAGGATTTGGTCCAGCCCCCCTTAATGATGCTTAAACATTGCAACCTGACAATTACACATGATGCAAACACAAGCACTAATGAATGTTTATTACAGAATTGAAAAAAGAATGAGATTAGGTTAACAATCGGCAGTCGTCGGCTGGTCGTCTTGGCGGTGGCGCACAACAGTACGAGATATCCATGCAGATACAGCAGCAAGCAGCTGGCGCAGCGGCCGGGCGGTGATTGGCAGTCCAAGCCGAGAAGGGGGAGAAACAAGATTGGGAATTGGGAGGACGACCTAAAAATCAAGTCGCCATGGATGTAGGCATAGAGACGAGTTGAAATCAGATCGCCACAGAGATGATGTTGAATTGGGAAAAATGAGACGAGCGTAAGACTTGAGTGCTTAGCAAGGTTTTTTTTTCTCTATACCGGTTTTTTCTCGGGATGGGCCGAAAAAACCGGTTTGCGGAAAATCTCAGATTTTTTTTTTTGCCTGAAAGTATTCAAACGAATTTTGAATTCAAAATTTTTTTGTCTCAATATATGTATTTTTAACCTATTTATGCCCAATACTTCCGCCGATTCCAGTTGTCAGTACCGCGCATCCGCTAGGTGCTCCCAGGTGGTTGCGAGTTTGAGTCTCCCCAGTGCACCTTTTTTGCGTGTAAAAATCAGTTAAAAATGCAAAAACAAATCGTGGAGAACAAAGGACTCGGCCCGCCACCTTGCCGTAGTATAGCACGGTCGTTACAACCAAGCTAGGGCTGCGCTGTGTCATTACGTGCATACACACCGTATTTGACATAGCTATGGCCATTTAAATTCAAATCGATTTGAAATTTTTGAACGGTAACAGTATTTTCCGGGGTCCACCGGGACTTCTGGTAACCGGTCGGTTACCGGAAATTTCGACCCAGGAAAAAAACCCTGGTGCTTAGTGATGTACGTAAGTGTTAATCTTGTTGCTAGAGTCCGCATAGAATTAGAGGTAGGGATAAGTCCTAACAGAATTAGGTCTCCTCGTCCTAGTCAAGTCTCTAGTCTTCTATGGACGTGTATATAAGCACCGGCAGGTTGCTTCTTGTACACCAACACAAATTGAGAGAAACATGTGCATTTGGCTATTATAGAGACTTCCGATCTGTTTTATGTTTTCGCTGTTGCAAGTTGTGGATAACTTTTTGCCAACAGAGAGAAGCGATCTTTAGCAAAGGTTCACGTACAAGAATCAATCAAGCTGCTTCTTTTTGTTTTAGAAAAAAAATCAATCAAGCTGCTTTGAGTAGCTAGCTTTGTACGTATATCCTCCCGGCGAATCGATCTAGTGCTCTAAAACCTACATACTTCACTGATGGGCTGGGCCAGAACGCTTAATATAAATAGTCAAAAAATCTCATCCTTTTTAGATCATATTCGTTATTGAGATTTTAGTGGAACACACGCGAAAGTAGATACGAAATAGACACAGATATATGGTGAGACTGTTCCCTTTATTATTCAGATTTTAGGCGAGATTATATGTGTACAATTGTGTATATACTAGGCCTGCCGGGCATGTTCGAGTAGGGGTCTACAAGTTCTTTTCTTCGACAAATAAAGATCCCTAAGGGAGTCGGTTTCCTAACACTCTCCCTTGGACTGCTACTCATAGTGTGTTCAAGTCCCGGTAAAATTCCCAAAATCCTGCTGTGGTAAAAGAATGAGAAATGGTACCTGCATACTATGTCTGTGTTGCACTAATTGCATCGTCAAAAATCTTGTGTCGAGAAATTTCGGTAAAACTCGGACAAGCGAAAAATAGTACAATCCTTATTTAGGTATGTGAAACTTCTCCCCCTGACTTAAACCTCATCATCCCAATTCTTTGAACCCACCTTTCAGAGGTGGATGATGGCAGTAACTTAGTGAACAAATCTGCTAGATTTTCGCAGAACATAGTATGCAGTATTTTTATACAGTCAATGTATTGCAATTCATGAGCATAGAAGAACTTGGGGTTTATGTTTCGTGAGTTGCTTCATGCTTCATAATCTTGCTGGATAACTGTTGGTGTCTGCCAGACTTTGAACCCACATGATGCCTACATGTGGCAGGTCATTCTCCAGAGTCAAACATGTTCTGATGATGCTCCATATAGCGTGATTATTTCAGTGTAGATATTAAAGTCTAGTTCGATGACTTCTAGGAATTCACAATTCCTCCACATAGAAATATTTTTATAGTATATGATTTGAACATATACAGGTCATGCAAGTGACCGGAATCTGCACATCCCACTATGGCCAATTATTGGCTCTTTCAGTACAGTAACCAAAAGAACTTATTTTTTCTGGAGATACAGTAGGAATATTATTCATGCCTTTCCAATGCTATTTGGTCGGCTCTGCACTATACCCTGTTGAATATGTTCACTGCAAATGTGATGTGAGGTAGTGTGCAGCGTTGCTAATTTCACAAGTGCTTTCATGCGCTCAAGTACAGAATTTCAGATTCTAGCATTTTCCTCACCCTCATCTCCAGGTTTATACAGACCTTTCCCATGATGGAAGGTCTAATATCCGTTTGGTGTTTTTAGTGGGTATGCTTTCTCTAAGTCCAGATCTTTCTAACACGTCCTGAGTGTAGGTGAATCATCGCACTAATGGTTTTCTGGAGAATGCTCGATCTGCATGTCAAGATAGTTTCTTCTGGAAAATGCTTGATCTGCAGGTCAAGGTAATATTTGGTTTTGCCCAAATATATCTCTCGGCTATACTTTGCAAGGGAGTTGTAATGGTATCCCAAACTTGTCTTTTTTGCAGGTATTTTTCAGCTCCCTTGTACTTTATGTTGAAAAAAGCTTCATCCAGAACCACCTTGATATTATTGAAGTTTAACCTTTTTAGACTGTCGAAATCAAAGTAAAATGCCTTGGTCCATCTAAGAATGATCACAATGAGGACCCAGTGGTCGCTGCGTAAGTGTGAACAAATGAATGTAAACAGACGGAGGTACGTGCATATAAAATGAAAAAATTGGCTAGATACTAAGTTAAACGACTTACGGAGGGTTGTAGGGGAGTAGTATGAACTCCTTGTCATTATGAATGCACATTACCTCTGTTAGGTATGCGACCAGAAGCTATTTACCATCTGATTTCCCAGCATAGGCTTCGTTCATGATGGCCAAATCAATTACTCCAACATTGTTGCTGCCTAGACGCCTTAACTCTTGTGCTTGGTAGAGCGTCCATAGCCTAACCATCGTGGTGTCGAACCTACAGAAGTTGTACATGTTGAAGAGGTCTTCGAAGTTCATGTCGAAGGCAGCTAGGTTGTTCTCCCTGAAGAAATGGTAATCTTGTGGCACTTAGACCTTAAAATATTTGACAAATGTTTCCGTGTCGTTTGACATCTTCAGGTCATCGGTATGGAGAAGCTTCATCTCTTTGGAAAGATTTGCTAACTCATCCTCCGGTAGCAAGGGTTTACCTGGAATGTAATATTTGTCGCCAAAGACCCCTAGCGCGCATAGATAATTTTGATGATGATGCTAAGAAGGATAAGGATTCTTCATCATATTTTCCTCCTCTCTTTCCTTGGCTCTGGTGCCAGCCCATCTCTTTCTACATTTTTTCCTCATCTTCTATGGCTCAGCACTCATGCCTGGCGCCCGTGCTACATCCAGTGCACTGGCAAGTGTGGCGTGAGAGAAAATCTTCTCTCTGTCGTTTTCTATCGTGACGTGTTGAGCCTTGGAGCGTGTTTCGAGGGCCGGTGGATAGTTCTTGGGTTTCACTAACGTCTCTTGTGACTGCATACCTATCGCCATGTCCTAGTCCCCGCCAAGATAGGCATCCAGGTCCTGAAAACATGGAGATGTTCGGTAAAGGCCAAAAGGAGACCATCGAACTGATGGAGATGGGTTGCTGGCCGAGGGAGAAGTGCGAGTAGAGGTCACTCTAGATAAAATTATTTGATTGTTGGGCCACTTGATCTAGTTGGACTTGCGCTGTCCTAGCTAGCTTGGTGGCATCCGCTTCGGGGGGACAGGGACTAACTCATCACTGTAGCCGTTGACGACGTGGTCCACCTGCACCTTGATTACCCTCAAGTGCAAGGGATTATTGTAGCACTTTCAATATGGATGTGGAGGTAATGAGTGTTGAACCCCTGAGGAGCTAGTAGGTAGGCCACCTATTCTCTCTAGTTATGTATGCCAGTTACACAACATTCTATGCCCTTATAAGTCTACTTTACTAGTACTCAAGTTGATAGGTGTTTATACGTAACTTCTACTTTTAATATAAATGAAAGTATATTATAGTTAGATGATGTTATTGATAATAAAGTACTTAAATTCATTATAAGGTAGAGAATAAAATAACTAAAGTAAATAAAAAGATGGTGGTATCCAATGGGAGCAAGTGTTCTAGGCAATTTGCTATTTTGTAATAAAGTGGTTGCCTTTCTTATAGTTTGTGGGTAAAATTTAGGGGCAATGCAAACGATGCATCTCAATTTTCTACCTATATGATTTTTCTCCAATCTCGCTACAAGGAGCTCTCATAACATGGGTAGACAAGGCATTAAGTAAGTGGGACTTTGTGATCCCTCCATAAGTAAAGCTCGTGTTTATTACTAGGGTGGAGCCTAAGCTTTCATGCTGCAAAACAATTGACTCACATGCTTATGATTGAATTCCCAATGGCCAACCCAGCCATCTGTTGAAAATAATTAAGGTAAAACACAGCCATAACTTTAAGTTCTAGGGTTCCCATACTCCCATATGCCATGACTTCAGGTTTGTGGGATTTGGTTTTTGTCACTCAAGTATCCCCTTGATTCGTCCTAAACGTGTCTATAATTTCTGAAGATTGCATGCCAATTTCTCATCAAATCATGCAATGATTTATCTTTATTTGGGCTAACCTATTGACAAAGTGATAGAAAGGTCAATTGCATGCTTATTTATCTGTATTTGCAGGACTCTCCGAAGCTCAAAAATATACATAAAAAGTCAGGATATCATAACTTTGGGAAGGAAGCAACACTGCAAAAGATGGCACCCAAAGGAGCTCCCATGGCCCCATGTGGTCTCCCACAGTGGCCATGCCACCAGACCGCATGGGCCCTACAAGGGTCCCTGGGGGTGTCTCTCGAGCGCTAACTCCATATATACCCCAGAACCCTAAAACTAATTATAGAAGATTTTTTTTGCCATTGCCAGTTCGATCTATTCATGATCAGAGGCGGAGCTCTGCTGCAGTTCCTCTCCGGTACCCTGCTAGAAGGGGCAGTCACCACCATCTTGCTCAACAATTCATCCTCCGCTGCTTTCCGATGAGGTGTGAGTAGTCCATCCCCTGGACTACGGGTTTATAGTAGTAGCTATGTAGTATAATCTCTCTATGTACTTTGATGTATAGATCACATGAGCTGCCCTACTTGATTGTGATCATGTTTATGTAATCCTTGCGGTGAATCTTTTCTTATGCGATGAATAATTACCTTATGTTCAAATTATCATGGTTGATTATATAATTTATAGATGTATATAGCTTTTTGTTTAATTAGTTTAATTATTGGCCAATTTAGATAAACAAACAGTAGAGGGAGTGGTGTGTATTAGATGGAGTAGATCCCTATTCTTGAAGTACTTTTGGTGATAGTAAGAGAGGAAAAGTTTAAACGGATTTGCCTCAATAGGGATAAAAAGATTGATTGACTCGTTGTCACATATACCACGTGTGGTGAGGGGAATATGGTTTTCAACTGTATGTCATCATGCTCTATGCAATGCTCTATTTTTACTTAATACTTGGGGTGTATACGAGGATTTAGATCACCTTGGGTGGAGTATTAGCCATTAGGCTTGGCGTGTGTCGATCTAGTGGATTTATGGACGTACTGCCCATATAACATGATCCCAACCATGTCATAATTTTCCATGATTGTTTTATTGATCATTTACACATGTCTATGCTTATATTTATGTGTCACTGCTTCCATGAGAGTTGCTACTAGTGAACCTATGAATCCCGGTCCAATTTCCTCCATAGGAAAATTCTCCAAAACACTTTTACTTGCACTTTTATTTTCAGTTATTATTTATTTTGAAAATACAAAAATACTTCATATAACACTATCTACTTATAACTTGTTGTAACTAGCAAAGCTAGTGAGATTGGCAACCTCACTAGAACCGTTAGGGGCACAAGTAGGTTCTTATTTGTATTGCAGTGCTGCTTGAAAGGGACTTGGGATGTTGCCTCTACAGATTGATACCTTGTTTCTCAACTGAGAGAAACGTGCCTGCTAGCTACAAACCATTGCATTTGGGAACCCCAACAACTGTCTGCCAATCTATAGGTTATTGGAGCACCAAATTTTTGGTGTCGTTGACAGGGAGGTAACATTAAGTCCTCTTAGGTGCTGTTTTACATTTATTTCTCCTTGTTATTTACTTTGTTTAGTTGTATTTTATTTATCTTGTTTAGCTTTATTCCAAGTCTAGAAATAACAAAAACAACAAAAAGATTTTTATTTCAGCACGTAGTTCTTTTTCTTTATTCTAGTTGTAATGGGTACTGTCAATGCTAATACCAAGTTGTGTTACCTCACAAACACAAATAATGATGAGTTTATGACTACATCTATTGCCTCTCCTGCTATTAGGACTCATTCCTTCAAAATTATTCCTTCTTTATTGAACTTGATTACTAAAGAGCAATTTTGTGGTATTTTTAACGAATATGCTACTACGTACTTGCATAATTTTGTTGAGATATGTGATATGGAAAAAATTTAGGATGTTGAGGCCGATATTGTTAAAACTTAAATTGTTTCCTTTCTCATTAAGGGCAAGAGCTAAAAAATGGTTGCTATCTTTACCTAGTGGTACGATAAATTCTTGGAAATCATGCAAAGAAGTTTTTATTGCAAAGTACTATCGTTCAGCCAAGATAATACAATTGGGAAATCAAATTATGAGCTTTAAGCAAAGTGATCATGAACATTTAGCTCAAGCTTGGGAAAGAATGAAATCAATGCTTAGAAATTGTCCCACATATGGGCTAGATGAATGGTTAATGTTGCACACCTTTTATGCTGGATTGAACCATATATCCAGAAATTTGTTAGATTCAGCTGAACGTGGTACCTTTATGAGCATGACACAAGCCGAAGCAAAGAAACTTTTGGACCATATGATGGCAAAATATGCCCAATGACATATTGAGAAGGCTCCAACTACTAAAAAGGTAAACTCTGTTGAGGAGATTGAGAGTTTAAATGCCAAATTTGATACGCTTATGTCCATACTTGCTACTAAGAATGCTCCATCTATTACCCATGATATTCCTATTGGTGAACTTGTTGAGCAAAATAGAGAACATGTTGATGTTAATTTTATTGCTAGAAACAACTACAACAATAATGCATATAGGAATAACTTTGGAAATAATTATTCTAGGCCTTATCCTCCAAAAAATAATTCTTATGGGCGTAATAATATACATACTGGACTAGAGGGAATGATCAAAGAATTTATTGCTCCAAAAAAATAATCAACAAGACCTTCAATGAAAATTTCGACAAACTCGGTACTCTCTTTAATAAGGTTGAGGCTCTCACTATTCATATAGAATCCAATGGAGAGACTCCCAAACATATTCAAGCCACCATGGACAAGAATTGGGAGACCTTAAATATGCCAGAAGATAGGTGGGAAATAAATAGAGATGTTGAACTTGAACACGATGACGTAAAAATGCTTGATACTCTTGATCCTTCTTTTATAGATGGAATTAAAATTAATTATGATGATTGTATCCTCTGGAGTTATAAAAGTTTTGCCAGAATTATCAAAAGTACCTAATTCTAATGTTTGCAACAAACAATTTATTGAGCATGTTGCACAAACTGTTTTGCATGCTAAAGAGGAGAAATATAGGCAAGATACTATGATCCTAGAAAATTAGAGGATGGTTGGGAATCGATAATAAAGATTAATATCAATATCTTTGGTTGCTATGCTATATGTGATCTCAGTGCCAGTGTTTCCACCATTCCTAACAATGGAGATGTTCCCTTCCATGTGCGGTACTCTTCTTCTAGAACATACATGAGACAAGGAGAGAAAAAGGTTGATTCGGAAATCTAACAAAAGTATAGAAAGCTCCTGCATTTATTCAAAACAAATGTGACAGCGTCAAAAAATGCATCTGATTCCACATATAGTACACTACAGGCTAGGTGATCAAATTACTCTTTTTTTTGTATGCCTATATAGCTTTTGAAATAAGTAGTGAGAAATTTCTAAGTTGTTAGTTTGTAGTAGGCCAGGTACGTACATATATAGACTCTTTTTTTTTTGCAATTTCATATATAGACTTAATTAATTTGCCTGCGACTTTACTCTTATTTAAGCATCTGTACGTAACCCTGAAGTTATTGACTAGCAAATGTGCCCGTGCGTTGCAACGGGACAACCAAATCCTTGCACGCCCCTAGCATCTCATCCATATTACCACTTCTCCTATTTACTAACATCAATGCTGGCGGTTACAATGTTCATCTATTCACGATGAACGTGCTCAATCCCAAGGTGATGAGCTTGGTCATCACATTCTAGCATGCCGCTTTCGTGAGCCCCTCCTTGCACCCACTTGTAATTCTGCAAACATGATAGTGCTTGCCGGAGGACGACGGCTGGATGTTCGTCCACCACAACGTTTAGCACTCATCCGGAGGTGTGCCAGGCCCTTCACATGTGGCTATCCGGGTTCCTAATGTTAAGGGCATCGCCGTCGCGACTGAAGGAGACCACGTGAGGGAGGAGCATATTGACAGGGGCGCACGAAGGAGGGCTTAATATTATAGTAGGTGCCGTTTCACAAATAATCTAATCTAAACACATTAGATTTACTGCCCTTGAAGAAATTTACTACCCAAAAAATATTACATTGTTCGAGACATAGGGAATACACCCCATAAAAAATTACAGTAAAAATATGAAGATAATAAGTGTTTTGGTTTTGTCAAACTACTAGTTGACATCTTTACCTACTAATAAAGAGGCTATTGCTTCTGTCGGGTTACCGTCACCACAGGATTTTTTTTTACATCGTAATATAATTCTGATTGTAAGTGCGCAATAAACGTTTCGCTAAAATTCCTTATCTTTCGGGACTCGCCTGGGCCTCAGCCCATCGATCGACCTCGCTGTGGCAAACGGCCCGGCTGAAGCGGCGGCCCAAATAACCGATGCAGTCCGGCAGGGGACGCAAAAATAATATGCTTGCGTTAGGGATCGAACACCCCACGTGGGGTCAACTGCCAAAGGGAGAGCACAACTGAGCTAGCTCCCTGTTCGTATTTATGAGAGATGGTTTGTTCAAACATGGTACCACCTGGCTACTTCATATCTAGATCCACCAATTTAAATACGGTTATGACTTGAAATCTGCAAGCCACCTGAAAGATCAATAAGCAGAGGGAAGGAACGCACTGTCGTATGCGTTGTATAATATATACGAGCAAGAAGGATCTTGCCATGAAGGAATTAATTGTAAATCCCCAAGATTTGTGAGGCTGCCATGAAGGAAAATAAATTCCGGGGCCATGCATGAACACATCACATGGAGGAGGGATCGTAGGGTGAAGGAAAATAAATTCCCAGAATTGTGGGCGCAGCCATGCATGCACAATATCACGGGAAGGAAGGTTGTATAGGGTGAAGGAAAATAAATCCCGGGAATTGTGGGCGCTGCATATGCACACATCATGTGAAGGAGGGGTTATAGGGTGATTAAAGGGAGCATCATCGATCGGCCCATTATGGCTGCCCACGCATGATGCAAGGGCGTACATGTTTAAAAAATATTAGAGAACGTTGCACAATTGACTGGGCCAATACTCCCACATTAACTTAAAATAGCAACACACGGGAATTAAAGGGAGGAACGTTTCTTCCGTATGATTTTTCGAATATTCCTTTGTCCGTCGCGTGTTTTTTTTGTTTTCCGTAGGGCCTCAGACCACCAAATATGTTTCTTCTTCTTTTCTTCGCCGTATGGTCCATTGCTCCGTTGGGCCAAACATGAGCCTGTTCTTCAGCAGCCCAGTTTGCTTCACCAATGTCCATCTGCTAAACAATTTGGCTCAAAAAAAAATCTGCTAAATAATTGATGTGTGGGTTGGAGTCGACCCAGCAATCACAGCATCAATCTAACCTCGGCAACCAACTGGCGACCTAGCTATTTGCATACGTGCTTTATTCATATTGTACGTCAAGTGAATTATACAAGCGCAATTTGCATCTAGCATTGGTTTGGATATGTGGTCCTTGTGCTTGTGCCGATGCACGCATGGTGCAGCCTCCACCTGTCCTCTATTACTCTCCTCACCGCAGCGAACATCATCATTGTCCGTGGAAATATAAATTAGTATAGCGAGGTGGTCGCGGGAACGACATGCTACAGGGTGATGACCAAACTCATCACCATGGAATTGACCACATTCGTCTTGAATTGGTGGACAATGTGACAAAGGGAGGGGCTCGCAAAAACAAGTGTGATGACCAAGCTCACCTTGGGATTGATCATGGTCGTCGTTAATTGGTGGATGATTGACAACCGTCGGCGATGGTGATGAAGAGGAGAAGTGACAACATGGATGGGCTGCTACGCGCATGTGAGGATTTGTTTTCCCAGTTGCAACGCACGGACATATTTACTAGTTAATAACAAAGCTTGATTGTGCAATTTGGAGAACATGAGAAAGATAACATTAACAAAAATATGAACGCACCTTTCAGATTTTTTTTGTAAACACAGCAAGAACACATGAGTAATAAAAAAGTTGGAGGGCGAGAGCGGGTAGGCGAGGGTCATGTCGTCGCCTCGATCTCCGAATCCAGGTCGGCCAGGCGTGCAGCATGAGATAACATGCCCCCTTTTAATTATGCATTACGCAGCGTGCAAAGTCCTCGTTGCATATTTTTTGCAGCGTCTATTTTTGGATTTTATTAAGCTCTCTCTTCGGTATTATAGCAGAGATTCCATTTAATTAGCCCACACATGTCCCCTTTTAATTATGCAATTATGTATCATGCAGCATGCAAAGTCGTCGTTGCATATTTTCTGCAGTGTCTATTTTTGGATTTTATTAAGCTCTCTCTTCGGTATTATAGAGCGTTATTATATCCATGCAGGGCAAGCCAGCGTGCAAGTCCTCCATGCATGTGAAATATCCCAGCGTGGCTCTGCGGTGCCCTTGCTCATTCATTGGAAGACCTCTCTTGTGTTTTCATCCTGTGTTTGCTTATTCCTGAAGCCACTTGTTGATATCCCAAGTAGCTTGCCGACATATATGAATTGGTGACAATAGGTATGAGAGAGCAAGGTGGGACAATTAAACACAAAATCAGATTTGCTTGCTAGGAAATTCCAAAAGCAGTCTCACGGGCCATGTGAGAAGGCCCATAAGAGAAGGATAGTGCACAGCGTGATTTGATGAAGAGCAGACGTTTTGGTGGCACCCGACCGACCTAACCTAGCCCCGTTAACCCAGAGATCTACGCCTTTGACTTTCACCAGACGGCCTTTGACCAATGGACTCTTCAACCTGATTGTGATAGGTCAACCCATAGGAACATGCCCGAACATGGTCCGGGCCCAACCCATCACTAGATTCCCTCTGGCTCTAAATATCTGTAGGTCAACCCATATGTAGATATAGATTTTTGTCTCGTTTGGTCAAGAAATGAAGAATGTACAAAAAAAAAGTCAAAACAAAAGTGTGTTTTCTGTAAATCTGAAGCAACACATGATTTTAGTTTGTTCAAATTTTAAAACATAGTATAGCAACAGAATCCTTTCAAGATTCTGATAAAAAACCATATAAAAGTTGTCAAAATCGACGCAAGTATCAATTACTTGTGATTATAACAAAGTACAAGGACCTATTTGCAAAATTACATGAGGTCACATTTCTAACATACTCAAATGAAAAAACAAACTGGATATTCATAATCTATGGAAAATTCTACCCCAAATCAGTATACAATTTGTATATGTTTAAGTTTAGATAAGTCAGACTTAAATTAATCAAATTTCAACTAAAAAAGAAAACAAATTAAAATAAAAAAATAAAGATAATATATGCCGACGGCCGCCGTCAGGGCCGTCGGCATAGCTTTGATGGCGTCAGCCCGCCGTCAACCCCGGGGTCGCCACGGCCTTGTCTATGCCGACGGTCGTCCTATGCCTACGGCTGTCGTCGGCATATATAGAGATATGCCGACGGCTTTTCTATGCATACGGCTACCGTAGGCATATCTCCAGCTATGCCGACGGCTTTCTGCCAGCCTTAGGCATATCTCCGGCTATGCCGACGGCCCCGACAAAAAGCCGTCGGCATAGACAGTTATTCCGGTAGTGTATCGTGTCTGCGGGAGAGACACATCAGCAAAAAGAATCGTTCGCTGGAAACGAGGTCGTTGTGAACGCCCAGCGGACCGCTTTTCTTCCGCACTCTACTTTCTCTGTCAGTTGCCCCCCCCCCCCTCCCCCAAAAATATTTCCCCAACTCTCTTAGGTCCCGCCGCGCTCGATTTCGGCGGCAAGGCAGATGCCCCGGCGTCCAGGCGTGCGACAGCGGAGACGAGGTGGGACGGCGCCACTGACGAGGTAGAGGCGGGCGGCGGCGGAGATGAGGCGGGCGGCTCCACCGACGAGCTAGAGGGCGCCGGGACAGCGTGCTACTGGGCGGCGCCACCGACGAGGAGGGCTGCGCGGGCGGCGCCACCGTCGAGGCGCGGGAGGAGGTGCGCAACCCCACCTCCGCCTTCATCGAGGTCCTCAACGAGCGGCCCTTGCTGGATCCGTCGAGATGCCTGGCGACCGAGCTGGCGGCTCCACGCTCCTCGCTACCGAAGCAACCCTACCTCTTCTCCGTCTCGAAGCTCCTCGCCGCCAAAGCGCCTCCGCAAGGTTCGCCACATCTTTTTTCATGCTTTTTTCTGTGCTTCCTGTGTTTCCTTTTTTGTTGCCATGTAGTGTTATGTACGTTGCACACATGGTCCATTTTCTCCATCCAGTGCTCTCTAAGTTCAATTTCACATGGTAATTGTTGTTTGTACTACCTCACATGCCATGGCAAATATTGTTTTCACCATGCCATTTGTGTCTAGATACCATGTAAAAAATTCACTGTACCATGACAGTTTTTAGTGTACATACCACAGCAATTTTCAGCAATTTTTGCCATGTGTTTGTAAAATTCAAAATTCCTAAATTACAATGTACAAACTTGCTATAAGTTTGCCTTGGTTTTTTAGATCATTACAATTGTTCTACCAAACTTGTTTTAACTTAAAACAAATTTCAACAAAATTTGCCATGGCAATTGTTGTTTGTACTGCTCACATGCCATTGCAATTTTTTGTATCCACCATGGCATTTTGTGCCTACATACCATGTCAAAATTCTGTTTTTTGCAAACGATGTTTAGAGAGCATTGTTTTGTACTGCTCACATGCCATGCCATTTTGTAAAGGATATTTTTAGAGAGCACTGTTTGTACTGCTCACATGCCATGCCATTTTCTTTGCAAACAAAAGTTCAGATAGCACTGTTTGTACTGCTCACATACCATGGCAATTGTTGTTTGTACTGCTCACATGCCATGGCATTTTGTATTTATCAGTGTATCAAAATTCATTTTTTATTTAGCACAACAATGTTTTGTCCCCATGGTTTGCCATTGGCAAATTTTACATACAGTTTTTGCCATGCAGAGCAATATTTATCCCTTTTGCAAATTTTGCGATTGGCAATATTGAGTAACATTTTGCACATGCACAATAAATGTTTGTACCTTGTATAATGCCACTTACAAAACCCTTCATAGATTCCCCCCCCCCCCCCCCCCACCCACCCTCTTCCCCCCCCCCCCCCCCCCCCCCTCTTCCAGAATTGCCATGTCAAACAAGTTGTTATGGTTTCTGTAAATTTGCCATCTTTTTTCAAAAAGAAAAAAATCCTAAATTTTGCCATGTTCACATGAAGCTAGCATGGCACTTTTATTTGTTAGACCATGGCATTTCTATTTTTAAGAGCATGGCATTTTTATTTTTAAGAGCATAGTAATTTTGTTATTAAGAACATGGCAGTTTTATTTTAAAGAGGATGGCATTTTTTTTGTAGTGCATGGCATTTTTATTATAAAGAGCATGGAATTTTTTTCATAGAGCTTGGCATTTTTATTTTAAAGAGCATATCATTTTTTATTATAAAGAGCATGGCATTTTTTGTACAATCATGACACTTTTATTTTAAAGATCATGGCATTTTTATTATAAAGAACATGGCATTTTTATTCTGTAGAGCATGGCAATTTTTGTTAGTAAGAGCATAGCATTTTTATTGTTAAGAACTTGTCATATTTTGTTTTGTAGAGCATGGCAATTTTATTAGAAAGAGCATGGCAGTTTTTATTATTAAGAACATGACATTTTTATTTTTGTAGAGCATGGCATTTTTTAGCATATCATGGTAAATTTCTTCTTGTATGGCATTCTAGGTACAAACATCATGGCCACTTTTTTGTGTGCATAAGATATTTTTAAATTTAGATATGGCAAATTTGTGTATAAACATTCCCCCACTATCTGGTCGTTTGTATTCTTAAGGCATGAAAATTTCATTTTTTTCAAGGCATTTTTTGTATGTGATGAAATTTTTGAACATGATGGCATTTTTATTGTGTATATCACGTCAATTTTTTTGAACATGATGGATTTTTATTTTTTGCACTTATTTTGGAAAATGGGCTGTAACTGGCCATTTTTTGGGCCTGATGTTGCATTTTTGGGCTGGTGCTAGTTGATGTGAGTGGGCTGGCGAGCGAGGGGGACGCGCTGGGGAGGATGTCCTAGTGAACGTTTTCGTTCACTAGGTTTCCCCCTCCCAGGAGAGCGTATCGTTTGCCAGCCCCCCCCCCCCCCCCCCCCCCCCCACCCCTGGGGAATGTTCCCCAGATATTAGGGTCCGTTTTTAAAGCGAAATTGGTGAATTGCCTTTGCTTATTTATGGCCGTTAAATTTCAAATGTTCTACACTCTAATCGTCTATATATGATCCCAGTATAACTTAATGTATCTCTTTCATTAAGAACGAATACATTTTCAAAATGTCATCTGTTTGTAGGAGGGAGGGTGTCTCCCTAACTTTGATCGATCAGTAACCACTACCTAGGCATGCCTTAAAAAGAGACTATGTACAGTGGACTGGAGGAGTTAGTTTCCACCCAACCAGCCTTGATTCTTAATATGATCGACACAGTTTATGGTATTTAATGAGCCTGCTAAATGGGGCAATATGCAGTATGGCACTAAGGGCGATCCCATTGCATTGGCTCTTAACACGTCATCCTAGGTGGTGGAAGATTTTTAGAGACAACCACCAAAATGCATTGTCTCTTAGGAGTTGTATCAAAGTGATATTGCATTTAATTCATTCAGGGATCATGTTTGGATCTCAACATTGTGGCCTAGTTGTGGAGAGAAGGGAAGTAGAGAAAAATAGGGAGAGAAGCCACACTGGATCGGAGAATTAAATTCACTGCATAAGGAAATGAGCTAAGAGCCGTATCTCCACTAAGATACAACTCCCCCCTCTCTCCCTTATTTAATTACTGTGCCACCTCAGAATTTTGCCTTTGAAACTGTGCTAAGAGCCAAGCATTGGGAGTGGCCTAAGACATCCACAAAGGTACGCGGGGTCAGTTGTTGATGCTTCAATCTCTTTACATCATCTAGAGTAGATAGTAAAATAACTCACACAATAAGTTGTGTCTAGTGCTGACTCTTCATGAGAAGTTGCTATTAAATGTGTGTGGCATACTAAGTGCCAATTATTTTGGGGGCTTCTAGAATAAGCTGCCCCCTACCCAGCTTATTCTAGAAGCCCAACCAATTTTTTTAGAAGCCAGGTGTTTCAGTTTTGACTAGTTGACTTCTAAAAAAAAGGCTGGGCTTCTAGAATAAGCTGGGTAGGGGGCAGCTGGCTTCTATAAAAAATTGGTTGGGCTTCTAGAATAAGCTGGGTAGGGGGCAACTTATTCTGGAAGCCACCAAAAGAACTAGCCCTAAGCCAATGAGGTTGTCTTTAAAGATTTTATTGTTTGAAGAGGCTAACTCAAGTAAGAGTTCGTTCAATTATCTTTCCTCCTCTCTCCTCCATCTCAACAACTATCTTATGTGGTAGGTTAAAGAGATAGTAGATGTAAGGTCTTTGTAGATTCCCTAAGTGGGTTGTTGCGTTTAAGTGAATCTTAGTAGCCTCCATCTCATTTCTAGCATATTGTGACATGATTGTGCGATAATAGCAAGGTAAGCTTGGGCTTACATGAATCTTGTGCCAAAAAAGGTTTTTGCTTCCGGCAAAATTCAACATAAGGCGGGCATGAGAACGCACACATGCATATAGTAGGTGTTACGTGAGGTATAAAATTCCGTACAAAATTTTGTGTTTTTGGGCGTGAAAGAACAAATTTAGACCACGTGAAGATGAGTTTTTAACCCTCGTCCTTATTATTTTAATGTAGACCACAAGTTAATTAGTTTTTGCAAAAAATTCCAAACACATACAATGTAGACCCTTTAAAAAAAAATACACTACTTACTATTTATAAAAAAGGGAACACCCGTGCATGGGAGTAGAAAATCCATATCGGGTGACTGCGGTGTTTGTAGATTGTGTCCCTCCAATTTGCCATCACAAAAGAGACTCTGAACACTTCAAGAAGACACCTCCATCCTATTCCACTTCATTTTATAAATTAGGCATCACTTGCACTTACAATAGCCATCGTAGACTCTGACCTACTATGACCTGGTGCCGTGTCACACCCTTTGTTGTGTTTTTCCTCTGTTTGGTAAATGGAAAAAAGGGGAGGACTGTACATCTTAATTACTCTTCAGAGCGCACTGACACCTACATAAGCTTAGGGTGTCCCATATATGAGGAGAGAGTGGACTGTTCTAAGCCCACAACTGGTACACCCTCTATCCAGGCCATCCATTTTTCTCATCAAGAGTTGTGCTAGCTAAATATCCTCACCATACAAATTTCTCTTTTTATTTCCCTGAAACAAAGCAATTATATAACCTTGAACCTTTGCAGGTCAACAAAATATTATAACTACAATGTGTAGAAGATATTTAAATTTGTTAATGCTGCATAAAAATATAAAATGTGATTTTTTTTGAATAGGCTATATCATTTTAAGTATTTATGTTGCAACAAAAAATCCAAAATATTTTTCACACATTGAAGTTCTAATGTTTTGTTGACCTACAAAGATTCAGTTTTATATATTGCTTTGTTTGGGGGAACCAAGAAGAGAAATTTCTATGCATGGATCTTGATGCGAAAAATGATGACCTAAATTGGCTGAATAGAGGGTGTACCTACCATGGGGTTCATCAACAACTTTCCCTATATGAGGATGGTCTTTAGTTCAGGTCATGCAGCTAGCTTCTTTCCGGCACGTACCATCGAAATAAATTCTTCGATCACTCATGCATCTCTTTCAAAACTATGATATTTCCTTGGAGATGCTTTAGTTTCTAAGCAATGTACATCACAATTTTTGTGAAACTTTCTCTAAGTTTAACCACAGACTCTTGAGGTCATATCATTACACCATGCCAAGTTTCATGTTTTTCAGACTTTGTTTCATTTTTTAAAATTCAAAAACCAATAACCTCTAAGTTACTGTTTGAATTTTCCTACCCAAATGTTTGAATTTTCAAAACATTTCTTTGGACAAGACCTACAAATAAACTCAAGAACATAAATATTAAAACCAATTTGTGGGTATTTTTTCATGTACTTGTAGATCAAATTTGAATTATATGAATTAAATACCTAGAAATCCATTTAATGCCTTAAAAATAGTAAATGAACCCTGAAAAATGCCAAATTTTGACATGGAATATGTAATGGTGTATGTTGCATGTAGAAAAACTTTTGTTCGGACCCTGATCCTAGGTCACACAGATCTAGCATGGAACACATCATATCGCTTTGTGGCCTCACGCACGGTAACCCACGGCTGCCACCTTACCTTGGCCGGGACCGTTTGCGTCTTTAGGATCACGTATATGATCATGTCGCTAGCATCCATATGACAGAGAACTCGGGTTGACATGACTAGTCATAAAACAAGGTGGCACAAATGTACAGGGACAGACATAGGTAACCCCGCAATGCACGTGTCGGCCAGCAGCGCGTGTAACCATGTCGTAGCAAAGCTACAAGGACTATAGTAAACACCGCGTGACAATTCTCCGTAGGGACAGACACAGGAGCAAAGAAGGATACATGTCGGTCAATCGATGTGTCCGGAGCAGTAGCGAACTACCAGCGCTCAGTGGAACACAAAGAGGCATTTCCCTGTAAGGAAGGCTACCAAAGGCAAACAACTAGGTGTCGAATCCCACACATACCAATGCATTCCAAACATACACACAATATGCACGATATGTGTAGATACAACATGGCATCATAACATTACTCTATACTCAAAGTATTTATTTAAGGGGCTTCGAAGAGCCATACATAACATGATATTACAATCATGGGTCTCATGACCCAGCATACAAAGTCATACAAGCAACGGAAGCATAAACTTGTCTGAGTACAGACAACTACAAAAGAAAAAGGCTGAGAAGTCTGACTATCTACTGACCCTTCCAAGGTACAAGATCATAGCTGGATACAAGCTACTTGGTCAACGTCGAGCTCCACGTGGAACTACTAGTGAGCCCAAAGTCTCCTCTACAAAACATAAATTAAGCAACCGTGAGTACGAAGGTACTCATCAAGACTTACATTAGAACTAACTACATATGCATCAGTATCAAGAAGGGTGTTGTGGGGTTTAACTGCAGCAAGCCAGCTTTGACTCAGTGGCTATCATGTACTACGACTACTAGTATTTTCCTTGAGGTAGGAGAGTGCACACGAGTACACTAATCACCACAGCAATACACCACTATGGATCCTCTCCCGTCTTCCTACGAGAAGGCCATCCATAGCACTCACGCTTATCTTGCACATTTTAGAGTATCCACTTAAAGTTGTCTATGAACCATATAAGTCTCCAAGTAGTCCATATCCGAGGACGTGGCTATTCGAATAGTTTTATAACCCTGCAGGGTTGTACTTCTTCACACACGCTCTCACCACTTGCCACCATATACACATTATGTATCTCGGCATCCTTCAAGCGGAAGCCTGGCGAGGGTGTCGGCCACAACCTAACTAACCACGCAAGACTCTAGTCCAGGTTTATCGCCTATTTGAAAACTAAACCCACAACGGAAGTCCAGCCGAATTTTCCATCATGGCCCCAAATGATGTGTGCAGGGTTCCCAAGTCCACCATCTGGGTGCCACTTGGTACACCGGGCCACTGTGCCTGGTCTGGCCCAAGCCCACTTGGTCGGGTGCCACTTGGTAGACTAATAGCACGACCTACAAACACTAGAAACTAGTTGCAACTCCCGGATAGAGATCGAGGCGATTAATAAGCTGAGAGGGTCAATTAAGTATCCCAATGTGTGGTAGTAGTTGTTCTTGGATAACATACATAGAACTCGGTTCTTAAGGACGGTCCCAATGAGACAACCCACCATGTATTCCTACATGGCCTCTCATCGCTACCTTTACCAAATCATGTTCAACACTTAGCTCTCAACATCAGAACATGATCACAACATTCCAATTCATTCCACATGAATCAGACCTGACACAACTCTAAGCAATAGCAGGCATGGCATGGATATGACAGGTCATGCAGAGGAATGGCTTCAACTACCGAAACAGGTAATAGTTGAAACATTGTTGTCCTAATGCAGTAAAAGAGAGCAGGACCGAGAGAGTGGGATTGTATCGGAATGCTCAAGGGGGTTGCTTGCCTGAAGGATCAGCGGTGGAGCACTGCTCCTCGGATAGGTAGTCGGTGCCACTCGCGAAGGCAGGACCTATCAAGAAGCACAGTACCGAAGACAATCAATACATGACAAATGCAACAATACGATGCCTGATCATGACATGGCGATATGATGTGGTTTCAGCTAATGCATCCAAGATTCAATTTAGGTGAAGTCCATTTGAACCAAAGGTTCAAATGCAAACTCCAACATAAGCATTTAAAATGCCATTTATGTGTTTTCACCTATACAGCAGGTATAAGTTGCTTTGTCATGCATGAAAATTGTAAAGATGGAATCCTTGCATTTTTCTGATCATTTTTCATATATAAATTATTTCAATCTGAGTTACGGTTGATTTTCTATGAATTTTGGAAGTTTAAGCTATTTTCTGGAATATATTAAATCATCTGGACTTATTTTAAAACCAGAAAAGGTAATATGATGCTAGCACTATGTTAGGGTGACATCAGCGGTCAACAGCGCCAGCCTAGGTCAAACCTGATGGCTGTGACCCACATGTCAACTGCACAGTAATTAAACAGAGTTTAATTAAACTAACTATTTAGTTAGCTGAGTTAATTAAGCAACAGGGCCCACTTGTCAGTGACTGTGGACGTTAATTAATGGTGATTAGTGCCTAATCAACCTCCTGACCAGTGGGGCCCACCAGTCAGTGGCTCACGCCGGTGAGGTCGTCGCCGGCGACCACTGGACGCGGCGGAGTCCGCGCTGGAGGCCACGGGAACGGCGGCTGAGGCCACTGGGGTGTAGCCTGTGCACGCGCGCATCCAGGGGAGGCAACGGGAGCGTGCGTGGTGGCCTGAGCTCACCGGAAGCGAACTCGCGGCGGCGGCCGGAGCACGGGCTCAAGCGGGCGCAGGGTTCTAGTGCAAAATGACCCAAACGATGCGGCGCAGCCGCTTCCTGGGGGCACAACGAGCACGCGGGTGCAACTAAAGGGAGCCGAGGGTCCCGGGAGCACAGGCTAGCCGGCCATGGTGATGGCCAGAGCATGGTGCTCATGGGAACGGCGGCTATGGGTCACGCGCGAGGAAAAAGACGAAGGAAAGAGGGTCAGTGGCTCACGACGATGTTGCAGAGCAGCGTGGGAGGCTCGGGGATGTGCTGATGATGATGAATCAAGGATGCTGGCACTCGGATGCAGAGGATGATGGCGAGCTCGAAGACGATCTCACGGGACGCCCGAGGTTGCGTGCGTCTACGGGGAGCTTCACGGAGTCAAGGCGGACCCGGTGGACATAGCGGCGAGGCGTAGGGTGGCCGGTGGCCACGAGGATAGTGAGGGGCGGTGACGGTGGCGTTCGGTTGGTGAGAGAGGGGGAGTTAGAGGAGTGGATGACCTTGAGGAGGAGGCCGACGGGGTTCCAGGGGTGTCGTTGCGCTCTAACCCTAAGTAGAAAAGAGACCTTTTGTCCAATGCATTACTCCCGGTCTGGTTTTGAACCGGCACTAATGTGACCATTAGTCCCGGTTTGTGACGGGCATCATTAGTCCCGGTTCGTGACACGAACCGGGACTAAAGGGGTGGTGGCAGGCTGGTGTGAGCCTGGGGCCCCACGATGACCTTTAGTCCCGGTTCGTGTCACGAACCGGGACTATAGGCTTACCTTTAGCCCCGGTTTGTGTCACAAACCGGGACTAAAGATAATCCTATAAAAACCCTAGGTCAGCTCGAGCACACTCCTCTCTACTTTTCCCCTTCTTCTTCCTCTCCTTTGTTCTTCCCCTTGATCGAGCTCACCTCCATTTTTGCCAAAATTTGTCAAGATTTGGAGGCACCCCATCCATCCAAGTGTTCACAAAGGTTAGCAACTTTGTCCTTTCATCTCTCATTGCTAGATTAGCTCTTGCAATGCTCTATAAGTATAGTGATTTGTGGGTTTTAGTTTGGGAGTATTTATATGTGGTAGTTTATTTGATTTATATGCAATTTGAGCTCAAATTAACTTCTTACTTTGCATGTGTAGGTGTGGTTTACTTAGTGCCTTCCCGTCCCCGTCCTAACCACTGTCGATCGCCCGCACCGTCCCGTTGCCAGCACCACCTTGGTGAGCCTCTTGTTCTTATCCTTTTTATAAAAAAAATCATGTTTGTAAGATTTAGATAGTTACTTGTATAGTTTTCTTACCTATATGGTTGTTTGTTATACATAGTGGCATGGTTTTGATATCCGTCCCCGTCAGCCCTCGTCCGGTTTATGATTCGGATGTGGTATATACTCTCTTTTATAACTATTTGTTGCATTTCGTGTTTATGACAATTATGCCCATCAAGTTGACATATATATTTTTATCTAGGAGGTATGTGAACCGGAAATTGCAACTGACATAGATATTCTTGTCAAGAAGTTAAATTTAGTTGAAAAAGAAAACGAGTATTTGAAAGAAAAATTGAAAAGAATTGAAGAAGAGAAGATGAAACTGGAGTTGTATGTTGCCGACATCGTCGATGATCACAAGATCAAGATGGATGCAATGCGCTTGAAGATTAGAAAATTTAAAAATATGCCATTGATAGTGAGGCTTGGTATCACTATGCTGTTGGATCAATTGTTACCTTACTTGTGATCTTGATCGCATTTGTTGTTGCATTTAAATGCTTTAGCTAGAGAGTTTGTATGTTGTTTTATGAGAACAAGTTTGTATGAACCTGTATTAATTTGGTCTTTTCGGTGTTGTGTAATGAAGATGAGCCAGCAATGGATGTACGATGACCGATGCTCTCCCCAGTTCATTAATGGTGTGCGTACTTTTCTGGTTGCGGCTGAGGCAAACAAGCGGGCGGATGGTTTTATGTATTGTCCATGTGCTGGCTGTAAGAATGATCAAAATTACTCTAACTCAAGAACCATTCACGTCCGCCTGTTTGAGTCCGGTTTCATGTCCGGATATAACTGTTGGACCAAGCATGGAGAAAGAGGGGTCCTAATGGAAGAGAATGAAGAAGAAGAGGATGACGACAGCTATCCTGGCCATGGGTTCCTTGAATACGATGGTACAACAATGGGGGAAGAAGCTGAGCCGGCAATGCGGGAAGAAGCTGAAGAAGAGGCATCAGATGAGCCGCAGATGATCTTGGTCGGGCCATTGCCGATGCAAAGAGAAACTGTGCAAGTGAAAAGGAGAAGGTGAAGTTGCAGCGCATGTTAGAGGACCACAAGAAATTGTTGTACCCAAATTGCGAAGATGACAAGAAAAAGCTGGGTACCACACTGGAATTGCTGGAATGGAAGGCAGAGAATGGTGTATCTGACAAGGGATTTGAAAAGTTGCTGATAATGTTAAAGAAGAAGCTTCCAAAGGACAACGAATTTCCTGACAGTACGTACGAAGCAAAGAAGGCTGTCTGCCCTCTAGGATTAGAGGTGCAGAAGATACATGCATGCCCTAATGACTGCATCCTCTACCGCGGTGAGTACGAGGATTTGAATGCATGCCCGGTATGCTGTGCATTGCGTTATAAGATCGGCCACGATGACCTTGGTGATGTTGAGGGCGAGCGCCCAAGGAAGAAGATTCCTGCCAAGGTGATGTGGTATGCTCCTATAATACCACGGTTGAAACATTTGTTCCAAAACAAAGAGCATGCCAAGTTGATGCGATGGCACAAAGAAGACCATAAGAAAGACGGGAAGTTGAGAGTACCCGCTGACGGATCGCAGTGGAGAAAAATCGAGAGAAAGTGGAAGGACTTTGCAAATGATGCAAGGAACGTCTGGTTTGGTTTAAGTGTAGATGGTATTAATCCTTTTGGGGAGCAGAACAGCAATCATAGCACATGGCCTGTGACTCTATGTATCTATAACCTTCCTCCTTGGTTGTCCATGAAGCAGAAGTTCATTATGATGCCAATGCTCATCCAAGGCCCCAAGCAACCCGGCAACGACATTGATGTGTACCTAAGGCCATTAGTTGAAGAACTTTTAGAGCTGTGGAGTATAGAAGGTGTACGTGCGTGGGATGAGCACAAACAACAGGAATTTGACCTGCGAGCGTTGCTGTTTGTAACCATCAATGATTGGCCTACTCTCAGTAACCTTTCAGGACAGACAAACAAGGGATACCACACATGCACGCACTGTTTAGATGATACCGACAGTATATATTTGGATAAATGTAAGAAGAATGTGTACCTGGGGCATCGTCGATTTCTTCAGAGCAGGCATCCCGTAAGAAAAAAAGGTAAGCATTTCAAAGGTGAGGCAGATCACCGGAAGAAGCCTCGCCACCGTACTGGTGATGATATACTTGATATGGTCAAGGATTTAAAAGTAATCTTTGGAAAGGGTCCTGGCGAACAATCTGTTCCGAATGACGCTGACGGCCGCGCACCCATGTGGAAGAAGAAATCTATATTTTGGGACATACCCTATTGGAAAGACCTAGAGGTCTGCTCTGCAATCGACGTGATGCACGTGACTAAGAATCTTTGCGTGAACCTGGTAGGCTTCTTGGGCGTGTATGGGAAGACAAAAGATACACCGGAGGCCCAGCAACGTATGCACGGAAAAGACGGCATGGATCCAAAGTAGTTTTAGGGTCATGCCAGCTATGCTCTTACCAAAGAAGAGAAGGAAATCTTCTTCGAATGCCTGCTCAGTATGAAGGTCCCGTCTGGCTTCTCGTCGAATATAAAGGGAATAATAAATATGGCAGAGAAAAAGTTTCAGAACCTAAAGTCTCATGACTGCCACGTGATTATGACGCAACTGCTTCCTGTTGCATTGAGGGGGCTTCTACCGGAAAACGTTTGATTAGCCATTGTGAGGCTATGTGCATTCCTCAATGCAATCTCTCAGAAGGTAATCGATCCAGAAATCCTACCAAGGTTAGAGAATGATTTGGTGCAATGTCTTGTCAGTTTTGAGTTGGTGTTCCCACCATCCTTCTTCAATATCATGACACACGTCCTAGTTCACCTAGTCGAAGAGATTGCCATTCTGGGTCCTGTATTTCTACACAATATGTTCCCCTTTGAGAGGTTCATGGGAGTCTTAAAGAAATATGTTCATAATCATGCTAGGCTAGAAGGAAGCATCTCCAAGGGCCATGAAACAGAGGAGGTCATTGAGTTTTGTGTTGACTTTATTCCTGACATTAAGCCGATTGGTGTTCCTGAATCGCAGCATGAGGGCAGACTGGGTGGAAAAGGCACGCTAGGAAAGAATTCAGTAATATGCGAGGACGGGCATTCTTGGGCGCAAGCACACTACACAGTTCTACAAAGTTCCGCCTTGGTGGCTCCGTATATCGAGGAACACAAGAATATTCTACGCTCCAAACAGCCGGAGCAGTCTCACGACTAGATTACACATGAACAAATAGGGACTTTCGCCGGTTGGTTGCAGACACATCTCGTGCATGATGACACTGTTGCAGATGACCTGTACTTGCTGTCCAAGTTACCATCTTCGACTATATTGACTTTCAAAGGGTACGAGATAAATGGGAATACATTTTACACGATCGCCCAAGATAAAAAGAGCACCAACCAAAACAGTGGTGTCCGCTATGATGCAGCAAACACCAATAGGCCAAAGGACACATATTATGGTTACATAGAAGAGATATGGGAACTTGACTATGGACATGGTTTGAAGGTCCCTTTGTTTCGATGCAAATGGATCAATCTGACAGGAGGCGCGGTAAAGGAAGACCCGCAGTACGGAATGACAACAGTGGATCTCAACAATCTTGGGTACGCAGACGAACCATTCATCCTAGCCAATGATGTGGCGCAGGTTTTCTATGTGAAGGACATGTCTACTAAGCCGAGAAAAAGAAAAGATAAGGAAGCAAATACATCATACGATGAGCCAAAGCGCCACAAAGTTCTTTCAGGGAAAAGAAACATCGTGGGAGTGGAGGACAAGACAGACATCTCAGAAGATTATGAAAAGTTTCATGAAATTGCTCCCTTCACAGTGAAAGTTGACCCGAGCATCAAGTTAAACGATGACGATTGTCCATGGTTACGGCGCAAAGGGACACATGAGAATAAAAAGTTTTATACCCAAAGATCCCACTCTGGGATGTGACCGGCTTCTCTAGTGATTTTTCGGACTTATATATCTGGAAAGTCCAACTTCGGACAAACCGGTGGGAACCTTTGTAATAGTAGTGTACTTATGTGTTTTGGCATTTGAAACGCGAAGAAATGTTATGTCCAAAGCCACGTCATAAATTTTCAACCCTTTCTGACATCATTTGGTATTTTTCATGCATTTACTGATTTTTTTGAGCTAAATGACCCTGAAATTGAAAAGCACTACAAATGAACTCTGAAAAGGTTGAAAGTTGGCATGGTATCATCATTTAACCCACATAGCATGTGCTAAAAAGTTGAGAGGGTTATGGCAAAAACTGGATGCACTTCGTGTACAAAATGGACAATCTGTTTCGAAGTATTAGGGTTTCAGACGAAAACTCATCTGTTACAAAGGCATTTCATTTTTTTAACTCCAGACTTTTTGTGCATTCAGTATGCACCATTCGAAGCCACGTCATCAATTTTCAACCCTTTCTGACATCATTTGCTATTTTTTATGCATTTACTGATTTTTTTAGCTAAATGAACCTGAAATTGAAAAGCACTACAAATGAACTCTGAAAAGGTTGAAAGTTGGCATGGTATCATCATTTAACCCACATAGCATGTGCTAAAAAGTTGAGAGGGTTACGGCAAAAACTAGATGCACTTCATGTACAAAATGGACAATCTGTTTCGAAGTATCAGGGTTTCAGACGAAAACTCATCTGTTACAAAGGCATTTCATTTTTTTGAACTTATTTCAACTCCAGACTTTTTGTGCATTCAGTATGCACCATTCGAAGCCAAGTCATCAATTTTCAACCCTTTCTGCCATCATTTGCTATTTTTCATGCATTTACTGATTTTTTGAGCTAAATGACCCTGAAATTGAAAAGCACTACAAATGAACTCTGAAAAGATTGAAAGTTGGCATGGTATCATCATTTAACCCACATAGCATGTGCTAAAAAGTTGAGAGGGTTACGGCAAAATCTGGATGCACTTCGTGTACAAACTGGACAATCTCTTTCGAAGTATCAAGGTTTCTGACGAGAACACATCTGTTACAAAGGCATTTCATTTTTTAAACTTATTTCAAGTCTAGACTTTTTGCGCATTCAGTATGCACCATTCAAAGCCACATCATCAATTTTCAACCCTTTCTGACATCATTTGCTATTTTTCATGCATTTACTGATTTTTTTAGCTAAATGACCCTGAAATTGAAAAGCACTACAAATGAACTCTGAAAAGGTTGAAAGTTGGCATGGTATCATCATTTCACCCACATAACATGTGCTAAAAAGTTGAGAGGGTTACGGAAAAAACTGGATGCACTTCGTGTACAAAATGGACAATCTCTTTCGAAGTATCAGGGTTTCAGACGAAAACTCATCTGTTACAAAGGCATTTCATTTTTTAAATAACCTAAGAATTACAAAATTGAATATAATGATAAAACACACTAATATTAAACAGCAGAAAAAAGAATCACTGGAAAATCTATTTTTAAAGTAAAGTTATTCACAAACTAGTTCACACAAATTCCAAAGAATTCAAATTTAAACTATTCAAATTTGAAAACTACTGCCACTAACAGAAAGTTTATAATTTTTTTGACCTAACGCAAAAAGATTCACTCATTAACTCTAAATATAGCAAAGAAACACTCAGAAATAAAAGAAAATAAATAAAGCAGAAAACAAAAAAAAGAAAAGTAAATAAAAAAAAGCCCACCTACTGGGCCCCACGGCCTGCATACGACTATGAAACCCAACCTCGAGTTGGGCCAGGATGCAGGCCCGCAAGGCCTAGTAGGCCCACCAGGGCAGCGCATATGAGGTAGGCCTAGAAGGACTGCATTAGAGAGGAGCTCGATGCAGTGCCTGCGCCGGGGCTTATAAACAGGTGCTGGCTCCCCTCAACTAGCAAGGTGGGACTAAACTTCCACCGCACCCCTCGCCTGGCAGTGCACCACCTTTAGTCGCAGTTGGTGGCTCCAACCGCGACTAAAGGCCCCCCTTTAGTCGCGGTTGGAGCCACCAACGGCGACTATTGGTGAAATTCACCCAGGCCAAGCTGCGGGAAGCCAGGCCTTTAGTCGCGGTTGGTGGCTCCAACCGCGACTAAAGGTGGCCTTTAGTCGCGGTTGGAGCCACCAACCGTGACTAAAGGCTCTCATATATAAGCAGCACTTACGAAAATTCTCCCATCGTCTCCATTCTCTCGACGCCAACACAGATCGACGACGCCGCCAGGCTGCTGCGCCGTCGCTGCCCCCGACGCCGGCCGCCCGCGCCGCCCCTGACGCCGGCCGCCCGCGCCTCCTCGCCGATCCCCGACTCCAGACGCGCCCTCCTCGCCGATCCCCGACGCCGCCCGCACCCGCTCCTCCCCGAGCTCCTCACTACGCCTCGCCTCGACGCCGTCGCCGCCCCCGACTCGTCTCGCCTCGCCGTCGCCGCTGTGAGCTCCGTTCCTCCTTCTCCCCCCTCTCCCTCTCGCCCTGCCGCCATGGCCGCCCCTCCCCGAGCCCACACACACACACACACACTAAAGGCTCTCATATATTAGTATATATAGAAATTAGTATATATGATCCAATGTATAGAAATTAGTATATATATATGTATGTATACAATGTATAGAAAAAAGTTGAGGAATTTTGACATTTGATCCAATATATAGCAATTAGTATATGTATGTATACAATGTATAGAAAACATTTGAGGTATTTTGACAAAGCATAGAAAAAATTTGCATAGAATTTTTTTTGAAATTTTAAAAGAATTTTTTAAAATACTTGTAGTGCAAGAAGCATTTTAAAGATTGCAAATGCTATTTAAAATAGTTTCTGAATTTTTTATGAGTAGCATAATAAAATGACATTGCACATATAGGAATGTTAGATGAATGTTTTTTAGTTTTTTATACTTTTAGTTATAGCTAGATAAATGTTAGATATAAAAAAGTTGATGAATTTTGACATTTGATCCAATGTATAGGAATTAGTATTTGCAAAAGTTGCATATTTTAGTGTTGTATTTGCAAAAGTTTGTTATGTATTTGCAATTAGTATATGTATGTATACAATAGATTCTCTTAGTCCTTTAAGGGATTTATCAAGAATGCCCCCCAGGTGCAGGACTTGGTTTTATGCGCATGGGGGGAAGTTGGACCCAGAGACAGGGCTAATTATGGAGCGGGCAAGTCTTAACAAAGCTCAGGACGATTTACTTGTTGCAATAGAAGAAGCTCGAACGGGGGTGTTCACGCCCAGCAGAGAGCACGACGAGCTTACGCGCGCCCTGAAGAATCCGGAACACTCGGGAAGAACACGAGGCAAAGGCGTTGTTCCGTGGTTTGAGGGGTTTGTGGATTGGAACGCCGACTACAGAAGCCGTGCGAGAAAGAAGAAGCAGGAGGAGCAGAAGAAGAAGGAGGAAGCACTCCGCCTTGAAGGACTAGAATCAAAGCACCTGGAGTTGGAACGCGCTTTCAGGCGGCAGTAGGAGCAGATCGACTCACTCAGCCAGGAAAGGGCGTCTCAGCGGCAGCATGAGCAGATCGATCCAGCATTGGATAGCACCGTCCCATCTATGCCGAGAAGCAGCGTGGGTTCCGCCCCGTCCGATATCGATGATGCACTGCTAGCTAGCTACCCTGTGGATGATATCAAAGACAGGACTACTTGTGAGCTACACATGAAAGTGAAGAACTTATCCATGAAGGTGGCGGACGGCTATGCTTTAGCAAATCCCCCTGAAGCAACCTTCCATTGTAATCCCATTCCAGCTGCCTATGCTCGTGTTGGGGTTGATGAAGTGATGTCAGCATATCACGACCTACAACTTGACATTCTTGGAGGTGACGACGAGAGAACACTGGGAGAGGCCATTCATCGTATCATTATATGGAAAAAGGATTGCATCGTCTTTCCAAGGCCACCGACTCCTGCTCCTCCAAGTCCGGCACGGCGTCAGCCGACTCCTCCTCCTCCAAGTCCGGCATGGCGTCAGCCGACTCCTCCTCCAAGTCCGGCACCACGTCAGTCGTCTCCGTCGACTCAGTGTGCTCCGCCGCCTAAGCAACAGCGGAAGAGAGAGGCCGCAGCTACGAGGGCTAGCGGTACAACAGGCAAGAAATTCAAATATGGTCCAAGCCTCAAGCCTCTTCCGAAGTTGCCTTACCACCTGAATGAGGAGGAACTCAAGGCCAAAGTGGATGCCGAATTGAAGGCCCATTTTGGACCGAAACTGCCCCCACCGCCAAAGGAGAAAGTACCTGAGCATGTCTCACAACACTTTATTGATATGGCTCGACTAGCTGTCAAGCATAAGGACTGCAACTAAGTGCGGTCTATCAAGAAGTCATATGATGCACAAGAAAAGGGGTCGTGCTCGAGCTCGAGCCAAGCAGTTGGCAAAAAAAGCGGGAAAACTGTTCCTCAGCTAGGAGAACAGGCAGTGCAATCGATCCCCCTGCTCATTGTACAAACACCTGTGAGTACCGCCGATCGGCTGGTAATAATCGACGATCATAGAAGGTAGTCTAAAGAGGCCGGTGTCACTGTTGAACAACTCCTAGGCCTTGAGGAATGCCCCGTGCTTAAAGAGGAGGAAGTAAAATGGAAATATGCCCACGGCAAACCTTTGGTCAAGCCTGATGAGGTCAAGCTTCTACCAACGAGAATGTACAATTTGCATACGTGCTACATGTAAGAAACAGCAAATACCGATCAAGAGTCCCTCATGGTGAAAGTCAAGGAAGAACATTATTTCCATGCAAAAGATTTGTGGGTTGAGTATCAAGAGTTGTATCAGTTATTCAATCAAGAAGCACTCGACAAATCTATCGTCAGTTGCTATTGTCTGTAAGTGATTTTTTTCTATAATTTAAGTCTCTAGCTATAGTTGTGCTCTCGTTCATTACCTGTAATTATCCTCACTATATTCTTTTCTGTGGTATTATGCAGAATGAAGATATATGAAATGAAAATAACTGGACGCTATGGCATTGGGTTCATTGACCCAAATACGATTAATGAAGAGACATGGACTCTTGAATGGTTGAGAAAAGACTCAGAGAGAAGCTTGCTAGAGTTTTTGAAGCGACTAAACACCCAACCAGAAATACTACTTCCTTACAACTTCGGGTGAGTGTTACTATATCTTGTACTACAAATTCTATTTTTGCTTACTAGATGTTAATAAGTGTAGTTGATGAGTTATACATATGCCCGCTTAATTATACAAACGTATGCGCATGCAGTTTCCACTGGATCTTGTTAATCATTGAAGTTGACGAGGGAAAAGTTCAAGTACTGGACTCACTATATAAAGATCCATCCGAATACTCCATCGTGAAGGGGATGTTTGACAGGTAATTTCAATCATTATTCCACTATGTCGGCCTCTTTAGTTCATATTTCCTGATATCAACTAATTAATAACTCCTTTATTCATTTTCTTTGCCGGCGGGCAGGGCTTGGGAAAAGTTCATCAAACAGGTCCCAGGCCAATGGAAACAAAAGCTGAAATGGATGCGACCCAAGGTAATTAAGTAGTACTAGCTAGCTACGTCCGTGCATCTCTTTAATTCTAGTTTCAATACCATTATCATGCTTGATTAATTATTATCTGATTGAATTTTATTCTCGTAAAGTGCATCAGGCAGGAGCAGGGGAATAATTTATGCGCATACTACGTTTGTGAGAACATTCGCATGATCACGTCTGAAAGGAGCAAAGATGAAAGAAATCTTTGGGTACGTTTGCCAGAACACTAACCATAATTTTTTAATCATGATCTAGCTAATATATATACACACAACTAATATATTCATCTTGATCTCCTTTTTATAGCTGACGGAGATGTGGGACCAGCTCCTACCAACGGCTCGCGTACGAGCAATTTAAGAGGAAATAGCTGGATTTCTGGTCGACCAGGTCATAGATCCCAAAGGAGAATACCATTACAAGAAGCAGTAATGCCTGCATATGTAATGATCCGAAAATTGTAGGAGAAATTGTATATACCAAATTGTATATATATATATATATGTTCGTGAATGGTCGTCGTACGAGAAATTCGATGATATATATATATATATGATCGGTTCTACGAGAAATTCTATTTATATATATATATATGCACAACGTGTACAGTATGTAGTAGCGTAATATATGTTTGAAATGAAAAATAATTAAATGGAAAACACAAAATTAAAAGAAAAAATAAACCATAATTAATTCATAAACCTCTAAAGGATTAAAAGGAAAAATAAACCAAAACTAAAAGAATTAAATACTTTTAGTCCCGGCTGGTGTACCAACCGGGACTAAAGGTCCCCACATTTAGTCCCGGTTGGTATTACCAACCGGGACTAAAGGTCCCCCAGCCCACCACGCAACAGGAGCCACGTGGTGGGCCTTTAGTGCTGGGCCGTGTTGAACCGGGACTAAAGGGGGGGGGCCTTTAGTCCCCACCCTTTAGTGCCGGTTGTAGAACCGGCACTAAAGGCCCTTACCAACCAGGACAATAGGCCAATTCTGCACTAGTGTAAGGCGCTCTCCAGCAGCAGCGGGAAGCAGGAGGTAGCTCGGGCGCGTGCCGGCGCGCCACGGCCACGCGCGCTCGTCCTCCTGGCAGGAGGAAGGGGATGACAGGCAGCGCCAGTGGGCTAGGCCGGCCCAGGTAAGTGGCCCAGGTAGGCTTTCCTTTTATTCTTTTTCTGTTTTTCTATTATTATTTTCTCTGTTTTGTATTTAATTGGAAACCAAGACACTTTGGTTGATTCTGTAAATTTTTGTGGGACATATTTGAATTATTTAGAAACCACACAACAAATTTCAGAATATTTGGAGCAACCAATATTTAATGGTATATTTTAAACTCCAACTCAAATACAGTTATGATTTAAATCAATGACCAAAATGTGTCCAAATAATGTGAAACCAATTTTGTTGGGTGTTTCACTTTATTTAAAAAATGTGAACATTTTTTAAGGGCATTTTGGTTTCATTGAAACAGATTTTTAATTGAACCTGGTTGAATTTCATTTGGTGCTAGGGTTTGAACATCCCCATTTCAAATTCAAAAGAAATTTAAACATGATGCACACAAAAATTTACTAGCCTAGGTCATACCAGACTAGGGATGTGACAACTCTCCCCCACTCAAAAGAATCTCGTCCTGAGATTCGGAAGGCGTCTGAAAAAGAGTGGGGTACTCCAGTCGAAGACGATCCTCTCGCTCCCAAGTAGCTTCTCTTTCAGAATGATGAGACCGCTGAACCTTGAGAAACCTGATGTTCCGGTGTCGAGTGATACGCTCTGCTTGATCAAGAATACGGACAAGGTACTCTCGATATGTGAGGTTATCTTGGAGATCAAGCGTTTCGTGGTCCACTCCGCGGATGGGATCCGAGACGCAACGCCTGAGTTGAGAGACATGGAAGACATCATGGACTTGAGACAGATTTGGTGGTAATTCCAACTGGTAGGCAACCTCTCCTCGTTTAGTGAGAATGCGAAAGGGACCAATGTAACGAGGAGCCAACTTGCCCTTGATACTAAAACGATGGATACCCTGCAAAGGAGTAACCCGAAGGTAGGCCTTCTCGTCAACCTCATAGGTTACTTCCTTATGATGACGATCATACTGGCTCTTCTGACGAGACTGGGTTGTCTTCAGATTCTCACGAATGATGCAAACTTGCTCTTCTGCCTCCTGGATCATATCCGGTCCAAAGAATTGTCTTTCCCCGGTTTTTGACCAGTTCAAAGGTGTTCGACATCTTCGTCCATAAAGAATCTCGAAGGGTGCTTTCTTGACGCTGGATTGGTAGCTGCTGTTATAAGCAAACTCAGTGAAAGGAAGACACTTTTCCCAATCCATACTGAGGGAGTCCCAGACTAGGGGGTCCTCGGGAAGCTTACCTACCACTTATGGGCCGGATAGGTGGGCCACACTACAACTACAAGAACGCCGAACTATGAAGCGACTCCATATTCGGACAGGAGATCTTTAATGCCTTGGTGTGTCCTCCAAGTCAAGATAAGAAGAATTGGCATGATTATTCCTTCCCTGTAACCGACCATGTGTAACCCTAGTACCCCTGGTGTCTATATAAACCAGAGGGTTTAGTCCGTAGAGGCCAGAAGAAGACCATCATCCTACTCGCCTAGGATTTAGTTCATCTGATCTCGTGGTAGATCGACTCTATAATCATACTATACACTTCAATATAATCAAGCAGGACGTAGGGTTTTACCTCTTCGAGAGGGCCCGAACCTGGGTAAATATTTGACATCGGAGATCCCTTCGTCCCTTGTTCCCCATTAATCCAAGATCCACAGCTCGGGACCCCCTACCGGAGATCCGCCGGTTTTGACACCGACATTGCTGCTTTCATTGAGAGTTCCGCTGTGAGATCGCCAAAGGATCAATGGCTCGCCTAATCATCGGAGACGGCATCCGCTCCGGGGACATCTTCATTCCCGGCCAGCTCTTCAAGTTCGGCGACATCATCTTGCATGCCAATTCGGCCGGTCATCTGGACCAGGTCGATAGCTTCGCCCCTGAGCACCAGATTAGGTTTGGTAACTTAGAATACGTCACCGATGCTCGGGGTGCTCTAGTCCTCACCGGGTTCTCAGCCCTGCCTGAGGCACCCGAAGACCCTGAGGCTTTGACTTCAGGATCTCTCTCCAACCCGATCCCTGGGTCGGCTCTTATCTTGGATCCGGCTTCAAGCCTGGATGCGACCTCCGTGCCCGAAGATCAGGAGTCAATTCCGGCTGGACTCGCCTCTCTTACACCCGATCCAGCTTCAAGCCTGGACACGACTTCGGCGTCCGAACACCAAGAGTCAACCCTGGTAGGACTCGCCCCTCGCACGATCGTACTGGAGATGCCGCCTATACTGCGGGTCGACATCGAATATTCTGAGAGTATGGACCCAACAGACATCTCATCATTGGATGATCTACTATACCGGATCCGAGCCATGGGACTCTCCGACGGCCGATCCTCGATCTATGATTGGATCGGGATTAAACCCGATAACAGGGAAATTTACACCTCGCCTGTCACACACCTCGTTGCCACCATCGAGGATTTGGCTGAAGGCCCGCGGTCACCAGAGCTAAAAAAAGGTTATGTCTGGATTTCCGATCATCTCGCCCAGGCTTCTAGCCTGGAGTCCGATGTTCACCCTGAAGAGAACCCGGAACCAAGCCTCGACTTGAAGCACGACCTCGAGTCCGCACGATAGTATTTGGTTGATAGTTTTGAACTCGGTGCGCCAGATACCGCGATGACGCTGGACACCGCCGCCAAGGCTCCGGATACGCAACCCACTGGGACGCAGAGTTTTTTCCCGCCCACCGCCCACGTCGAGTACTCTCCAAGTAACTCCGGGAAGCCAGACATATGGGATTTAATGTACATAAAGCAGCAGCCCAGAGAAACGGTCCACCACTTTTGGGCCAGATTCCTCCTGGTCAAAGACAGGATGACCGACTGCTATGACCAAGAAATCATAGCAACCTTTCGGCATAATTGCCAAGACGAAGGAATCATGAATGCCCTCGCCCGTCGCCATGTTCAAAACTTCACCGAGTTATCAGATCTGGTACGCAAATATTGTGCCATGGAAAGCGCCCGGAAGGCACAGCAGATGCGCGTGGAGTCAATTCATGCCGAAGAACCCAGAAAAGCTCGGGCAAAACGCGTATATCCTTGACGGTCAGCCGAATACGAGCCTGCCGAGAAGAAGAATAAACCCCTCGCCGTACCTAGAACAACCCTCGATGAGCTACTAGATAAACCATGCCCCATACACTCGGTCCTGCTGAACACAAACCCAACCCATAGCCTTCGAGCTTGCTGTGTGGTTAGGCAGGTAGCAAAGAGTGGGGAAGCTATCCTCGGAGTCACACCCCCCAGTAGACAATCGGCAACACCGCCAGATAACTACACTGAGGTCCTGACGATCTATGAGACATTTTCCTCAAATAATTGGAGGAAAAGAGCCCTTCGAGAGCTCGGTCAAATCCACCAGGTGACAACAGCAAATTCCTGGACCGATATGGCAATAACCTTCAATGCGGAAGACAAGCCAAGGGCCCGCCCTACCCGAGCACCCGCTGCACTAGTCCTCGACCTCATAGTGGATGGCTTTAGATTAACTAAGATGCTAATGGATGGAGGCAGTGGCTTAAACCTCATTTACGAGGATACCCTTGAGAAAATGCAATTCGACAGATCCCGCGTCGAACAAAGCTACATTACCTTTCGAGGAATTATCCCCGGCAGAGAGGCGCGCTACTCCGGACGAGTCACTCTTGATGTAGTATTCGGCACTCCCAAGAACTACAGGTCCAAAGAACTACTCTTCCACATTGTGCCCTTGCACAGAGGATACCACGCCCTATTGGGACGCGACGCATTCGCAAGGTTTCAGGCCATACCAGGAGTGATCACAATTGCAAGTGATCTGGATAGAGCCCTTCGAGCCAAAAACAAAACAGCATCACTTGCCCTCGAAGCATTATCTGAAGTTCTCGCAACCAAGGACTAGCCACACTCCGCACAATGGTGGACAGGGATGACATGGTCCTCAGTAAAAGGCCCAAATCCACATCCTTCAAACTAGCAGACGAAATCGTCAAATTCCAAGTGCATCCGACGGATCCCAACAAGACAGCGTCCATTGGAGCCCAGCTGGACCCTGAGGTTGAGGTGGCATTACGCGTGTTCCTGCATGAGAACTGGGACATATTTGCCTGGCTCCCTTCAGATATGCCAGGAATCCCACGAAGACTAGCGGAGCACAGCTTGAACATAATCAAGGGCTTTAGGCCAGTTAAACAGGCACTGCGTCGATTTTCCGAACCCAAGCGTCAAGCTATGGGTGAGGAACTAGCAAAACTACTTGAAGCCGGATTCATCTGAGAAATCAAACACCCAGAGTTGTTAGCAAACCTGGTCATGGTAGCCAAGAATGACAAATCCTGGCGGCTGTGCGTCGATTTCGAAGACCTAAATAAAGCCTGCCCTGAAGATCCCTTCCCCTTACCCAGCAATAGACCAGATCATTGATGCCACAACCGGACACGACTCGCTATGCTTCCTCGACGCCTACTCCAGATACCATCAAATTAAAATGAAGGAGTCCGACCAAGCCACAACAGCATTCATCACCCCCTACGGACCGTTCTGCTTCAACACAATGCCTTTCAGGCTGAAAAACGCAGGCACCACATACCAGCGCATGATCCAAACATGTCTAGAAAATCAAATCGGCAAAATAGTCGAAGCATACATTGACGACGTGGTCATCAAGACCAAACACGTAAGCCAGTTGGTGGACGATCTTTGTCAAACCTTCGATAATCTGCGAGCTTGTGATATACGGCTCAATCCGGACAAATGCGTCTTCGGAGTTCCCACTGGAAAACTGCTCAGATTTATTGTCTCCCACCGTGGAATTGAGGCCAATCCGGCCAAAATCAAAGCTCTATCCCAGCAAGCGATCCCTACGGAGCTGAAACATGCCCAAAAACTGGAGGCCTGTGTGGCAGCCTTGAGCCGCTTTATCTCCCGCCTCGGTGAAAAAGCACTGCCGCTCTACAGACTGCTCAGACGGACCAAAAACTTCGAGTGGACCGATGAAGCAACTACCACACTGGAAGAAATAAAAACACTCTTAGCCGGCAATCCAATACTAGCCACACCTTGCGTTGACGAACCCATGCTATTGTACATCTCGGCCACGAATCAAGTGGTGAGCGTGGTTCTCGTGGTAGAACAAGAAGCGGAGGGCCACAACGTCCAGGTGCAGAAGCCAGTCTATTACGTATCAGAAGTACTCACACCATGCAAATCTCGGTACCCTCATTAGCAAAAGATAGCTTATATGGTCTTCATGGCATCCTGGAAACTATGACACTACTTTCAAGAGTGTTCAGTCACGGTGGCATCCGAAGTACCACTGAATGACATCATCAATAGCTGGGACGCCACTGGCTGAATTGCCAAATGGGCCATAGAGTTCCTTCCTTTCGATATCATGTACAAACCACACCGAGCTATTAAATCTTAGGTGTTGGCCGATTTTCTTGCCGAATGGACAGAAGCCGATCTCCCCAAGAAATATAGTACATACTCACATTGGACAATGTACTTCGATGGCTCCAAAATGCTAGCCGGACTAGGGGCTGGGGTGATCCTTATATCCCCCACTGGCGATAACATTCGGTATGTACTACAAATTAAGTACATGGATTCCAATAACGCAGCTGAATACGAGGCCCTGTTACATGGGCTTTGGATGGCAGTATCAATGGGTGTACAACGGCTTGAGGTACGAGGAGACTCGAACCTCACCATCTCCCAGGTCAACGGGGCGCCAAAGACCCAAAGATGGCGGCATATCGAAATGCCGCCCTTAAAATATCCGCCCGATTCGAAGGGCTAGAATTTCACCACGTCTCCAGAGACAGCAATCAAGCTGCGGACGTCCTTGCTTGCATGGGCACCAAGCACGACCCAGTCCCTAAGAACACCTTTATGGAATGGCTTTTTAAGCCATTCGTGGTGTGGCAGGATGAGGGCAAGGACGTGGGAGCCAACCGCCCAGAACAGATCGTCCCTCCTGGCATCGAGCCAGACGAAGAAATCATTGGGGGCTCGGCAATCGAAGAAACACCTTCGGCTCAGGAAGTCATGGTTGTCATCATGCCATGGACCAAGCCCTTTCTTGCCTATCTCCTTCGACAAGAGCTCCCCGATGACCAGACCGAGGCACAACGCTTAATTCAGTGTTCTAAAGCCTATAAGGTCCATGAGGGCAAACTATACAAGAAAAGCACTACCGAAGTCCTCCAGAGATGCATATCTGTAGAAGAGGGGCAACCACTTTTGGCCGAGATACATGCTAGCATGGGTGGTCACCACGCGGCATCTCGGGCCCTGGCAAGCAAGGCTTTCCGAGCAGGGTTCTTCTGGCCCACCGCTCGGGCAGACGCACACACACTAGTCCAACATTGCATTGGATGCTAGCTTTTTGCAAATCAAAGCCACATGCCCACCACGGCTCTCCGGACAATACCGATTACCTGGCCTTTTGTGCTCTGGGGGCTAGAAATGGTCGGACCACTTAAAGGGGGGGACTAAGAAGAAGAAATACTTACTGGTCATGGTCGATAAATTCACCAAATGGATTGAGGCGAAACCAGTAACTTCAGCTATGTCCGGACCAGTCATCGACTTTATATCCAGCGTGGTCCACCGTTATGGTGTCCCCCACAGTATAATAACAGATAATGGATCTAATTTCACAGCCCAGGAGGTGAAAGACTGGTGCGCTAACATGGGCATCAAGCTAGATTATGCTTCGGTATATCACCCACAGACCAACAGACAAGTCGAACGGGCCAACGGACTAACCATGAGTGGCATTAAGCCTCGTCTGGTCCATTCCTTGAAAGAATCTGATTGCCACTGGGTGGAGGAGCTTGACTCCGTATTATGGGGACTGCGCACCACCCCTAACCGGTCAACGGGATACACGCCTTTCTTCATGGTGTACGGCGTAGAAGCAGTCCTACCCTGCGACCTCATCCATGACTTACCTAGAGTGCACATGTACGAAGAAAAGGAAGCCGAGTTAGATCAGCAAGACGACCTGGACGCCCTGGAAGGAGAGCGCGACATAGCTCGGGCCTGCTCTACATTTTACCAACAGCAGGCCCGGCGCTACCAGAGCAGGGAAGTTCGGGTGAAGACATACAACGTGGGCGAACTCGTCCTACGTCTCCCTGAGAAGCAGAAGAACAAGCTCTCACCCATGTGGGAGGGTCCTTTCATCATCGATGAAGTGCTAGCAAGAGGATCTTATCGTCTCCACAACTCAGTGGATAATCGCCTCGAACTAAACCCATGGAATGCAGCTCGGCTTCGGCGATTCTACGGCAAGTCCGGCGTTGGCACTACAACTAGCTTTTCCTTTGTTATAGTTTTCCTTTTCTTTTTTACATTTTCGGGTGGTTCGCACCTCCCAGGCTGTGTTCGGTTAAACCGAACTATGTTAAGTTCTTCAGGTATACATCTTCAAATGTAGTACCCGGATCTACCTGGGGGCTTCTTTAACGAGGTCAATCAATACACTTTTCGTGCACCTATTCGACTATGTCGTGTTTGCACCCTTCCCATCTCGTTTTTAAGCCATTATATGCACCATTTTGACTTAAGTTTTTGCCAAGCTGGGTTGCCTCGCTCCTATGCTTACCCCCTACATTCCCGATTGTTCGGCTAGAGGGGGTAAAGGGAGCACCTCTGTGGTTGTTACGACTGGGTCAGCCGCGTACGTACCTCAGACGGGTGAAGCCGAAAGCTAGCGCTCTTAAGAAAATAATTGGTCGGCAACAAGGGAAGTGAAAATACTTTGGTATTCAACACCAAAACACTAGGGTTCTTTTCCCGACGTAACTAACACCTGCGTACTGTAGGTATCCAGCTCACACGCCCATGGTCAACATGACAGCCCGAAGAAAGGAACCCATGGAGGAACTATTTTCTTCGGAAGATGTTTCTTACGTTAAGAAGTAATATAACATAACTCCCCGCACACGTTTTTCCTGTTTACGCCAGATGGCCGGATTGCCTAGTTACCCGAAGTGATTTCCTGTTACCTCAAGTCACATAGCACGGAACACTCTCCAGCCACTGGCTGGGGAGGTGGAAGCTGATGGCCGGTTAAGACAACGTTTACAGTACGGACGGAGAATGTTTGATGTACAGTACATAGATACATAGACTCAAACACCCTATTCCTTGTCCAGATTATCTATTATGCTATCTAGGGCACATTCCTCCTGGGAGTACCGAGCAGCAGGCATCACTTGGTCATATACCAAGAGGAGAGGTATTTCTTGCCCATCCGGCCCTGCCGGTCCAACACGAGCCATATGCTCAGGCTCGAGTTTGGTAAAGCGGGTCTTCACCATTGCCCATGCCTCCCGCGCTCCATCTCGGCAAGCTGATATCTTCCATAACTCAAAGCGATGCCGAGCTCCTTTGAATCGATTGGCCAGTTCGGCCATCCCTTCTGGAGGCGTCTCGGTCGGCCATAACGCCTTGACCATGCTCTTCATAGCTTTTCGACCTCACTCGTGCATGATGGACAGCTCCTTTAACAGGTTCCCTCCAAATGAGTTCATCTCTTCTTCGGGACGCCCGGCCGCTACTGCTTTTCCACCTCAAATTTGTTCCTCTCCTCATGGCTTTGGGCCAGTACTCGGCGGCCAGCTGCTTCCTATGACTCGGCGTACCTTTGGGATTCTTTGGTTGCGTCCACTTCCTTTTTTAGTTGACCTATGGACTCAGCTGCTACAAGGGAAACCTGTGTTAGACACGGTACCCCGGACAGTCCTTGCATATTCAACCCCTTTACTCACCATGTGCTTCCCTGGTAAACATTTTTACCTCCTCCAGTTCGGCCTTTGCGATAGCCAATTGTGTTCGGTTTAGCTCCAGGTTCTCGGACAGTCTTTTGTTCTGTTCTCTCGAGGCCTGCATAATATCACAAATACATATACTCTCAGATCCTTAACTCGGCCGTCCTGCCCAAATAAAGGCTCGGGGGCTACTGGGTTAGGATTCATGTTTGGTTTTAAAACCAATCTCGTACCTCCATATTGGTCGACAGGAGGTTGGCAACTCCCTCAAGGCCAGTTCTGGCTGCTTCGAGGTATGCGTCTACTGAACTAAACGCATTAAATTCCTGGTCGAAAAATGCGGCGTGACACAGAATTTCTTTCCGCCGCCGGTGATTCATCACACTTTCGACTTCGGAATTGGTAACCGAAACATCCCCAGGATCTTCTCTAGGCTGGTCTGCGGCAGAGGCCTCCGCATTGACCCCGGCCCGCACCGCAGATCTCAGTTCGGTATCACCCCCTGGCTCCTCCTTGACATCTTCGGACGGCGGTGGCGGAACACTTCTTCTATAGGTCGCAGAAAGATTAGGAGTACTCACAGCAGCCATATTAATACCGAATTATAAGTTCATACATATTACCTCTTGGTCGAGGGAGCGGTCGATGTGGCGTCGTGGCTACCTTGCGCTTGGAAGTTTCACCATTGGTTGGTGTTGACATGGTCGGCGCCGCTCTCGCCGGTGTTCGGCGCGTGGTACGGCGACCCTTGGGAGTTGAAGTCAGCATACTCGAATCGGTGTGAGGCAAACGCCCCTTTCGAGAAGAGAACTTCTTGCTACTTATAGTGGAAGAAGGGAGGGGCCCAGGGTGATCGGCCAGGACGGCCACCCTGGAGCCGTCAAGACTCTCCTGGTAAAAGAGCCTATACTCAAAATCAACTGACGTCTCTGGGTCGTCGTGGAATCCTGGATCATCATCACGGGAGTGGTTCTCTGGTTGTGGAGAGGGGCAGCTGATGGTCTCAACCTGGCACCTCCAATCCTGTTCAAAAGAATGAAAGATTCGATCATTAGATGCAGTCGTAAGCTCCGAACTATTCAAATGAAAGTTGAACATACCCATTCAATGGGGTTATAGCTGGAATAGCCGTCCCTATTCCTTAGATGGGCAAACTCTTCTTTCTCTCCCTTGAAGAGGCCGACCAGTATAGCTGCCATTGCTGCCTGGTTATCAGGCCCCTTCCATTTGTAATGGGTCACATCGATGGTCCCATTATAGCACCACAGGGGGTGCGTCCTTTGTTGAAGAGGTTGCACGCATCGAGTAATGGTGGCGGCCATCACATCAATGATGGTTAACTTGGTGTGGGCTAGCAGTCTCACCTTAGCGGCTAGACGCCGTACTTCAGCACTTTCCTCTTGAGAAGGGTTTTTCGGCCACCAATTAAATCACTTCTTTAAAGGAGCATCCGAGTATTCGGGCAAACCACTCTGAGCTGGCTCAAATAAGGGGACATCTTCGATATAAAACCACTCAGAGGTCCACTCGTCAGAGTACTTCTTCAGGGTCCCCATAGGGTACCCTGTCCCAGCTATGCGCCACACTTCGGCTCCGCCCACTTCAAAGTTGGTCCCTCCCCAGGTGCGGGGGATGAGGCAGAAATACTTTCTCCACAATTCAAAATGGGCCTCGCATACTAGAAACATCTCACAAAGGGCAACGAACCCGAGATATGCAGAATGGACCCGGGGGTGAGGTGGTGGAGTTGGATCCCGTAGAACTCTAGCAGACCCCTGAGGAAGGGGTGAATGGGAAAGCCCAGGCCTCGTAAGAGGAAGGGCATGAAAACCATACCCTCTCTTCCTTGCGTGGAGCAGGGGAGTTCTCCGCGAAGGCTTCGCCATTCGTGGAGGTTAATCCTGGACGGGTGGAAATGAGATCCGAAGCGGGAAGATATCCTTGCTTCTCGAGGCTCCTGAGTTGAAGATCGGAGACTGAGCAGCTTGCCCAGTCACCCGGGAGAGGGCCATGGGGGCACGAGGAGGAGCTTGGAGCACTTGTCATTTTCTCTCAAATTTTCTGGCGTCTCGGCTTCTCGATTGGGTGATAAACTACGCGTCGCGCTCCTGGCCTGTTTAATAGGCTTTCCCCCTGTCCCGTAAGGGGCATTTCTGTAAAAAAATGTTGGACCGTTCATCTCCTGCTAGTGCACAGGAATCGATGAGTGTCATTAATCCGATGCGAAAATCGATGCTGTGGGTCCTACAATGACTTGATGAATGGAAAACGTTATTGGGGCCAAGCTATAGTCAGCCGATCATCTAAGGGGAGAAGAACTCGCCTCGCAAGCCGGAGACTTCAGGTGCACGAAGACTCCAAGAATCGTTAAACTCCGGCGTTGAAGGCTAGTTCAGGGGCTACTGAGGGAGTCCCGGACTAGGGGGTCCTTGGGATGCTAACCTACCTCTTATGCGCCGGATAGGTGGGCCGCACTACAACTGCTAGAAGGCCGAACTATAAAGCGACTCCATATCCGAACAGGAGATCTTTAATGCCTTGGTATGTCCTCCAAGTCAAGATAAGAAGAATTGGCATGATTATTCCTTCCTTGTAACCGACCATGTGTAACCCTAGTACCCCTGGTGTCTATATAAACCAGAGGGTTTAGTCTGTAGAGGCTAGAAGAAGAACCATCATCCTACTAGCCTAGGGTTTAGTTCATCTGATCTCGTGGTAGATCGACTCTGTAATCATACTATACACTTCAATATAATCAAGCAGGACGTAGGGTTTTACCTCTTCGAGAGGGCCAGAACCTGGGTAAATATCGTGTCCTTCATCCCTTGTTCCCCATTGATCCAAGATCCACAGCTCAGGACCCCCTACCCGAGATCCGCCGGTTTTGACACCGACACATACCGAATGGGATAACGCAAGCTCTAAGCATGTCTTCGAGAATCTGGTTGACCCTTTCCACCTGACCACTCAACTGAGGGTGGAAAGTTGTACTAAAAGATAGATGGGTTCCCATGGCAGTCTGGAAACTCTCCCAAAATTGAGAAGTGAAAAGACTTCCACGGTCTGAATTGATCTCTAGTGAAACACCATGAAGTGAAACTATTTGAGAAATATATAAGTTAGCTAACTGACTAGCAATGATACTCTCTTGAACAGGAAGAAAGTGAGCCACCTTGGAAAGGCGATCAATGACCTCAAAGATAGCATTATTTCCCTTCTTGGTGCGTGGAAAGCCGGTGATGAAGTCCATACCAAGTTTGTCCCATTTCCACTCATTAATAGCTAAAGGCTGAAGGGTGCCAGCAGGCCTCTGATGCTCTGCCTTAACACGATGACAAATGTCACAGTTAGCAATGAACTCAGCGATTTCTCCCTTCATCCTAGTCCACCAGAACCTCTGGCAAAGGTCCTGATACATCTTGGTACTACCAGGATGAATCGTGAGAGGAGATTCATGAGCCTCCTTAAGGATCAACTGCCGTAGATGTTGGCTCATGGGAACCACCAAGTGGTTCTCAAAGAAAACAACACCTCGATCATCCATAGAGAAACATCCAGCAACTCCCTTCTCAATGTTCCTCTTGATCTGGGTAATACCCATATCATACCACTGGACAGCTATGATCTGATCCTCAAGAGTAGGTTTCACCACCAAAGTAGAAAGGGATCTGTGCGGGACAATGTGATGGTTAAGCTTATAGAATTCCTCATGGGGAAGTGGTTGACATTGTTGCAACATGACATTGTTGCAATAGGACTTACGACTTAACGCATCAGCCATGACATTGGCCTTTCCTGGGGTGTAAGAAATTTCCAAGTCGTAATCCGTAATCAGCTCTAACCAACGTCTCTGCCTGAGATTCAGATCTGCTTGGGTGAAGATATACTTGAGACTCTGGTGATCGGTGTAAATCTTGCAACAGTTACCAAGAAGGTAATGTCGCCATGTCTTAAGTGCATAGACTATGGCTGCAAGCTCTAGATCATGTGTAGGATAATTATCCTCATGTGGATGCAACTATCGAGATGCGTAGGCAATCACATGGCGATCCTGCATAAGAACGCAACCCAGTCCCTGTCGCGAGGCGTCGCAATAGATAACAAAGTCCTTGGAGAAATCCAGTGGCACAAGTATGGGAGCATAAGTCAGGCATCTTTTCAGTTCCTGAAAACTGTGCTTGCACTGTGGGGACCACTCAAACTTTTTATCTTTCTTGAGAAGTTCAGTAAGAGGCTTGGCAACTTTGGAGGAGTTCTCAATGAAGGGGCGACAATATATTGCTAAACCAAGAAAACCCTAACTTACTTAACTGATTCAGGTGGAGTCCAATCAAGGACAGCCTAAACTCTCTCGGGATTGATACTAATGCCCTTACCCGAGATCACATGGCCAAGATATGTCACTTCTGGCAACCAAAATTCACACTTGGAGAACTTGGCATAAAGGTGGTGCTCTCTGAGTTTTTCTAACACAAGTCTGAGATGCTCAGCATGTTCTGCTTCGTTCTTCGAGTAGATAAGTATATCATCGAGGTAAACCATGATGAACTTATCCAAGTACTCCATGAAAATTGAGTTCATCAAGTGAGAGAATGTGGCTAGAGCATTGGTTAGACCGAAGGACATGACGCTGTACTCGTAATGGCCATAACGAGTGACAAAAGCTGTCTTAGGAACGTCCCCATTTCTGATCTTGATTTGATGATAGCCTAACCTCAAATCCATCTTAGAAAAGACCGATGATCCAGCGACCTGATCATACAGATCGTTGATTCTAGGGAGCGGATACTTATTCTTTATTGTGACCAGATTGACGGTTCGATAATCTACAACCATCCGATCCGTTCCATCCTTCTTCTTGACAAAGAGGACGGGACAAGCCCATGGAGAAGAACTAGGACAGATGAAACCCTTATTCAAACATTCATCAAGTTGTTTCTTAAGCTCAGCTAGCTCTAAGGGTGCCATCTTATAAGGTCTTCTAGAAATTGGGACAGTTCCTGGGATAAGATCTATCACAAACTCTACATCCCTGTCGGGTGGAATGCCTGGCCGTTCTCCTGGGAAGACATCCGAAAAGTCTCGGGCTACTCTAATATCTTCAAGGTCTGGGAGAGGGTTGGCATTAAGCGAATAGAGTTGATGCTTTGCAACTCTAGTAGAGACAGTGACTATCTTGCCCGATGGATGTGTAAGCCGAACAGACCTGGTGAAGCAATCAATCTTGGCATCATGAGCTATCATCCAGTCCATACCCAAGATGACGTTGATATCTGAAGTCTTGAGAGCTATTAGTGATGCAAGGAATACAAGTCTGTCAACAAGGATTTCATTGCCATAGCTTATTTTAGTAGTTTTCCATCTAGACCCTGGAGTTTGAATCTCGAGTGGAGTTGACATATCACAAAATAACATATCATGCAAATGGGCATAACCCTCGGAGATGAAGGAGTGAGATGCTCCTGTATCAAATAGAATTGATGCTGGATGACAATTGAAAAGGAGTGTACCAAGAATGACATTCGGATCATCATGAGCTTCTTTAGCTGAGACGTGATGCACACGTCCACATTCAGTGGTAGCTGGCTTGGCACGGATCATCTTGCCTGATGGCTTACCACGGCAAACAGACTTGTCAGACTGGGGTGGAGCAAAGCTGACCCGAGGGCAGTCACGTGAGTAGTGTCCTGGCTCTCCGCACGTGAAGCAAGTCCCGGAAGTAGGACGTGGACCCACATTGGCAAGCGGTCCACCAATAGGCCTGGGTGGATCATACGGCTGAACTGGGTGAGGCACCACATAGGATGGCATCGGAGCATATCCGAGTGGAAGAGCGGAGTTCGGAAGCCAAATCCGACACTTCTGCTAGCCAGAGCCGGAGGAAGAACCCAATTCACGGGTGTGCTTATGAGACTCCTCATAGGTGAGCTGAGTTGTCTCTGCATTAATGGCCTTGTTCACAAGAGCCTGGAAAGTATCGCAATGGTGTAAGTGAAGATCACAGCACAACTTAGGGTTGAGACCCTTCTGGAACCTAGCCTGCTTCTTGGCGTCCCTGAACACCTCCTCTGTGGCATAACGAGCAAGGTTCTCAAACTCTCTGCTGTAAGCATCTACAGTCATCTTACCCTGGGTGAAATTACAGAACTGTTCCCTCTTGTGGTCCATGAGACCCTGAGGGATGTGGTGCTTGCAAAAAGCCTCAGTGAAATCTCCCCAAGAAGTGTACTGGCCACCTGGAAGCATAGCCTCATAGTTATCCCACCATTGATTGGCAGAACCCTCCAGGTGATATGTAGCATAGGTGACCTTGTCACCTTTGGCCATGTTCACAGAACGTAGCTTATGAGTGATGCTACGGAGCCAATCATCTACATCGAGTGGCTCAATGGAATGATGGAAGGTGGGTGGGTTCAGCCCAATGAAGTCGGTGATGGAAACCAACTCATTACGCTGATGGGCGGTGTTCTGCTCAATTCATGCCAACAAGCGGTTAATCTCACGCTTGTTCCTCTCAACCTCAAACATGAGCTCTGCCAATGAAGGCTGGTCAGCAGGATCCTCCTCATCCCTACCACCTCCGTGGTTCTGGCTACGAGCAATGGAACCTCGGGTAACTGGCGACATCCTGAGGAACAAAACCATGGAAGAACAAGGATGTAATCAGCATCAACATAAAGATGCAGGATGTAGTGCAAGTGCATTAGAATCCCTCCAATTCCTATGATAATTTGGGCAGCATAACGGTAGTAAAATGCTCAAAATATGAGACATCCTGCAAAGATGGGGTAGTATAAGAATTCAACATCATCACTCGAGGTTCTGTGATAGAACTAAATAAGCTACACAGGAAGTAATCGAAAACTGGAATGCGGCTCTGATCAACCATTCCTATAAGTCTACGAAATAGTAACACGTGATCCTGATAGACAGATGCAAAATCCTAGTTTCGTAACCTCGTAGAAAAGAAGAGGGTGACTCAGAATCAGAGGGACACAGGATATGGAGTAAAAGAGCCTTACGTTCCCTTCCACAATCAATTCCCCTATATAACTAAAGCATTTCTAGACTTGACTTCGACCAGTTTAGGTTGGTAATCCTGTAGTCAGTCAGGCTCTGATACCAACGCTGTAGGGACCCCGATCCTAGGTCACACAGATCTAGCATGGAACACATCATATCGCTTTGTGGCCTCATGCACGGTAACCCATGGCTGCAACCTTACCTTGGCCAGGACCGTTTGCGTCTTTAGGCTCACGTATATGATCATGTCGCTAGCATCCATATGACAGAGAACCTGGGTCGACATGACAAGTCATAAAACAAGGTGGCACATGTACAGGGACAGACATAGGTAACCCAGAAATGCCCGTGTTGGCCAGCAGCGCGTGTAACCAAGTCGTAGCAAAGCTACAAGGACTATAGTAAACACCGCGTGACAATTCGCCATTGGGACAGACACAGGAGCAAAGAAGGATACATGTCGGTCAATCGATTTGTCCGGAGCAGTGGCGAACTACCAGGGCTCAGTGGAGCACAAAGAGGCATTTCCCTGTAAGGAAGGCTACCAAAGGCAAACAACTAGGTGTCGAATCCCACACATACAATGCATTTCAAACATACACACAATATGCACGATATGTGTAGATACAACATGGCATCACAACATAACTCTATGACTCAAAGTATTTATTTAAGAGGCTCCGAAGAGCCATACATAACATGATATTACAATCATGGGTCTCATGACCCAGTGTACAAAGTCATACAAGCAACGGAAGCATAAACTTGTCTAAGTACAAACAACTACAAAAGAAAAAGGCTGAGAAGCCTCACTATCTATAGACCCTTCCAAGGTACAAGATCGTAGCTGGGATACAAGCTACTTGGTCAACGTCGAACTCCATGTGGAACTTCTAGTGAGACCAAAGTCTCCTCTTCAAAACATAAATTAAGCAACCGTGAGTACGAAGGTACTCTGCAAGACTTACATCAGAACTAACTACATATGCATCAGTATCAAGAAGGGTGTTGTGGGGTTTAACTGCAGCAAGCCAGCTTTGACTCAGTGGCTATCCTGTACTACGACTACCAGTATTTTCCTTGAGGTAGGAGAGCGCACACGAGTCCACTAATCACCACGGCAATACACCACTATGGATCCTCTCACGTCTCCCTATGAGAAGGCCATCCATAGCACTCACGCTTATCTTGCGCATTTTAGAGTATCCACTTAAAGTTGTCTATGAACCATATAAGTCTCCAAGTAGTCCATATCCGAGGACGCGGCTATTCGAATAGTTTTATAACCCTGCAGGGGTGTACTTCTTCACACACGCTCTCACCCCTTACCACCATATACACGTTATGTATATCGGCATGCTTCAAGTGGAAGCCTGGTGACGGTGTCGGCCACAACCTGACTAACCACGCAAGACTCTAGTCTAGGTTTATATCCTATTTTAGAACTGAACCCGCAACGGAAGTCCAGCTGAAGTTTCCATCACGGCCCCAAACGATGTGTGCAGGGTTCCCAAGTCCACCATTCGGGAGCCACTTGGTACACCGGGACACTGTGCCTAGTTTGGCCAAAGCCCAACTGGCCGGGTGCCACTTGGAAGACCAATAGCACGACCTACAAACACCAGAAACTAGTTGCAACTCCTGGACAGAGATTGAGGTGATTAATAAGCCGAGAGGATCAATTAAGTATCCCAATGTGTGGTAGTAGCTGTTCTTGGATAACATACATAGAATTTAGTTCTTAAAGACAGTCCTAATGAGACAACCCACCATGTACTCCTACATGGCCTCTCATCTCTACCTTTACTAAATCGTGTTCAACACTTAGCTCTCAACATCAGAACATGATCACAACATTCCAATTCATTCCTAGATGAATCAGACCAGACACAACTCTAAGCAATAGTAGGCATGGCATGGATAAAGTCACATCATGGCTCAAGCAACTCCTGATCATGCTAGGAAGGTTTAGCTATTTACTGTGACAATGACAGGTCATGCAGAGGAATGGGTTCTACTACAGAAACCGGTACCAGTTGAAATGTTGTTGTCCTAATGCAGTAAAAGAGAGCAAGAGTGAGAGAGTGGGATTGTATCAGAATGCTCAAGGGGGTTGCTTGCCAGAAGAATCAGCAGTGGAGCACTGCTCCTCGGATATGTAGTCAGTGCCACTCGCGAAGGCAGGACCTATCGAGAAGGACAGTACTGACAACAATCAATACACGACAAATGCAACAATATGATGCATGATCATGACATGGCAATATGATGTGGTTTGAGCTAATGCATCCAACATTCAATTTAGGTATAGTCCATTTGAACCAAAGGTTCAAATGCAAACTCCAACATAAGCATTTAAAATGCCATTTATGTGTTTTCACCTATACAGCAGCTATAAGTTGCTTTGTCATACATGAAAATGGTACAGGTGGAATCCTTGCATTTTTCTAATCATTTTTCATATATAAATTATTTCAATCTGAGTTATGGTTGATTTTCTATGAATTTTGGATGTTTAAACTATTTTCTAGAATTTATTAAATCATCTCGACTTATTTTAAAACCAGAAAAGGTAATATGACGCCAGCACTGCGTCAGGGTGATGTTGGTGGTCAACAGCGCCAGCCCAGATCAAACCTGACGGCTAGGACCCACATGTCAACTGCACAGTAATTAAACAGAGTTTAATTAAACTAACTATTTAGTTAGCAGAGTTAATTAAGCAACAGGGCCCACTTGTCAGTGACTGTGGATGTTAATTAATGGTGATTAGCGCCTAATCAACCTTCTGACCGGCGGGGCCCACCGGTCAATGGCTCTGGCCGGCGAGGTCGTCATCGGCGACCACTCGACGCGGCAGAGTTCGCGCTGGAGGCCACGGGAAGGGCGGCTGAGGCCACTGGGGCGTAGCCCGTGCACGCGCGCATCCAGGGGAGGCAACGAGTGGGCGTGGGGTGGCCTGAGCTGGCCGGAAGCGAGCTCGCGACGGCGGCCGGAGCACGGGCTCAAGCGGGCGTGGGGTTCTTGCGCGAAATGACCCGAACGGTGCAGCGCAGCAGCTTCCTGGGTGCACAACGGGCACGCGGGTGCTACTGAAGGGAGCCGAGGGGCTCAGGAGCACAGTGCTCGTGGGGACAGCGGCTATGGGTCACGCACGAGGAAAAAGACGGAGGGGAGAGGGTTAGTGGCTCACGGCGAAGTTGTAGAACAGCGCGGGAGGCTCAGGGATGTGCTGACGACGGCGAATCAAGGACGGCGGTTGTCGGATGCGGAGGACGATGGCAAGCTTGAAGACGACATCACGGGACGCCCAATGTTGCATGCATCTACGGGGAGCTTCACGGCGTTGAGGCGGACCCGGTGGACATAGCGGCGAGGTGTAGGTTGGCCGGTGGCCACGAGGTTAGCGACGGGTGGCGATGGTGGCGTTCAGCTGGTGAGAGAGGGGGCGCCAGAGGAGGGGATGAGCTCGAGGAGGAGGTTGAGGGGGTTCCAGGGGTGTCGTGGCGCTCTAAGGCGCTCTCCAACAGCGGCGGGAAGCAGGAGGTGGCTCGGGCGCGTGCCGGCGCGCCGCAGCCACGCGCGCTCGTCCTCCTGGCAGGAGGAAGGGGATGACTGGCAGCGCCAGTGGGCTGGGCTGGCACAGGTAGGCTTTCCCTTTTATTCTTTTTTTGTTTTTCTATTTCTTTCTCTGTTTTGTATTTAATTGCAAACCAAAACACTTTGGTTGATTCTGTAAATTTTTCTAGGGCATATTTGAATTATTTTCAAACCACACAACAAATTTCAGAATATTTGGAGCAACCAATATTTAATGGTATATATTAAACTCCAACTCAAATACTGTTATGATTTAAATCAATGACCAAAATGTGTCCAAATAATGTGAAACCAATTTTGTTGGGTGTTTCACATTATTTCAAAAATGTGAACATTTTTTAAGGGCATTTTGGGTTCATTGAAACAGAATTTTAATTGAACCTGATTGAATTTCATTTGGTGCTAGGGTTTGAACATCCCCATTTCAAATTCAAATGAAATTTAAACATGATGCACACAAAAAATTATTAGCCTAGGTCATACCAGACTAGGGATGTGACAACTTTCATGTTCAAATCATAAAGCAACTGTGAGTTCACCTTCAAACCTCACACTTTCCCTTTGAATACTACAATTCTTCCTCAAAGTGGCGGCAAAAAATGATTCTATAAAAATTGGTGGGACAGAAAGAGCAGGAAAAAAAGTGGGGGAAAGAAAGAGGGAAAAAGTTGCGGGAGAGAAAGAGAGGGAAAAAAGTGGCGGGAGAGAAAGGGCGTGAAAATAAAGTGCATTGCGACATACTACAACTAATTATTAAGATACATCTGAATGCTGAAATTAAATACTATATCTGTAATTAAGATGCAACACAATGCTTCTGCATCATCGTAGAAACACTACATGAAGTCATCTTCGCTATTTTCATTAACCTCTTTCTTAGCAAGACCTTCACGATTGGGTCTAGATGTGACCTGCACTCATTTGCTAGGAATGAAGTCATCAGCCGAACTATAATCATCATCATCATATCATTTCTAAGAGGTTGCGGCACCCTTCGATGTTGCAACACTCTTACCTGATCTTGCACTCTTTGAGTTTGCACCACTCTTCGATGATGTACCATCCTTCGATGATGCACGACCCTGGGATGATCCAACACCCTTACATGGACGAACAACGTTTGATGACCATTGACACCCATTGAAAAATGCCCATAGTAGCTTCATCCATACGTTCGATGATGTACCATCCTTCGATGATGTACGACCCTGGGATGATCCAACACCCTTCATTTGCTAGGAATGAAGTCATCAGCCAAAGTATAATCATCATCATCATACCATTTCTAAGAGGTTGCGGCACCCTTCGATGTTGCAACACTCTTGCCTGATCTTGCACTCTTTGAGTTTGCACCACTCTTCGATGATGTACCATCCTTCGATGATGCACGACCCTGGGATGATCCAACACCCTTACATGGACGAACAATGTTGGATGACCATTGACGCCCATTGAAAAATGCCCATAGTAGCTTCATCCATGCGTAGTTATGAATCTCTCTATTCAGAAACTCGGCATCCTTAGGGTACACCTACACATTACAAATAGCAATAAGATGCAAAAATTTCAGATATGATACTCTCTACTAAGTGAAAAAAATTGTAATAAAAATTACCATAATGTTCTTGGCATATATGTTCGTCGGCACAATTATTTTGTACGATGACTTGTAGAATTGCGGACCAGGAAGTTCTTTGAGTGCGAACACCCTGGTCCACCTTTCACGTAATCTCAGAAGTCCTACACGTATTTCCTCTGGGTTCCTTTCGGGAAGTCCATTTCTGGGGAAGTACTTACCCAACTCAATTACGTGGCTCTCTTTCGTCAATAATTCCTCGAAAGGAACTCAAGTAACCCCCTTTATCTTATTAACATTCTTTATTCATACGGCACCTTTCAAAATCCAGTGGGACATCAAAGGAGTAAATCAACAAACAGAAGGATCAACAGACATGTCTGTGATAATATACTAAGTTAAAATCCTGAAACACCGATGCAACATAACATATGGGTGATGGGTTATACATAGGGTCACGATGGCAGAAGAAAAAGGGCGGGAGAGGAGCTTTGGAAAACAATGAGCGGGAGAAAGTTGTCCACAAAAAAGACTTAAAATTTAACTACATGTCCAACTAAAATGACTTCCACCAAAATTTATACCTCATCCAAAAAAAAGTTCACCGAGTGCCAGGGAAAAACACTCGGCAACGATGAACAATACTAACGGCTTAAATACTGTAGGAGATGTGCCCTAGTGGAAATAATAAATGCTATTATTTATCTCCATGTTCATAATTATGTATATGTTCCATGTTATAACTGCTATGGTTCTCAAGTCTGCAATAATACGAGGCTCGGAGGAAGACTCATATGCACCTGTGGAATAATAAATGGTAAAATGTATTCCTAGTTTGGCCTCTAAGACTAGCTCAAGTATTGCATGATGGTTCTGTTTTCCTAATCATGGGTATGACTATGCCGGCAACTTTGAGGGCACAATGTTAGGAGAACACTTGTGTTGAATTGACCCGATTGATGTTATGCTATGAGATTCATTCGTCAAAGTTAATGGTTAATAACACAAAGAAGTTAATGTTTGCATAATTCCTTAGACCATGAGAGTGTCGAGTTTCTTCATACTTGCTTCATGAACTTTGGGGTTTATTAAACGTGATCCGTAAATGGGTGGCTATTACGGCGACTTATGGGTTCATGGAAAAGTGTGTCAAGGGACTTGATAGCTCAAGATTGGGATTTGCTCCTCCGACGATGGAGAGATATCTCTGGGCCCTCTCGGTGTTACGGTATACATCATCGTCTGGCCAGGCACAGGGTTATTTGATCACAGGTATGCCGGAACACGGTAACGAGAAAAGAGAACAATACTAGTAATGAGGTAACTAGCATAGTGGACAAGTTGTTGATCCACGGGGATGCCAACATGTCTCACCTCAGGTATTTGTAATATATCACGAAGCAACAGGAATAGCACACGGCAACTGGAGGTTCACTCGAATATTCATTCGTGTGGGTATTGGGGTCAATATGGGTGTCCACGGCTCCGATGTTGATCATTGATCGGAAAGAGTTCCGGTCATGTCTATACTTCACCGAACCTATAGGGTCACATGCTTAAGGGTCATCTATCTGCTGAATACTAGACAGGGAGTTTGAGAGAGATTCACCGAAAAAGTTTCGGAGACAACGGAAAAGTTCCGGGGAGAGAACACCGGAATAGTTTCGGTAAAACCAAAAAGTTGTTTAGGGGTATACCATAAAGTCAAAATGGTTTCGGCACAAGTCTGATAATTCTTGGAGGGTGCCTGTTATATTCTGGAAACTTCTGGGAATTTTTCGGGATAAAAACCAGAAATGTTCCGGAGCTGCCGGAACAGGTTTGGTTGCTTTTCGCAGATGAAAATCACTAATCCGAAATTGTTTCAGAATGAATCCAAAATCATTTTAGTGGTTACTGGAATTGTTCTAAGATCCACAGAAATATTTTTGGATTTATCGGTCGCGGAAAATTGTCTCCATGAATAGTGAAAATCACTTTATGGTTATTTTATTTGAAAGCCATCTTTTAGGACTTTTGCAAAAAGGCTTCTAGAAGGACTTAGGGACCAAGGAACCCCCTTTGGGGGGGCCCCCATGAGGGTGGCCGGCCAAGGGTGGAGCTCCTCCATGGAGCTCCACATGGCATCCCTTTTTCCCTTTATGCCCTTTATGTGTCACATAAAGTGGGGGTACTTTGGTATTTTGAATGCCCATCCTACCCCTTGGTTTTCCTAATAAATAGGAGTGGAGGGGGCTGCCCAAAAGTCATCCTTGCTCTCATACACATGCCATAGACTTGTCTGGCTTCTCTCTCCCTCCTAGCGAAATAGTTTCGTAGAGCCGAAAGGCTATCTGGGTTCTGGCAGGAACTAGTTCTGGACGGCGAAGCCCTGCCGGATAGATGACACCGTATGTGTGCAACTCTGTAGAGAGATCGTAGTTTCGGACTCGGTTCGTGAGTGCCTCCCGAAGGGCTGTCCGAGTGACCGTCCAAGTTTCGAGGGTCCTCCCGAAGGGCTGTCCGAGTGACCGTCCGAGTTTCGAAGCTCCTCCCGAAGGGCTGTCCGCGACACCGTCCGAGGGACTGTCCGACCGCCTCCCGGAGGGATGTCTGAGGGGCTAACGAGGGAGTACATCCTCGCAGTTGGGAGGTTGTAAATCCTAGTTGCGGGGATATGCACCGCCGATCGTCATCGACTCTACTTCCGCTGCGCTACGAGTCGGTAACGAAAAGATCAAACCTTGTATGCAGTCTTCATAGTGGTCCAGGGCTTGTGCATAGGTCGGAATTTTTTTTCTAGCTGCGTTACCCTATAGTGGCATCATGAGCCGTTCTATTCATAGATGCAGGTTACGATCTAGAATACATAGAGATGTATGGGTGTTGCACAACATAATTTGTAGTGGATGAGTTCCATTACTGAAAATTATTTGTGCGGGTAGCAGATGAAATCTGTTACCCGATGTTCTTGGTGCTTCCCTGGAATTTGCATATTTCTGATCTAGATAACAATGTGGTGAAGTTTCAAAGTTCTGGCAATCCGCGATCCTGATTGATCAACGAAGTGCTAACAGTTCATTGAATTCCACCATAGTTAAAAAGAAAGATGAAATTTCGCAGGCGAAAGGGCAATGCAGATATGATATGCATGGGGGTCATGCATATGGCGAAGTTCAGTATGGGGCTTGAGATTTTATTATCTCGTATTTCATACACCCCGCAAAGTTAATCTAGCGACTTGAATAATCATACTTGGTGATGAACGTTGGTAGCTTCGGTTTGCTTCGAAACCTTAGAAGCCATGAAAAATAAAACTTTGCATAAACCGATTAGAGGCATCTAACTTGGTTTTGTAGGATGGTTTACATGTGCATGTGATGTGGTATAGCAGTGCTCATATTAATTTGATTTGTATGAGATGACTATATAATGTATATTAACATGACCTGCATGTCATGATTCGGACAAAACTGGTTGTTTTACATACCATGGAATACATGATTAATCCAAACACGAAGGTGTGAGGAATCTCCATCATGTATTTTTCTCATCAGTGTTTTTGGGACACCGAGTCTTGCAAAAACTCTTTCCATGTGATTTCGGCAAGAATCACTCCTTGGCGTTTTAAATGCTAAAAAGTTTTAGCATCTTGTCAATATGTATTTATTGCTTAGCCCCATTAGGTAAATCTATCTCCATAGATCATTATGCCTAATATTGAGGCTATTTAGCCCAAGCACTTCATCGAAAAACTATTTTCAAATGAAGTCCTAATTCGTATCAAGAATTTTATTTCCAATTAACAATGTGTCAAGCACACAAGGTTTTTAGAAATATTATTAGGCTCCCACTTACTTTCTTGAATTACAAGCATCTTCGTTACCCATTGATGAAGTCAAACTCCTTTGACCATTTCATCAAAACACGAAGATTCCGACTCCACTTTGCTCTCTTCTGTCCATCGCTGGAACTCTGAAGTTCGCACCCTTACTAGCATCCTCTGGACTCACAAAATACCTTGGACTGTAAAACATACAAGTCCTTGGTTTCATTTCCATCAGATGGAAATCCTTTTGTCATCCCTTGTTTCATATCTCATGATATGAAATTTGTATTAATTGCTAGTTCAACCCGAACTGACTTTAAGCATCGCTACGATGAAACAACCTCATCGTAGTCAACTCCTTGAACTTGTTATTTCAACAAGTCGAGCTTTATGGATAAAACATTTTATCCATATCAGTTTATAGTTCCATAAAAGTTCGTTAGACTCTAAGTCTTCTGAAGGGGTCATCAAGATATGATCTTGAATCATTTATATGGAAACTATCTCGGATTATATTGGCATTTAGCCAATCCCGGAGTCAGGGCCCATCAACGCTTCCTTGTGTATCGTAGGTATACTGTTGTCTAACAACAATATCTCGTCTGCGCACCTGAGAGGTTTGCACGAGCCTTGCCTACGTGGTTCAGCTACAAGTTCGACCGAAGTCCATACATTTTATTGTAGAGACTTCCGTATTAGTCGCAGTAGGAAACTCTGGAATCACTTCCAAGGTTCCTTTCCTTTGACCTGATGACGAAGATACTGGTTATCTCGTCGAGTTGCACTGTCCTCCCACTCACCTTTTGCAAGAACAATTCTCTTTGAAAGCATACCATTTTGTGGCAAAAACTTTTGCCTCGGTATAGTGGTGGGGGAATACCCAATGACTTGGGATAACCTACAAAGTAGCACTTGTCTGATTTGGAATAGGTTTGTAACCTTTTACACAAGCCCCATATTCCAAATGTTAAGAAAAGATATAACATGGTTGGGCGTACCATACCATGGTGTCATTTCAACAGACCCGATGGAGCTCTTTTTAGTGTAAAAGCCGCAGTCTCTAAAGCATCACTCTTTAAAAGGGATAATGGCAAATTTATTTATGCCATCTTTGATCTTACCATGTCATAAATGGTTCGATTACATCTTCACGGACTTTCCACTTGCAGTGGTGTTCCGGGAGGTGCAAGTTATGAAACCCCTTTCACAACTCATCAGACATTCGCTAAACTTGTAACTCAAATATTCTTTTCTGCAATCAAATTGTAGAAACATAATCTTCTTGTTACAATAACTTCTACTTCATATTTGAAAACCTTTTGAATGAATTCAAAAAATTCAGACTTACGTCTCATCAAGTAAATATCCATATATCTACTTGAGTCATTTCTGAAGATAGATAAATCCACTACTTGCAAAAACATTTATCGGACTACATACATCAAAATGTATGATCACCAATAAATTCTTTGCTCGTTCCTTATGGCCTGTGAACGGTATTTCAGTCACTTCACTTTTTGAAGGAAAGTTGCAAGTGTCAGATGATTCAAAAATCAAACGACTTCAAAATCCATCATAATGGAATCTTTCATGCGGGTTTCTCCAATGTGACCAAATGCAGTGCCACACTTGTGTGGTATTCTTTTAGTCTTGCGACATTTAGCGTCAGTGTTATGGATGTATCATTTTACCATCAATATTCATAACATACATCCCATCTTGGATGGAAGTATGGCCCTTCATGTTATTCATAATACTGAACAACAATTGTTCTTTTATGAACAACTCTTTTGCAACAAACATTGTGCAATGGGCTAGAGTGTGTAAAACTCTAAAATGAATTATGAAAGTAAATCCAGAGGTAATATATTATTATCATTATTCATAACATGCATCTCATTCTCAATGAAAGTATGGCCCTTATGTTATTCATAACATTGAACATAAAAAGTTCTCTTATGAACAACCTTCATGCAAGATTACTTTATGCATAGCTAGAGTTTGTAAAACTCTAAATGAATTATGAAAATAAATACAGACGGTAATACACCGATGGAAGGTATAGTAACATTTACTATGTTCCCTGTGTATACCTAAACCTCATTCCTGGCTAGTCTTTCAGGCCATAGTAGTTCTTACATCGAGTTGCACCAGAATGCAATCGAGCGGGTATCTCTATGATTAACTCACAATACCCAAGAATCAGTGATTAACAAATTAATCATAATTCCCAAGAACTATATCTTTGACTAGCCTTCTATACATCAAAAACTTGTATGACATTCATACATGAGCTGGATATTCCAGTCTTCTTTCTTTCTGCCATTATACTTCTAACACTTTAACTTTTAGTATTTCTCCTACTCTCAGAAGAAGCACCCAACTTAAGAGTGGCGTTAGCCCCGGACTTCCTAGGCGTGAAAGTTTCACTAACACCCTTCGGACACTTCCTTTCTCTTTAAGTTGTTGTTTTATTCACCTTTCATCATATGACAGGCGTTCTTCTGGATCCCTCTCTTATCAGTCTAATGCATAGTAAACTCTTTTACTAATAGTTTGCAAACAAACATTGCTTTGGATATCTCATATCTTTTAGCCTTTGTCTGTCTCTGAAAATGATTTTCAGATTCCATGAATATCACATAACTATCCAAACTTTCGAAGTTCGGGTCTCATGGAAGCAAACATATTGCACTTGACTGAAACGGAATTCTAGCTTTTGGATCGAAGGACGAGAGTCACATGATCCATAGCATAAGCAAGAGAATACCGAAAGTATGCGATAGGACAAAGTCCTTCTCGGCACTCTTGAGGACAATCCTCACATTACTTTACCAACCATAAAGTTTTAACCAGATATTTAACAGCTATTCAATTTTAATAGGGAAGGTGGAAACGCGAGCCATTATTCTACAACTGTTATGCATATAACACTTAGACAGTGTCCACAATTAATTGCACTGAGAATTAAACAAGTTAATTCAACAGTGCGCTCCCACTCAAATCAATATCTCTCATAATTGATTATGAGTGATACAAGACCCGCATTTCCATTCAACGCCATTGAACAAGATGAACACTGACGGCGCGAACTTCAATCGGTAGGCAAACTTGCCGATCACATCTCTATGTGACTCTTGTTCATCTTTCGATGGGCGTGTTCCGAGCTCAGGGAGATCCTTCCAGAACGTCAAGACAACCAAGTGATCTTGCTGCGAGGTCTCAACTCACCCGCCTCACACATCCCTAATCGTTCGTACCCAGGGAGATCCTGTGATACCCCGAAAAGTTAGGTGCCGTGACGGTGCTACACTTGGGAGAACACTAACTACTTGATATTTTTGTGAGAGATCACCCTAATAAAAAGCGACTACCGCGCAATCAAGAAGGGTGCATCATAAGGGATAAACATCTCAAGCAATTCATAAAAGCATGATATGGTATAGCCCTTTCTGACAGAGAAGTCTTGTATTTCTTCGTCTTCAGCATTCGCGTCGGTGTTCTCCTTCGCGAAGATTGCCACCACCTTGTTGATGCACCAGATAATATTGCTATCTCTATAGCTAATAAAATAATGCATTACAACAAGGTTGACACGCATGTCATTAAAGTGCAATCATATGGCTCCAGCCATCATGCCGAATCATGACACGCAGGTCATGTTAATAAATTTACATTATATAGTCATCTCATACATAATCAAATTATTATGAGCACTGCTATACCACATCACATGCACATGCAAACCCTCCTGCAAAACCAAGTTAGACGCCTCTAATTGGTTCAAGCAAAAACTTGTTTTACGTGGCTTCTAAGGTTTCGAAACAAACTGAAGCTACCAACGTCCATCATCAAGTATGATAATTCAAGTCACTAGATTAACAATGCGGGGTGTATGAAGCATGAGATAATAAAATCTTGAACCCCATACTAAACTTCATCATACGCATGACCCCCGTGCAGATCATATCTGCATTGCCCTTTTGTCTGCGAAATTTCATCTTTCTTTTTAACTACGGTGGAATTCAATGAACTGTTAGCACTTCGTTGATCAATCAGGATCGCGGATTGCCAGAACATTGAAACTCCACCATGCTGTTATCAAGATCAGAAATATGCAAATTCCAGGGAAGCAACAAGAACATCGGGTAACAGATTTCATCTGCTACCCGCACAAATAATTTTCAGTGATAGAACTCATCTACTACCTAATTATATTGTGCAACACCCATACATCACTATGTATTCTAGATCGCAACCTGCATCTACGCATAGCACGGCTCTTGATGCCACTGTAGGGTAACGCAGCAGAAAACAAAAATTTCCGACCTACGCACCAGCCCAGGACCACTATGGAGACTGCATATAAGGTTTGATCATTTTCGTTACCGACTCGTAGCGCAGCGGAAGTAGAGTCGATGACGATCCGCGGTGCAGATCCCCGCAGCTAGGATTTACAACCTCCCAACCGCGAGGATATATCCCCTCATCTTCCCTTCAGACAGCCCTCCGGGAGGCGGTCGAACAGTCCCCCGGACGGTGTCACGGACAGCCCTTCGGGAGGACCTTCGAAACTCGAACGGTCACTCGGACAGCCCTTCGGGAGGACTCACAGAACTCGGACCGTCACTTGGACAGCCCTTCGGGAGGCACTCTCGAACAGCCCCTCGGGCACTAAGATCAAAACTACGACCTCTCTACAGAGTTGCACACATACGGTGTCATCTATCCGGCAGGGCTTCGCCGTCCAGAACTAGTTCCCACCGGAACCCAGACAGCCTTTCGGCTCTACGAAACTCTTTTCGTGGGAGGGAGAGAGAAGCCAGATCATTGCATGGCACTTGTATGTGAGAAGGGATGAAGGATTGAGCAGCCCCCTCTCCTCCTTATATAGGAAAACCAAGGGGTAGGATGGGCATTCAAGAAATACCAAAATACCCATGAAGGAAACTCTTTCCAAGGGCATAAGAGAGAAACCAAAGGACATGTGGAGCTCCAAGGAGGAGCTCCACATGTGGCCGGCCACCCCCTAGGGGTCCCCCCCAAAGGGGGCTCTCATCCATCCACATCACCTTCTAGAAGCCTTTAGCAAAAGCCCTAAAAGGTGGTTTTCCAAAAAAATCCAAAAAGCACTTTCACTATTCACGACGACATTTTTCAGCGTCCGTTCGAACTGAAAATATTTATGTGGGCTTAGAACATTTCCAGTACCCACTAAAATAATTTTCAACGCGTTCTGGAACAATTCCAGTTTAGTGATTTCATCTGCGAAAAGCATCTGAAGCGGTTCTGGCAGCCCCGGAACATTTTCGGTTTTTCTTCCAGAAAATTCCCAGAAGTTTCCAGAATGATTCTGGCATCCTCCAAGAATTATCAGGCATGTGCCGAAACCATTTTGACTTAATGGTATCCCCTGAAACAACTTTTCAGTTTCACCGGAACTCATCCGGTGACCTCTCTCTGCGGAACTTTTCCGCTGTCCGAAACTTTTCGGTGTCCGAAACTTTTTCGGTGATTTTCTCTCAGACTCCCTGTCTAGTATTCAGCAGATAGATGACCCTTAAGCGTGTGACCCTATAGGTTCGGTGAAGTATAGACATGACACGGAACCCCTTCCGATCAATGATCAACATCGGAGCCGTGGACACCCATATTGACCCCTATACCCACACGAATGAATATTCGAGTGAACCTCCAGTTGCCGTGTGCTATTCCTGTTGCTTCGCGATATGTTACAAATACCTGAGGTGAGACATGTTGGCATTCCCATGGATCAACAACTTGTCCACTATGCTAGTTACCTCGTTACCGGTATTGTTCTCTTTTCTCGTTACCGTGTTCCGGCATCCCCGTGATCAAATCACAAAGTGTCTGGCCAGACGATGATGGATACCGTAACACCGAGAGGGCCCAGAGATATCTCTCCATCGTCGGAGGAGCAAATCCCAATCTTGAGCTATCAAGTTACTTGACATACTTTCCCATGAACCCGTAAGCCGCCGTAATAGCCATCCAGTTACGGATGATGTTTAACAAACCCCAAAGTTCATGAATCAAGCATGAAGAAACTCGATACTCTCATGGTCTGAGGAATTATGCAAACGTTAACCATCTCTGTGTTATTAACCATTAACTTGTGACGAAAGAATCTCATAGCATAACATCAATTTGGGTCGATTCAACACAAATGTTCTGCTAACAATTGTGCCCTCAAAATTGCCGGCATAGTCATGCCCATGATCAGGAAAACAGGATCATCATGCAATACTTGAGCCAGTCATAGAGGCTTGACTAGGAATACATTTTACCGTTTATTATCCCACACGTGCACATGAGTTTCCCTCCAAGCCTCGTTTTATTTGTAGACTCGAGAATCATTGCAGTTATAGCATGGAACATAAACCTAATTATGAACAGGGAGATAATCAATAACATTTATTATTGCCTCTAGGGCATATCTCCTACAGACTCCCACTTGCACTAGAGTCAATAATCTAGTTAATGATAATGCACTTTACACCTGTGGCACACCTGTGTAAATATGCTTTGCATGTGGTATAGCCTGATGTCCAACGGATCTGACGACTTCAGCTCCGTGTGTCTCTTTGCATATCCTTCGCATTTTCATGCTTTCACAAAATTCATATTTTGTGTGGACTTGACTTTGTATGTATGTGAATCACAGGTCGAACCTGGATTCCTCAGACTGAGGTATGGAGCAACTACCTGCAGTAGTGTCCCATTGACAAAAGTCATCTTGGAACCATACTAAGTTCATGAATGAACTATATGATTCAACATCTTCTTTGTCGCTTAAAAAGCGGCAACATACTTCGCCTCTGTTATAGAATTCGCCACAGTATCTTGTTTGGAACAATTTCCAACTACCGTGCCACCATATTATGTATTACACAAAACCCTTTATTTAAATCGAAAATCGCTTGGAGCAATGATGAAGACTGTATCGATGTAACATTTTACAACGAACTCTTCATGATCTCCACTTGCGAGAAAACATGTCATCAGTGCTACTCTAGCATTCAATGACACTTTTCACTGTTGTCCTATGATCAGTACTTTTGATCACTTTGGTATCTATACTCGCAACACCTTGGGAGTATCGGACAAAACTGGTTGTTTTACATACCATGGAATACATGATTAATCCAAACACGAAGGTGTGAGGAATCTCCATCATGTATTTTGCTCATCAGTGTTTTTGGGACACCGAGTCTTGCAAAAACTCTTTCCATGTGACTTCGGCAAGAATCACTCCTTGGCGTTTTAAATGCTAAAATTTTTTAGCATCTTGTCAATATGTATTTATTGCTTAGCCCCATTAGGTAAATCTATCTCCATAGATCATTATGCCTAATATTGAGGCTATTTAGCCCAAGCACTTCATCGAAAAATTATTTTCAAATGAAGTCCTAATTCGTGTCAAGAATTTTATTTCCAATTAACAATGTGTCAAGCACACAAGGTTTTTAGAAATATTATTAGGCTCCCACTTACTTTCTTGAATTACAAGCATCTTCGTTACCCATTGATGAAGTCAAACTCCTTTGACCATTTCATCAAAACACGAAGATTCCGACTCCACTTTGCTCTCTTCTGTCCATTGCTGGAACTCTGAAGTTCGCACCCTTACTAGCATCCTCTGGACTCACAAAATACCTTGGACTGTAAAACATGCAAGTCCTTGGTTTCATTTCCATCAGATGGAAATCCTTTTGTCATCCCTTGTTTCATATCTCATGATATGAAATTTGTATTAATTGCTAGTTCAACCCGAACTGACTTTAAGCATCGCTACGATGAAACAACCTCATCGTAGTCAACTCCTTGAACTTGTTATTTCAACAAGTCGAGCTTTATGGATAAAACATTTTATCCATATCAGTTTATAGTTCCATAAAAGTTCGTTAGACTCTAAGTCTTCTGAAGGGGTCATCAAGATATGATCTTGAATCATTTATATGGAAACTATCTCGGATTATATTGGCATTTAGCCAATCCCGGAGTCAGGGCCCATCAACGCTTCCTTGTGTATCGTAGGTATACTGTTGTCTAACAACAATATCTCGTCTGCGCACCTGAGAGGTTTGCACGAGCCTTGCCTACGTGGTTCAGCTACAAGTTCGACCGAAGTCCATACATTTTATTGTAGAGACTTCCGTATTAGTCGCAGTAGGAAACTCTGGAATCACTTCCAAGGTTCCTTTCCTTTGACCTGATGATGAAGATACTGGTTATCTCGTCGAGTTGCACTGTCCTCCCACTCACCTTTTGCAAGAACAATTCTCTTTAAAAGCATACCATTTTGTGGCAAAAACTTTTGCCTCGGTATAGTGGTGGGGGAATACCCAATGACTTGGGATAACCTACAAAGTAGCACTTGTCTGATTTGGAATAGGTTTGTAACCTTTTACACAAGCCCCATATTCCAAATGTTAAGAAAAGATATAACATGGTTGGGCGTACCATACCATGGTGTCATTTCAACACACCCGATGGAGCTCTTTTTAGTGTAAAAGCCGCAGTCTCTAAAGCATCACTCTTTAAAAGGGATAATGGCAAATTTATTTATGCCATCTTTGATCTTACCATGTCATAAATGGTTCGATTACATCTTCACGGACTTTCCACTTGCAGTGGTGTTCCGGGAGGTGCAAGTTATGAAACCCCTTTCACAACTCATCAGACATTCGCTAAACTTGTAACTCAAATATTCTTTTCTGCAATCAAATTGTAGAAACATAATCTTCTTGTTACAATAACTTCTACTTCATATTTGAAAACCTTTTGAATGAATTCAAAAAATTCAGACTTACGTCTCATCAAGTAAATATCCATATATCTACTTGAGTCATTTCTGAAGATAGATAAATCCACTACTTGCAAAAACATTTATCGGACTACATACATCAAAATGTATGATCACCAATAAATTCTTTGCTCGTTCCTTATGGGCTGTGAACGGTATTTCAGTCACTTCACTTTTCGAAGGAAAGTTGCAAGTGTCAGATGATTCAAAAATCAAACGACTTCAAAATCCATCATAATGGAATCTTTCGTGCGGCTTTCTCCAATGTGACCAAATGCAGTGCCACACTTGTGTGGTATTCTTTTAGTCTTGCGACATTTAGCGTCAGTGTTATGGATGTATCATTTTACCATCAATATTCATAACATACATCCCATCTTGGATGGAAGTATGGCCCTTCATGTTATTCATAATACTGAACAACAATTGTTCTTTTATGAACAACTCTTTTACAACAAACATTGTGCAATGGGCTAGAGTGTGTAAAACTCTAAAATGAATTATGAAAGTAAATCCAGAGGTAATATATTATTATCATTATTCATAACATGCATCTCATTCTCAATGAAAGTATGGCCCTTATGTTATTCATAACATTGAACATAAAAATTTCTCTTATGAACAACCTTCTTGCAAGATTACTTTATGCAAAGGCTAGAGTTTGTAAAACTCTAAATGAATTATGAAAATAAATACAGACGGTAATACACCGATGGAAGGTATAGTAACATTTACTATGTTCCCTGTGTATACCTAAACCTCATTCCTGGCTAGTCTTTCAGGCCATAGTAGTTCTTACATCGAGTTGCACCAGAATGCAATCGAGCGGGTATCTCTATGATTAACTCACAGTACCCAAGAATCAGTGATTAACAAATTAATCATAATTCCCAAGAACTATATCTTTGACTAGCCTTCTATACATCAAAAACTTGTATGACATTCATACATGAGCTGGATATTCCAGTCTTCTTTCTTTCTGCCATTATACTTCTAACACTTTAACTTTTAGTATTTCTCCTACTCTCAGAAGAAGCACCCAACTTAAGAGTGGCGTTAGCCCCGGACTTCCTAGGCGTGAAAGTTTCACTAACACCCTTCGGACACTTCCTTTCTCTTTAAGTTGTTGTTTTATTCACCTTTCATCATATGACAGGCGTTCTTCTGGATCCCTCTCTTATCAGTCTAATGCATAGTAAACTCTTTTACTAATAGTTTGCAAACAAACATTGCTTTGGATATCTCATATCTTTTAGCCTTTGTCTGTCTCTGAAAATGATTTTCAGATTCCATGAATATCACATAACTATCCAAACTTTCGAAGTTCGGGTCTCATGGAAGCAAACATATTGCACTTGACTGAAACGGAATTCTAGCTTTTGGATCGAAGGACGAGAGTCACATGATCCATAGCATAAGCAAGAGAATACCGAAAGTATGCGATAGGACAAAGTCCTTCTCGGCACTCTTGAGGACAATCCTCACATTACTTTACCAACCATAAAGTTTTAACCAGATATTTAACAGCTATTCAATTTTAATAGGGAAGGTGGAAACGCGAGCCATTATTCTACAACTGTTATGCATATAACACTTAGACAGTGTCCACAATTAATTGCACTGAGAATTAAACAAGTTAATTCAACAGTGCGCTCCCACTCAAATAAATATCTCTCATAATTGATTATGAGTGATACAAGACCCGCATTTCCATTCAACGCCATTGAACGAGATGAACACTGATGGCGCGAACTTCAATCGGTAGGCAAACTTGCCGATCACATCTCTATGTGACTCTTGTTCATCTTTCGATGGGCGTGTTCCGAGCTCAGGGAGATCCTTCCAGAACGTCAAGACAACCAAGTGATCTTGCTGCGAGGTCTCAACTCACCCGCCTCACACATCCCTAATCGTTCGTACCCAGGGAGATCCTGTGATACCCCGAAAAGTTAGGTGCCGTGACGGTGCTACACTTGGGAGAACACTAACTACTTGATATTTTTGTGAGAGATCACCCTAATAAAAAGCGACTACCACGCAATCAAGAAGGGTGCATCATAAGGGATAAACATCTCAAGCAATTCATAAAAGCATGATATGGTATAGCCCTTTCTGACAGAGAAGTCTTGTATTTCTTCGTCTTCAGCATTCGCGTCGGTGTTCTCCTTCGCGAAGATTGCCACCACCTTGTTGATGCACCAGATAATATTGCTATCTCTATAGCTAATAAAATAATGCATTACAACAAGGTTGACACGCATGTCATTAAAGTGCAATCATATGGCTCCAGCCATCATGCCGAATCATGACACGCAGGTCATGTTAATAAATTTACATTATATAGTCATCTCATACATAATCAAATTATTATGAGCACTGCTATACCACATCACATGCACATGCAAACCCTCCTGCAAAACCAAGTTAGACGCCTCTAATTGGTTCAAGCAAAAACTTGTTTTACGTGGCTTCTAAGGTTTCGAAACAAACCGAAGCTACCAACGTCCATCATCAAGTATGATAATTCAAGTCACTAGATTAACAATGCGGGGTGTATGAAGCATGAGATAATAAAATCTTGAACCCCATACTAAACTTCGTCATACGCATGACCCCCGTGCAGATCATATCTGCATTGCCCTTTTGTCTGCGAAATTTCATCTTTCTTTTTAACTACGGTGGAATTCAATGAACTGTTAGCACTTCGTTGATCAATCAGGATCGCGGATTGCCAGAACATTGAAACTCCACCATGCTGTTATCAAGATCAGAAATATGCAAATTCCAGGGAAGCAACAAGAACATCGGGTAACAGATTTCATCTGCTACCCGCACAAATAATTTTCAGTGATAGAACTCATCTACTACCTAATTATATTGTGCAACACCCATACATCACTATGTATTCTAGATCGCAACCTGCATCTACGCATAGCACGGCTCTTGATGCCACTGTAGGGTAACGCAGCAGAAAACAAAAATTTCCGACCTACGCACCAGCCCAGGACCACTATGGAGACTGCATATAAGGTTTGATCATTTTCGTTACCAACTCGTAGCGCAGCGGAAGTAGAGTCGATGACGATCCGCGGTGCAGATCCCCGCAGCTAGGATTTACAACCTCCCAACCGCGAGGATATATCCCCTCATCTTCCCTTCAGACAGCCCTCCGGGAGGCGGTCGAACAGTCCCCCGGACGGTGTCACGGACAGCCCTTCGGGAGGACCTTCGAAACTCGAACGGTCACTCGGACAGCCCTTCGGGAGGACTCACAGAACTCGGACCGTCACTTGGACAGCCCTTCGGGAGGCACTCTCGAACAGCCCCTCGGGCACTAAGATCGAAACTACGACCTCTCTACAGAGTTGCACACATACGGTGTCATCTATCCGGCAGGGCTTCGCCGTCCAGAACTAGTTCCCACCGAAACCCAGACAGCCTTTCGGCTCTACGAAACTCTTTTCGTGGGAGGGAGAGAGAAGCCAGATCATTGCATGGCACTTGTATGTGAGAAGGGATGAAGGATTGAGCAGCCCCCTCTCCTCCTTATATAGGAAAACCAAGGGGTAGGATGGGCATTCAAGAAATACCAAAATACCCATGAAGGAAACTCTTTCCAAGGGCATAAGAGAGAAACCAAAGGACATGTGGAGCTCCAAGGAGGAGCTCCACATGTGGCCGGCCACTCCCTAGGGGTCCCCCCCGAAGGGGGCTCTCATCCATCCACATCACCTTCTAGAAGCCTTTAGCAAAAGCCCTAAAAGGTGGTTTTCCAAAAAATTCCAAAAAGCACTTTCACTATTCATGACGACATTTTTCAGCGTCCGTTCGAACTGAAAATATTTATGTGGGCTTAGAACATTTCCAGTACCCACTAAAATAATTTTCAACGCGTTCTGGAACAATTCCAGTTTAGTGATTTCATCTGCGAAAAGCATCTGAAGCGGTTCCGGCAGCCCCGGAACATTTCCGGTTTTTCTTCCAGAAAATTCCCAGAAGTTTCCAGAATGATTCTGGCATCCTCCAAGAATTATCAGGCATGTGCCGAAACCATTTTGACTTAATGGTATCCCCTGAAACAACTTTTCAGTTTCACCGGAACTCATCCGGTGACCTCTCTCTGCGGAACTTTTCCGCTGTCCAAAACTTTTCGGTGTCCGAAACTTTTTCGGTGATTTTCTCTCAGACTCCCTGTCTAGTATTCAGCAGATAGATGACCCTTAAGCGTGTGACCCTATAGGTTCGGTGAAGTATAGACATGACACGGAACCCCTTCCGATCAATGATCAACATCGGAGCCGTGGACACCCATATTGACCCCTATACCCACATGAATGAATATTCGAGTGAACCTCCAGTTGCCGTGTGCTATTCCTGTTGCTTCGCGATATGTTACAAATACCTGAGGTGAGACATGTTGGCATTCCCGTGGATCAACAACTTGTCCACTATGCTAGTTACCTCGTTACCGGTATTGTTCTCTTTTCTCGTTACCGTGTTCCGGCATCCCCGTGATCAAATCACAAAGTGTCTGGCCAGACGATGATGGATACCGTAACACCGAGAGGGCCCAGAGATATCTCTCCATCGTCGGAGGAGCAAATCCCAATCTTGAGCTATCAAGTTACTTGACATACTTTCCCATGAACCCGTAAGCCGCCGTAATAGCTATCCAGTTACGGATGACGTTTAACAAACCCCAAAGTTCATGAATCAAGCATGAAGAAACTCGATACTCTCATGGTCTGAGGAATCATGCAAACATTAACCATCTCTGTGTTATTAACCATTAACTCATGACGAATGTATCTCATAGCATAACATCAATTCGGGTCGATTCAACACAAATGTCCTTCCTGACATTGTGCCCTCAAAGTTGCTGGCATAGACATGCCCATGATTGGAAAAACATAATCATCATGCAACACTTGAGCTAGTCTTAGAGGCACGACTACGAATACATTTTACCGTTTATTATACCACACGTGCACATGGGTTTTCCCCAGAGCCTTTATGGATATACGGGCTCGGGAACCATAGCAGTTATAGCATGGAACATAAACCTAATTATGAACACGGAGATAAATAATAACATTTATTATTGCCTCTAGGGCATATCTCCTACAGATCGAAACAACGACCTCTCTACAGAGTTGCACACATACGGTGTCATCTATCCGGCAGGGCTTCGCCGTCCAGAACTAGTTCCTGCCGGAACCCAAACAGCCTTTCGGCTCTACGAAACTCTTTTCGTGGGAGGGAGAGAGAAGCCAGATAACATCTTGGCATGTGTATGAGAGCAAGGGATGGGGAAATGGCTGCCAAGATCACTCCTATATATAGGCTAGCCAAGGGGTAAAATTGTCACACAAAAACCCCAAAGTGCCCTTGGAATATCCCTTTCCAAAAGGGAATATGCCCTATGGGAGTGCCATGTGGAGCACCATGGTGCTCCACCTCCTTGGCCGGCCACCCTTGGGGGGGGACCCCCCCCCATGAGGTGCCATGCCCTCCTTCCCCTTCTAGAAGGCCCTTTTTGGAATTTCCAAAAAGGTGCTTTCCATAAAATTCCCAAAAAGCACTTTCACTATTCACGACGACATTTTTCAGCGTCCGTTCGAACTGAAAATATTTATGTGGGCTTAGAACATTTCCAGTACCCACTAAAATAATTTTCAATGCGTTCTGGAACAATTCCAGTTTAGTGATTTCATCTGCGAAAAGCATCTGAAGCGGTTCCGGCAGCCCCGGAACATTTCCGGTTTTTCTTCCAGAAAATTCCCAGAAGTTTCCAGAATGATTCTGGTATCCTCCAGGAATTATCAGGCATGTGCCGAAACCATTTTGACTTAATGGTATCCCCTGAAACAACTTTTCAGTTTCACCGGAACTCATCCGGTGACCTCTCTCTGCGGAACTTTTCCGCTGTCCGAAACTTTTCGGTGTCCGAAACTTTTTCGGTGATTTTCTCTCAGACTCCCTGTCTAGTATTCAGCAGATAGATGACCCTTAAGCGTGTGACCCTATAGGTTCGGTGAAGTATAGACATGACCTGGAACCCCTTCCGATCAATGATCAACATCGGAGCCATGGACACCCATATTGACCCCTATACCCACACGAATGAATATTTGAGTGAACCTCCAGTTGCCGTGTGCTATTCCTATTGCTTCGCGATATGTTACAAATACCCGAGGTGAGACATGTTGGCATTCCCGTGGATCAACAACTTGTCCACTATGCTAGTTACCTCGCTACCGGTATTGTTCTCTTTTCTCGTTACTGTGTTCCGGCATCCCTATGATCAAATCACCCTGTGTCTGGCCAGACGATGATGGATACCGTAACACCGAGAGGGCCCAGAGATATCTCTCCATCATCGGAGGAGCTAATCCCAATCTTGAGCTATCAAGTTACTTGACATACTTTCCCATGAACCCGTAAGCCGCCGTAATAGCCATCCAGTTACGGATGACGTTTAACAAACCCCAAAGTTCATGAATCAAGCATGAAGAAACTCGATACTCTCATGGTCTGAGGAATTATGCAAACGTTAACCATCTCTGTGTTATTAACCATTAACTTGTGACGAAAGAATCTCATAGCATAACATCAATTTGGGTCGATTCAACACAAATGTTCTGCTAACAATTGTGCCCTCAAAATTGCCGGCATAGTCATGCCCATGATCAGGAAAACAGGATCATCATGCAATACTTGAGCCAGTCATAGAGGCTTGACTAGGAATACATTTTACCGTTTATTATCCCACACGTGCACATGAGTTTCCCTCCAAGCCTCGTTTTATTTGTAGACTCGAGAATCATTGCAGTTATAGCATGGAACATAAACCTAATTATGAACAGGGAGATAATCAATAACATTTATTATTGCCTCTAGGGCATATCTCCTACAAGTTGAAACCTCGCAGCGAGATCACTTGGTTGTCTTGATGTTCAGGCATGAAAGTCATGAGCTCGGAACATGCGCATCGAAAGATGAACAAGAGTCACATAGAGATGTGACTGGCAAGTTGGCCTACCAAATGAAATTCTTGTCACTTGAGATGGATGCATCCTTGGCGTTAAATTGAAATTTGGATTTTGAATCACTCACAATCAATTATGAGAAATATTGATTTGAGTGGGAGCGCACTGTTGAATTAAGTTGTTTAATTCTCAGTGCAATTAATTTTGAACACTGTCTAAGTGTGATTTGCATAATAGTTGTAGAATAATGGCTCGCGTTTCCACCTTCCCTATTAAAATAGAATAGCTGTTAAATATCTGGTTAAAACTTTACGGTTGGTAACGTAATGCGAGGATTGTCCTCAAGAGTGCCGAGAAGGATTTTGTCCAATCGCATGCTTTCGGTATCCTCCCGCTAATGCTATAGATGATGTGACTCTCGTCCCTCGATCCAAAAGTTAGAATTCCGTTACAGACAAGTGCAATATGTTTGCTTTCATGAGACCCGAACTTCAAAATTTTGGGATAGTTACGTGATATTCATGGAAAATAAAAATCATTTTCAGAAACAGACAAAGGCTAAAAGATATGAGATATCCAAAGCAGTGTCCAAAGGGTGTCAGTAAAACTACACGCCTAGGAAGTCCAGGGCTAACGCCACTCTTAAAGTTGGGTGCTTCTTTTGAGAGTAGGAGAAATACTAAAAGTTAAACTGTTAGAAGTATAAAGGCAAAAAGAGAGAAGACTGGAATATCCAGCTCATGTATGAAAGTCATACAAGTTATTGATGTATAGAAGGCTGGTCAAAGATGTATTTCCTGGTAATTGTGATTAAACTGTTAGTCACTAATTCTTGGGTATTGTGATTAATCACAATATACTCGCTTGATTGCATTCTATTGCGACTCGATGCAAGAACTACTACGGCCTAAAGGACATGCCGAAGTGAGGTTTTGATACGCGCTGGAAATATAGTAAATGGTACTATACCTTCCATCGGTGTATTACCGTCTGTATTTATTTTCATAATTCATTTAGTGTTTTACACACTCTAGCCCATTGCATAAGGTATCTTGCAAGAAGGTTGTTCATAAGAGAACTTTTGATGTTCGGAGTTATGAATAACATAAGGGCCATACTTTCATTATGAATGAAATGTATGTTATGAATATTGATAATAATATATTACCTCTATGTTTACTTTCATAATTCATTTTAGAGTTTTATACACTCTAGCCCCTTGCATAATGTTTGCTGCAAGAAAGTTGTTCATGATAGAACAATTGTTGTTCAGTGTTATGAATAACATAAGGGCCATGCTTCCATCATGGATGGGATGTATGTTTTGAATATTGATGGTAATATGATACATCCATAAACACTGACGTTAAATGTCGCAAGACTAAAAGAATACCACACAAGTATGGCACTACATTTGGTCACATTGGAGAAACCAGCAGGGAAAATTCCATCATGATGGATTTTGAAGTCGTTTGATTGTGAATCATCTGACACTTGCAATTTTCCTCCGAAAAGTGAAGTGACTGAAATACCGTTCACATGCCATAAGGAACGAGCAACGAACTTATTGATGATCATACATTTTTTATGTGTGTAGTCCGATAAATGTTGTTGCAAACAGTGGATTTGTCTATCTTCAAAAATGACTCAAGTAGATATATGGATATTTGCTTGATGAGACGTAAGTCCGGATCTTTTGAAATCATTTGAAAGGTTTTCAAAATGAAGTAGGAATTATTGTAACAAGAAAATTATGTTTCTGCAATTGGATTGCGGAAAGGAATATTTGAGTTACAAGTTTAGCGAATGTCTGACGAGTTGTGAAAAGATTTTCATAATTTACATCTCCCGGAACACCACTGTGAGTGGAATGTCCGTGAAAATGTAATCAAACCATTTATGACATGGTAAGACCAAAGATGACATAAATCAATTTGTCATTATCACTGTTATAGTAATGCTTTAGAGACTGCGGCTTTTACACTGAAAAGAGTGCCATCAGGTCTATTGAAATAATGCCATGGTACGGTACGCCCAACCATGTTTTGTCTTTTCTTAACATTTGGAATATGGGGCTTGTGTAAAATATTTACAAACCTATTTCAAATCAGACAAGTGCTACTTTGTAGGTTATCCCAAGTAATTGGGAATTCCTCCACCACTATACCGAGGCAAAAAGGTTTGCCACAAAGAATGGTATGCTTTTAAAGAGAATGGTTCTTGCAAAAGGTGAGTGGGAGAACAGTGCAACTCGACGAGATAACAGTATCTTCATCATCAGATCAAACGAAAGGAACCTTGGAAGTGATTCCAGAGTTTCCTACTGCGACTGATACGGAAGCCTCTACATGAGATGTATGGACATCGGTCGAACTTACAGCTGAACCACGTAGGCAAAACTCGTGCAAACCTCTCAGGTCCGCAAACGAGATATTGTTGTTGGACAACATTATACCTACGATACACAAGGAAGCGTTGATGGGCCCTGACTCCGGAATTGCCTAAATGCCAATATAATCCGAGATAGTTTCCATACAAATGTTTCAAGAATAAAATCTTGGTATACCTTTCAGAAGACTTAGAGTCTAACGAATAGTTATGGAACTATAAACTGATACGGATAAAAAAAATTATCCATTAAGCTCGACTTGTTGCAATAACAAATTCAAGGAGTTGACTACGATGAGTTTGTCTCACCGTACCGATGCTTAAAGTCGGTTCGGGTTAAACTAGCAATTAATACATATTTCAATTATGAGATATGAAACATGGATGACGAAAGAATTTCCATGAAATGGGAATACAAACTAGGACTTGTATGTGATACAGTCCAAAGTATTTTGTCGATCCAGAGGATGCTAGTAAGTGTGCAAACTTTAGAGTTCCAGCGATGGACACAAGAGAGCAAAATGGAGTTGGAATCTTTGATTTTGATGAAACAGTCAAAGGAGTTTGATTTCATCAATGGATAACGAAGATGCTCGTGGAAACAAGAAAGTAAGTGGGAGCATAATAATATTTCTAAAACCTTGTGTGCTCGACACATTGTTGATTGGAAATATTATAAATTTCTTGACACGAATTAGGACTTCATTGAAAATAGTTTTTCGATGAAGTGCTTGGGCTAAGTAGCCCTGATATTAGGCATAATTATCTACGAGATAGTATTGCCTAATGGGCTAAAGCCATGAATACATATTGACAAGATACTAAAACAGTTTAACATTAAAACGTCAAGGAGTGATTCTTGCCGAAGTCACATGGAAAGAGTTTTGCAAGACTCGGTGTCCCAAAACACTGATGAGCAAAATACATGATGGAGATTCCACACACTTTCGTGTTTGGATTAATCATGTATTCCATGGTATGTAAAACAATCAGATATGTCCGATGCTCCCAAGCTGTTGCGAGTATAGATACCAAAGTAATCAAAGTACTGATCATGGGACAACAGTGAAAAATGTCGTTGAGTACTATAGTAGCACTGATGACATGTTTTCTCGCAAGCAGAGATTATGAAGTGCTCGTTGTAAGAAATTACATCAATACAGTCTTCATCAATGCTCCATGCGATTTTCGATTTAAGTTAGGGGTTTTGCGTAATACACAATATGGTGGCACAGTAGTTGGAAATTGTTCCAAACAGGTTACTATGGCGATTTCTATAAAAAAGGCTAAGTATGTTGACACTTTAGAAGCGACAAAGAAAATGTTGAATCATATAATTCATTCATGAACTTAGTATGGTTCCAAGATGGCTTTGGTCAATGGGACACTATTGCAGATAGTTTCTCCATAGCTCAGTCTGAGGAATCCAGGTTTGACCTGTGTTTCACATATATAAAAAGCCAAGTCCACACAAAATATGAATTTTGTGAAAGCGTGAAAACGCGAGGATATGCAAAGATACACACAGAACTGAAGTTGTCAGATCCGTAGGACATCAGGCTATACCACAAGCGAAGCATTTTTTACACCGGTATGCCATAGGTGTAAAGTGCATTAGCATTGACTCTAGTGCAAGTGGGAGTCTGTAGGAGATATGCCCTAGAGGCAATAATAAATGCTATTATTTATCTCCATATTCATTATTATGTTTAAGTTCCATGCTATAACTGCTATGGTTCTCGAGTTTGCAATAACACGAGGCTCGGAGGAAGACTCATATGCACGTGTGGAATAATAAATGGTAAAATGTATTCCTAGTCTGGCCTCTCAGACAAGCTCAAGTGTTGCATGATGGTTCTGTTTTCCTGATCATGGGTATGACTATGCCGGCAACTTTGAGGGCACAATGTTAGGAGAACACTTGTGTTGAATCGACACGATTGATGTTATGCTATGAGATTCATTTGTCAAAGTTAATGGTTAATAACACAGAGAAGTTAACGTTTGCATAATTCCTTAGACCATGAGAGTGTCGAGTTTCTTCATACTTGCTTCATGAACTTTGGGGTTTGTTAAACGTCATCCGTAAATGGGTGGCTATTACGGCGGCTTACGGGTTCATGGAAAAGTGTGTCAAGGGACTTGATAGCTCAAGATTAGGATTTGCTCCTCCGACGATGGAGAGATATCTCTGGGCCCTCTCGGTGTTACAGTGTCCATCATCGTCTGGCCAGACACAGGGTGAATTGATCACAGGGATGTCGGAACACGGTAACGAGAAAAGAGAAGAATACCGATAATGAGGTAACTGGCATTGTGGACAAGTTGTTGATCCACGGGGATGCCAACATGTCTCACCGGTATTTGTAACATATCGCGAAGCAACAGGAATAGCACACGACAACTGGAGGTTCACTCGAATATTCATTCGTGTGGGTATAGGGGTCAATATGGGTGTCCACGGCTCCGATGTTGATCATTGATCGGAAAGAGTTCCGGTCATGTCTATACTTCACCGAACCTATAGGGTCATACGCTTAAGGGTCATCTATCTGCTGAGTACTAGATAGGGAGTCTGAGAGAGATTCACCGAAAAAGTTTCGGAGACAACGGAAAAGTTCCGGAGAGAGAACACCGAAATAGTTTCGGTAAAACCAAAAAATTATTTCGGGGTATACCATAAAGTCAAAATGGTTTCGGCACATGCCTGATAATTCTTGGAGGGTGCCAGTTTTATTCTGGAAACTTCTGGGAATTTTTTGGGATAAAGACCGGAAATGTTCCGGAACTGCCGGAACCGGTTTGGTTGCTTTTCGCAGATGAAAATCACTAATCCGAAATTGTTTCGGAACGAATCCAATATCATTTTAGTGGGTACTGGAATTGTTCTAAGACCCACAGAAATATTTTTGGATTTATCGGTCTCGGAAAATCGTCTTCATGAATAGTGAAAATCACTTTATGGTTACTTTATTTGAAAGCCACCTTTTAGGACTTTTGCAAAAAGGCTTCTAGAAGGACTTAGGGACCAAGCAACCACCTTTGGGGGGGCCCCATGAGGGTGGCCGGCCAAGGGTGGAGCTCCTCCATGGAGCTCCACATGGCATCCATTTTTCCCTTTATGCCCTTTATGTGTGACATAAAGTGGGGATATTTTGGTATTTTGAATGTCCATCCTACCCCTTGGTTTTCCTATAAATAGGAGTGGAGGGGCTGCCCAAAACTCATCCTTGCTCTCATACACATGCCATAGAATTGTCTGGCTTCTCTCTCCCTCCCAGCGAAATAGTTTCGTAGAGCCGAAAGGCTGTCTGGGTTCCGGCAGGAACTAGTTTTGGACGGCGAAGCCCTGCCGAATAGATGACACCGTATGTGTGCAACTCTGTAGAGAGATCATAGTTTCGGTCTTGGTTCGTGAGTGCCTCCCGAAGGGCTGTCCGAGTTTCGAGGGTCCTCCCGAAGGGCTGTCCGAGTGACCGTCCGAGTTTCGAAGGTCCTCCCGAAGGGCTGTCCGCGACACCGTCCGAGGGACTGTCTGACCGCCTCCCAGATGGCTGTCCGAGGGGCTGATGAGGGAGTACATCCTCGCGGTTGGGAGGTTGTAAATCCTAGAAGTGGGGATCTGCACCGCCGATCGTCAACGACTCTACTTCCACTGTGCTACGAGTCAGTAACGAAAAGATCAAACCTTGTATGCAGTCTTCACAGTGGTCCTGGGCTGATGCGTAGGTCGAAAAAAATTGTTTTCTGCTGCGTTACCCTACAAATACTTTGCCGGGTGTCGGCGCCATCACCCCGCCATCTACCGTGGCGAGCTGGGACACGTGTCCACCCGTTTGTCGAGTGCCAGAATCTTTGCCGAGTGTATTTTGTCGGGCACTTGGCAAAGCAAAGGCTATGTCGAGTGTTCTGCCTTTACCGAGTGTTTTACCTGTCACTCGGTTTAGGCTGGCGACTTTACCGAGTGCTGAACAAAATACACTCAGCAAAGATTCCGGCACTCGGTAAAGACGTCGATTCCGGTAGTGGTCACCGTGAGGGTGACATATGTAAAACAAATTTTGTTGCCTAGATGGCTAGATCTGCCACTACTGACTACTCAATGTGTGACATTTGAGCATTTGTACCTTGGACGAATAGTTAGCTAGCTAACCCTGGATGATTTCATTTTATGTTCCCGGAGTGTGCATACGAACCAAACATACATGGCATGCACCCATCTGTCTAATTTTTTTGGCATCAATAAATACGTTGTACTATATATATGCTAGTTTATGCTAAATTCTTGACAAATCAATTAACTGCAAAACATTGATTAGGCTTGCAATTTCAGATCCTCTAGAGATCTCCGCATGCATGCATGATCTACCAAAACTATATTTTGAAGATCTGCTGCCCTTGGCGGAAAAAACAGGGGGTGGGGAGTAAGAAAGGAGGAGAAGAAGGTCGATGTGATTAATCCAACAAGCAACCCAATTACATAAGCTGATGTAATATACGATCACGTACGATTAATACAGGGTTACTGATCAGCTCATATCAGATCGATCACTTTCATGGTTTTATTGAACACCTAAAAATACTGGAAATCCAACGTTAACATACATGCAAAGCACGGATCAGAAGTTCGATCGTGGATCGATATGATTGTGCATAAAGCCATAAATACGATCAGGTAATGGGGCATCAATTGATCGCAAGATCAGTAGTTCAGTATTCAAATTCGGTAGTGTAAATCCTTCTTTCCACCTGATCTGTGGGGAGCGACCCCTCCCTTGAGCATATCCTGGAGCACCTCGTCATCCAGGTACTCCAGCCTCCAGCTCAATCACCTGATGCCGGGACGACGAAGACGACGAGGACAAGCCGCCACGGCGTAGGCGGAGCGGTCATAGGCCCGTGCGGCCTCCTCGGCCGTGTCAAAGGTGCCGAGCCAGACGCGGACGGTCTGCCTGCTGGAGTCACGGACTTGCCCGACGCGTCGCATGCCGCAGTACTTGGTGCTCTCGCCTCCACCGTCCTTCCCGGCCTGATCACCCCATCCGCCGCCACCCTCCATTACTTATTAGTTATCTAGTCGATTGATCCGAGCTAGTTCTTAGTTAACCCTAGTAAGGAGCTAGCGATCGATGCAAGATGGAGCTAGCTAACTAGGCTGTGTGTGTGTTTGCTCGTGTAGTTGTGCTGTGTGGTTGCGTCGACGGCGATGTGAATAGTAGAGAGTGAGTGTGGTATTTAATATGCTACTCCGTCGTGAGCTACAATTTAGGAAACACTAATTAACTACTGCAAGTTGTTAATTAGACTAGTATATATTAAAGCAAGTGGATCGATCCTGTGTTGGGCTGAATCAATGCCCTGTACCTGAACGCCCTACTGGAAAATTGGAGTTTGCTAAGTGCAACAGTCTTTGCCGAGTTCCCTTTCACGGGCGCTCGGCAAATCTCCTCTTTGCCGAGCACCGCACTCGGTAAACATGGGACTCGGCAGAGGACTGCCTTTGCCGAGAGCCTTTTTAACAAAACTCGGCAACACAAAAACATTCGGCCTATATAGCCTTTGCTGAGAGCCAATAGAGTGGCGCTCGGCAAACAAGGTGTCACGTGTCCCTACCGTCCATGGCTGACGGCTCCGTGACGGCAGGGTCACTTTTTCCGAGCGGCCACTAGAGGCAACTCGGCAAATATTTTCCGTAAACTTTTTTTAAATGCGAAATGCGTTGTGCCGAGCATTCTAACAAGGCTCTTGGTAAAGGGTTAAGGGCGCACCCAGTTGCTGACACGTGGACTACCTTTGCCGAGTATCCAAAAAAATGAACTCGGCATAGTTTTCGCGCCCCTTCACCTTCGTCTCCCCGTTATAAAGGCGTGGCGCGGCGCCTAGCCTCCTCCGCCGCCACTCCAAGGTCTTCACCTCCCCGATCTCGTCGCCGGCCCCTCCGAGGTCGCCGCCTCCCCGAGCTTGCCACCTCCTTGAGCTCGCCGCCCCTCAGAGGTCGCCGCCTCCTCAGCCTCGCTGCCCCTTCAAGGTCGCCACCTCCTCGAGCTCGCCGCGGGCCTCTTCCCTGATCTATAGCGCACCTGCACCATGCTGTCACCACCCACCTCCATCCCGCAGCCGCCGTTGCCCCCACCACCACCAACCCCGACGCTGGCCTCCCCCACCACCTCGACGCCGGCCTCCCCCACAACCCCACTGAGGTGAGCTCTTGCTGCTCATCTGTTTGTTTTACTATTTTAGTTATTGCTATATAAATGGATATATTTGCTATGTGTGAATGCTTGTATGATTGAGAATGTGAGAGGAGAGGAGAAGCGGAGATGAAGGAGGAGAGGAGAGGAGAGGAGAGAAGTGGAGAAGAGAGGAGAGGAGAGAAGAGGAGAAGAGGAGAAGAGGACAGGAGGAGAGGAGAAGAGGAGAAGAGGAGAGGAGAGGAGAAGAGGAGAAGAGGAGAGGATATAACATTTTTGTATAGATATATGTCAATGTAGTAGAGTTTAGCAATATTGATAAAAGAAATAAAAGAAAAGGAAAGAGAAAGAAAATTAAAGGAAATTAAAAAAGAAAATGAGGAGAAGAGGAGAGGAGGAGAGGAGAACAGAAGAGGAGAGGATATAACATTTTTGTATAGATATATGTCAATGTAGTAAAGTTTAGCAATATTGATAAAAGAAATAAAAGAAAAGGAAAGAGAAAGAAAATGAAAGGAAATTAAAAAACAAAAAGAAATTAATTGTAAAAATATGCTATATTTTGTTAAAATGTTGATGTGTGTGGAAATATTTGCAAATGCTATCTTTCATATGTACATAGTGCTTTGTTACATGTTGCTTTTTTTGTGATGAATAATGCCATGCTTGTATAATTTTGTGAAGATGGGCGGACATGCGGGATGGAAGGGGATGTTTGAGGCGTAGGTGGGAGGCAATGCCGTCAAGTTGGCGAAGATGAAGGAGATCTGTTCCTAGTATGCCAACTCGAAGGAAATGGTGAAGGGGGCGGGGGACGTGGCCCGACGTGTTACCCCAGCGGAGCTGCAGTGGATGTTTCCCGCTGATGGTGGTTCGACCATTCCCACTGAGCTCCATCTCTGGGCGATGGACGAGGCGGAGTCTGAGAATCCCAAACAGCGAGAACGTTGGGCCGAGTACCGCTCTCGCTTTCATGGGCCGGCGGGTGCTGAGGCCGATGCGGTGGGGGAGGTGTCTTGGCCTGACCCGGTGCTAGGCACCCTGGATGCGCCGATTCGTGTGGACGACGATGTGGTGATCCAGGCAGTGGCGTCTCGCCGCGCATAGACAGCAGTTGCTACTTGCTATCGTAGTATATATATATGCTAGTAGTAGTATTAATTTTTGGGTCAGACTTGTGGATACCCTAGTTTGCATGAAGTCCTTTTATTTTGGTTGTAAGACTTAATTATTACTAGTATAATGCCCGTGCGTTCCTACGGGCTATAATGCATATAAATAAATCAAATAAATAATTAAGGTCGTCTTCAAGATCAAACCCCATTTCTCCCTCATACATGTTCGGACATCAAACGGGCGCACATTGGGCCCCCGAAATCCAACCGTCTGGATAATCCAGGCTCCCCCAAATTCATCCCATATACGAGGAGAAATGTGATTGTTCGGACTATCCGCCATGTTATCTCCAACACATGGTCCCAACACAAAAACTCCACCCCACGACGCACCCTTTCATTTTCCTATTGGACCCTTCCCTCCCGCTCGGCTTCCTACCGTGGCAGGACATTTCTCGCTGGAGTCCTCTCCTTTAAAACTGGATGACGCTCATCTCACCTTCGCCCTGGCGCCCTCTCTCCTTCATACCGTACTTCCCAACGGACTGCCAAGTAGGAGTCCCGCGCCAACCACCCCACTCTCTGCCCAGATCCTCTCCCCGTGTTCGTGTCGTTCTGCCACCGCAATCAAGGGGGACGAGGAGTGTGCCGCACATGACGCCTCTGAGCCAAGAAAGCAGACCCAATGTCTCTTGAGCCATTGCAACATTGTGACATAGAGTCGAATGTTATGCATTACCACGAAACAAAAATATGGTGTCCGTTGTTGGGCATGCAACTTATACGCCAGCGTGTCCGTTATTAACTCTTAAAGCAACCAACCAATGTATTTACCCTTCTATCATAACCAAAATATTGTACAACTTGATGTAAAAAAGATATGAACCCCTCGCTCATGCAATTTTTGTAAAGTCATCTCTAATGATATGCAATTCATTGCATTTTCTAAAGTAGGGAAATTATTCTACTCAGACAGCCGTAAGTGAACAGACCAAACTCCACCCCCATTCCGTTCACTCTCAACCCTCACTCTTATCACAAAAATCCACCAACTCATATTCCAGTAGCAAGGGACAAGGGCAGCTTCCTATCTTAGTGCTATTACCTCACGGGTCTATACTGGACCCACCCTTCATCTCAGGCTCTACCACGACGGCGCTATGCTCACATGATGACTTAAGCTTATTGTTGCTATTCTAATATCTGAGAAGTGTAAACTTTAAATGTGACTTGACCAAAAAAGGGAAGTTCAAAAACCAGTTTATCCTTGCACTTGCATGTCACTGTAAGGATAGATAACCACTAAGAGGTAATTATCAGGCACAATTTACTAAGACTGTCAATAATTAATCTGTGTGGTGCGAAATATCTTATAAGATCAGAAAATAGCAAAATTGGACCCATTTATGAAGCAGACACAACCCAAGAGCACAGAAAAAACAAAAAAGATTTGTACAAGATAAAGCTCATATGGGATATTTGCCCAATTTCTCCTCCCATAGCATGACCATGACATGCATTTGCACTTCAATGTATTCTAAATACATTTCTACCACAGCTGGAGGCATCATTCAAAACACAACAACAACAATTTCTCTAGGGTATCCGCTGTAAGGCATTTTGCTGACATTCCGCATGGAAATATTAGAGCTGTTGGGACTTGAAGATCGAAGGAAAACCGTTCCACCTGTTGTGTTCTTGCTCACACCTAACTGGGCCTGCGGGTTGAAGACAAAATCCAAACTTAAACATAAGCAACAGAACGACGACAACTTATAAGAAATGGAAAAGCAAGGAAGCACACACCTACAGGCCCAAACAGAATCTAAGACACAACTGCACTATGATTTACTCATGACAGATCGTTAAGAAAGACAATAAGGTGAAAGAGGCAACATCCCGTGTTGAAGTCTTTGATTTAATTTAAATCCGACAATAATAATGCAAAGCTTCACATCAAATTTAAGGTATTGACAAAACATTATGCACTTAGAAGTAATAATTAGATCAATCTTTCTCTTTCTCTCTCATCTCCCTTCCGCTTGAAACATCACATATAATTGGCAAGTGCTTAACTAAAGTTATACACACGCATAGGTCAATAGACATCTTAATTCCATATGACACAATTTTTTTTATTGAATCATCATTTTAGTCATCACCTTTTGTACTTCAACAAATATTAAATGCAAAACAAGCAAACTTAGGAGGCTGATTCTGACAATTACCTCTAGACAAGTAATTTTGAACTCCTATGGTGCTCTCTAAATAACTGAGAATAACTTTATATTGTGGCAAAAAGAAGCAAATATTTTATAGTTGGCCAAAAAATTATTACCTCATCAAATCAACATATATTCAGAGACATCACAGCTCCAGGTCATATGAAATTGAGAAGAATATCATGCTGTTCGTGGCACTTACAAGGTCTGCCATGCTACGGTGGCATCGTCTTTTTAGTCTCTACCCCCATGCCCAGTTGAGAAATAATCTTCATTGCTTCAGAGATACCCATTACTAACACACTCACGCACATAATGGCCCTTGTCTGATTGATTTGGTTGGCTGCAAACACAAGCACGCAGAACGCAAGAATTCAGTTGATGGCCACGCGTATGCATCGTACTCATATCAATTGTTTACTGTATTCCTATTGAGGTGCAGTTCGTCGCACCTACTCGCCCTGTCCGCTCGCCCGTCGCGGTGATTGCCTGCTCGCCGCAGGTGCTGACCGCTCGAGGTTGACACCGCCGCTCATCACTGGCAGTCTCCGCCGGCTCCCCGTTACCTCTTGCGCGGTTGCACCACCCGCGTGTTCGCTGGTCGCCGGTCGCCCCTCCCGCTCACTGCCCAATGTTGTTGGTTAGAATGCGGGCCTGCAGGTAATCCATGGACAGGTTGTAGTTCTGCTTGGGATCAATCTTTGGTAGGAGTCAATCCATCTAACACACAAAAGATATCCACTCTCAGATAGAAAAGTGATATAAACTCATTTACAAAATACCCTGCTCTAAATTAACTCATGTGAAAAAATGAATCTAGTAGAAGTGCAAATTAGTAGCAGTAAAAATTGTAAGAAGCCCTCAGCTCAAATTATAATATAGCTAAAAAAACTAATTAATTTAACAATTGTGATATATATGAATTAAACAACCACTTGATCGAAGATTCAATAATTGGAATACTGCAATTTTATTTATATGGACATATACTAAAGACAATTTAGGCATGGAAGAGAAAAACATCACCTCCAATCATTAACATCGCATTATTCCGACGTAGATTTGGCAGACTCCTCTAGATGAACAACGATTCCAGTGTCCCTCTTACAGGAATAGCAAGTCCAATGTCAACGGCAATATACAATAGTAAGAACTAAGAAGCATCTGAAATCTCGAGGTCCATAGCAATTAGAGTCCTTCTCAAGAACTTTTTCTGCTTCGATAACCACACGTGAGCTGACCAGAGAAGCATGAACAGTGGATGCATTATTGGTGTATGTAGAGCACTACATAGCACGTTCTCTTGCCATCTCTCAAACTTAAATGGTCACATCTCTCTCTCAAATTAATGGTCACATCTCTCTCTCAAATAGAGCACTACATTCCACACCGTTCTCTCTCTCAAATTAATCAGTGATTGCATCACAACACAGCAGATTATCTTGATCAACTCCTAACAGGATTCAAGTCAGCATTGAAATCTGCAGGAAGACCGTGGATCAGCAATCTAGGAAAGGAAATAGTCGTGACAAAAATAATCAAGATGCTGTAATCACTTGATATATAAGCATGCCCATTACATAATAGTGTAAAATAACAGATTGGAACAATACGAACAGAACACAAAATATCCTGTTAAGTTAGGAAATCAGAAACATTGTTCAGTTTACTAAAAATCAAGCTTCATTTAACAACATGAGAGCTCAAACTAAGTTCATGTGGCTTCTATTCAAGAAAGAGTTCAGTAGTGTAGTGCTATTGCTCTCTGCTAAAATACAACACACAAGCAAGAGGGAATTCACACAACTTTGATGATTCAAGATGCTGCCATTGAAGCTATTCTTGTCCCGTACTACAAAATGAAGATCAAAGCAATTCATCACCATAACAAAAGAGGTGCAGTGTGTAATTATGCTACCAATAATAGTTCAAACTGTCACCAGATCATGAGCATAGGGTGTAACACAATTTAAGCAGTGTTAAACCCCGATTTTCTCATGGCTTGTGAGAAATTCAAACAATAGCCATCGGCCATTGCCATGGAATCTGATATCTCTCTTGCTTGTAATATAAGATGCCCTGAAAAATCTCATACTACCACCTCCACGTGATGATTCAACACTTATATTTAAGAAAAATTCCTAAGCCAATGCAAATCAAGATGAGCGGGCTAGGGGGTCGTACCATCGATGGTGTCGCTGTCCCTGAGGCATTGCAGGTGTCGTTGTTAATGAGGCTCCACTCCCGCATCTCCTCGTCGGGCCTCCGGATCAGGGCGATGAGGATCTGGCGGGATGAGATTCATGCAGCAGCGAGGAGGATCCGGTGGGATTTCAGTCGCCTATAAGAGGACGCCCAAACCGCGAATCCGGTGGAGGTCACCCGGTTCCCAGAGTCAGATCATCTCCCCACCGCCTTGAGGTCGGCCACAAGCGGCCACCTCTTCCCTAAGATTCATCCACGGGACAGAATCACCGTTGCACGCGTGGTGCTCGACGCCTTGACCACACCGCGTAGAAGGTCATGATGAAGTGCAGAGGTGCCTCCCGTGGCGGTCGGGTCTGGATATGCTGCGGAGGGATGAAAGGCGGGGGCGCGTGACAGCAAGGAGAGGACGGTGCCATGGCCAAGGTTCTCGTCGGACGGGCGGAGGCGCACGACGATGGGGCTCACCAGAGGGCCACTTGGGGCCGGCTCGGGAAGGCTCGCTGCGGGGCTAGGCCGGCGGAAGGAGGTGGCCCACGGGCGGGCGGCTGGCAGTCAACCAAGCGGAGCGGGAAGAGGAAGCGACGGATCGTGGGGATCTCGTTGGCGGCGCGAACGGTCCTGGCAAGGCAGGGGTCGGCAGATCCGAAAGCAAAGAGGCGCATGGTGGCGGCAGGTTGAGCTCCTGTGGCCGACGCTGGAGCTGCACAGGCTGGCGACGACCTGTGCAGGGTTTGCTGAAGACACACGCGCACATCGAAGAAATGTAACTTGCGGCAAGGAAATCAGAGGAGAGGTAAGAGATGGAGAAGGAAGGGAAGGTAGCAGGAGGCGGGCCGGAAGGGCGATGGCGCTCACCTGCGTGCTCGCCGGTGGCACACGGGACGGCGGTGGGGCGAGGAGATTCTGGCGCCCTCCGGCTCGGGGACGCAGGCGCTCGAGCGGAAGCTCCTCTCCCTGGTGGCTGGCGGCGGATGGGCTCGGGCGGGGGAGTCATCGGCGACGTAGTCGGCATGACGTCACCTCTGGCCTGTGTATGTTTTCGATGGGCGGCTGCGCGATTGCGATGGGTGTGGAACTTTTCGTCCGCGGGCGAGGCGTTCGGTGGAAGCGATTGCGCGACACATGGTAACATTATTTAATGTAATGTAATGTAATTTTGTTTACGTACAGAAAGATTAATTAATTTGATTGAGTAAGTTATATGGTAGGATTGATTAATTTAGATTTGGTCTTTAGAGATTAATTAGAGATTGATCGTCATTGATTATAATTCACATAAAGACATTACTAAATAATTTACGCCCGTATGGAAAGTTCTGATCCGTTCAGATTTTTTTCTTGTCATGGGAGATGAAGCAAAAAAACCAGCGGGAGAGGGTGGTGGGAGGAGAGACAAAAAAAACCAGACGAAATAGAGGTGGTGGGAGAAGAGACGGAAGTGGGAGGTTGAGACGAAAAAAACCGGACGAAACGGAGACTACCAAGTCGTCCCTTAGGAGTAGAGATATCTATCGATGCAGTGGTTTCTATACTCATATGTGTATGATATGTCTAGTACTTGCTCGTATGTGCTTCCTAACTTATGAACCTATGCTTATGATATGTGCTCCTGAATTTTTTTTTATCATATGTGCTTCCTATCTGTGCAGCCATAGGAGAGGGATGCCCCATCATCGGGGGGCCAAGGCTAGGTCGTCGACATGTGGCATTCTACCATTTAAATCCACGGAAAATCATACGAGGCCGGAAATTCACGGGACCTGGCACGGTGTCACATACGGACCCTGGAGGGTGTGGAAAAACTTTGAGAGCATTTTGCAGAAGCGTTCCCGGAGACTGTGTAGAAACTGGACCGTCTCCCAGGAAGGATCTAGGTTTCGAGAGGGAAAGGGTCGGGTTTGTGAAGGGGGTGTGGGGCCCGTTCCTCTGTTGGCCTTGAAACTTTTTCTACACTCAGCAGAGGCCAGGCCCTTGCCTTTTTCGGGGCCCATCTGCTATATTCGGAACATTTACTGCATTTCCAGGGTTTTAATGCCGGAAATTCAAGTTCTGAACTAAGGCCACATGAATTCATAGCTAGAATTGGGTTGAAGGTTCCTATTTGAGGTCTTTGGCCCATGTCTAGGCCATGTACAACCAAAGGAGAGGGAAGCCCCGTCACTGGGGGGAGGGGGTGGGTTTGGCCGCCGACATGTGGGATGCTGCGTTTAAATCCGCGAAAAATCATAGGAGGCCAGAAATTCACGTGGCCTGGCACGGTGTCATCATATGGCCCCTGCAGTGTGGAAAAATTTGAGAGCGTTTCGCAAAAGCATTCCCGAAGACTAGGTAGAAACTGGACCATCTCCCAAGAAGGATCTTGGTTTCGACAGGAAAATGGTCGGGTTTGTGAAGGGGGTGCGAGATCCGTTCCTCTGTTGGACTTGAAACTTTTTTTGTAATCAAAAGAGGCCATCACATGGCACATGCCAGGCCGTGGCCTTTCTCGGGGCATGTGTCCTATATTCGGCACATTTATTGCATTTCTACGGTTTTAATGTCGAAAATTCAAGATCTGAACTGCGGTCACATGAAATCATAGTCATAATTGGGTTGAAGGTTCCTATCTGAGGTCTTTAGCTCATGCCTAGGGCTTGTACTGCCAAAGGGGAGGGAGGCCCTGTCACCGGGGGGCCAAGGCTAGGCCGCCGAAATGCGGGATGCTGTTGTTTAAATCCATGAAAATCGTACGGGGCCAGAAATTCATGGGAACTGGCACGGTGTCATCATATGGCCCCTGGAGGGTGTGGAAATTTTTGAGAACATTTTGCAAAAGCCTTCCCGGAGACTGCGTAGACACTGGACCGTCTCCTAGGAAGGATCTAAGTTTCGAGAGAGAAAGGGTCGGGTTTGTAAAAGGGGTGCGGGGCCCGTTCCTCCAGTGGCCTTGAAACTTTTTCTGCAATCAACAGAGGCCATGGCATGGCACATGCCAGGCCTTGGCCTTTTTGGGGCCCTTCTGCTATATTCGGGACCTTTATTGCACTTCTAGGGTTTTAATGCCGGAAATTCAAGATCTGAACTGCGGCCACATGAAATCATGGTCAAAATTGGGTTAAAGGTTCCTATCTGAGGTCTTTGACCCATTCCTAGCTAGGCCCTGTGTAGCCAAAGGTGAGGAGGCCCATCACCGAGCACTAGTACAAAAACCCCTTATAGGATTTTCGTATCAGCAGCGTGTGAGCAAAATTGAATGCCGCGGTTATTACGGCTAAGTACTAGATGCGTTTGGTAAAACTCAAAATACTACTAATGTAGTAGTACTTGCAGCGTGCAGCGACAGCGAACACCGCTAGTGTAGGGTGCCCAGAAGATTCCCTGGCTGAAAGTACTAGCCGTGTGTGGGAAGAGGGGAACGTCGCAGGTATCTTAAGTAGTAGTAGCGTTCGCATGTTTGGTGTGCGTCGCTAGAGTTTACTCAATGGCACGGCTGTCGGGCCCGAATTTTAGCAGCATGCCTGCTAGATTGGTAACTTTTGGCGGCGTCTCATCATAGCGCACGCCTCTGATATGTAAGGCAGTGGCCTCCCGGCCCACACCTTTCTTTTTCCCACCTCGCGCTCCCCTCTCCCTCACTTCTTCTTCTTCCTCTCTCACTTCTTTGTTGCTATCTCTCACTCCACACAACTAATTTCCTACAAAATAACTTAGCAACCTTGTATAAATCCAAAAATTGGACATGTCACTAGTAACGTTGTACATTTTATGCATACAAATTTGTTATGTCGAAAAAATAACAACACCACCATGTCATTCTGAAACCGGACACTTTCCCGGCCCCCTTCGAAAAATACGTATCTCTCGCCCCTAGATCTCACATCGGGTAAGCAATGTGTATCAAAACATCTATTTCACACTTTGAAAAATTAACCAGAGGTTCAGGTGGTCAGATATTGACACCATGCAAGGTTTCAATTTTTTCCGATAGTGTTTCAATTTTTTTGTAATTCAAAAAGCATTTCTAAATAAACTATATACTGTTTCAATTATCACACGCGGATGTTTGGATTTATGAATTAAGTTCATGATACAAAACCAAATGGACAGCAAGAAAAAATGGTGCCATGAGATTAGGAACACACTAAAAAAACATAATTGTGCTTGTCACCCTAAAATCCTACTAGCAGTGTGCGATACCTGGATTGAGCGCTGCTAGAACACATACTAGCAGCGTTCCTATCCTGCGAGCGCTGCTAACGTTAAAAGTACTAATTTCCTACAAAACAACTTAGGAACCTTGTATACATCCAAAAATTGGACATGTTGCTAGTAATGGTGTACATTACATGCATCAAATTTGTTATGTAAAAAAAAGCACCAACACCATCTCATTCAAAAAACCGGACACTTTCCCGGCCCCCTTTGAAAAATATGCGTCTCTCGCCCTAGATCTCCCATCGGGTCGAAAGCAACATGTATCAAAAAATTTGTTTGACACTTTGAAAATTTGACCACAGGTTCAGGTGGCCAGATATTGACACCATGCAAGGTTTCAATTTTTTCCAACAGTGTTTCAAAATTTTAATAATTCAAACAGCATTTCTAAATAAACTACATACTGTTTCAATTATCGCACATGAATAATTGGATTTATGAATTAAGTTCATGAAACAAAAACAAATGTACAACAACAAGATTTGGTACCATGAGATTGGGAACACACACAAAAACCTAATTGTGCTTGTCACCCTAAAACCCTAAAAGCCTACTAGCAGCGCGCACGTACTGGAAGGGATGCTGCTAGCGAGCTTACTAGCAGCTCTTCTTGCAAAAAAACGCTGCTAATATGTAAAATACTAATTTCCTACAGAATAGCTTAGCAACCTTGTATAAATCCAAAAAAAATGTCACTAGTAATGGTGTACATTACATGCATACAAATTTGTTATGTCACAAAAAGAACAACACCACCATGTCATTCTCACACCGGACACCTTTCCCCCTTCGAAAATATGTATCTCGCCCACTAGATCTCCCGTCGGGTTGAAGGCAACGTGTATTAAAACTTCTGTTTGACACTTGGAAAATTTATCCACAGATTCAACTGGTCAGATATTGACACCATGCAAGGTCTCAATTTCTTCCGACAGTGTTTCAATTTTTTTATAATTCAAAGTACGTACGTACTGTTTCTGCTATCGCACACGAAAGTTTGGATTTATGAATTAAGTTCATGAAACAAAACAAAATGGACAGCAACAAAATTTGGTACCATGAGATTGGGAAAACACAAAAAAACCTAATTGTGCTTGTCACCCTCAAACCCTAAAAGAGCTGTAGCAGCGTGCGACTGCTAGGGCGACCGCTGCTAGTACTATTACTAGCAGTGTTTCCTTCCGTTGGACATTGCTAGTATTAAGAATACTAGCAGCGTTTCCTTCCTCTGGACGCTGCTAGTTTTAGTCATATATAACCCCACCCCCACGGGTGTTGGGGAAATTTCCCCTTTCCCGCTCTCAAAACCCTCTCTCTGCTCTCGGTGTTGCCGCCCCTGGTCGACCACACCAGTGATCTGCTGTCCATCCGCCGCCTCCGGTCGCCTATGGTGGGGCCCCGTTCATCCGCCGCCTTCGGTCACCTCCCTTCGAGCCCCCTATCCATCCGTCGCCTCCGGTCGCCTCGTCGATCCACCACTGCCAGGCCGGCCGCCTCCGGTTTCCTCCTCCATTTGCTACAATGGGCAGATCCGCCGGCCATCGTCCCTCCTACTCTTCGCCAGTAGGTGAGCTCTTCTTCTTTTTTTAGTTTAACTTAGCCTAGTTGCTATTTGTATAAACTTTGAAAAGCTATAAAAAAATTATACTGTGAGAAGAAAGTCTCACAGTTTTGGGTCAAAAAATTAGGTTAGTGTGGTCATGTAATTAGTGGTTGTAAATTCGATAGTTGTGATGAATGTTTGCTTTTTTTGATCTCCGAATTGGTGTGACTGGTTAGGTTAGTGGTTGTAATTTCCCCTAGATATCCTTTTCTCTGAGCTGCTTTTCGACAAACTAGCCAAAAAGAGAACTTTGGGACAAAAGCCAAGGCATTTTGGTTTTGTTTTTAGGAACATACGACACATGAGTGCCAATGTTTTGGTGAAATGTTGATTCGTCAACGTTTCCCCAAATTTCTGGCACTAAATTTATCAGAAATTAGCAAACGTCATGCTGAATTTTTATTGAATTTTATAATTTGTATAAATATTATTTATATTTTGTACAAATATCTTCACAAGATCCCGGCGCTGCCTCTTCTTCGAAGAGCACGCTTTCGGGCAACCAACACTTAGAACTGCCATCCCATCTTGTGGGTCCCGACACCCACAACAATTACTCCATAGATGGGCAGGATGAGGAGTATGCAGCCCATTCGAGTCAGCATTAGTACGAGTCGGAATATGGAACAAGTGTGGCCCAAGACGCGAGCGAGCGCGATGAAGCAGGGACCCGCAGCCATGGTGACCAGCCAGCCAGTGGCCAGCAGAACATGCAACGCAAGGCTAGGCGCCCAAACCAGCTCGGCACCGACAGGATCATTGTGACTCAAGTTTGCCCGTTCAAGGGTACACCTCTTAGTCTGAAGAAGGCCGAACAAGGGTATAGCAATCAACTAGGTCGCATGCTTCGTCACACGGTCAGCATCAATGACATACTCATAGAGAAGCTGCACAAACGATACAAGTTCCCGGACGAGGACCAAGATGAGAAGAAACTCATCAATCACACAGCAATCTCCATGTTTTCTACAATATTGAGTGGCTGGATGTCACAAGTCAAAGCCGAACATGTCACCTTCAAACAAGAGTTTGAAGGGATACATAAGAAGTGGCCTACGATCTCCCGAGATGAATGGGAGACCTTCAAGAATAACCTCAGTAACCCTAAAGCCAAGGAGATGGAAAAATGGGGGAAAGATATGAGGGAGAACAACATTGGTACCCACAAACTTGGAAGCCGTGGTTACCCAGGCGAGAGGCCGAGGTGGGAGAAGGACAACGCCGAGTTCGAGGCGACGGGCAAACCTAATCCCTTCAAGAAATTCAAAAACGAGCGCCACAACAATTTTCTTCATGCCCGGTACAATTGGGATGAGGAGAAAAAGGATTACATATTACTCGACGAGAAGACAAAAAAAAGTTGAGGAACTAATGGTAATTAGTTAACGCATAAGTTTTTGGTTACCTTATAATGAAGTGCATTTCTTTACACGCAATCACTTTTGTAAACGGAGTTTTCCATGTTGCAGACACAATATTACACGGAACCTGGTTCCTCAAGGGAGTCTTCTTTTAGGTGGGACGACCCTCTCAACAAGGCTTGCAACGTGGCCTTAGGCAAGGACCTGTTAACCAAGCTGGCGACTGGTCATGTGACTGGCGCCGGCTATCATGAAAGATGGGCGAAACACTATGAGGAAGACCCTGAGCTTAGAAAGCAGAGAAGGAAAGCTAGCCGGCTATCCATAGACGAGAAAATAGCCAAAGCAAAAGAAGAACTGGATAGTACTTTCACCGCGAAAGTAGTAGCCAGCACGCTAGCCGAGGTGGCCAGATTGTTGCCCACTATGTTGGAGGCCTTGAAACAGAGCATGTTAACGGGGCAGCCTGTTAACCCAACCCAGATCATCTTCGCTCCTGCTGCCGTGAACTTGGATAAAGAGCCGTAGCTCAGTGCAGCCCATCATAGCATCCCATCCTTCTCTTACTCGTCTAAGATCATCGACGCACTTACGGTAATCATCCCTCTCAACACATGCATGTACCATGTTTGATGGCATGTTTTCATCGTTTGAATATCTAACATTGGCAAGGCATACATGCATATATCTTTCGCGGGTGGATGCCCCGTGTAGTCTCCAAGCCATGGTGAACGGCCAATTAAAGGAGGTTGCAGAAGGTACTGTTGCTTCACCAAAGGGCAAACTCATGCACAACATTCTGATACCGTCCACCTTGGCTAGGGTGTTTGTGCTTAGGGTCTTTGATGGTTTTGAAGATGTAGAACCTTTTGAACAACCTCAAGGTGCAGAGGACAGAATGCACTACAATCTCAGCTAGTGCCTGGGTTGGCCCCTTAGGTGGCCCAAGACGCAAATCCTTTTGGGGAGCAAGAACCCACAGCAAGCTGCCTCACCATCGGCCGGCTGTACGAGCGTCCCTCCACTCAGACCAACTCATCCTTTGGGTTCATGCATGACCGAAGGTCCCAAGGATGCCGTACCTACCGACAAAGCCAAGGCCGCTGAGAGAGATGGGGCGGCCGAGATAGATGAGGCCCCCGAGTACTTCCAGCCAGCAGACGATGACATCAGTCATTATGATGGTGGTATTCCTGTTGCTGCCAAGCCCTCCCTGCCATCAGACGTAGGCACTTCGGAAGGTGTTGTAGCTGGTAAGAGGAGGCAACGAAAGAACATGTCCGATTACACAACCAAGGTCGACGGTGGCTGCCAGAAAGTGGCTGAGAAAAAGAAGCAGGCTCAGAAGATGGATTACAAGAACACGGCAGATGTTGGGAGTCAGCCAGCGGTTCAGAAGCCAGAAATCGGTTCAGAAGAGCTAGAAAGCAGTCCAGCGGTGAGGTATCTTCATGATGATATTTTGAGGAAATAGAAGGCGGCCAAGATAACATTTGCTACCCGATATGAAAACCGCTCGGTCTACACGGTGAAGGTGCCACCAGGTGTTGGCTTCCTCTAAGATTTCTCCGCGGACAAATTTTATATTGATTTCGGGGACATCTTAAACCCTCTCCACCTCCGCAGCATAGAGGGATGCTCCTTGCTAAGGCTATGGGTGCTACATCTCTCACGGAAGGTCAAGGCCAATAACTTATCTATCGTGGTGGTGGACCCTTACCACCTGCATGAGCACAACCTTAAAGACCGGCAAGGTGTAAAAGTTATGACGAACTACCTTGCCAAGTTCTTGGTGGAAAATAAGGATGCGAACCACCTCCTCGTGCTCTACTGGATGGTGTAAGTCCTTCTCTAGCTTGCACTAATTAAAATATGCTTCCATGCATTTCCATTATCGATGCTTGCATTGTAGGAAGGTTCACAATACTTGTCTCTTGTACTGTTGCGCAGCGACCATTGAATCCTCATCATTCTAAACCCAAAGACTTCCAGTTCTTATATCTTGGATTCCAATCGACGAGTGAAGAAGGACTACAACAAGCTGAAGGCGGTTTTGGATGACACTCTTTTTGAGTACAAAACAAAGGGAGGATACCTCAAGCCGGGGTGCCATAGGAAAAACACCAGTGGCTTACCACGCTTCATGCACAACACAAACTTTAGTTGCTTTCAACAGCCGAAGGATGTACCGATGTTCGCATACTACGTCATGCACCACATGGATGAGTTCACACGACAATTCCCAACCTTCCAGAGAAAGGATGACATCATGATCTGGGGTAGAAGCCTTGAGGCAATCGCGCACGATGATCGCATAGTCGAGTTTAGATGAATCCAACAAACCCTTGCCAAGATCATCATGAAGGATGTCATCGAACTGAACAGGACCTTCAATAGCCCAAAAGAAACTGATGAGGAGTGATGGTATCAGCAAAAGAAATTGCGTGAGGAGATACCAGACCTATTCCCCGTCCTAGTGCAAGAATATGGCCATTCGTTGTATGGGAAAAACAAACCAGCGTCCCAGAAGTCCTACGTGCAAGAAGGTGGCCTTCATTATCCAGGCACAAGAAGAGATCAGCGTCCCATAAGTGAACGACTAACATCGGAGTCATGGTGTGTTTCTGTAACAGTACTTTGTCATTTTTAGGGCTGTTCCAAACTTGGTTATCTAGAGTTGACGTACCTTTTGAGTAGCTGCTACTTGAAGTTCTTAAGATGCATGGTGAATGTGACCTACCTTGAAGGGGGGCATTAACCTTGTTAGTGATTCGACGTATGCATGGAAACATGATAATTCAGGCACGATAGAAAAATGAGCCCTTTTGCTCATAAATGCCAAGTTCCTATGTTTGATATTGATGTGCAAGACATTTCGGTTTTATATATATATTGCTATATGTTTTGATTGATCTATAATGACAATTGTTCTCTTCATTACGAGACATCACATATTCGTCAACTTCACATTCAACAGTTCCCACCAGTCGCCCAGAATCGAGCCGCCGCCGTCAAAGCTAGATGATGCATGTGTTTTACAAATTCAGCATGTAATTGAACGATCGATATCTCTGCGTTATGTAAACGCGTGTATGTTACAATTCGCATATTTGGATTCATGTAAAATGTGATACACATACATTTTTTTATTAAACGCATACTTTATATGTTTATATATTAAATGTGCAAACACTACCACGGCAGCAATTTTTGCTGCCATGGCAAATTACTTTTTCCCTTAACAAAGCATTAGCAGCGTCCACAGACCAGCGAGCGCTACTAATTAATCAAAATATTTGCGACATGCATCATAAATAAATGGTGCTAATAATAATAAATACCGGCGGCATTTGACAGAAGTACGCGCTGCTATTGTGTAATACACTAGCAGCGTTCAGCCCAGGGAGCGCTGCCAGTGCAGAACGAACTAGCAGTGTTCGCGGCGAACGCTGCTAGTAACCTGTTACCAGCAGTGTCGTACTAGCCGTGTGTCACCTCGACACTGCTAGTAGGCAGTTACGAACACTACTAATGAGGGGATCCTATACTAGTTGGGGGGGGAAGGCTAGGCCCTCGACATGCGGGATGCTGCCGTTTAAATCCACGGAAATCATATGAGGCTGGAAATTCATGGGACCTGGCACGGTGTCATCATATGGACCCTAGAGGGTGTGAACAAAGTTTGAGAGCATTTCGCAAAAGTGATCCCTGCGACTGCGTAGAAACTGGACCGTTTCCCACGAATGATCTTGCTTTCGAGAGGGAAAGGGTCGGGTTTGTGAAGGGGGTGCGGGGCCTGTTCCTCCGTTGGCCGTGAAACTTTTTCTGCAATTGACAGAGGCCATCACATGGCACATGCCTGGCCCTGCTTTTTTCGGTGCTCGTCTGCTATATTCGGGACATTTATTGCATTTCTAGGGTTTTAATGTCTGAAATTCAGGATCTGAACTGCGGCACATGAAATCATGGCTAGAATCTGGTTGAAGGTTCCTATATAAGGTCTTTGGCCCAAGTCTAGGCCCTGTGTAGCCAAATAAGAGGGCGACTCCATCGCTAGGGGGCCAAGGCTAGGCTGCCGACATGCTTGATGCAGCCGTTTAAATCCACGAAAAATCATATGAGTCCAAAAATTCACGGGGACCTGGCATTGTGTCATCATATGGCCCCTAGAGTGTGTGGACAATTTTTTGAAGCATGTTGCAGAAGCGTGCCCGGAGACTGCCTAGAAACTGGACCATCTCCTAGGAAGGATCTAGGTTTCAAGAGGCAAAGGGTCGGGTTTGTGATGGGGGTGTGGGGCCCATTCCTCCATTGGCCTTGAAATATTTTTTGCACTCAGCAAAGGCCATGGCATGGCACATGCCAGGCCCTGGCCTTTTTGGGGCCTGATACGTCTCCAACGTATCTACTATTTTTGCTTGTTCCATGCTATGATATTATTATTGTTGGATGTTTTTATTATCATTGTATACACTTTTATATCATTTTTGGGGACTAACCTATTAATTAGTGCCACGTGCCAGTTCTTGTTTTCTGCCTTGTTTTTGTTTCGCAGGAAATCAATATCAGATAAGATCAAATCGTCCCGAAACTTTTTGAGGATTTTTTATTGGAGATAAGGATCACCAGGAACTTGGAGGCCAAGGAAGATCACGCTGGAGGGCCCCACACAACACCAGGGCGCGCCCCAATGTTGTGTGGGCACCTCCCTGCGCCTCTTGACCTACTTCCACTTCTATAAATTCCCAAATATTTCAGAAACCCTAGGGGAGCAGACGAAATACTTTTTCCACCACCGCAAGTCTCTGTTCTCGCAAGATCCCATCTGGAGGCCTTTTTCGGTACTCCGCTGGAGGGGGAACTCATCACGGAGGGGCTCTACATCATCCTTGCCGCCTCTCCGATGATGCGTGAGTAGTTCACCACAGACCTACGGGTCCATAGGTAGTAGCTAGATGGCTCTCTCTCTCTTTGTGATTCTCAATACAATGGTCTCCATGATCTTCATGGAGATCCATCCGATGTAATGACTTTGTGCGGTGAGTTTGTTGAGATCTGATGAATTGTGAGTTTATGATCAGATCTATCCTTAGTTTATTTGAGTTCTTTGCTGATTTCTCTTATGCATGATTTAGTATAGCCTTATATTTCTTCTCTGATGTTTTGGTTTGGTTTAGCCAACTAGATTGGATCTTCTTGCAATGGGAAGAGGTACTCGGTAATGGGTTCGATCTTGCGGGGTTCAGTCCTAGTGACAGAAGGGGAGTTGATACGCATGTATTGTAGCCATTAAGGATAACAAGTTGGTATGAATTCTTATATGCTTTTGTCTTGACTACATCATGTCATCGTTCTTAATGCATTACTTCGTTCTTATGAACTTAATACACTAGATGCATCCTGGATAGCGGTCGATGTGTGAAGTAATAGTAGTAGATGCAGGCAAGAGTCGGTCTACTTGATTTGGATGTGATGCCTATATCATGATCATTGCCTTGGATATCATCATAATTATTTGCTTTTCTATCAATTGTTCAACAGTAATTTGTTTACCCACCATATGCTATTTTCTTGAGAGAGATACCACTAGTGAATCCTACGGCCCCCGGGTCTACGCCTTTCTATTTACTTTTATGTTGAGTCTCATCCTTCTCTTTAAAAGCACCAACTAGGGGGTCATGTGGTCATGTGTGTGCATGGAGTATGATTGATATTCGAGTGTGCATCATGAATAGATAAATGATTGAGCATAATGGGCTAGGGATAATTTGCTTTAGCATTGTTATTTTGAAAGGCATGGTTGCTTGTTAGCATCACTTGAGTATCTATGTCTTCATGTCAAATATAGACTATTGCTTTGAATCATCTAAGTCCTCATGTCTATGCTAAGAAAATAACTTGAAGTATGTTGGGTAGCATTTCACAATGAAAAATATGTTTTATCACTTTCCTACTCGAGGACGAGCAGGAGTTAAGCTTGGGGATGCTGGATACGTCTCCAACGTATCTATTATTTTTGCTTGTTCCATGCTATGATATCATTATTCTTGGATGTTTTTATTATTGTTTTATACACTTTTATATTATTTTTGGGGACTAACCTATTAACTTCGTGCCACGTGCCAGTTCCTGTTTCCTGCCCTGTTTTTGTTTCACAGGAAATCAATATCAGATAAGATCAAATCGTCCTGAAACTTTTTGAGGATTTTTTATTGGAGATAAGGATCACCAGGAACTTGGAGGCCAAGGAAGATCACGCCGGAGGGCCCCACACAACACGAGGGCGTGCCCCAGTGTTGTGTGGGCCCCTCCCTGCTCCTCTTGACCTACTTCCACTTCTATAAATTCCCAAATATTCCAGAAACCCTAGGGGAGCAGACGAAATACTTTTTCCACCGCCGCAAGTCTCTGTTCTCGCAAGATCCCATCTGGAGGCCTTTTCCGGTACTCCGCCGGAGGGGAACTCATCACGGAGGGGCTCTACATCATCCTTGCCGCCTCTTCGATGATGCGTGAGTAGTTCACCACAGACCTATGGGTCCATAGGTAGTATCTAGATGGCTCTCTCTCTCTCTTTTTATCATAATACAATGGTCTCCATGATCTTCATGGAGATCCATCCGATGTAATGACTTTGTGTGGTGTGTTTGTTGAAATCCGATGAATTGTGAGTTTATGATCAGATCTATCCTTATTTTATTTGAGTTCTTTGCTGATCTCTCTTATTCATGATTTAGTATAGCCTTGTATTTCTTCTCCGAAGTTTTGGTTTGGTTTGGCCAACTAGATTGGATCTTCTTGCAATGGGAAGAGGTGCTCGGTAATGGGTTCGATCTTGCGGTGTTTAGTCCTAGTGACAGAAGGGGAGTTGATACGCATGTATTGTTGCCATTAAGGATAACAAGTTGGGATGAATTCTTATATGCTTTTGTCTTGACTACATCATGTCATCATTCTTAATGCATTACTTCGTTCTTATGAACTTAATACACTACATGCATGCTGGATAGCGGTCGATGTGTTAAGTAATAGTAGTAGATGCAGGCAGGAGTCGGTCTACTTGATTTGGATGTGATGCCTATATCATGATCATTGCCTTGGATAGCGTCATAATTATTTGCTTTTCTATCAATTGCTCAATAGTAATTTGTTTACCCACCGTATGCTATTTTCTTGAGAGAGATGCCACTAGTGAATCCTACGGCCCCCGGGTCTACTTTTATCATAAGATCTATCGTCTCCCATCAACTTGCCAATTTCTGGCACCGCTGCATTTTTTATCTTTTATTTATTTATCAATCTATCATATATCATTTAATCTTGTTACTTTACCGCCGAGTGATTGACAACCTCTCGTTTGCATTGGGGGTGAAGGTTTGCGTTGTGTGTGCAGGTGCTGTTTACGTGGTGTTGCTTGGTTCTCCTACTGGATTGATAACATTGGTTACTTAACTGAGAGAAATACTTACTCTACTGTGCTGCATCATCCTCTCCTCTTCGGGGATAAAAATCCAATGCAGTCTACAAGTAGCAAGGCCCTCCTGCGAAAGTGTCAAAAACTCTAGGTTTCACGCGGGGAAGTGTCGAAAACCCTTCCTTTGCATCGGGTCCTAGCAAAAGGAACAAAGACATAAAAAAGAAGTGAAAGGAAAGAACCATATAATTAAAGTAGCAAATATGAAAAAAGGGAAAACCGATAATGGTCTTTACCAAGTGCCATTTATCGGGCGCTCGGCAAAGGTTGCCTTTACGGAGTTCCCATACTAAGGAACTCGGCAAAGCTTTGACATGGGGACTTAGGCAAAATTTTCCCCTCCCGAATGCATCGTCTCATTTCCATCCTCTATCGTCCCACACCACACCACCGCAGCTAGCCTGTCACCGCACGCTAGTGTCGCCCGCTCTATCGAGGCCCAGATCCTTACCACCGCCTCCCTAGCTGCCACCCCCGATCTGCCGCCCCTTCGAGCCCGCTGCCTCCCCGAGCTCGCCGCTGGCCTCTTCCCCAATAGACAGTGTGTGTCTACCATGCTGCTGCCACCCACCTGCATCCTGTAGCCATAGTCACCCCCACCACCACCAACCCCGACACCGGCCTCCCCCACCACCTCAACGCCAACCTCCCCCACCACCACCTCAATGCCGGCCTCTCCCACAACCCCATTGAGGTGAGATCTTGCTACTCCTCTATTTTTTCTATTTTCTGTTTTATGTATTGCTATATATGGATGTATTTGCAATGTGTGAATGCTGGTATGATTGAGAGTGTGAGAGGTGAGGAGAAGAGGAGATGAGAGGAGAAGAGGATGAGAGGAGAGAAGTAGAGAGAAAAGGAGAAAAGGAGAGGAGAGAAGAAGAGAGGAGAGGAGAAGAGTAGAGGATATAGCATTTTTGTATAGATATTGGTCCACTACAAGAATCAAGGAATTTGTCATTAGCCAAGGACAGACGGCAAAGCCTGATATCCTGATGGCAAAGAGTTTGCCGTTAGCAGGCTGATGGCAAAGAGTTTGCCGTCAGCAGGCTGATGGCAAAGAGTGTCGTCAAAGAATAAATCGGCAAGGGCATTATTTGCCGTCAGCTTTTTATTGGGCTTATGGCAAAGGCTTTGCCGTCAGTGTTCAACATTTGCCGTCAGCCAATGTAGGCCTGATGGCAAAGAAAAGCACTTGACAGCCTGGCACCCTAACGGACGGTGTCAAGTACTTTGCTGTCTGCAGGTAGACGGCAAAGATGTCAGTACTTTGTTGTCAGCCTGCAGACGGCAAAGATGTCAGTACTTTGCCGTCATCCTACAAACGGCAAAGATGTCAGCTCTTTACTGTCAGCCTGCAGACAGCAAAGTACTGACATCTTTGCCGTCTGCAGGCTGACGACAAAGAGCTGAGTAGGAGAGCACAGGTGACCGCCACGCGGCCTTCTTTGCCATTAGCTAGCCTGTAGACAGCAAAGGGCGCGAAGCACAGGTGGCTGACACGTGGCCTTCTTTGCCATCAGCAGGTTGGCGGAAAAGGTGTGTGCTGCACTTTGCCATCAGCAGGTGATACGTCTCCAACGTATCTATTATTTTTTCTTATTCCATGCTATGATATTATTATTCTTGGATGTTTTTACTATCATTTTATACACTTTTATATCATTTTTGGGGACTAACCTATTAACTTAGTGCCACGTGCCAGTTCCTGTTTTCTACCCTGTTTTTGTTTCACAGGAAATCAATATCAGATAAGATCAAATTGTCCCGAAACTTTTTGAGGATTTTTTATTGAAGATAAGGATAACCTGGAACTTGGAGGCTACGGAAGATCACGCCGGAGGGCCCCACACAACACCAAGGCGCGCCACAGTGTTGTGTGGGCCCCTCCATGCTCCAACCGACCTACATCCACCTCTATAAATTCCCAAATATTCCAAAACCCTACAGGGAGTCCACGAAATACTTTTTCCATCGCCGCAAGCCTCTGTTCTCGCCAGATCCCATCTGGAGGACTTTTCCGGTACTCCGCCGGAGGGGGAACTCATCATGGAGGGGCTCTACATCATCCTTGCCGCCTCTCCGATGATGTGTGAGTAGTTCACCACAGACCTACAGGTCCGTAGGTAGTAGCTAGATGGCTCTCTCTCTCTCTTTGTATCTCAATACAATGGTCTCCATGATCTTCATGGAGATCCATCCGATGTAATGACTTTGTGCGGTGTGTTTGTTGAGATCCGATGAATTGTGAGTTTATGATCAGATCTATCCTTGTTTTATTTGAGTTCTTCGTTGATCTCTTTTATGCATGATTTAGTATAGCCTTGTATTTCTTCTCCGAAGTTTTGGTTTGGTTTGGCCAACTAGATTAGATCTTCTTGCAATGGAAAGAGGTGCTAGATAATGGGTTTGATCTTGCGGTGTTCAGTCCTAGTGACAGAAGGGGAGTTGATACACATGTGTTGTTGCCATTAAGGATAAGTAGTTGGTATGAATTCTTATATGCTTTTGTCTTGACTACATCATGTCATCGTTCTTAATGCATTACTTCGTTCTTATGAACTTAATACACTAGATGCATGCTGGATAGCGGTCGATGTGTGAAATAATAGTAGTAGATGCAGGCAGGAGTCGGTCTACTCGATTTGGATGTGATGCCTATATCATGATCATTACCTTGGATAGCGTCATAATTATTTGCTTTTCTATCAATTGCTCAACAGTAATTTGTTTACCCATTGTATGCTATTTTCTTGAGAGAGATGCCACTAGTGAATCGTACGGCCCCTGGGTCTACTTTTATTATAAGATCTATCTTGTTTACTTATACAAAAATTCCAAAAATACTTGCTGCACTATTTTCTCTTTTATTTATTTATCAATCTATCATATATCGTTTAATCTAGTTTCTTGACCGCCGAGAGATTGACAACCTCTCGTTTGCGTTGGGTGCGAAGGTTTGTGTTGTGTGTGCAGGTGCTGTTTACGTGGTGTTGCTTCGTTCTCCTACTGGATTGATAACCTTGGTTTCTTAACTGAGGAAAATACTTACTCTACTGTGCTGCATCATCCTCTCCTCTTCAAGGATAAAAATCCAACGCAGTCTACAAGTAGCAGGAAGAATTTCTGGCGCTGTTGCCGGGGGGACATCATCAACATTACCAAGTAACTACACTCTCAACTCTCATCTTTGCATTTAATTTATTTTCCATTTGCCTCTCGTTTTCCTCTCCCCCACTTCTAAAAAAAATTACAAAAATATTTGCCTTTTTTCTTTTGCCACTTTTATTTGCCTCTCTTTTTCCTTCGTCGTTTTTCCGTTCGCTTTTATTCGTTTGCTTTCTTTTTGCGTAGACATCATGTCTCAAGAAAATACCAAGTTGTGTGATTTTTCCAATACCAATAATAATGATTTCGTTAGCACTTCTATTGCTCCTCCCGCCACTAGTGCGGAGTCTTTTGATATAAATGCCGCTTTATTGAATCTTGTTATGAAAGATCAATTTTCTGGAAGTCCTAATGAGGACGCGGTGTCACATCTCAACACTTTTGGTGAGTTGCGTGACATGCAAAAGAAAAAAGATGTGGACAACGATATTGTCAAGTTGAAACTTTTTCCGTTTTCTTTGTGAGATCGTGCAAAATTTTGGTTTTCTTCTTTGCCTCGCAATAGCATCGATTCTTGGGATAGATGCAAAGATGCTTTTATTACTAAGTATTTTCCTCCAGCAAAAATCATCTCTCTCCGTAACCAGATTATGAATTTTAAGCAACCTGATCATGAATATGTTGCGCAAGCTTGGGAGAGAATGAAATTGATGCTGAGAAATTTCCCTACTCATGGTTTAAACTTGTGGATGATTATCCAAAAAATTATGCTGGCTAGAATTTTGCTTCTCGAAATCTTTTGGATTTCGCCGCGGGTGGAACTTTTATGGAGATTACTTTGGGTGATGCTACCAAATTTCTTGACAATATTATGGCTAACTACTCCCAATGGCATACCGAAAGGGCACCTACAACCAAAAAGGTGAATGCCGTTGAGGAGATTAGCTCGTTGAATGAAAAAGTTGATGCTCTTGTGAAATTGGTTTCTAGTAAGAAAGCTTCTATTGATCCCAATGATTTGCCTTTGTCTACTTTGATTGAAAAAAATAGTGATCCTATCAATGTGAATTTTGTTTCTCGTAGCAATTTCAATAATAATGCTTATAGAGGAAATTTTAATCCTAGGCCTTATCCTGGAAATTCCTCTAATGTTTTCGGCAATCCTTATGGTAATTCTTCCCATAATAACCAAAGGATGTCCTCTGATTTTGAGAATAGTATTAAGGAATTTATCAATGCTCAAAAGGCTTTCAACACTTCAATGGAAGAAAAGTTGAATAAGATACATGATTTGACTAAGTGTGTTGATAGATTTTCTCTTGATGTTGAAAATCTCAAGGCAAAATCATTGCCTCCTAGAGTTGATATTAATGAATCTATTAAGGCTATGTATGTTTCTATTGATGAAAGTAAGAAGAGAACCGCTATGTTGAACGCTAAGCAGGAATTGCTTGAAAGAATCTCTCTTACAAATTTTCGTAGCAATAAAGATGAGAATGTTAGGATGATTGGTGTGTCTTCTATTGAATCTTTGTTTAGTAAAGTTAATCTTGTTGAAAAGGATGCTGAAGAAGAGTCAACTTTAGATAGAGGGCATATCCATCATTCGGAGGGTGAAACTCTAGATGCAAAAATTGTTAAAAGTGGGTTTGAAGAGGTTAAAACTTTAGCTAGTGATGCACCCACTATTTTGGATTACAAGGACTTTAATTATGATAGTTGCTCTTTGGTTGAATGTATTTCTATGTTGCAATCTATGTTGAACTCACCAAATGCTTATGATCAAAATAAGGCTTTTACTAAACATATCGTGGAAACCTTAATGAAAACTTTGGATGAAAAACTTGAGTTAGAGATTTCTATTCCTAGAAAATTATATGATGAGTGGGAACCTACTATTAAAGTTAAGATTAAAAATTTTGAGTGCTATGCTTTGTCTGATTTGGGTGCAAGTGTTTCCACTATTCCGAAATCTCTTTGTGATGTTCTTGGTTTTTCCAAATTGGATGAATGTTCTCTTAATTTGCATTTGGCGGATTCCACTATTAAAAGGCCATTGGGGAGGATCAATGATGTTCTTATTGTTGCAAATAGGAACTATGTACCCGTGGACTTTATTGTTCTTGACATCGATTGCAATCCGTCTTGCCCTTTGATTCTTGGTAGACCGTTTTTACGCACCATCGGTGCAATGATTGATATGAAAGAGGAAAATATAAAGTTTCAGTTTCCTTTGAAAAAATGCATGGAACACTTCCCAAGGACCAAGATTAAACTACCCTATGAATCCATTATGAGGGCTACCTATGGAGTAAAATACAAGGATGACAATATTTGATGTATTGCTTTATGCCTAGCTAAGGGCGTAAAACGATAGCGCTTGTTGGGAGGCAACCCAACGAATAAAATAAATTTTTGCTTTTACTTTTTGTTTCTGTTATTTTGATTTTCCTTTATTTTCTTCTGTTTTTAGATTGGTTTTTATATTTTAATTAGTGTTTGTGCCAAGTAAGACCTTTGGGATGATGTGGATGCTTGGGAATGCAATTCTGTGAAAAACAGAAAATTTGACGCCCAGTCCCGGAATTTTATAAATTCATCAGAGCATCAAATGTGTCTGAATTTTTTACAAAAGATTGATATACAAATTTTCCACTAATTTCTAATTTTTTAGAATTTTTGTATTTACAGTAGTATGGCTTTTCGTCAGATTGCTACAAACTGTTCTGTTTTTGACAGATTCTGTTTTCGTTGCATTGTTTGCTTATTTTGATGAATCTATGGATTGTATCGGGGAGTGCAAGCAATGGGAAAGTTAGAATACAGTACCTATAATGCAATTATGAAATTTGAATGGGTTTGCAACAGTACTTATAGTAGTAATTTGCTTGGTTATACTAACGGATCTCACGAAGGTTTTGTTGAGTTTTGTGTGATTGAAGTTTTCAAGTTTTGGGTGTGACGACGATGGATGAAGGAATGAAGAGATGTAAAAGCAGAAGCTTGGGGTTCCCAAGGCACCCCAAGGTAATATCTAAGGAGACTCAAGCGTCTAAGCTTGGGGATGCCCCAGATGGCATCCCCTCTTTCTTCTAACGACTATCGGTAACACACTCGAGGCTATATTTTTATTCGTCACATGATTGGTGTTTTGCTTGGAGCGTCTTGTATGATATGAGTCTTTGCTTTTTATTTTGTTGCAATCATCACCTCTGAACATATTTGCTTGAGATGACCGCACGTCATCATAATTTGTTAGAATTGCTTCTTGTGCTTCACTTAAATTTTTTGAGCTAGATGGTTGCTCTAGTGCTTCACTTATATCTTTTTGAGCACGGTGGTGCGAATGTTTTGAAGAAACTTGTTCTCATGCTTCACTTATATCTTTTTGAGAATGCTATATGTTTTGAAGAAACTTGTTCTCTTGCTTCACTTATACCTTTTTGAGAATTGTTAGAAAATTTTGAAGAAATCCACTCTCTTGCTTCACTTATATCTTTTTGAGAGTATGAAAAATAGTCTTGGTAATTGGTACAAGATATGATGTTTGGTCCCTTTGTGATGAATATTCAAGAGGGATAATGAAAACTAGCATACAAAAATTTTATGGGACATGAAAAACTTGATTCTTTGTAATAGTTTTGAGGTATGTAGATGATGATATGTGAGTTATGTTAGTGAGTCAGTTATGCTCTAGTATGAATATTGATGTTAAGGTTTATGATTCCCTATGCAAGCACGGAATGTCAATAGTTATGCAATGAAGTTATATCCTACTTATGGTGTATTGTTCGGTGTTGGTTATGTTTTATGTATGCATGTGCATCATTATGATTTTCTAGTTGGGCGCTTCTCAATCTTTTTGCTAGCCTTCACCTTGTACTAAGCGGGAATACTACTTGTGCATCCATTATCCTTAAACCTTGTTTTGCCATTTGTGTCCACCATACCTACCTATATGCTGTATTTCATTGCCGTCCCAAGTAAATTTGCATGTGCCATCTCTAAAAAATCTCAAAAATATTTTCTCTTTTGTGTGCCCGTATCGCTCATGAAGCGGTGAGGGGTGGCCATATTTTTTGTGTTGGATATGTCATTCTCACGATGAGTGTTTATTCACTTGTCATTGCACGAGAGTGTGGCGCTATTAGGGATGCCCAGTCCCGAATTGCAAAAATTACAAAAGAGAGAAAACTCTCAAAAAAACAAATAAACTCCTTCGGATGTGCATGAAAAATAAGGGACAAAGTCTCAAGATCATGAAACGATGATGGGGAGCAAAACTTTTATTTTATGTTTGGGAACCGCCTATTATGTATCCAATGTGAGAAGTGTTGGGAACCTTAAGTCATCCTCGTTGACGAGAAAAGCATGCCACCCAAAATAAAATTTTCATCTCTTTTAAAACTTGAGCTCTGGCACCTTTGTAAATCAATGCTTCCCTCTGCGAAGGGCCTTTCTATTTATTTTTATGTTGAGTCTCATCCTTCTCTTTAAAAGCAAGAAACTAAGGGGTCATGTGGTCATGTGTGTGCATGGAGTATGATTGATATTCAAGTGTGCATCATGAATGGATCAATGATTGAGCATAATGGGCTAGGGATAATTTACTTTAGCATTGTTGTTTTGAAAGGCATGGTTGCTTGTTAGCATCACTAGAGTATCTATGTCTTCATGTAAAATATAGACTATTGCTTTGAATCATCTAAGTCCTCATGTCTATGCTATGAAAATAACTTGAAGTATGTTGGGTAGCATTCCACAATCAAAAATATGTTTTATCACTTTCCTACTCGAGGACGAGTAGGAGTTAAGCTTGGGGATGCTTGATACGTCTCCAACGTATCTATTATTTTTGCTTGTTCCATGCTATGATATTATTATTCTTGGATGTTTTTACTATCATTTTATACACTTTTATATCATTTTTGGGGACTAACCTATTAACTTAGTGCCACGTGCCAGTTCCTGTTTTCTGCCCTGTTTTTGTTTCACAGGAAATCAATATCAGATAAGATCAAATCGTCCCGAAACTTTTTGAGGATTTTTTATTTAAGATAAGGATCACCTAGAACTTGGAGGCTACGGAAGATCACGCCGGAGGGCCCCACACAACACGAGGGCGCGCCCCAGTGTTGTGTGGGCCCATCCATGCTCCAACCGACCTACCTCCACCTCTATAAATTCCCAAATATTCCAAAGCCCTACAGGGAGTCCACGAAATACTTTTTCCGCCGTCGCAAGCCTCTGTTCTCGCCATATCCCATCTAGAGGCCTTTTCCGGTACTCCGTCGGAGGGGTAACTCATCACAGAGGGGCTCTACATCATCCTTGCCGCCTCTTCGATGATGCGTGAGTAGTTCACCACAGACCTACGGGTCCATAGGTAGTAGCTAGATGGCTCTCTCTCTCTCTCTTTGTATCATAATACAATGGTCTCCATGATCTTCATGGAGATCCATCCGATGTAATGACTTTGTTTGGTGTGTTTTTTGAGATCCGATGAATTGTGAGTTTATGATCAGATCTATCCTTATTTTATTTGAGTTCTTTGCTGATCTCTTTTATGCATGATTTAGTATAGCCTTGTATTTATTCTCCGAATTTTTGGTTTGGTTTGGCCAACTAGATTAGATCTTCTTGCAATGAGAAGAGGTGCTCGGTAATGGGTTCGATCTTGCGGTGTTCAGTCCTAGAGACAGAAGGGGAGTTGATACGCATGTGTTGTTGCCATTAAGGATAACAAGTTGGGATGAATTCTTATATGCTTTTGTCTTGACTACATCATGTCATCATTCTTAATGCATTACTTCGTTCTTATGAACTTAATACACTAGATGCATGCTGGATAGCGGTCGATGTGTGAAGTAATAATAGTAGATGCAGGCAGGAGTCAGTCTACTTGATTTGGATGTGATGTCTATATCATTATCATTGCCTTAGATAGTGTCATAATTATTTGCTTTTCTATCAATTCCTCAACAGTAATTTGTTTACCCACCGTATGCTATTTTCTTGAGAGAGATGCCACTAGTGAATCCTACGGCCCCCGGGTCTACTTTTATTATAAGATCTATCTTGTTTACTTATACAAAAATACCCAAAATACTTGCTGCATTATTTTATCTTTTATTTATTTATCAATCTATCATATATCGTTTAATCTCGTTTCTTGACCGCCGAGAGATTGACAACCTCTCGTTTGCGTTGGGTGCGAAGGTTTGCATTGTGTGTGCAGGTGCTGTTTATGTGGTGTCGCTTGGTTCTCCTACTGGATTGATAACCTTGGTTTCTTAACTGAGGGAAATACTTACTCTATGGTGCTGCATCATCCTCTCCACTTCGGGGATAAAAATCCAACGCAGTCTACAAGTAGCAGCAGGCTGACGGCAAACTTCTGTACATTTTTTTGTTTTTGTTTAAAAAACCTTATTTCAGCAGTTGAATAGACAATATATATCACAAATATAATAGCAATGATCCATAGCAACAGAAATGAAACATCACACATAGTGGGCATCACACATAGAGTACAAAATGATCCATAGCAAATATCCATATGTCATAGTGATCCATATCACACAATATATATCACAAATGTCTCCATATCACACATATATACATATATGTCACTACAAAAAAATTTGGCACTACAAGAAATATCTTCATGTCCATATCGTAGTCCAAATATCATCTGTGTGGCAACTTACAAGATGAAATCATGAGGATGTCAAATTTTGTCACTTGTCTCTACTTATAAGAATCTAACACTTGTCACAACAAAATCCAAATTAAAGTACTTCTCAAAAAGTTTGATCTTCAAGACACATATAGCACTTGTCTCTACTTATAAGAATCCATATAGCACTGGTCAAAAAGAAAGTACTTCAAGACACAACAAAATCCAAAAGAAGACCCAAATAGTAGATATGAATTAACAAATACAAATTATTGACCTATTATTAATAGGAATATGATCAAGCTTGCTTCAAATGGAAATGTGATATACGTCATGCCTAAAAGTTTGATCTTCAAGCTAAGATCATGGTTCATATGGAGTTTCTTTCCAAGATCAAGGGTTTGTGGAAGTGAAGTATGGTGGAATAAAATCCTAGGATCCATCTTTAGAAGGAAATTATTTAGAATATTTGACTAGTGGTTGTCCATTTGTGAATTTGGAAGTCATATGGAGTTTCTTTCCAAGATATAAGAGAATTTAATTAGCATTTTCTAATTCCAAGTTTGGAACCTAAGAGCAAATGATTAGAGAGGCACTTGTCACTACTTATAAGAATCTAGCATTTGGTGAAGTGACAAGTGCCAAAATTTGAAATCTTGATTGGTTCAACAAAAAGAATTTGACATCTAGCTAGATCATAAACAACGGCATAAGTAAGCTAGCACATACATATGACTACTTACAAGAATCCATGATTGGTTCAACAAAAAGAATGTAGCAATTGTGACAAACATATGCGGGGCTAGGTTCATGCATGCTAATAAGTTCGAGGAAAGGAATCTAGCAAGATGTAAATGAGATATGGGGGGCACTAACCGGAGTCGATCTCAAGGAATCGGAGAACCACCAAGATCATTGTCGCTTGGGCCTGGTGCATGTGAATATCCATCATTATTTGATCCATGGCCTGATGGATGCTGCACAAAGTATTGCATGGTTAGCATGACACTCGAATGCTAAGAAATGCAATAATGGTGCTTGAAAGATTTTTAGGTAACTGACCAGAGGGAACAGAGTAACAACTGGCATCTGCATAGTGGGCCTACCTTGCTGGGTACACCAAGCCTGCAAATTATGTTAGAGGGGTGAAGGTTAAGTACTAGTAGTAAAAGACTACATGTGCTTGGCTATTAAGGAACTAACCGCAAACATATCAAAGCATTGACTAGTTTGTGCCGACAACGCCTGCTGCAACCTCTCATCTGCCAGTCGCCTCTCCTCCGCCAACCTATCTGCAGCCTGTTGCCTCTCCTCCGCCAGTCGGGCCTAGAGAATATGTCATCGCAATCTCATATTCAAATCCAATCTCATCTTGAAATCCAACACTAAGTAAGAATTAAAAAAAGCTTATATAGAAGGACTTGTATAGAATACCTCCATCTCAACCATTGCTGGCATCAAGCATTTTTTGTATGGAAGAACTTGTGCTAGTTTGCTGAGCCTTGATCTCAGGGAGAGTGCGACGGGAGGACCTAGGAAACATGCCATGTCCAATCGCTTCCGCGCCATGTTTCATGCCTTCTCCAGAGATCATAACCAACTCGTGGTCAAGGGGTTCCGATGTCACATCATACTCGGGCCCTTTTGTTTCTGTTGCCACCGTTTTATATTTGCCCAGCCGATCACAGGCGGCCATGTTGGTGTACGCGGCCATGTTGGTGTACGCAGACGATGTGTCATTCTCATCATAAGGCTTGGCAACTTTGTACGATCCCTTATGGGCCAAAGTGTATGACACGAAAAGGTTTGCCTCCTGCACATGATTGTGAGCAGCCTGCAACCAAAGCAACATGATTATGAGGGGTCGCCATTGCATGAAGAACAAATTGATGGTAAGAAAGACATACCCAATTTTGCGCGTACCCCTTAAGGTTTAAGATGCCTTGATGGTGTGGTTGATCCACCATGGTGGCTCGCTGTTTTTTATAATCTATGTGTTTCTCCATACACTGGTCGGAACACCAGTAGTCCACCATCCACTCGCAGCACTTCCCCTTATCGACGCACCATCTCGGAGTAACCTAATTGATCAATTGCATCTCATATACATCAAGAAGAAATTGAGTGCTAGCCAGTTGAGGAAATAACAAGCAAGGACATACTTTACATGCATTTGTTCCTCCTTTTGAAGAAAGAGTCCCCTAGCAGGTTTCTTACTCTTTAGCCTTAAGCCCTGGCTTGCCTTATAAGCGCGGACGGCTATAATGTGCGCCTCGTAGTGCAGATTGCGCACAAGCTTCTTGCAATGTTCATCGACGATCGCTGCTGCCGCCTCCATCTTTCCCTCCTCGCATCTATAGAAATCCTGCAATTAGACGCGAGAGATCAATCAAGATTAGGCAATTAACTAGCTATTGATTTTATATATGCAGTGTGTGAAGGAAACTTAATGCTGACCCATGTGTGATGCAAATGTTGTCTATGGAAATTGAAGCAAGAATACTTGCGACCATGCTGCAGCCAACGGCACTGAAGACCCGCCTTGCATCTTGGCCATGGGAACCTCCCATCCACAGACCACCCAATGAAAAGTGAAAATGCCGGTAGGTCATACAATGAGTACTGGTACCAAACATGCATTGGGAAGTTTTTTTTGCTAGCAGCGTCGTACGTCCATATCCCATTCACCCAAGCTTCTTTCAAGTCATCCATCAGTGGCTGCATGTACACATTTATATTCTTCCCCGGATACTTGGGCCCTAGAATTATCAATGATAGGAATATGTGCTTGCATTGCTTTAGGACGCCGGGGGCGGGGAGGTTGAGGGGAACAACAAACACGGGCCAACAACTATATGTCTTTGACACCATATCAAACGGATTAAACCCATCAAGTCCGATGGCGACTCATACATTCTTTGCCTCTTTTGCTTTCTGATGATGTATTCGATCGAAACTCTTCCATCCTTGGCCACAAGATGGATGTATCATCATCGGTCTCCCATGATCATCTTTGTCACGTCTTATCCCATCTTTGTGCCATGTCATCTGTTTGGCCATCTCTTCGTTCATGTAAAGCCATTGAATTCTTGGCAGGATTGCAAGATACCGAAGAACATTTGCAGGGATTTTGCTCTGCTTCTTCTCACCATCACCGAGGTCTTCCTCAACATACCTAGAGGAACCGCACTTGGCACAGTACTTGTCGTCCGCATACTCTTTCCTAAATAAGACACATTCGTTTGGACAAGCATGTATCTGCTCATAGGGCATCTTAAGTACACGGAGGATTTTCTTCACTTCATACCAGCTTTTAGCCATTTTGTGACCTTCAGGGAGAAAGCAACCAAAAATGGTCACCATCGAATTAAAGCAATATCTGCTCATGTTGTACTTGGTCTTCAGAGCCATTACTTGTGCGATGGCATCTAGGTGACAAAGTTCTATGTACTTCTGAAGAGGTTGTTGTGATGAATTCAACATTTCAAAGTAGGCCCTCGCAGACTCCTCTGGTTCTTCCTCTCCCTCTTCACGTGCATCATTGAAGTCAGCTACCATGTCAGCGATCCCGGTACCATTGTCATCGGTGCGCTGACGCACCACCTCCTCTCTACTACGTTCAGGCTCACCATGAAAGGTCCACCAGGTATAGTTAGACTTAAACGCATTCTTCTGTAGGTGTTGACCCATCTTGTTCCTTGACTGTTCTATACGGTTGTCGCACTTCAAGCAGGGGCACCAATTTTTTCTCTGGCCATGAGCAAATGTTGCCTTCACGAATTCATTGGTCTTCCCCAACCATTCATCGGTCATGCCAGCCTTACTAGGGTGGCCAGTGTACATCCACGCATGATCCCCCATACTAGTACTTGCACTGACAGTAGGGGCACAAAATTCATATTCATCAAGTTATGTACAATGTAATTGCGACTACATATACAATTAATTATTTTTGTCATATTATTTACGTCACAATTTTATTTTTTACCATACAAGGGAAACAGGCATTCATGGATTGAATCCTATCTCTAATTGGTAAAGACGGGTCCTAATCCCACCCGAGTACGTGTAGATTGGGTTCGTTTCCCATGCTCTACTCCGGTCCGACGCAAAATTTTGGCAGCACCTCCCTGATGTTCTCCAAATACACGTCTCGGCAACAAGCCGAGAGAATGTGTACCCGGAGAACAACGGGGTGGCGTTGCCGAAATTTTGCCTCGGACTAAAATAGAGCACGAAAAATGAACCCAATCTACATGTACTCGGGCTGTCCATGGATAACATGGACAATTTGAAAGGATCACGGTTATAAATATGCAAAGACATGCATATTTATAGATGCCACCCTTTCGAAAAGGAGATGCCTAGGTTACGCGACTAGACATGAAAATGAAATATATTGTCATCGGCACGACGGCCGGAACAAAGAAAATAGGGGAGGGGGAGGAGATGACATTTAAGCTCACCCTAGTCCATAGAGGAAGTAGTCAAACGATGACAGCAACGGCAACGGGGCCGACGGTGCTCCTGGAGGTGAAGAGAAGATCCTGCACATGAAAAGCCAACATAAGCACAATATAGTTGTACAAATATGCATAAGCAGGAAGTAACTAAAATACAAGAACATATAACCAGAGGAAATCATAGTAACAGCACAACATCAATGTGAAATATAAACAGTAGCATATAACTAGTACAGTAACTAAAACCTAGGAAATTAGTAACTAGTAGGCTAGATATAGGCAATGCCCAAATCATCATCATCATCATCCGGTAGGAAATCGAAACATATAATTTCAGAGATGATCCTTTCGGTTGGCTAGGTATAGGCAATGCCCAAATCATCATCGTCATCATCCGGTAACTAAAACATATAATTTCGGAGATGATCCTTTGGCAAGTAAAATGCCCACTGTGTATCAAAAGATAAAAATTGCATTGCATACTATCGACAGACAACATAGCAATGCACACTACCTCCACACATATCAATTGGCAAGTAAAATGCCCACTGTGCACACATGCTTCAATTAACAAATTTGCCTAGCAATGGCCAATGTGTACACATGCTTCAATTGAAAAACTAACAATATTTTAGAACAGCAGCCACTAGCACCAGCACAACCACCCATCCATGGCACAACAGAATAGTAGCACAAGCAGCAGCACCACAACACTAGTAGCTGAAGCGGTAGCAGCTAGCACACGCACGAGAGTAGAAGAGGAGCTCACCGTCTGGTGATGAGGCAGAGGCAGGTCGGCAGCGGCCAGCATTGAAGAATAGGCAGAGGCGGGACATCGTTGAGGAGGGTGGTGTCCAGAGGAAGGGGGCGTTGGCGTCTCGCCTGGATGCTCTGCACTATGAGGGAGGGGGTGGCATCTGACGGTAGAGGGCGAGCGGCGGCGCGGTAGGCCAGGGAGCTGCGCACGCTGACGGTTGAGGCCCGGAGCATCCCGATGGTGGCTGTGGCCCGGAGCGGGGAGGAAGGGCGGGAGTGGTGGCGGCGGGAGGGTCGCCGGCTTCATCCTCGTCAGAGGAGGCATCGTAAACAGCTCGACGAAGGACGGCCCAGTGGGGGTGCGGCGGTGGACGGGCCGTCGGGGCCGCGGCAAAGATGGGTCGGCGGGGGTGCGGTGGAGAACGGGCCGGCGGCGGGGGTGCGGCAGATCGAGATGGAGGCGCTGTCGCTCGAGGTCAGGTGGATAGGGTTTTTTTTTCAAATGCTTCGACCGGGTGGATAAGGGGGAAAATGCTGATGGCAAAGGCCCATCTTTGCCGACAGTCAGGGTCGGGGCTGACGGCAAAACCCCTCGCCGTTTCATTTCCGTCTAATTGCCTTCTTTGCCTTCAGTGGGTCTGAAGCTGATGGCAAAGGACACTCCTTTGCCGTCAGGTTTTCTGTGCCGTCAGCTTTTATATCTCTTTGACGACAGTGGTTCTTTGCTGTCAGTTTGTCCTCTATTTTGCCATCAGCTGTTCTTTGCGGTCAGTTGCTGATGGCAAATTTTGTCTTTGCCGTCTACCCTGATGAAAGCTAATGACAAAGAGCCCAACTGACGGCAAATTTCCTGATTCCTGTAGTGGTTAATATAATAGAGTTTAGCATTATTGATGAAATAAATAAAAGCAAAGGAAAGAGAAAGAAAATGAAAGGAAATTTAAAAAAGAAAACCAGTTAGTAGTAAAAATGTGCTATCTTTTGTTAAAATGTGGATATGTGTGGAAATATTTGCAAATGCTATCATTCATATGTGTGGTATATAGTGCTATGTTACATGTTGCTTTATTTATTTTGTGTTGAATAAGGATAGTGTAATTTAGTTTAGCTAGTGTTATGATAGACATAGGTCAATGTAGTAGGTATAGTTTCATATAGTGTGATGAAAATTGGAAGAAATCTTGTATGTATGATGGTACTTTTGCCATTTTTTTGTTAAACAATTGTTAGATGTTAGCACCGACCTCAAGGTCATGGCGTCGCCGCCAAAGTACCACGGTGGGAAGCTCCATTCACATGGCCGTTGGGTGATGGAGATTTGTGTCCCGGGGGAGAAGAAGAGATGGCTTGGCACGTTCAACACCACGGAGGAGGCGGTGCTCGAGTACGACTTCATAGCGCTCAGCCAGTTGGGGAGCAGGGAAAAGCTCAACTTCCCTGATGACGTTGTTCCCATTAGGGTCGACTCCCCGACCGAGGAGGAGCAGTACCGCATGGCCTAGGCGAAGTCCATGGCCAATCACACCATTGAGGAGTACAAGGCCACGCTTGTTCAAGCGAATCTAGAGCTCCCTGCTATATATCACGCGGTCTTCATGTCCATCAAGGACAAGTAGGAGACCGAGGGTAATCGCCAGGAGATCACCCGCCACCGTGCCAAGCAACATAAGGATTTCGATGGGGTCGACAAGCTCCTTGATGAGTCAGAGGAGGGCGATGACCCGGTACCATCGAGTCGGCCCACCGCCAATGAGGCAGGCCCCTCCGTTGGTGGGGTGATACCCATCTCCTCCGACTCCATGTTGTCTGGCTTCTCTGACCATGACTCAGAGTAGAGCTCCATTCTTGGAGTAGTCTTGATAGTTTGATGTAGTGATGTAGTTTTATTGTAGTAGGTAATGGAGTTTAGATACTTTGATGTAGTGATGTAGTTTTAATGTAGTAGGTAATGGAGTGTACTAGTTAATGTATTGTTATATGGTTATGAGCTTGTGATGCTTTGTGGGTATATGAATCATGAATGCTTATGTTGCTTCTGTTCCATATGTTCTTGTCAAATTGTGTTGCTTGTCCTGCTTGGTCAACTTTTGTTCTTCTGTCTTGGTAGATGAAGTGGTATGTGGTGTACTCAGGGAGGATTCTAGGAGTCTACAATTCATGACAGACATGCCATGAACAAGTGAACGATTACAAGAATAGCAGCTATAGAGGGTTTGAGACTACAGCGGAGGCAAAGGATGATTACACCAAGTACACCAGCAAATCGAAGAGCAATCATGGAGTAGGCAAGGGTGCAGCTCAGATTGGGTTAAGTGGGCTGAAGAACTTCATAATATTTGTCCAGTTCATCGTAATTGTGCTTTTGCTATGCTTGTGTGATCGTATGTAACATGCTATGTTGCTATTTGACTTGTTATGATGCTTGTGTGGACCATATATGGTGCTTTTGTGAGCTCGATGTTATATGAGCTTGCTGGAATGTATATGATATATATATATATAGACACACACACTATATAGGAAAAATATTTCCTACTACCGGGTGTAATTACACCCACATATGTTTCATAAGTTTTAGGTAGTATCTATGATACCAAAGCGTATGTACGCGTAGTATGTAGTATATAAGAATAATTAGGTACTCCATCCTACCCCTCATCCACCTATATAAGGGGAGGTGGGGGCCTCCCAAGTCGGTATCGAACAGATCCAATATCTCATACGAGACAACCACAATCAATACAATCAGACATGCATGATGTACGGTATTACCTCACCACGAGGGCCTGAACCTGGGTAAAATCTGCGTCCCGGGTATACCCAAATCTGATCCTCTATGCGCGCTCCGCCCCATGAGTAACCCTATGCACGGATGTACCAGTTTCTGCACCGTCACTTGCCTGGATTGAGCTCACCCTACCACTTGACGGACGGCTTGAACAGCCACTCAAGGAAGGTGTTTTTGGGTACGGGCTCACGCCGTGCACTAATCTTGGAAAGCATGTCGGCGGCCTGATTGCTATCGTGCTGGATGTGGTGGAACTCTAGACCCTCGAATCGGGTCGAGATGTTCATGACGGCATTCCGATAAGCTGTCATCTTCGGATCCTTGGCATCAAAATCGACATTGATCTGGGAGATGGCGAGGTTAGAGTCACCTTGGACATCCAGGCGCCGGATTCCCGTGGAGACCGCCATTCAAAGACCATGGAGCAATGCCTCATATTCTGCCGCATTGTTGGAGTCGGTGTACATGATATGGATTATATATTTCATGACATCACCCATGGGGGAGGTGAGGACTACGCCAGCCCACAGCCCGGCAAGCATTTTGGAACCGTCAAAGTACATCACCCAATTTGTGTAGGCCACGTGCTCCCTAGGGAGCTCGACATCCGTCCATTCGGTAATGAAATCGGCCAACACCAGGGACTTGATGGCCCGACGTGGTCGATACACGATCTCGAAAGGAAGGAGCTCGATAGCCCACTTTGCGATCCGACCAGTGGCGTCTTGGTTGTTGATGATGTCATTCAATGGGACCTCCGAGGCTACAGTGATCGAGCACCCTTGCAAGTACTACCAAAGTTTTCGAGAAGCCATGAACACTGCGTAAGCTATTTTTTGGTAGTGCGGATACCTTGTTTTACAGTGGGTGGGCACCTCGGAAATGTAATATACCAGTCTTTGTACTTTTAGTCTGTGGCCTTCCTCGTCGTATTCCACAACTAGGACCATGCTGACCATCTGGCTAGTAGCCGAGATGTATAGTAACATTGGCTCGTTTAGATGTAGGGCGGCCAGGATAGGGTTATTGGCCAGTAGCTTTTTGATTTCTTCCAGGGCTGCGTTGGCCTCGGGCATCCATTTGAAGCCCCGGTCTGTTTAAGCAGCCGGTACAAGGGCAGTGCTTTCTCTCCGAGGAGTGAAATGCACCGGCTCATGGAGGCGACACATTCTGCTAAATGTTGGATGTCCCAGAGTTGTTCGAGTTCCTTAAGCCTTGCAAGCGCCTTGATCTTCTCAGGGTTTGCTTCAATGCCTCTATTTGAGACGATAAATCCGAGGAGCTTACCGGATGGAACACCGAAAATGCATTTTTCTGGGTTCAGTTTGATGTTATAGGCATGGACATTTTTAAATGTCTCGCGTAGATCTTCAATTAGGGTGCTGGCATTTCTGGTTTTAACAACCACATCATCCACATATGCCTCGGTAGTTGGGCCGATCTGCGGCTGCAGGCATGTCTGCATCATCCGCTGATATGTGGCGCCACCATTTTTTAGCCCAAAGGGCATGGTGTTGAAACAGAAGGGACCGTATGAGATGCAAAGTGATTGTAATATTATTTGTCATGACCTGCGTATCGTGAGTACGGCAAGATGGCTGGAGCCAGATGGTTGTCATTTATTTAATTGATCTGCGTGTCAAAATTCATGTATTGCATTTATTTTATTAGCTATAGAGATAGCAATAGTTATATTTACAGTGGGCATGGTGGTGAAATTGACAATCAAGCATCGATGGACCTCGACGCTACACCATACGCGAAGAAGGTGTTATCCACCAAAAGATGTTGAAGAAAGGGGCACGGTGGCCAAGATTTTCGTCGGTGTGAAAGAGATATGCCATATCACATATATTAACTGCATGTGATGTTAATCCCTTTTATGCACCTTATTTGAGGTGCGGTACATGTATTTTAGAGGGTGATCCCTCACAGAAAATATTAACTAGTTAGTGTTCATCCCAGTGTAGCACCGCCTGGAATACATGTCACTTCGAGGTGCGCCATGATAACATCGGTACGGCAGGCTTGACGTGTATGAGGCAGGAGTAAACGATTTGCATCGGCAGAGGCGGAGGCGGGACATCAACGATGAGGGTGGTGTCCCGAGGAAGGGGGCATTGGCATCTCGCCTGGATGCTCTGCACTATGGGGGAGGGGGTGGCGTCCGATGGTAGAGTGCAGGCGGCGGCGCGGTAGGCCGGGGAGCGGCGCGCTCTGACGGTTGAGGCCCGGAGCAGCCCGATGGTGGCTGCGGCCCAGAGCGGGGAGGAAGGGCTGAAGTGGTGGCGGTGGGAGGGTCATCGGCTTTGTCCTCGTTAGAGGAGGCGTCGTAACCAGCTCGACAGAGGATGGGCCGATGGGGGCGTGGCGGTGGACGGGCCGTTGGGGCCACGGCGAAAGACGGGCTGGTGGGGGTGCGGTGGAGAACGGGCCGACGGCGGGGGTGCGGCAGATTGAGATGGAGGCGCTATCGCTTGAGGTCAGGTGGATAGGGTTTTTTTTCAAATGCTTCGACCAGGTGGATAAGGGGGAGAATGTTGACGGCAAAGGCCCATCTTTACCGACAGTCAGGGTTGGGGCTGACGGCAAAACCCTTCACCGTTTCATTTCCGTCTAATTGCCTTATTTGCCTTCAGTGGGTCTGAAGCTGACGGCAAAGGCCACATCTTGGCCGTCAGGTTTTCTGTGCCGTCAACTTTTGTATCTCTTTGCCGACAGTGCTTCTTTGCAGTCAGTTTGTCCTCTCTTTTGCCGTCAACTGTTCTTTGCCGTCAGCTGCTAATGGCAAATTTTGTCTTTGCCGTCTGCCCCGATGAAAAACTGACGGCAAAGAGCCCAACTGACGGCAAATTTCCTGATTCCTGTAGTGGTCAATATAGTAGAGTTTAGCAATATGATAAAATAAATAAAAGCAAAGGAAAGCGAAAGAAAATGAAAGGAAATTTAAAAAGGAAAACCAGTTAGTAGTAAAAATGTGCTATCTTTTGTTAAAATGTGGATATGTGTGGAAATATTTGCAAATGCTATCTTTCATATGTGTGGTATATAGTGCTATGTTACATGCTGCTTTATTTATTTTGTGTCGAATAAGGATAGTGTAATTTAGTTTAGCTAGTGTTATGATAGACATAGGTCAATGTAGTAGGTATAGTTTCATATAGTGTGATGAAAATTGGAACAAATCTTGTATGTATGATGGTACTTTTGCCTTTTTTTTGTTAAACAATTGTGAGGTGTTAGCACCGACTTCGAGGTCATGGCGCCGTCGCCAAAGTACCACGGTGGGAAGCTCCGTTCATACGGCCATTGGGTGATGGAGATTTGTGTCCCGGGGGAGAAGAAGAAGAGATGGCTTGGCACATTCAACACCACGGAGGAGGCGGTGCGTGAGTACGACTTCATAGCACTCAGCCAGTTGGGGAGCAGGGAAAAGCTCAACTTCCGCGATGACGTTGTTCCCATTAGGGTCGACTCCCCGACCGAGGAGGAGCAGTACCGCATGGTCTAGGCGAAGTCCATGGCCAATCACGCCAGTGAGGAGTACAAGGCCGCGCTCGTTCGAGCGAATCTGGAGCTCCCTGCTATATCGCGCAGTCTTCAAGTCCATCAAGGACAAGTAGGAGACCGAGGGCAACCGCTAGGAGATCGCCCGCCACCGTGCCGAGCAACATAAGGATTTCGATGGGCTCAACAAGCTCCTTGATGAGTCGGAGGAGGGTGATGACCCGGTACCATCGAGTCGGCCCACCGCCAACGAGGACGGCCCCTCCGACGGTGGGGTGATACCCATCTCCTACGACTCCATGTTGTCTGGCTTCTCCGACCATGACTCAGAGTAGAGCTCCATTCTCGGAGTAGTCTTGTTAGTTTGATGTAGTGATGTAGTTTTATTGTAGTAGGTAATGGAGTCTAGATAGTTTGATGTAGTGATGTAGGTAATGGAGTGTACTAGTTAATGTATTGTTATATGGTTATGAGCTTGTGATGCTTTTTGGGTATATGAATCATGAATGCTTATGTTGCTTCTGTTCCATGTGTTCTTGTCAAATTGTGTTGCTTGTCCTGCTTGGTCAACTTTTGTTCTTCTGTCTTGGTAGATGAAGTGGTATGTGGTGTACTCAGGGAGGATTCTAGGAGTCTACAATTCATGACAGACATGCCATGAACAAGTGAAGGATTACAAGAATAGCTGCTATAGAGGGTTTGAGACTACAGAGAAGGCAGAGGATGATTACTCCAAGTACGCCAGCAAAGCGAAGAGCAATCATGGAGTAGGCAAGGGTGCAGGTTAGATTGGGTTAAGTGGGCTGAAGAACTTCATAATATTTGTCTAGTTCATCGTAATTGTGGTGTTGCTGTGCTTGTGTGATCGTATGTAACATGCTATGTTGCCATTTGACTTGTTATGATGCTTGTGTGGACCATATTATATGAGCTTGTTGGAATGTATATGATATATATATATAGACACACACACTATATAGGACAAATATTTCCTACTACCGGGTGTAGTTACACCCACATATGTTTCATACATTTTAGGTAGTATCTATTATCCCAGAGCATATGTACGCATAGTATGTAGTATATAAGAATAATTAGGTACTCCATCCTACCCCTCATCCATCAATATAAGGGGAGGTGGGGGCCTCCCAAGTCGGTATCGAACAGATCCAATATCTCATACGAGGCAACCACAATCAATACAATCATACATGCAGGATGTAGGGTATTACCTTACCACGAGGGCGTGAACCTAGGTAAAATCTGTGTCCCGTGTGTACCCAAATCTGATCCTCTATGCGTGCTCCGCCCCATGAGTAACCCTATGCAGGGATCTACCGTTTTCTGCACCATCACTTGCCTGGATCGAGCTCACCCTGCCACCTAACTGACGGCTTGAACACACACTCAAGGAAGGTGTTTTTGGGTACCGGCTCACGTCGTGCGTCCATCTTGGCCAGCGTGTCGGTGGCCTAATTGCTGTCGCACTGGATGTGGTGGAACTCTAGACCCTTGAATCGGGTCGAGATGTTCATGACGGCATTCCGATAAGCTGTCATCTTTAGATCCTTGGCATCAAAATCGCCATTGATCTGGGAGATGGCGAGGTTACAGTCACCTTGGACCTCCAGCCACCGGATTCCCGTCGAGACCGCTATTCAAAGACCATGGAGCAATGCCTCATATTCTGCCGCATTGTTGGAGTCGGTGTACATGATATGGAGTATATATTTCATGACATCACCCATGGGGGAGGAGAGGATTACGCCAGCCCCCAGCCCAGGAAACATTTTGGAACCATCAAAGCACATCACCCAATTTGTGTAGGCCACGTGCTCCCTAGGGAGCTCGGCATCCATCCATTCGGCAATGAAATCGGCCAACACCAGGGACTTGATGGCTCGACATGGTTGATACACAATCTCAAAAGAAAGGAGCTCGATAGCCCACTTTGCGATCCGACCAATGGCGTCTTGGTTGTTGATGATGTCATTCAATGGGACCTCCAAGGTTACAGTGATCGAGCACTCTTGCAAGTAGTACCGAAGTTTTCGAGAAGCCATGAACACTACGTAAGCTATTTTTTGGTAGTGTAGATACCTTGTTTTACACGGGGTGAGCACCTCGGAAATGTAATATACCGGTCTTTGTACTTTTAGTCTGTGGCCTTCCTCGTCGCGTTCCACAACTAGGACCGCGCTGACCACCTGGCTAGTAGCTGAGATGTATAGTAACATCGGCTCGTTTAGATGTGGGGCGGCCAGGATAGGGTTATTTGCCAGTATCTTTTTGATTTCACCCAGGGCTGCATTGGCCTCGGGCATCCATTTGAAGCCCCCGGTCTGTTTAAGCAGCTGGTACAAGGGCAGTGCTTTCTCTCCGAGGAGTGAAATGAATCGGCTCATGGAGGGTACACATCCTGCTAAATGTTGGGTGTCCCGGAGCTGTTCGAGTTCCTTAAGCATTGCAAGCGCCTTGATCTTGTCAGGGTTTGCTTCAATGCCTCTATGCGAGACGATAAATCCAAGGAGCTTATCGGATGGAACACCGAAAACGCATTTTTCTGGGTTCAGTTTGATCTTATAGGCACGGAAGTTTTTAAACGTCTTGCGCAGATCGTCAATTAGGGTGCTGGCATTTCTGGTTTTAACAACCACATCATCCACATATGCCTCGGTAGTTGGGCCGATCTGCGGCTGCAGGCATGTCTGCATCATTTGCTGATATGTGGCGCCAGCATTTTTTAGCCCAAAGGGCATGGTGTTGAAAAAGAAGGGACCGTATGAGATGCAAAGTGATTGTAATATTATTTGTCATGACCTGCGTATTGTGAGTATGGCAAGATGGCTGGAGCCAGATGGTTGTCTTTTATTTAATTGATCTGCATGTCAAAATTCATGTAATGCATTTATTTTATTAGCTACAGAGATAGCAATAGTTATATTTGCAGTGGGCATGGTGGTGAAATTAACAATCAAGCATCGATGGACCTCGACGCTACACCATATGCGAAGAAGGTGTTGTCCGCCAAAAGATGTTGAAGAAAGGGGCAGGGTGGCCAAGATTTTCTTCGGTGTGAAAGGGCTATGCCATATCACATATATTAACTGCATGTGATGTTAATCCCTTTTATGCACCTTATTTGAGGTGCGGTACATGTATTTTATAGGGTGATCCCTCACAGAAAATATTAACTAGTTAGTGTTCATCCCAGTGTAGCACCGCCTGGAATACATGTCACTTCGAGGTGCGCCATGATAACATGGGTACGACAGGCTTGACGTGTATGAGGCAGGAGTAAATGGTTTGCATAGATGGAACACTCGGTTGTCTTGATGAACTTAGCAAGAGAGTCTTGAGTTTGGAACACACCCATCGAAAGATGAACAAGAATCGTATGGAGAAATGATTGGCAAGTTGGCCTACCGGTCTAATTGTTCCATCATTAGTGATGTCAACATCAATGGCAGAATGACTGAGACGGGGATCTTGAATCACTAGTAATCAATTTTGAGGGATATTGATTTTAGTGGGAGCAACTCTAATTAAATTTGTTAATTTGAGTTACAAAATTAATTATGAACAATGTCTAAGTAATTGCATTATCATTGTAGAATAATGGCATGCATTTCCACCTTCCCTGCTGATTTTGATTAGCTGTATATAAATATCTAGTTAAAACTTTATAATTGGTACCGTAATGTGAGGATTGTCCTCAAGAGTGCCGAGAAGGACTATGTCCTATTGGAAACTTTCAGTGCTTTGCCACTGATGCTACAGATGATGTGACTCACGTCCTTCGATCCAAGATCTAGAATTCCATCATAGTTCAGTGCACTATGCTTTCCTCCATGGGACCCGAAACTTCAAAAATGTTTTGAAAGTTGGGGAAGTTATGAGATAATCCTAGAGCTGAAAAGATTGTTTCAGAAACAAACAAAGGCTAAAAGATATGAGATATCCAAAGCAATGTTTGATTGTCAGATAGTTGAGATGGGTATGAGTGAAGAGTTCACTATGCTTTAGACTGATAAGAGTGGGATCCAGAAGAACGGCAATCATGTGATGATGGTGAATAAAATGACAACTAGAAAAGAATGGGCATGTCTAAGAGAAGGGCGAGTCCGAGGGTATTAGTGAGATTAACATGCCTAGGAAGTCCAAGGCTAGCACCATTCTTGGTGCTGGGTGTTTCTTCTATGAGTAGGAGGGACATTGGAAGTAAAACTACAAAAAGTACGTGGCAGAAAAGAACAGTCTGGAAAGTCAAGCTCAGGTATGAGTGTCATACATGTTATAGATGAATTCCTTGCGAATCCACAATGTAATTCTTGGGTATTTTGACTAAGTGTTAGTCACCGGGATACCGGATCGATTGCTCATTTTGCAACTCAATATAAGAACTACAAAGGCCTAAAAGACTAGCTAAGGATGAGGATTTGATACACGTTGGGAAATAGTAAAAGTTACTGAGCTTGCCACAATCATATTACCTCAGCATTTATCTTCATAATTCATTTTAGAATTTAGTAAGTGTTACTCCACTCTAATCTTGTGCAAGAACATTATTTCCGAATCATGTTTGTTGCAAGAAGGTTGTTCATTTAAGTCAGAGAACAATGGTTGTTCGATGTTATGAATAACATAAGGGTCATACTTCCATTATAAATGGGTTGTATGTTATGAATCTTTATGGTAATATTAACATCCATAACACTGTCGCTAAACATCGCAAGACTGATAGGAATACCACATGCTTGTAGCACTGCCGTTTGGGTCACATTGGTAAAAACGGCATGAAGAAACTCCATAGTGATGGGTTTTGGAGTCATTTGATGATGAATCATTTGACACTTGCAAACTTTTGTCTAAAGGTAAAATGACTAAAATGCCATTCATAGGCCATAAGGAACGGGTGACTAACTTATTGGTAATCATACATACAGATGTGTGCGGTCCAATAAGTGTAGATGCATGCAGTGGATTTCTCTACTTCCTTATCTTCACTGATGATTTGAGTAGATATGGTATATCTGTTCAATGAGACAGAAATCTAAAACTTTTGAAAAGTTCAAAGAATTTCATAATGAAGTAGAAAATTATTGTAATGAGAAAAAAATAAGTTTCTGCGATCAGATCACAGAAAATAATATTTGAAGTTACAAGTTTAGCGAACGTCTGATGAGTCATGAAATAGTTTCATAACTTGTGCCTCCTGGAACACCATTGGGGAGTGGAGTGTCCGAGAGACCTAATCTAACCCTGTATGACATGGTAAGATCAAAGATGTCATTAACTAATTTGCCATTATCTTTTTGGGTTATGCTTTAGAGACTGCGGCTTTTACACTGAAAATAGCGCCATCAAATCTGTTGAAATGACACCATATGAGATATGGCATGGGAAGCCAAACCAATTTGTCTTTTCTTAAAATTTGGGAATGTGATGCATATGTAAAGTGTTTACAACCGAAAAGCTTAAATCCCAAATCAGATAAGTGCTACTTTGTTCGTTGTCCAAAAATGTTGGGTATTTCTTCTATCACTACACCGAAGGTAAAAGGTTGTCACTAAGAATAGTGTGTTTTGGAGAAAGAGTTTCTTGCAAAAGAGTGAGTGGGAGGATAATGCAGCTCGACAAAATTAGGGAATCTTCATCATAAGGTCAAAGTAAAGAAACGCCAGAAGTAGTTCCAAAATTTCCTCATTGCGATTGATATGGAAGCCCCTACATGTGATGTAGAGACTTTGGTCGAACATGTAGTTGAACCATGCAGGTTAGGCAAAACTCATGCAAACCACTGTGGTGTGCGGATGAGATATTGTTGTTAGACAACGATAAGCCTGCGACAAACAAAGGGGCATTGATGAGCCCTGACTCCGGGAATTGATTAAATGCCAAGTAATTCAAGATAGTATCCATGTAAAAAAATCAAGTTTGGAACTTGGTAGATCCTCCGGAAGGCGAAAGGCCTAACAAATATAAATGGATCTATAAACCACCGCAGATGGAAATGTTTACATCCATAAAGCTTGACTTGTTGCAAAAGGTTTTCGACAAATTCAAGGAGTTGACTACGACGAGATCGTCTCGCCGTAGTGATGCTTAAGTCAATTCGGGTTATTATAACAATTGCTGCATCTTTCGATTACGAGATATGGCAGATGGATGTCAAAATGGCTTTCCTTAATGGAAATTTAACCGAGGATGTGTGTATGATACAGCCTGAGGGTTTTGTCAATCATAAGGATGCTAGAAAGATGTGCAAACTTCACAGATCCATCTATGGACTGAAGCAAGCATCAAGGAGTTGGAATCTTCGTTTCGATGAAGTGGTCAAAGGGTTTGGCTTCATCAAAAATAGCAAAGATGCTTGTGTTTACAAGAAAGTAAGTGGGAGCGCAATAACATTTCTGTTACTCTATGTGAATGAGATATTGTTGATTGGAAATGATGTAAAATTCTTGACACAAATTAGGACTTCATTGATAAATAGTTTTTTGATGATGGATTTGGGCTAGGCAGCATACATATTGGGTATAGTGATCCATAGAGATAGAATGAAGTGCCTAATAGGGCTAAGCTGAAATACACATATTGACAAGATACTAAAAGGGTTTAGTATGGAAATGACAAGAAGGGGTTCTTGCCGAGGTCACATGGTAAAGGTTTAAGCAAGACTTGGTGTACTAAGACACTAATGAGCAAAACGCATGAGTGAAGTTCCATATGCCTCTGCATTTGGATTTTTCATGTAAGCCATGGTATATACACAACTAGATATGTCCTGTGCTCTAAGTGCTACAAGCAAGATACTAGAATGATCAAGGTGTTGACCATAGGACAATAGTGAAAATATCCTTAAGTGCCTGAGTAGGACTAAGGACATGTTTCTCATATATGGAGATGATGAAGAGCTAGTTGTAAAGGGTTACACTGATGCAAGCTCGTTGTAAGGAGTTACACCGACGCAATCTGCACCATTGATCCGGAAGATTTCCGATTTCAATCAGGGTTTTGTGAACACACAGAACGGTGGCATAGTAAGTTAGAATTGCTCCAAGTAGGATACTATTACTGGTTCTACAAGAGAGGCCAAGTATCGCCGCTTTGGAAGCGACAAAGGAGGGCGTTTGGATCAAAAGTTCATTTCCGAACTTGGTATGGTTTCAAGTGTGCTGGGCTCAATGGAACACTATCGAGGATAGTGATGCCATAGCCCAGGCTAAGAAGCCAAGGTCCTACCAGTGATTCAAACATATACTAAAGCCAAAATCCACACAAATTAGAGAATTTCATGGAGCATGAAGACGTAAAGCTATGTAAGATACACACGGACCTGAATGTGTTAGATCCGTTGACGAAGCCTCTACCACGAGCAAAACATGAGCAACATCGGAATGCCATTGGTGTTAGGGAACTTATGTAACTAGATTATTGACTCTAGTGCAAGTGGGAGACTGTTGGAAATATGCCCTAGAGGCAATAATAAATGTATTATAATATTTCCATGTTCATTATTAAAGTTTATATTTTTATGCTAGAATTGCAATGGTTCTTGAATATGAGATTCAGAGGAAAACTTAGTTGTATGTGTAGAATGATAAACATCAAGTAGATCCCTAATCTCACCTCTAAGACTAGATCATGTATTGCAGATGATCCTGTTTTCCTAATCATAGGGCATTGTTAAGAGTAACAGGGATGCCGGTAATAATGAGAACACATTGTTGGCAGAACAATGGTGTTGGATAGACCCAAAACTTATGATATACTGCGAGATCCCATCGTCATTAAGTTGTCGGTACTATCATATTATATGTTACATTTACTCACGTCCTTAGACCATGATAATATCGTAGACCTTCAAACTGGATGGTGACTTTGGGGTTGCCAAATGTTTCCCGTAACTGGGAGATCATAAAGGTAGCTTACGGGTACATCAAAAAAGTATGTCAAGGTGCTCGATGATTCAAGACTAGGATTTGCTCCTCCGACGATGGAGAGATACACTCCAAGCCCACTCGGTATTATGGTATCCATCATCGTCTGGCCAGACACGTCCTGATAGAGATCATGGGGATACCGAAATACGGAAAGGAGAAAAGAGAACAAAACCGGTAACAAGGATAACACGATATAGTGATTAAAGTGTTCCTTCACAAGGATACGAATAAAAGTCTCGCCTCGGGTTTTGTAATGTATCGCAAAGCAAAGCGAATTGTATACGAATAGCAGAAGGTTCGCTCGATAAAGATCTTTGTGTATATGAGGGAATTGATATGGGTGTCTAGATCCCGCTGTTAATTATTGACCAGAAGGTGTTCCGGGTCATGTTCACATATTACCGAACCTGCAGGGTCACACGCTTAATGACTAGTGGTTTGTAGGAGAACTAGGAGATAAAAGAGAATGAGAAATTGGGCACCGGAAGTGTTCCAGATGATCCCCAGAAGTGTTCCGGGAGGTCACGAGAGTGTCCCGGTGATGCCGGGAAGGTCCTAGAAGGTGGCGGATGGCTTTAGAATCTTTTGGAAGAGTTTGGAAGGTTCCAAAACCTTGCAGAATGTTCTAGAGAGTCATGGTGTGCGGTTTACCCCTTGGCTCGGCCAAGGGGCGAAGCCCACATGGCCCAAGTTGGACAGATAGGGCACACAAGGGCCTGGCTTGGGGAGCAAGATGCAACTCCGGGACTCTCGGCGTTGCATGTTCGGACTCCATTTTGGCCAACCTAGGGTTGGCTCCTTCTCCAAGTTGGCCAGCCCCTTGGCCGCCTATATATATGTGGGAGGTTGCGCATCGAGAAGACAACCAATCCTTTGGAGGACCCCCCCCCCCCCACACACACACACACACACACAGGGCTGCCCACACCCAGTTTTCTCTCCCGTCTGGTTTAGAACTAGACGGTACGCCGCTAGGCTATCTCTCCCTCTAGTTTCTCCCAGTGATTCTTCTGTGCTGGTCCACGGAGTGATGCCGAACCTCTAGATCGGTACGCTTTGATACCTCGGAGGTACCGTCTTCTTCGGTATTAGATCGGGGGATCATCTAGGCGAAATTCTCATGGCTGGGAGGTATAACCTAGCTGCGGGAATCGGCGAATCTTCACCAACATCTACTTCCTCTCCGCTGCGTTCTTGTTGGTGAGATTGATCTATCATGTCTTCTTTATAGTGTTCCTGGGTGTGATCGTATGGTAAAAAAAATATTGCGTAGTACGTTCCCCTACATACACAAACTACGACATGTACAGGCGGATCATTGACATGAGAACATGTCTCCTTCCCCTAGAGGACACCGAGGGGTCGCTCCGCAGCAGCCGCAGTGCTAGCAAGCGTGCCGAAGTGGTAGATGATGACAATTTAAGCGTTTCTATGCCTAGTCACTATATTATGTTTTAAATATTTTGTGTAATTAAGAATCTATGAACTTCTTTTCCTTTATCGTTTTCTGTTTTATGCATGTTTTAAATATTTTGTGCGGCGGGTATGCGAGGAGGCCAATGTTCGATTATTGAAATTGTGTGAACATCATCACACATGATTTCTTAGGTGCAACTGCCAACGATGGCAAATTTTATCTTACACGGTGTGCCAAAACGAACCGTCTGTTAGACATAGCACATGATACGCCGAAATGTTATGTGTGGGATGGTTCGGCTCATCACAGACAATTCGTTCGACCGAACCGTGTGCTTTGTATCACACACACTTCGTTTAGAGAGAGTGTGTGTGATAGTTCAGCTCATCGCACATGCTTCGTTTAGTAGAACTGTGTGCACGGAATCGCACAAAGTTTTCCTTCCCCAATGGTGCGCGATGGGTTGGCGATCTCACATGTTTTATTTTCTGGGACACGGTTAGATTTTTGTACCCATCGCACACAGTTCGACGCTAGGGTGTGCGATAGGTGTGTCTTAATAGGACCGATTTGCACTAGTGCATGTTGACTCACTCAACCCCCTCATTTGTTTTTCATCAGGGTGTGCACGTATGCTAAAAACCTGTTCATTAAAGTGAGGAAAATGAAAAGTGAGATGGCATTAAATTCTTTAAACTAACGCACGGACTGCGAGTCTTGTAAATGGTTTCCTTTTTTTACAGTTACAGGTAGTAGAACAGTATATTTTTTAAAGGAATAAACAGGGGATGTGCACTTACATGGTCATGTGATAAACCAACACTACGACAAATATGTTGATATGGCATTTTAACTACATGTTTGTTGAATTCTAAAGTATCCTCGGTGATCAAATTTGTGTAAAAACCTAACTACTCCCTCCGTATCAGTGCATTAGTCATCTTAGGTTATGCACCGCGACTAAGGTGGAGAAAAAAACGAGAGAACTTAATGTTTATTTGCTAATTAATACCATTGCATGCAATGAACTGACCACTGCATGCCGTGCTAGGTAGTCTCAAGTCATTGAAAGCATACACACCACACATCTCTTATTGGTTGATTCTTTTCTTCATGTCGAGAAACAAGAAACGAGGTGGAAGTTAATGCACCGCACCTAAGTGTTTTGGGATTATTTGGTTTTCGTAACGTGCCTAATGCACCGGTACGGAGGGAGTATTAACTTCAAATGAACCAAGTTCTTTACTAGGAACCATACCGTTCAAGTAGTTGGGCCTGCTTTGCAAAGAGAGCCTTGTCTCAGTGGTTGGGCATGCGGTTGTGCAGCCTAACGACCCAAGTTCAATTCCTAGAATTGACAGGTGATGCATAGGGGTTTTCCCCCATTTATTAAGGATCAAGCTTGGTGTGTGGTGGAACCACTCATCAAGAAATATCTTGGTACTCATTTAAAAAAATACTGAGGACCATGTTTATCTTGGTACTCATACTAAAATGGTTGTATGCATCCCTAGTTGGTGCAGAGGCTGGGAAGTGAAAATCTCTCCCATTTTTAGGCTCCTCGCCTCCCTCAACAAGCCCCCTCCTCGGCCCATCCTCCTCGCCGCCGCCGGCCGGCGGCGCCGGGGCAAAGCCCCGTGCGGCACTCGGCGGCGGCGGGGCCTCTCTTCCTCGAGCCAGAGAATATCCTCGATGGATCCTCACGTCTTTGTCACCAGTTGGAGGGTCGCTGTTTGCTGCCGGCCTCCAATCCGAGGCACGGCTGCTGGGGGGCGTGTAGTAGGTCGCCTTGTCCTCGCCTTGTGGCTGCCTCCATAGGCGAGGCTCTGCCCAGATCTGATCGGGCGGATGGACTGGGCATCAGTCCGATCCCCAGGGGCGCTGCCTAGATGAGATCGCGCCGCTGGCGTGTATGGAGGCCACTACTGCCTAAGGCCACGGCGTGGTTCCGAGGTTTGGCTGCAGCTCTCGTGAAGCATCCTCATGCGGCTCCCCTACGGCGCCCTTGGCAGGCCCCGACACCTTACAACAATGCAAGGAACATTGCGGCGGTTTGGGACTCCAGATCCCGCCATGGTGTGCCTGGCCAGGGCTCTCTCCGACGAGGTGGCAGTTAAGAGCGGTGTGCTCCCCTATTTCAGCTCTAAGATGGTCTTCCGCCGGTTGCTGGCCCTCATGGACCTGGCCGTTGACGAGTTCCGGAATGCTCCGCCGGAGATCTTCATTGGGTGCTTGACGCCTGTAGATTGCTGGATCGGATGGGATTCGGTCGTGTGCACCCCTATTTCAGCTCGAGTGGCTTCAGGAGGGTGTGACACGAAGCTTCGGTATCTGTTGACATTATGGGACACGTCGGTATTTCGATTTCCATGATGAAGACAGTAGCGGAGAAGGTCATGGTGGCTGAGATCTGAGGCCTTGTAATGGTGGATCGAGTCTTCATGGTGATGAGGACTTTGCTTGGTGATTCGTGACTCATAGCAACGGCATCGACAAGTGGGGGCGGTAGCACAGGCGGAGTACAGAGTCTTAGCTATCAGGGTGAAAACCCAAGGCCTGGCCTTAATTGGTTGTGTCTGGCAGTGACCTTGTTGAAGGCATTATTTTGAGAGCACGGATCTTCTCCAGGGTGAAAACCTAAGATCTAGGATCGGGCGATGACCGTGCTTGTGCATTGTTTCCTTTTTGGAGTCATCGCTTTTGGAGAATTTGGACTTCGGGTGTTGTCTAGGTGGTGGTTCGTGCTGCAGCTATAAGGAATTGATCACTGTAGCGGGGGGGGGGAGACGACATTGCGTTGTTGCAGAGGCTGGGTGTAATTGGTATCTCCGCGATATTAATATATTCCCCTTGTCGAAAAGTTGGGCCTGCTGACCAGTGAGCCTCTGTGGGCGGTTCTTGGTTTGTGGTCCCTCAATGCCATCTTGATCATCAGAGGATTTGCCCCCACGTGTGTTCCTGTTGCTATTCGATATGTCCAATTCATTCTGTCATTGTCGTGTGCTCGATGACTGTGACTGTGGCATGCCACATTCAAAATGGTACTTCTGTTTTTAGATTTACACTCCATTCTAAATATTAATAGCTCGAAAAGTAAAAAAATTACTCCAGCAAGTTAGTTTTATTAGTATACAATAACAAGGTTAAAAGAAACTTCTATGTCAACTCTAAGAGGTTAGAAATTCCCTATTAGTCCGGCATATATAAGAACTGCCGCAGGTGTATAGCAAACACATATTTATGTTTCAAACATATGCAATGTATGCATACTGCATCTAGTATCCACCCACACCCTTTTCCTTTCGTAAAGGCAAAACCAAGAATGAAGTAGACTTTGGCTTGTAGGGAGAACTGTTCACAGAGTAAGGAAAACACAAGCAAAGCCCAATACCCAAAAGACGGATTTCCCTCTCTTTTTTCAAGAATAGATTTTATTAGTTAGTTCTTTCTTCGTACAATATATGAGTAAATAATTCATTCATGAAACAAAATAGTGTACATAATTTAGTATTTTTTTCCTACTTCGTGTTGGTCCTATAAATCTAGTCTGAAGACCAGAATAACCAGGGGCACAGTATGGGTTGGCTACTAGGTCGGGTTGTCACTAAGTTGTAGCTTATACGCATATGTATCGATCTCGATTTTTCTGGCAATGCGATGAGGTTAAGATGAAATATAGATTGGCCAGATGGGATATTATTTGCAGACCCAAAGACCAAGACGGGTTAGGGATCGAGAACTTAGAAGTTAAGAATAAATGCCTCCTATCCAAATGGTTATTCAAACTATCTACCGAGACTGAGGGTACGTGGATACAAATTTTGCGTAATAAGTACCTCCAATCTAAGACTTTGGCCCAGGTTACCGCTAGGCCTAATGACTCGCCGTTCTGGAAAGGGTTAATGAGGATGAAAGTCTCCTTTTTTTCAGAGGTCGAAATTTATCATTGGTAACGGTAACATGACTAGATTCTGGGAAGATGCATGGTTAGGGGAGACGCCCCTAGCCTTACAATATCCCACTTTATATAATATTGTACAACGTAAGGAGGATTATGTTGCTACAGTATTACAGTCGGTCCCCCTTAATATCCAATTCAGGAGGTCTCTGGTGGGGGAACGTTGGAACTCGTGGTTGCATGCACTTGGTCCGCATGTTGATGGAGGTTCAACTCTCTGACCAGTCAGACACCATTCACTGGAAATTATCTACAAATGGTAGTTTCTCAGTGAAATCTATGTATTTGGATCTAATTGACTCTGGGCCAATCCCGAGATCCCTTCATATCTGGAAGATTAAAGTTCCGCATAGAATTAAAATCTTCATATGGTTTGTCCACAAGGAAGTGATCTTGGCGAAAGATAATTTGGTAAAGCGAAGGTGGGTAGGTACCTCTAGATGTTGTTTTTGTGACCAGGATGAAACTATACAACACCTCTTTCTCGATTGCCCGTTGGCAAAACTAATATGGAGCACGATACATATAGCCTTCAACGTTAATCCTCCAACTTGCATTAACATGTTATTTGGGATGTGGTTAAATGAAGTGGAACCAGATATAGCGAGACATATTCGGATAGCGATATGTGCACTACTGTGGGCTATATGAAACAACAGAAATGACATGATCTTTAACCGAAAAAACTTTATCAACTTTTTGTAGATTATTTACAGAGCCACTGATTGGATCCGTACGTGGTCATTACTCACTCATGCGGACTCTAGGGAGCCTTTGGTTACTGGGTGCAACCGTTGGGAGACGGTAGCACGGATTATCTTCAACCGATTTGGATGGCGAGCTAATAATAGGCTAGGTGTATAGACATCGTAGCCTGTTGATATTTTCGCCGGCTGTGGCATCTTTTATTTTCCTTTTTGTTAAGCTCCGTTTGTGAGCCAGATTTGGACCTCAGACTTTGTTCCGCACTTCATTTAATAATATGGCTACATGCATCACTCTGATGCAGAGGCAGGGGGTTATCCTCCTTTTCAAAAAAAAATATAACATAAATAACATTAAATATTTGAAAGTTTAACCAGCTAAGCACTAACGCGGATACACCGTCAAGTTTGGATACAATTTTATTGATTTAAAAATGTAACAAGAAATCAAACATGTTTTCAAAGGGTGCAACCTAGATACACCGTTATGTTGGATACAAGTTTGGATATAATTCTTATATGAGAGCGGCTAGGGCTCAGTCGACTGAGATTTAACGAAGCCTCAGTCGGCTGATGTCACCCCGGTTTTTTTTTTTTTTTTGGCAGGACGTCAACCCTGTTTCGCGTACACGCGATGCGATTTTTTCCAAGGAACATTGTCCCGTTGTGGGTTTTTCTCTTTTAAAACTACGGCCCAGTTGTCCTGTGTGTGTGCGCTTGTTTTTTGGTTTATGTTTTTTTTTGTTGGGCTGGACAGGCTTTGCTTTGCTTTTCTGTTGGTAATTTGGTTACCATCCACAAGTTGACAACAACGTAGCTACTGTTAATGCCTTACTAATCTACTGTTATTATTATTATTGCTCGCAAAAAAAATCTACTGTTATTATAAAGTGACAATTAATTAGCTGTTAATGCCTCACTAATCGATTGTTACAGAAAACAATTAAGATGCACCTGGACGAGTAGACATGCAAGAGGAACGCTTCCTATCAGAAGTCTGATAGGAAACTTTCATCAGACTGGTGCTGCGCCGTTGATTCTTTTCTAATCCAACGATCCATATTTAGAAGCAAATCTTCAATCCGTCAATTAATACCTCCCGAGTTAATCTCGCCCCACCTGCCTCGTCCAAACAAGCTCATCCCCGACCTCGCCGCGACTGCTACCTCCGCTACAATCGTTCCGCACCAAAAAAATCCGCGACGGCTACAGCGCGCTCATCCACGTCCATGGTGCCGCGTCCCTCCCCCGTCCTGCTTCGTCGTTCCCTGATCTCACCATCGACCGCGTAACCCCCATGGCCGCTCCAGTCCCTCAGCAGACCCTGCCCTGTCACCACCACTTCCACGGCACTGGTGCGCCATTTTGGCTAGGCAAGGAAGATGCGCGCGCATCGCAGGCTTCGGTCCCTGGAATGGACCCACGCGAACCAGGGTCAGATTCATCTCATCTTTCATCCATTTTAATTAATTGTTTTGATTTGCATTACTTTTGATCTGGGTGTTATTTTGCTCCTCCTTCCCATTTCGCTGCAGCGTTGTCGCCGACCTTTTTCGTCTACTCATGCCCTCAACAATGACATACCAACAGCGGCTTCATTTTGAAGGTGGCTGCCACAGATGTCCCTTGTTCCAATGACGACGGTCGTCGCTAATCTGTACGAAATGGGTCCTCACCTCGTCTCATCTGCCAATCTGCCCTAGTTGATTCATTTTTCCATCTCAATTTGATATATACAGTCACTTAATTATCAAATAATTTTGGTCAATTTAGTGCTAATTACGTGTCCAAATTTGTATGCTTCCTATTGACATGATTCACGCTGAGATAGCATTGTTTTCTATACTCAAATTTGCATGCTTCCCATCTATGAATCGCTCTCCGCACCATCCTCGTCTAACCTAGGTTCTGGCCTAGGTATTGTTCTTTTTTCGGTAGGGATATTTCCGTTGTCGAAGCATTGTAGTATGTAGAGTTCTTATTCATTTATCTCTGATTTGTTCATCAGATTTTGCTAGCTCTGTCACATGATTGTGTACTCGGATTGAAGGAAGCAAAGAAGTCTATATGAAGCAACACGTCTGTCTATATGGCGATGGTGCTAGGGACAAGGTCCTCGCACTTGCGACACCACAGTACATGGTGTAGAGGTGCCAACTGCCACATGATATACTCCATGATACACCATGTCGGGACGTCGTCCCCTCAGTAGTTGGACGTGACGCCATCGTAGCATGGACGCAACATGCATCAGGGAGGATCATCAAGCGACGGGAGCTCATGCGGCTGGCTACATGAAACCACGCCTCGCATTCTCAACTGAACTACTTTGTTATCAACGAGGACCTTGGCTAATGGTGCATTGTTGTTGCAGCCTTTCTCCGTTCATGTCACTCCTTGTTGATGCCGCTCACGACGTGACGATGGAAGCAAACACGCTCACCATTAGGAAGAAGCACAACTATCATCACAAGGAAGCATGACTAGCATCAGTAGGAAGCATGGTCAACATTGAGAAGGAAGCATGTTGGCCATCGACCGGGTGGTGTCCAGAATTGTTACTTCTTTGGATGCATATTCTTGTTTCTTTGGAAGAAATGTCGTTTTGTTTTAAACCAATGTAGTTTCAATGGTAAATAAATCTGCTTGAGAACAAATATTTATTTCCTTGGAAGAAATTTAATGGCACATTGGAAACAATTCAGTGTCCTCTAAAGTACATCTTTATCGCACCACAAACAAACATGAATACACTGGTGCACTATACATAAGATTTCGCCAAATTGAAAGAATCTCGGATTGGCGTGGAAGAACGAAACAAAATGAATGGTTCAATTCCTAGTCCTTATTAACCACAAGTGCTTTATGTACACCGTTCAACTAATATATGCTTCCAGTTTTAGTAAACCATGTTTCGAACTATCACAGTACGTGCTTCCTAGTTCCTACCTACCTCACCACCACACAAGTGCTTCCACGCCCAAATAATATTATGCATACGAAGCACACGAAGGAAGCAACGAGCATGAGAAGATAAGACACAAAGTTTTTGTTACATACTAATCATGCTTCCTACAATAGTGCATCACGCTTCATACATGGTTGGATACACTTCTCGTTGTACATTAGTCAGCTATGCTTCCAACATTTGTCTATTATGCTTCAAGCACTCAAATTTTGAATAGCCTATGTTCCAATGTTTTGCTTCAAATGTCCAGTTCTAAGAAATAACAAACCAATTAGAATCTATATTTGGGAGTTTCAAAAAAAATCTATATTTGGGAACATAAAACGGATCTTGCAGCAGTTAATTAGGACGGATTTTTTGGCTGTTAATTAGGTCGGATATTTTGGGAGTGGTTGATAAGGAAAGCGGTAAAATCAGGCTTGGACTTATATCTCCTAATCAGGTGGAAACTCCCACGTAACAGGGCATTCTAATCCAACGCTCCAACACTCTCCTATCCAATGGCTATGCACTAGTCTGATAGATGCAAATTTGCAGTAGTCTGATGCCTAGCGTTTTTTTTTTTTTTTGAGAATTTTTTCATTCATATCACGAATCAGTACAAAGTAGTTGACCCTTACAAGCACACTGATACGCAAACACAAAGGACCATGAACACCTAGAGTACCCTAAGACAACCATAACACAAGAAGATCTCCGGAGCCCTGTGTCATCATCCCTGAATCTTGAGAGAAGACCCCTGCAGCAGAAGGATCTGCAACCAGTCGCAAGCAGGTCATCATCTTCGACCACGGTACAATTACCGCCACGCTGCTTCCTCCTTTCTTGACACCAGCGCTGAGAGGGCATGGACATCAATCCAACACTCCTGCAACAGCCGTCGCCATCTTTGGCTTTGAGTACCGTAAAAAGTGTCCCTTTCGGAAGGAAGAGAACTCGAGTCATCCGACCGGTCCAGCACCGCAGCCGGGCCATCCGCCCGGACAAAGCAGGATCTCCCACCAGCATCAGCGCAGAGGAAGGAGGAGAGCAGCAGCAGCAAATCATACCAACAAGGAAGAAGTGTCTTCGTCTCCCTGCATCCATCACCCATCTGAGGACCCAAACGGCTAGTGTCGATGGACCTCCAGCCCCCATAGCCCGCGACCTCGACGAGATCCGGGGATCCTCAACCCCGCTGGCTCCTAGACAAAGGCACAAGCCTCGCCTGACCGCGAACGGAGCCCGGAGAAACTTATTCCGACGCGACACCACCGCAACGGCCTCGGCAGCGTCTCCCTCAACCCTAACCCTACCACACACCCACCTAGCGAACAGACCCAAGGTTCCCCCTTCCTCCCGCCGCCGGAGCGGCCGACGGAGAGAGAGGGAACCGGCGGCATCACCGGCGGCGCGCAAGGGAACCCTCGTCGCCTCCCTTGATCGCCTCGTGCGATCCTACTTTTCCGGGATTGGTTTCTGTCTGATGCCTAGCGTTACCCGACATGCAACTGTGGTCGGCGGGTGTGCAACCGCAGATGATATTTATGAAAAAAAATCAATTTAGTTGCATATGTGCAACGGATATGCAATTGCACGCTCCCCTGGCTTGTGTGCAATTAGAGACGGCATTTTTGAAAAAATAATAATTTAGTTACACACCCACGACGGACATGCAATTACCTGCGACTGACACATGTGCAATAAAGGAATAAAAAAGGTAAGTCATAATAATGAACCCACCTATCAGTCCGCCCCACGCACTTAGGCCCCTGCACCCACTAGTTGCCATCGCGTCGAAGACATGCAGTTATAGTCGGGGCCGCCACTTGCAGTTGCGTGCCAAGCGCCAGACATGCAACTACACACCCACCCTCCCCTCCCCCTCAACCCCACACAAAATACCATAGAGTTGCAGTCACGTTGAAGACATGCAGTTGCAGTTGAGGCGACACTTGTGTTGGAAATATGCCCTAGAGGCAATAATAAATTGGTTATTATCATATTTCTTTGTTCATGATAAAGGTTTATTATTCATGCTATAATTGTATTGACCGAAAACTTAAATATATGTGTGAATACATAAACAAATACAATGTCCCTAGTAAGTCTCTACTAGACTAGCTCGTTGATCAAAGATGGTTAAGGTTTCCTAGCCATAGACATGAGTTGTCATTTGATAACGGGATCACATCATTAGGAGAATGATATGATGGACAAGACCCAACCGTAAGCTTAGCATTTTGATCGTATCACTGAGTTTATTGCTATAGCTTTCTTCATGCACTAGTAGAAAACAGGGCTTTGGTTGAGGCCAGGATAAGGGCATTAGTCCCGGTTCACTCACGAACCGGGACCAAAGGGGGCATCAGTCCCAGTTCGTGAGGCCAGGGCGCCGGCCGGGCCTTGGTGGCCATTGGTCCCGGTTCGTCTGACACCTTTGGTCCCGGTTTCAGACACGAACCGGGACCAATGGGCCTCGCTCCTGGCCCACCACCTTTCGTCCAGGTTTGTGGCTGGAACCGGGACCAAATGTCTGTCTTCTGTCCTGGTTTTAGTCACAAACCGGGACTGAAGAGCAGCCTATATATACCCGCGCGCTCAGCTCAGCTCACTGCTTTGTTTTTTTTGGGAGAGGTGTGTTGTGCTCTAGCTCACCTCCTATGCACATGAGGTGTTCGATGAAATGCCCGAGCGACACTTAAGTTTTCTCCTTTCGAAGCTCCTTGTCCAAGCTCCATTTTCCTCAAGATTTGTCTAGGTTTGCCGGTCCGTCCTGTCCCGTCCCCGTCCTCACCGCCGTCGATCGCCCACGCCGATCTCGTCGCCGGCACCACCGTGGTGAGCCTCTTGTTCTTATCTTCTTTGTAAAAGAAAAAAAAACCTTACTTGTATGGTTTAGATAGATACTTGTATAATTTTCTTAATTTTATTATTGTTTTAGTGTGATGATGAACTTCTATTAATTTGGTCACTTCTCTATTCATGATGGTCTGTAATGGTTTTTGACACACTTAATTATATGTAATGCACGCAGATGAACCGGCAATGGAATTACGGTAACAGATGCACCTCCGAGTACATTAAGGGCATGCATAATTTTCTCGAAGTGGCTGAGGCAAACAAGTAGAATGGTTTTATATGTTGTCCATGCCCTATCTGTGGGAATACGAAGCCTTACTCTTCGTCGAAAACCCTTCACGTCCACCTGCTTGAGAAGGCTTTCATGCCACACTATAATGTTTGGACCAAGCACGGAGAAAGAGGAGTTATGATGGAAGACAACGAAGAAGAAGAGTATGATGACAACTATCGGCCCCCTGAATACGGTGATACTGCAATGGGGGAAGCTGAAGATCAAGATGAACCAGACGATGTGCCCGATGATGATCTTTGCCGGGTCATTGTTGATGCACAGAGAGAATGCGAGACTGAAAAGGAGAAGTTAAAGTTCGATCGAATGTTAGAGGATCACAAAAAATAGTTGTTCCCAAGTTGCGAAGATGGCAACACAAAGCTCGGTACCACACTGGAAATGCTGGAATGGAAGGCAGAGAATGGTGTATCTGACAAGGGATTTGAGCAGCTACTGAAAATAATGAAGAAGAAGCTTTCAAAGGATAACGAATTGCCTGACAGTACGTACGGAGCAAAGAAGGTTCTCTGCCCTCTAGGATTAGAGGTGCAGAAGATACATGCATGCCCTAATGACTGCATCCTGTACCGCGGTGAGTACGAGGAATTGAACGCATGCCCGGTATGCGGTGCATTGCGGTATAAGATTAGACGAGATGACCCTGGTGATGTTGAGGGCGAGCGCCCCAGGAAGAGGGTTCCTGCCAAGGTGATGTGGTATGCTCCTATAATACCATGGCTGAAACGTCTGTTCAGAAACAAAGAGCATGCCAAGTTGATGCGATGTCACAAAGAAGACCGTAAGAAAGACGGGAAGTTGAGAGCACCCGCTGACGGGTCGCAGTGGAGAAAAATCGAGAGAAGGTGGCGGGACTTTGCAGGTGACGCAAGGAACGTATGGTTTGGTTTAAGCGTGGATGGCATTAATCCTTTTGGGGAGCAGAGCGGCAATCATAGCACCTGGCCCGTCACTCTATGTATCTATAACCTTCCTCCTTGGTTGTGCATGAAGCAAAAGTTCATTATGATGTCAGTGCTCATCCAAGGCCCTAAGCAACCCGGCAACGAAATTGATGTGTACCTAAGGCCATTAGTTGAAGAACTTTTACAGCTGTGGAATGGAGAAGGTGTACGTGTGTGAGATGAGCACAAACAGGAGGAATTTCACCTGCATGCGTTGCTGTTTGTAACCATCAATGATTGGCCTGCTCTCAGTAACCTTTCAGGACAGACAAACAAGGGATACCACGCATGCACGCACTATTTAGATGACACCGAAAGTATATATTTAGACAAATGCAGGAAGAATGTGTACCTGGGGCATCGTCGATTTCTTCCGACCAACCATCAATGTCGAAAGAAAGGCAAGCATTTCAAAGGCGAGTCAGATCACCGGAAGAAGCCCGCCGTCCGTACTGGTGATCACATACTTGCTATGGTCAATGATTTACAAGTAATCTTTGGAAAGGGTCCCGGCGGACTATCTGTTCCGAATGACGCTGAGGGACGCGCACCCATGTGGAAGAAGAAATCTATATTTTGGGACCTACCCTATTGGAAAGACCTAGAGGTCCGCTCTGCAATCAACGTGATGCACGTGACGAAGAACCTTTGCGTGAACCTGCTAGGCTTCTTGGGCGTGTATGGGAAGACAAAAGATACACCGGAGGCACGGGAGGACCAGCAATGTGTGCACGAAAAAGACGGCATGCCTCCAAAGTAGTATGAAGGTCCTGCCAGCTACGCTCTTACCAAAGAAGAGAAGGAAATCTTCTTTGAATGCCTGCTCAGTATGAAGGTCCCGTCTGGCTTCTCGTCAAATATAAAGGGAATAATAAATATGGCAGAGAAAAAGTTTCAGAACCTAAAGTCTCATGACTGCCACGTGATTATGACGCAACTGCTTCCGGTTGCATTGAGGGGGCTTCTACCGGAAAACGTTCGATTAGCCATTGTGAAGCTATGTGCATTCCTCAATGCAATCTCTCAGAAGGTGATCGATCCAGCAATCCTACCAAGGTTAAGGAGTGATCTGGCGCAATGTCTTGTCAGTTTCGAGCTGGTGTTCCCACCATCCTTCTTCAATATCATGATGCATGTCCTAGTTCATCTAGTCGACGAGATTGCCATTCTGGGCCCTGTATTTCTACACAATATGTTATTCTGGGCCCTGTATTTCTACACAATATGTTCCCCTTTGAGAGGTTCATGGGAGTCTTAAAGAAATATGTTCATAACCGTGCTAGGCCAGAAGGAAGCATCTCCACGGGCCATCAAACAGAGGAGGTCATTGGGTTTTGTGTTGACTTCATTCCTGACCTTAAGAAGATTGGTCTCCTTCAATCGCGGTATGAGGGGAGACTGACTGGAAAAGGCAAGCTAGGAGCGGACTCAATAATATGTACGGACGGGCATTCTTGGACTCAAGCACACTACACAGTTCTACAGAATTCTACCTTGGTGACCCCATATGTCAATGAACACAAGAATATTCTGCGCTCCAAACACCCGGAGCAGTGTGACGACTGGATTACATGTGAACACATCAGGACTTTCGGCAGTTGGTTGCAAACACGTCTCATGGGTGACAACACTGTTTCTGATGAGCTGTACTCGTGGGCCAGGGGACCATCTTCGACTATATTGACTTACAAAGGCTACGAGATAAATGGGAATACATTTTACACGATCGCCCAAGATCAAAAGAGCACCAACCAAAACAGTGGTGTCCGCTTTGATGCAGCAACCAAGAGGGGAATGGACACATATTATGGTTACATAGTGGACATATGGGAACTTGACTATTTAAGGTCCCTTTGTTTCAGTGCAAATGGGTCAATCTGTCAGGAGGCGGGGTACAGGTAGACCCACAGTACGGTATGACAACAGTGGATCTGAACAATCTTGGGTACACAGACGAACCATTCGTCCTAGCCAATGATGTGGCGCAGGTTTTCTATGTGAAGGACATGTCTAGCAAACCGAGAAGAAGAAAAGATAAGAAAGCGAATACATCATACGATGAGCCAAAGCGCCACATAGTTCTTTCAAAAAAAGAGACATCGTGGGAGTGGAGGGCAAGACAGACATGTCTGAAGATTATGAAAAGTTTCATGAAATTCCTCCCTTCAAAGTCAAGGCTGACCCAAGCATCGTGTTAAACGATGAAGATTATCCATGGTTACGGCGCAATAAGCAAAGGACACAAGCAAAGCAAAAGTGAAGACTTTCTCTCCACAACTATTATGATGATGCCTTTGATCTAGAATATCACTGCAGTTACATGTGAAGAAATGAAATCCCTTTTGTAACAGATGAGTTTTCGTCCGAAACCCTGATACTTCGAAAGTGATTGTCCATTTTGTACACGAAGTGCATCCAGTTTTTGCCGTAACCCTCTCAGCTTTTTAGCACATGCTCTGTGGGTGAAATGATGATACCATGCCAACTTTCAACCTTTTCAGAGTTCATTTGAAGTGCTTTTCAATTTAAGGGTCATTTAGCTAAAAAAATCAGTAAATGCATGAAAAATACCAAATGAAGTCAGAAAGGGTTGAAAATTGATGATGTGGCTTTGAATGGTGCATTTTGAACACACAAAAAGTCTGGAGTTCAAATAAGTTCAAAAAAATGAAATCCCGTTGTAACAGACGAGTTTTCGTCCGAAACCCTGATACTTCGAAAGTGATTGTCCATTTTGTACACGAAGTGCATCCAGTTTTTGCCGTAACCCTCTCAACTTTTTAGCACATCCTATGTGGGTGAAATGATGATACCATGCCAACTTTCAACCTTTTCAGAGTTCATTTGAAGTGCTTTTCAATTTCAGGGTCATTTTGCTCAAAAAATGAACTAATAGCAAAAAAGAATGAACTACAAAACTTTTATAAAACTCTAATAGCAAAAAGAATGAACTAAAACTAATCAAATTAAAATATTCTGTTATGATCAACTAAAACAAAACTATCAAAGTATTTTTGAAACTAAATTCTATAAACCTCTAGTATTTTTGAAACTAAAATTATATAAAATTTATGCAACTAAAATTATCAAAGTATTTTTTGTTCGAAACATTAATAACAAAAGAATTTTCATAAAGAATTTTTTTGTTAGAAATTTTAATAGCAAACTAATAACAAAATCTATTTTGATTAACAGACATTTAAAATAACCTAAAAATTACCAAATTTGAATATAATGATAAAATACAGTAATATTAAATAGCAGGAAAAAGAATCACTCAAAAATCTATTTTTATAGTAAAGTTATTTACAAACTAGTGATTCACATAAATTTAAAAGAATTCAAATTTAAACTATTCAAATTTGAAAACTAATGGCACTAACAGAAAGTTTATAATTTTTGTGACCTAAAAGCAAAAAAGAATCACTGAAAAACTATAAGTATTTAGCTGTAAGTAGAAACAAAAGAAAATAAATAAAGCAAAAAACAAAACAAAAAAACTGGAAAAAAAATTAAAAAAATGCCGCCTACTGGGCCACCACGGCCTGAATACGGCTAGAAACCCAACCACCTTGTTGGGCCAGGATTCAGGCCCGTAGAAGGCCCAGTAGGCTCACAGGCAGAGACAGAGTATTTAGGCCCGTAAGCCTGCTTTAGATAGGAGCTCGAAGGCTCGGGCGCAGCACTGCTTATAAACCGGTGCGGGGCTCTTTCAACTAGCGAGGTGGGACTAAACTCCCACCACGCCGCTGTGCAAGGCCATTGGTCCCGGTTGGTGGCACGAACCGGGACCAATGCCCCTCTTTGGTCCCGGTTCGTGGCACCAACCGGGACCAAAGCCCACCTTTGGTCCCGGTTCGTGCCACCAACCGGGACCAAAGGTCTCTGCTTCCCGCCCTTTGGACTGCTGGAAATTGACCTTTGGTTCCGGTTGGTGGCACGAACTGGGACCAAAGGTGGGCTTTGGTCCCGGTTTGTGGCACAAACCGGGACCAAAGGGTTTGCTATATAAGTCAGGACTTAGCAAATTTCAACCCACTCGCCATTCTTCTCTCGATGACGCCGCCGCGCCCCTACTGCTGCTGCCCTCCTCGCCGTCGTCGCCGTCGCCGACCAGCCCCTACGCCGTCCCCGACGTCGCCGTTGCCCCGATCGACGCCGTCGCCGTCGCTGTGAGCCGCCACGCCGCCCCGGCTCATAGCATTTTTTTTCATATAGCAAAGTCAAAATTCTTTGTTCAGAGTTCATAGCATTTTTTTGTTCATATAGCAAACCCTATATGTTCATAGCATATTTTTTTCATATATGTATTTTTTTCATATATGTGGCTATATGTATTTTTTTGTTCATATATGTTCATATGGATGGATGTATATATATATGATGTTCATAGAATATTTTTTTGTTCATAGAATATATTTTTTTCATAGAAATTAGTTAAAATGAGGGGGGACGTCGGACATGATATGAGGGGGGACGTCGGACGTCGGACATGTCATGAGGGGTGAGCGTCGTTGTCGTCTACCCCCTCCCCGATAACTTCGACATGAGGGGGGACGTCGGACGTCGGACATGTCATGAGGGGTGAGCGTCGTTGTCGATCAACCCCCTCTCGCCCGACCAACTCTCGAGTCCACCCAAACCGGGACTGAAAAAGCGTTGTCGAGGCCACCCCAAACCGGAACAAGTCTAGATATATCGGAAAAACAAGTCTAGATATATCGGACGATATGTAGATATGTCGGATATCGGGTTTGCTTTCTAATAAAGAATTGTTGTCATCTATGTATCATTTTATATCGCAGCGGACATATATCAAAGTTTGCTCATATGTCAAAGTTTGAATTTTGACATATGCAACATTTGATCATATGTCAAAGTTTGAAATTTGACATATGCAACATTTAATAAGGGATTTATCAAGAATGCCCCCATTAATAAGAGATTTATCAAGAATGCCCCCATTATGGATGTGCATAAGCAAGTTGATCCATATTTTTCCTGATCTCATATAAGCTTCTATATGTGCACGTTCTCTTGTGTCAAAGTATTGAAGAAATCCATGGTTTCATCATATGCCCCCATTAATGATGAAGCCATGGTTTTCTTGAATCCTTTGACACTAGACAACGTGTCATATAGAAGGGTAGATGAGATCAGGAAAAATATGGACCATTTTCTGCACATCCAGAATGGCGCCATTTTGTTAAATCCCTTAAAGGTTACGAAGTTACTAAGTTAAAATGATGTTAATAGAAAGTTTTCTCTTGAAATGTTAATAAGTTACTAAGTTAAAATGTTCATATATTCGAAACATATCAAGTGTTGTATTTTCTCTCGAAACGTATCCCTGATAACTTCGACATGAGGGGGGACGTCGATCAACCCCCTCTTGCCCGACCAAATTTACGAAGTTCAAAGTTACTAAATTTACTCCCGGTCCGCTCGCCCGACCAACTCTCGAGGCCACCCGAACCCTAGAAGAAAGAGCGTTGTCGATCTCCTACCCCCTCCCGCCCCTACCCAATAAACTCTCGAGGCCACCGGAACCCTAGAAGAAAAAGCGTTGTCGATCTCTCGAGGCCACCCAAACCCTAGAAAAAAAATCGTTGTCGATCTCCTACCCCCTCCCGCCCCTTGTTGCGATATTTGCTAGGTCTATGTTTGCCACTAATATATCCATCTCTCATGTTTGTATATTGCCATGTTGTAATATTTGCAGAAACTATGGAAAGAGACTTGGAACAAGAACAGTTGTTGGGGGATATAATCCTCGGCGGAGGTGATCCCTTGTCGTTTCTCAACGACACCGATGGTACGGAAGGAGAGGATCACGGATCCGGTGATCCAACAATGGAGGAGGAAGAAGAAGACCATGATGACGGCTCCGGTGACCGAACGGAGGAGGAAGCTGTTGCAAAGTCCGGCGAGGTATATATATTAATTAAGTATGTGCTGACTAATTGATCCATTAATTGTTTTGGTATGTACATATATTAATGCTTATTTCTTCTTTTACAGCCCTCTTGATTGAGCCAAACTTCCGTAAGGAGACGAGGCCCAAAGAAAAGGTTACGCCAGGATGAAAGGTTCACGATCACAGCAATCGCGGACGATGGCCAACCGATTGAACCCAAACGGACAAAGGACACATTTGTTAATCAGTGCGGAGCTATTGTTAGGGACAACATCCCGATCAGCATCGAGCAATGGAATAAGAGTAAGGACCACCCTGAAGTTTCTTATGTCCAGGATAGACAGAAAGCTGATCTTTGCACCGCGCTGATGGCAAGTTTCACCCTACCGCCAGAGGAGGATCCGAATAAGCCAGTTTGGGAGCCAAAGGTCAATGCGTTTGCTCTTAAAAAGATGGCAGATCTATTCAGGAACTGGAAGAAAGAGTTGAACCTAAATTTTGTCCAAAAAGGGAAGACTCCAGAATTCACCGGCCGATATGAGAAGATAAGAGATCAATGGCCTGCATTTGTGGCCTACAAGAATTCGGAGAAGGGTAAGAAAATGTCGGCGACAAACTAGCTGAATGCTTCAAAGAAGCAGTATCACCATCACACGGGGTCAGGTGGCTACTACAAAGCCCGGCCATTGTGAGACAAAGCTGAGCAAGACCTGCTTGATAAAGGGGTCGAACCAGCGACATTGCACTGGCCAGACCGTGCAAGGACTTAGTTCTTCGGGGTTGGGGGAACTTTGGACCCAGAAACAGTGGAGTGTCGTTGGACGGACGAGCAACTTGCAATACCCTTCACGAAGCTTCAGCACTATATCAACGCAACGCAGGAAGGGACGTTCGATCCCGACAGAGGGAAGGACGAGCTGACTGAGGCCCTCAGGAATCCTGAGCACCCTGGATGAACACAAGGCACACCAGGCTCCAAACCGTGGAAGATTGGGTTTGCTGACAGCGGTGGTTACAGAAGCCGAGGGAGAAAGAGGAAAGCGGAAGCAAGCGAAATGCAGAAGCTCACTGCAAGAATAGCAAAGCTAGAGGAACTTGAGAGCCAGTGAGCTACCGGCCCACCATCTCAGTGGCACGAATCTAACCCAGAAGCTACCCCACCATCTCAGCGGAGAAGCAGCGTGGCTTCCACGAAGCCCGTTCAGCCTGATTTCACGGCTCCTCGATACCCCGTGGATACTATCACGGAGGCTCAACATTGCGAGCTAATGACAAAATGGCAGAACCTGACTTTGAAGGCGGCTGTCGGCTCTGTTGCACCTCCTCAAGCTGACGGAACTTTTCACTACCGTCCGATTCCACGTGGCTATGCTGTTGTGATGGTGGATGAAATAATGCAGGGATTTGAGGAGCTGGAGCTTGACCACCCTACAGGTGAAGGGGAGAATCATCTGGTTTATGCTTTGAGGAGTACCTGTCTGTGGAGGAAGGAGTACATCAAGCTTCCAAACTGGACGCCTCCTGCGAGTGATCAGGGCACTCCGCCTCCTCCTCCGGCGAGTGATCAGGGCACTCCGCCTCCTCCGGCACGTGACGGCACTCCGCCTCCTCCTCCGCCTCCTCCGACGAGCACTCCGCCTCCTCCTCCGCCTCCTCCTCCGGCAGGTGAGGGCACTCCGGCTCCTCCTCCGCCTCCTCCGGCGCGTCAGGGCACTCAGCCTCCTCCTCCGCCTCCTCCGGCATGTCAGCAATGCAAGAAGAGAGCCGCCGCAGTTCCGGCGGCTAGCAGTACAAGAGGTGGTGGGAAGAAATACAAATATGGTCCAACAAGCATCAAGCATCTTCCAAAGTTACCATATGAGAAGACTGACGCGGAGCTCAAGGAAATTAGTGATGCCGAAGTGCAGTCCCATTTTCAACGGAAAGTTCCGCCTCCAAAGGAAAAGATAGATCCGGTAAAGGTCAAACGCACTCTGGAAGCCCTTCGGCGACCGCCTCCGCCTCCGCCGCTATGAAACTTTGACCGCATTATTGGAAAGACATATGACAAAGCTATGAGTCGGTCGAGAAGTAACAGTAGTGGTGCAAGAATTGGGAAAACAATCCCCCAGCTCGGCGAACAGGAAAAGCAATCGTACCCCCCGCTCAAGGTGTTTAACGATACACCGGGGTTAGCGGCCGTTGCTCCTGGTTTCAATCCTGGTGACTACCTAAGCGATGATGTACTGTTCGAATCCGGTGAGGTAGAAATCTTTAAATACGAGCACGGGAAGCGTCTCATCAGAAGTGATGATGATGAACTGAATCTATCAACGATGATGCGAAGATTGCATATATTGTACTTGGATTCCTGCAAGGACGGGAAGGGCACTATCTTGGTGGGAATTAAGGATGATCACGACTTCATTGGAGACGACTATTTCTACGTTGAATTTGACGAATTCTTTCAGTTATACAATCAAAAAGCCCTCGACAAAACTCTCATCGCTTGTTATTGTCTGTAAGTATTATTTCTGTAATTAAGTCTCTAGCAATTAACTCGTTCATTGCATGTATATAATTATATCCTCACTATATTATGCAGATTGAAGATCATCGAATTCAAAACAAAACAAATCTATGACATTGGGTTCATTAACCCAAATGTCATAAATGAGTATATGGTATAGAAGAGAGCCCGGGAGACTGAGGAAGTCTTGCTAAGGTCGTTCCTTCGTCACCAAAACAAAAGGAAAATACTCTTTCCCTACAACTTCAAGTGAGTGTTACTGTCTTCTGCATATTTTGTTTGGCTTACTCGAGGTTAAGTGTAATTGACGAGTTATGCGCGCGCGCAGGTTCCACTTTATTCTGCTAGTCATTATGCTTGACGAGGGAGCGGTATCTGTCTTGGACTCAAAACGTAAAGATTTTACGGAGTTTGCGGACATGATCGAAATGCTCCAGAAGTAAGTTCAATCATTATCGCACTATATCGGCAACTTTCGTTCATTTCCTGATATCAAGTAATCATTTTGTTTGCCGGGCAGGGTTTGGAAAAAGTTCATCAGGCAGGTTAAGGGTGAATGGAGACCGGAGCTGCAAATTACACAACCCAGAGTAAGTAGTACTAGCTAGCTAGTTCCGCGCATCTCTCATTGATTCTAGTTTCAATATCATTATCATGGTTGATTATCATTTTGATTGAACTATATTCTTGTAAAGTGCATGTGGCAGCAACCCGGAAATGATTTCTGTGGATACTACGTCTGTGAGTTCATTCGCCAAGAGGTCACTGGGAGGGGCATGCCTAAACAAGATTTTGAAGTACGTAAACAATATTCACAATTTTATTTTATCACAATCAATTGTGTTGATTTCATTCATATATATATATTGACCCCCTTCTTTAAATTAGACCTGGCAGAAGTGGGACGTACTCCTACCACAGGATCGCCTACGCGCAATTCAAGAGGAGTTGGTGAGATTCTTTGTTGACCACGTCTTTCCTAAAGACGGAGAATGCTATCGGGATATGCAAATTTATGAATAGATATATGCATCGACGTGTACTATATGTAATAGCTTCGGATAGATGTACGAAAACTTGTTGTTCGACCAAGCACCGAGAAAGAGAGGTCACTTCTATCCATAGATGTTCATGATCACGATGTTGTGTAATTAATGGTTCCTTCATTTGCTTACTAGCTAGCATTGAGGGAGTTCTGGACTAAGGGGTCCCATGGTGTCCGGCCTAGCTAAGGTGGGCCGGGCCGTCGGGCCGTCAAGAAGACGAAGCTGAAGAACACCTCGTATCCGGGAAGGAGTCCCTCTGGTGTCCGGTTATGATTATTCCTTTTTCTGTAACCGACCTTGTACAATCCTAGGCCCCTCTGGTATATATAAACCAGAGGGTTTTAGTTCGTAGGGGCAATTAGAATGACCATAGGCATACCAGTTAGGGTTTAGCCACCACGATCTCGAGGTAGATCTACTCTTGTAACCTTCATCTACATCAAATACAATCAAGCAGGACGTAGGGTATTACCTCCATTAAGAGGGCCCGAACCTAGGTAAAAGTTGTGTCCCTTCATCTCCTGTTACCATTGATCCTTAGACCTACAGCTCGGGACCCCTACCCGAGATCTGCCGGTTTTGACACCGACATTGGTGCTTTCATTGAGAGTTCCGCTGTGGAGTCACCGTTGGGATCGATGGCCCGTGTAAGCTTTAGCAACAAGACCGCCTCCGGAGGAAGCCTGACGTCAGAACAAACCCTCCGGATCGGCAGTTTTTCTATAAGCATCGACTCGGCCGGCCATCTTCGCCGAGACGAGGTATCCGCCCTTGAGCACCAGATCCAGATCGATACTCCGGTGAGCATCCTCAGCGCCCGGCGTGGTTTCAACCCAATCGGATCAGCGGCTTTGACAGAAAATCAGAACAATTCTGGGGCCTCGGCCTCAGATCCTAAAGCTCCAGGCTCGGCGACGATCTCGACGATCGCCGAACACTGTCCGAGCATTAGCCCCGAATACGTAGAAAAGATGGATCCGGCAGACACCGCACTATTGAATGGGCTACAAGATCGCATCGCAACCCTGGGACTCACAACGACCTCTGATCGGATTGGGCTTAAAACCGATCGCAGAGAGATTAATTCCCCGCCGGTCACTCACTTCATGGTGGTCGTCGAAGAGCAGACCAAAGACCTCGCGTCTCCCAGGTTGAAGAGCAACTGTGTTCGGATTTCCGAACTCCCGGAATTCGAGCCTCCTTCTTCGGAGGAATCGACGCTGATCCCGGACTCAGGACGGGCCATAAAACCCGATCAGTGCCCGGACGCTTCTAGCCCCGAACTCCCAACTCCGGAAACCTTGTCGTCGCTCGAAGCACCGGACATGAGTCTAGGTGCAGGACTATGTTTTTTCCCACCCACCCACCACAATGCATACTATCCAAACAACTCCGGCCCACCTGACATATGTGACTTAATGTATGTACAGCAACAACCTCGCGAGACAGTCCACCACTACTGGGCTCGATTCCTCCTTGTCAAGAACAAGATCACAGATTGTTGTGACCAAGACATCATCTCAGCTTTTCATCACAATTGCAGCGATGAGGGAATCTTGAATGCCCTCGCTCGACGTCACATCCAAAGCTTCACCGAATTGTCAAAACTGGTCCGCAAGTACTGTGCGATGGAGAGCACATGGAAAGCCCAAAGGACCAACGTGGAGCCTGAACCTATGGAGAATCCATCCGCACTACGGATAAAACGGACACACCCGTATAGGGCATCCGAATATAAGCTTACTAGCAAAAAGAGTAAACCCTTTAGGGGTCACAGGACCATTCTTGACGAACTCCTCGACAAACCATGCCCGATACATTCGGCATTACTAAATACAGAACCAACCAACAGCCTTCACGCTTGTTGGGTATTAAGGCAGGTAGCCAAAAGCGGCGAGCCTATCCTCACCACCCTGCCTCCAGGGAGGCAGTCACCCACAGACGAACATCTCAATGTTCTGACTGTCTTCGAAACTATCTCTTCAAACAATCGGCGCAAGCGAGTACTCTGAGAGCTCGCCGAAGTCCACCAAGTAACATCAATGAGCCCATGGAACAACGCGGCGATAATTTTTAGCGCCGAAGACGAACCAAGGGTCCATTCAGTCCGGGCACCTGCCGCATTGGTCCTCGATCCCATAGTGGATGGTTTTCGCCTTACCAAAGTGCTCATGGACGGCGGTAGTGGACTAAACCTCATCTATGAGGATACGCTCGAAAAAATGCAGATTGACAAGTCCCGCATCGAGCAAACTTACACCACTTTTCGTGGAATAATCCCAGGTCGAGAGGCACGTTGCTCAGGGCGAATTACACTCGATGTAGTGTTCGGCACACACAAAAACTACAGGTCCGAAGAGTTGCTCTTTCATATTGTGCCCTTTAACAGCAGATACCACGCCCTTTTAGGACGTGATGCTTTCGTCCGCTTCTAGGCAATACCCCATTATGGATACATGAAGCTCAAAATGCCGGGGCCCAATGGGGTGATTACAATTACAAGCGATCCGCACAGAGCACTCCGGGCCGAAAACAAAACAGCGTCCCTAGCTCTCGAAGCACTATTCGAATCCCTTGCGGCCGAAGAGCTATCCACGCTCTGGACTACAGTTGATAAAGATGATGTGATCCTCGATAAGAGACCCAAATCCACTTCTTTCAAGCTAGTAGACGAAGTAGTCAAATTTCAAGTACACCTGACGGATCCGAACAAAACTGCATCCATCGGGGCACAGCTGGACCCAATAGTAGACGACGCCTTGTGCGCGTTCCTACGGGAAAATTGGGACATATTCGCCTGGCATCCTTCGGACATGCCAGGAATCCCACGAAAACTGGCCGAACACAGCCTCAACATAATCAAAGGCTTCAAGCCAGTCAAGCAGTCGCTGCGGCGATTCTCCGAACCCAAACGACAAGCAATGGGGGAGGAATTAGCAAAACTCCTCGAAGCAGGATTCATCAGAGAAATCAAACACCCAGAATGGTTAGCCAACCTGGTCATGGTGCCGAACAAAGACAAATCTTGGCGGCTTTGGGTCGATTTCAAAGACCTCAACAAAGCCTGCCCTAAGGATCCCTTTCCACTGCCTCGCATAGACCAAATCATAGACGCAACCGCGGGGCACGACGCATTGTGCTTCCTCGACGCCTACTCCGGATACCACCAGATTAAAATGAAGGAATCCGACCAGGCTGCAACCGCATTCATCCCACCCTATGGGCCATTCTGCTTCAACACCATGCCCTTGGGGTTAAAAAATGCCTCTAGTGAAACCTATGGCCCCCGGGTCTATTTTCCATATTATATTTTTAGATCTATAAACCAAAAATACCAAAAATACGTTGCTGCAATTTATTTACTTTTACTTTAATTATCATTTTAGTAATCTTTTATATCTATCTCTATCTGATCTCATCCTTGCAAGTGATCGTGAAGGGATTGACAACCCCTTTTTTGCGTTGGGTGCAAGTGTTTGATTGTTTGTGCAGGTGCATAGATTGGGGACTTGCTTGTACCTCCTACTGGATTGATACCTTGGTTCTCAAAAACTAAGGGAAATACTTATCTCTACTTTGCTGCATCACCCTTTCCTCTTCAAGGGAAAAACCAACGCAAGCTCAAGACAAAGAATTCTCTCGCCAACTTGTCAATTTCTGGCACCGTTGTCTGAGGGGGATTTCAGAAGTAGTAGGGGGCAATTGCATATCTGCCCCTAGGTACGCAACTGCAAGTGTTGCCACTGGACTACAACGACATGTCTTCAACGCGACCACAACTATGTGGTGTTTTGTCGAGGAAGGTGGGCAATTGCATGCCAACCACTAGGTACACAACTGCAAGTGTCACCCCTGACTGCAACTACATGTCTTCAACCTGACTGCAACTCTATGGTGTTTTGTTGGGTAGGGGCTGTTGTATGTCTGACACTAGGCACGCAACTACAATTGTCAGCCCCGACCGCAATTGATTGTCTTCAACGTGACTGCAACTCAATGGTGTTTTGTCGGGCGAAGGGGGGCATGTGCATGTCTGCCACTACGCACGCAACTGAAAATGTCGCCCCGACTGCAACTGCATGTCTTCAGCGTGACTGTAACTCATTGGTGTTTGTCGGGGGGAGGGGGCAGTTGCATGTCCGCCACTACACAGAAACTGCAAGTGTCGCCCCCGACTACAACTGCATGTCTTCAACGCGACTGCAACTCAGTGATGTTTTGTCGGGGAGGGGGGCAGTTGCATGTCTACCACTAGGCACGCAACTTCAAGTGCCGCCCCCGACTGCAACTGCATGCCTTCAATGTGACTACAACTCAGTGGTGTTTTGTCAGGGGTGGCGGAGGAGGGTAGTTGTATGTCTGGCACTAGGCATGCAACTGCAAGTGTTACCCCGAATGCAACTTCATGTCTTCAACACGACTACAACTTAGTGGTGTTTTGTCAGGGGGGAGGAGGAGGAGGGCTGTTGCATGTCTGACACTAGGCACGCAACTGCAAGTGTCACCCCTAACTGCAACTTCAAGTCTTCAGCGCGGCAACAACTTAGTGGTGTTTTGTTGGGGGAGGGGCAGTTGTATGTCTACTACTAGGCATGCAACTCCAAGAGTCGTCCCCAACTGTGACTGCATGTCTTCAACGTGACTGCAACTTGGGCTCGAAAGTGGTGTTTTTGTCGAGGAGAGGGGGGTAGTTGGATGTTTGCCACTAGGCTCGCAACTGCAAGTGTCGCCTCCAACTGCAACTGCAACTCTGTTGTGTTTTGGGTGTGTGGGGGGGAGGGAGCAGTTGCATGTCTTACACTAGACATGCAACTGCATGTATTCAACACGACTGCAACTTACTGGTGTTGTGTGTGTGGGGGTGGGGTGGGGGGCAGTTGTATGTCTGTCATTAGGCATGCAACTTCAAGTATCTCCACTGACTACGATTGAAATTTGTGGACGGAAGTGGTGTTTTGTCGGGGAAGGGGACAGTTGCATGTTTGCCACTAAGTCTGCAACTGCAAGTTGATGGGGAACGTTGCATGAAAATCAAAAAATTCCTACGAACACCCAAGATCTATCTAGGAGAAGCATAGCAACGAGAGGGAAGAGTGTGTCTACGTACCCTCATAGACCGTTAAGCGAAAGCGTATATTACGTGGTTGATGTAGTCATACTCGTCACGATCCAACCGTGATCCAATCCGGTCTAGTGCCGAATGGACGGCACCTCTGAGATTAGCACATGTTCGGCTTGATGGCATCCTCTCCTTCTTGATCCAGCAAGCGAGGGAGACGAGGTAGATGAGATCGGAACCATCACGGCGGGGAGGTGGTGGTGGTGGCAGCGGAAATCCGGCAGGGCTTCGCCAAGCACTTACGGAACGTGGAGGAGGAAGAGAGGGAGGGGGTGGCCAAAGGTCGAAGGGTGCTGCCCCCCGTGCCCCTCCCCACTATATATAGAGGAGGAAACTTGGAGGAGGAGGAATAGTGATGTGTAAACAGTACCACATGAACAGTACACATGTGAATAGTGCCACATGAATAGTAATCCTCTTTCCCAAGTAATGCCTCTTATCTCCTATTTTAAAGGGATTTGATCCTGTCACTTGGGACAGCCGCATGGGCCAAGTGGGGCTGCTGCGCCTGGCCCATGAAGGGCTGGTGCGCCCCCCTTAGAGTCCATGTGAACCCTCCGTGGACTTCCGGACACCTCCGAAACCATCCGGAACATTTCCGGTACAATACCGAAAAAACCAAACTTTTTCCGGAACCCAAAATATGACTTCTCATATATAAATCTTTACCTCCGGAGCTCCTCGTGATATCCTGGATCCCATCCGGGACTCCGAACAACCTTCGGACTTTCCACTATAAATATCTCATTACTACCCTAGCGCTATCGAACGTTAAGCGTGTGACCCTACGGGTTCGGGAACATGCAGACATGACTGAGACTCCTCTTCGGTGAATAACAAATAGCGGGACCTGGATGCCCATATTGATTTCTACAAATTCAACAAAGATCTTTATCGGTTGAACCACGATGTCGAGGATTCGGGTAATCCCGTATGCAATTCCCTTTGTCCAGCGATATGTTACTTGCCCGAGATTTGATCATCAGTATCTCCATACCTAGTTCAATCTCGTTACCGGCAAGTCTTTTTACTCGTTTCGTAATACAAGATCCTGTGACTAACTCATTAGGCACATTGCTTGCAAGCTCTTTACGATATTGTATTACCGAGAGTGCCCAGAGATATCTCTCCGTCATACAGAGTGACAAATTCCAGTCTCGATCCATGCCAACCCAACAGACACCTTCGGAGATACCTGTAGAGCATCTTTATGATCACCTAGTTATGAAGTGACGTTTGATAGCACACGAAGTATTCCTCCGCTATCCGGGAGTTGTGTGATCTCATGGTCTTAGGAATAGATACTTAACATGAAGAAAGCTATAGCAATAAACTCAGTGATACGATCAAATGCTAAGCTTACGGTTGGGTCTTGTCCATCACATCATTCTCTTAATGATGTGATCCCGTTATCAAATGGCAACTCATGTCTATGGTTAGGAAACCTTAACCATCTTTGATCAACGAGCTAGTCTAGTAGTGCTTACTAGGGACATTGTATTTGTTTATGTATTCACACATTATTTAAGTTTCTGGTTAATACAATTATAGCATGAATAATAAACCTTTATCATGAACAAAGAAATATGATAATAACCAATTTATTATTACCTCTAGGGCATATTTCCAATAGTCTCCCACTTGCACTGGAGTCAATAATCTAGTTTACATAGTTATTAATCTAACACCCATGGAGTCTTGGTGCTGAACATGTTTTGCCCGTGGAAAAGGTTTAGTCAACAGGTCTGCCACATTCAGATCCGTATGTACTTTGCAAAGTTCCATGTCTCCATCCTTAACATAATTACGAATGGAGTTGAAGCGGCGCTTGATGTGCTTGGTTCTCTTGTGAAACCTGGGCTCCTTGGCAATGGCAATAGCTCCAGTATTGTAACAAAAGATAGTCATTGGATCCGATGCACTAGATATTACACCCAGATCGGATATGATCTCCTTCATCTAGACTCCTTCTTGCGCTGCTTCCGAAGCAGCTATATACTCTGCTTCACATGTAGATCCCGCCACGACGTTCTTCTTGGAACTGCACCAACTGACCGCTCCACCATTTAATATAAATATGTATCTGGTTTGAGACTTAGAGTCATCCGGATCTGTGTCGAAGCTAGCGTCGACATAACCCTTTACGACGAGCTCTTCGTCACCTCCATAAACGAGAAACATGTCCTTAGTCCTTTTCAGGTACTTCAGGATATTCTTGACTGATGTTGAGTGATCTACTCCTGGATCACTTTGGTACCTCCCTGCCAGACTTATGGCAAGGCACACATCAGGTCTAGTACACAGCATGGCATACATTATAGAGCCTATGGCTGAAGCATAGGGAATGACTTTCATCCTTTCTCTTTCTTCTGCCGTAGTCGGGCTTTGAGTCTTACTCAACTTCATACCTTGCAATACAGGCAAGAACCCTTTCTTTGACTGATCCATTTTGAACTTCTTCAAAACTTTGTCAAGGTATGTGCTTTGAGAAAGTCATATTAGGCGTCTTGATCTATCTCTATAGATTTTGATGTCCAATATGTAAGCAGCTTCACCGAGGTCTTTCATTGAAAAACTCTTATTCAAATATCATTTTATGCTTTCCAGAAATTCTATATCATTTCCAATCAACAATATGTCATCCACATATAATATTAGAAATGCTACAGAGCTCCCACTCACTTTCTTGTAAATACAAGCTTCTCCGTAAGTTTGTATAAAACCAAAAGCTTTGATCACCTCATCAAAGCGAATATTCCAACTCCGAGATGCTTGCACCAGTACATAGATGGATCGCTGGAGCTTGCATACTTTGTTAGCAGCCTTAGGATCGACAAAAGCTTCTAGTTGCATCATATACAACTCTTCCTTAAGAAACCTATTAAGGAATGCCGTTTTGATGTCCATTTGCCAGATCTCATAATCATAAAATGTGGCAATAGCTAACATAATTCTAACAGACTTAAGCATCGCTACGGGTGAGAAAGTCTCATCGTAGTCAACCACTTGAACTTGTCGGAAACCCTTTGCGACAAGTCGAGCTTTATAGACGGTGACATTACCATCAACGTATGGCTTCTTAAAGATGCATTCATTCTCAATGGCTTGCCGATCATCGGGCAAGTCCACCAAAGTCCATACTTTGTTCTCATACATGGATCCTATCTCGGATTTCATGGCCTTAAGTCATTTGTCGGAATCCGGGCTCATCATAGCTTCTTCATAGTTCGTAGGTTCACTGTTGTCTAACAACATGACTTCCAGGATAGGATTACCGTACCACTCTGGTGCGGAACGTACCCTGGTCAACCTACGAAGTTCAGTAGTAACTTGATCCAAAGCTTCATGATCATCATCATTAGCTACCTCTTCGGTTGGTGTAGGCATCACGGGAACTGCTTTCTGTGATGTGCTACCTTCCAGTTCAAGAGAAGATACAATTACCTCATCAAGTTCTACTTTCCTCCCACTCACTTCTTTCGAGAGAAACTCCTTTTCTAGAAAGGACCCATTCTTGGCAACAAAGATCTTGCCCTCGGATCTATGGTAGAAAGTATACCCAATGGTCTCTTTAGGGTATCCTATGAAGACACACTTCTCCGCTTTGGGTTCGAGCTTATCAGGCTAAAGCCTCTTGACATAAGCGTCGCATCCCCAAACTTTAAGAAACGACAGCTTAGGTTTCTTGCCAAACCACAACTTATACGGTGTCATCTCTATGGATTTAGACGGTGCCCTATTTAAAGTGAATGTGCCTGTCTCTAATGCATAACCCCAAAACGATAGTGGCAAATTGGTAAGAGACATCATAGAACACACCATATCCAATGGAGTACGATTACGGCGTTCGGACACACCATTACGCTGTGGTGTTCCAGGTGGCGTGAGCTGTGAAACAATTCCACATTGTCTTAAATGCATACCAAACTCATAACTCAAATATTCACCTCCACGATCAGATCGTAGAAACTTTATTTTCTTATTACGATGATTCTCCACTTCACTCTGAAATTCTTTGAACTTTTCAAATGTTTTATACTTGTGTTTCATTAAGTAAATATACCCATATCTACTCAAATCATCTGTGAAGGTAAGAAAATAACGATATCCACTGCGTGCTTCAACACTCATCGGACCGCATACCTCGGTATGTATTATTTCCAATAAGTCACTAGCTCACTCCATTGTTCCGGAGAACAGAGTTTTAGTCATCTTGCCCATGAGGCCTGGTTCACATGTCTCAAATGATTCATAATCAAGAGATTCCAAAAGTCCATCAGCATGGAGTTTCTTCATGTGTTTTACACCAATATGACCTAAGCGGCAGTGCCACAGATATGTGGTACTATCATTATTTACTTTGCATCTTTTGGCATCAATATTATGAATATGTGTATCACTACGATCGAGATTCAACAAGAATAAACCATTCACAAGGGGTGCATGACCATAAAAGATATTACTCATATAAATAGAACAACCATTATTCTCTGATTTAAATGAATAACCATCTCGCAATAAACAAGATCCAGATATAATGTTCATGCTCAACGCAGGCACCAAATAACAATTATTTATGTTTAAAACTAATCCTGAAGGTAGATGTAGAGGTAGCATGCCGACGGCGATCACATCAACCTTGGAACCATTTCCGACGCGCATCGTCACCTCGTCCTTAGCCAATCTTCATTTATTCCGCAGTTCCTGTTCCGAGTTACAAATATTAGCAACCAAACCAGTATCAAATACCCAGGCACTACTACGAGCACTAGTAAGGTACACATCAATAAAATGTATATCAAATATACCTTTGTTGACGTTGCTAGCCTTCTTATCTGCCAAGTACTTGGGGCAGTTCCGCTTCCAGTGACCATTCCCCTTACAGTAGAAGCACCCAGTCTCAGGTTTGGGTCCAGCCTTGGGTTTCTTCATGGGAGCGGCAACTGTCTTGGCGTTCTTCTTGAAGTTCCCTTTCTTTCCCTTGCCTTTCTTGAAACTAGTGGTCTTTTTAACCATCAACACTTGATGCTCCTTCTTGATTTCTACCTCCGCGGCCTTAAGCATCGCGAAGAGCTTGGGAATCGTTTTCTCCATCCCTTGCATATTATAGTTCATCACAAAGCCCTTATAGCTTGGTGGCAGTGACTGGAGAACTCTGTCAATGACCGTGTCATCTGGAAGATTAACTCCCAACTGAGTCAAGCGGTTGTGAAACCCAGACATTCTGAGTATATGCTCACTAACAGAACTGTTCTCCTCCATCTTGCAGCTAAAGAACTTGTCGGAGGTGTCATACCTCTCAACCCAGGCATGAGCTTGAAATACCAATTTCAGCTCCTGGAACATCTCATATGTTCCGTGGTGCTCGAAACGTCTTTGGAGCCCCGGTTCTAAGCCGTAAAGCATGGCGCACTGAACTATCGAGTACTCATCAGAACGTGCCTGCCAGATGTTCACAATATCCACAGACGACGCTGGAGGGGGTGCGGCATCTAGCGGTGCATCAAGGACATAAGCCTTCTGTGCAGCAATGAGAATAATCCTCAAGTTATGGACCCAGTCCGCGTAGTTGCTTCCATCATCTTTCAACTTAGCTTTCTCTAGGAACGCATTAAAATTCAGGGGAACTACAACGCTGGCCATTGATCTACAACACAAATTTTGCAAAGACAATTAAGACTAAGTTCATGATAATTAGTTTAGTTAATCAAATTACTAATGAACTCCCACTTAAATCAACATCCCTCAAGTTGTCTAAGTGATACATGATCCAAATCAACTAACCCATGTCCGATCATCACGTGAGATGGGGTAGTTATCTATGGTGAACATCTCCATGTTGATCATATCTACTATATGATTCATGTTCGACCTTTTGGTCTCCTGTGTTCCGAGGCCATGTCTGTACATGCTAGGCTCGTCAAGCTTAACCCAAGTATTTTGCATGTGTAAAACTGGCTTACACCCGTTGTATGTGAACATAGAGTCTATCACACCCGATCATCACGAGGTGCTTTGAAATGATAAACTTTCGCAATGGTGCATACTTAGGGAGAACACAATTTCTTGAAATTAAGTGAAGGGATCATCTTATAATGCTACCGTTGTCCTAAGCAAAATAAGATGCATAAAAAGATAAACATCACATGCAATCAATATTTGACATGATATGGCCATTATCATCTCGTGCCTTTGATCTCCATCTCCAAAGCACCGGCATGATCTCCATCGTCACCGGCATGACACCATGATCTCCATCATCATGATCTCCATCATCGTATCATCACGTGGTCGTCTCCGCCAACTATTGTTTCTACAACTATTGCTAACGCATAGCGATAAAGTAAAGCAATTACATGGCGATTAATAAATTAAAGACAACCCTATGGCTCCTACCGGTTGCCGTACTCATCGACATGCAAGTCGTGAACCTATTACAAAACATGATCATCTCATACATCAACATATATCACATCACGTTTTTGCCATACCACATCACAACATGCCCTGCAAAAACAAGTTAGACGTCCTCTACTTTGTTGTTGCAAATTTTACGTGGATGCTATAGGCAACTAGCAAGAACCGTTCTTACCTAGGCAAAGCCACAACGGTGATAATCAAGTTGCCTTTTCACTTTCTACAAGGACCGCCTTTGTCAAATTAGATTCAACTAAAGTAGGAGAGACAGACACCTGCTAGCCACCTTATGCAAAACAAGTTGCATGTCAGTCGGTGGAACCGGTCTCATGTGCGAGGACATGTAAAGTTGGTCCGAGCCGCTTTATCCCACAATACCGCCGAATCCAAATAAGACAAGAGAGGTAAGCAATTTGAGCATCAACACCCACAACTTTTGTGTTCTACTTGTGCATATACATATACACATAGACCTAGCTCATGATGCCACTGATGGGGAACGTTGCAAGAAAATAAATTTTTTCCTACAAACACCCAAGATCTATGTAGGAGAAGCATAGCAATGAGAGGGAAGAGTGTGTCTATGTACCCTCATAGACCATTAAGCAGAAACATATATTACGCGGTTGATGTAGTCGTACTCGTCACGATCCAATCGCGATCCAATCCGATCTAGTGCCGAACGAACGGCACCTCCGAGATTAGCACACGTTCAGCTCGATGGCGTCCGCTCCTTCTTGATCCTGCAAGCGAGAGAGACGAGGTAGATGAGATCGGAACCAGCATGGCGGTGAGGTGGTGGTGGTGGGAGCGGAAATCCGGCAGGGCTTCGCCAAGCACTGACGAAACGTGGAGGAGGAAGAGAGGGAGGGGGCGGCCAAGGGTCGAAGGGTGCTGCCCCCGCGCCCCTCCCCACTATATATAGAGGAGGAAACTTGGAGGAGGAGGAATAGCGCCGCATGAACAGTTCCACATGAATAGTACATGCATTTACAGTACCATGTGGTAATCCTCTTTCCCAAGTAATGCCTCTTATCTCTTATTTTAAAGGGATTTGATCTTATCACATGGGACAGCCGCATGGGCCAAGTGGGGCTGCTGTGCCTGGCCCATGAAGGCCTGGTGCGCCCCCCTTAGAGTCCATGTGGACCCTCCGTGGACTTCCGGACATCTCCGGAACCCTCCGGAACCTTCCCGGTACAATACCGAAAAAAACCAAACTTTTTCCGGAACCCAAAATATGACTTCCCATATATAAATCTTTACTTCCGGACCATTCCAGAGCTCCTTGTGATATCCTGGATCCCATCTGGGGCTCCGAACAACCTTCGGACTTTTCACTGTTAATATCTCATTACTACCCTAGCGCTACCGAACATTAAGCGTGCGACCCTACGGGTTCGGGAACATGCAGACATGACCGAGACTCCTCTCCGGTCAATAACAAATAGCGGGACCTCATATTGATTCCTACATATTCAACGAAGATCTTTATCGGTTGAACCATGATGTCGAGGATTCGGGTAATCCCGTATGCAATTCCCTTTGTCCAGCGATATGTTACTTGCCTGAGATTCGATCGTCGATATCTCCATACCCCTAGTTCAATCTCGGTACCGGCAAGTCTCTTTACTCGTTCCGTAATACAATATCCAGTGACTAACTCATTAGGCACATTGCTTGCAAGCTCTTTACGATGTTGTATTACCGAGAGGGCCCAGAGACATCTCTCCGTCATACGGAGTGACAAATCCTACTCTCGATCCATGCCAACCCAACAGACACCTTCGGAGATACCTGTAGAGCATCTTTATGATCACCCAGTTATGAAGTGACGTTTGATAGCACACAAAGTATTCCTCCGGTATCAGGGAGTTGCATGATCTCATGGTCTTAGGAATAGATACTTGACATCACTAGTAGAAAATAGGGAACTAGTCCCGGTTCCAGAGGGCCTTTAGTCCCGGTTCTGGAACCGGGACAAAAAGGTCGGGACTAAAGCCCAAAACCTTTAGTCCCGGTTCTCTTACGAACCGAGACAGAAGGGGCTCCACGTGGCCGCTACGGGGCGCCCAGGCAGGAGGACCTTTAGTCCCGGTTGGTAATACCAACCGGGACCAAAAGGCATCCACGCGTCAGCATCTGGCAGGAGCTGGGGTTTTTGTTTTTTTGAAAGGAAGGGTTTAGGGGTTTTGGAGGGTTTAGGGGTTTGCGTGTCGGCCATCCCGTGACTCCTCCCAGTGGATAAGCCCACCCCACCATCCTCTCGAACCCTACCCCCCTCCCCCGCACTCTCCCCTTTCCTCTTGCTCTCTCTCTCCCTGCCTTGCATCCGAGCGAGCTCGTCGCCGCTGCCTCAACGACGGCGTGGCCACCGGCCACCATTCACGGCACCGACTAGTCCAGGAGGACAGACCTCTCTTTCTCCGTGCTTGGTCGACGGTAGCTACTACATACAGAGAGAACTCGATGCTAGCTAGAAAGCAAATGAAGGAACCATTAATTAATTACACAACATCGTGATCATGAACATATATAGAGAGAAGTGACCTCTCTTTCTCCGTGCTTGTTCGAAGAACAAGTTTTCGTATATCTATCCGAAGCTACTACATATATACAATATAACATCTCTTACGATCCCTAACATATATCATCTACCGATAATCAGCTTGAATTTTCACATGGTATTCTCCCTTTTCATGTATGACGTGTTCAAGAAAAAATCCCGTCAATTCCTCTTGAATTGCTCGTATGCGATCATGTAGTAGGAGTTCATCCCGCATCATATCCATCTAATTTAAAGAAGGGGGTCAATACATATATATGAATGAAACTCTACACAATTGATGGTAATAAAATAAAATTGTGAATATTTTTTACTTACTTGAAATTGTTTGTCAGAGTTGCCCCGCTCAGAGGTATAGTGGCGCATGTACTCGCAAATGTAGTATCCACATAAATTATTCCCGCCTTCCTACCACAAGCACTTTACGAGAATAGAGTTCAATCAAACTGATAATCAAGCATGATAATGGTATTGATGAAATTAGAATCAATGAGAGATGCGCGGAACTAGCTAGCTAGTACTTACTTTGGGGTGTGTAAATCGTAGCTCCTTCTTCAGACCTGGAACCTTTCCGGTGAACTTTTTCCAAACCCTATTCGGCAAAGAAAATGATTAATTCATATCAGCAAATGAACGAAAGTTGCCGATATGGTGCGCTAATGATTGAACTTACTTCTGGAGCATTTCAGTCATGTCTGCATACTCCTGTGGATCTTTACGTCTCAAGTCTAAGACAGTTACTACTCCCGTGTCAAGTTGAATGGATAGCAGAATAAAGTGGAACCTGCGCACGCATAACTCATCAATTACGGTACTTAACCTCGAGTAAGCGAAACCGAATATGCACAAGACAGTAACACTCACTTGAAGTTGTAAGGAAAGAGTATTTCCCTTTTGTTTTGATGTCGAATGAGCGATTTTAGCAAGTTATCCTCAGTATCTTTAACTCTATTTTGTACCGTCCATTCATTTACGGTATTTGGGCTAATGAACCCAATGTCATAGATATTATCTCTCTTGCATTCGACGATCTTTAATCTGCATAATATAGCGAGGATAATTATATATACATGCAATGAATGAGCTGAGCTAGAGACTTAATTACAGAAATAATACTTACAGACAGTAGCAAGTCATGAGTTGTTTGTCCAGGGCGTCTTGATTGAATAACTGAAATAATTCCACAAATTCAACAGGCAGCACCTCAACTCCAATGAAGTCGTGCTCATCTTTAATTGCCAGGAATATACTGTCGGCCCTAGACTTGCTGCAGGTTTCCAAGTACCAGTCATGCAATCTTCGCATCATCGTTGGTAGTTTCTTTAGCTCATCATCACTTTTGACGAGATCCTTCCCGTGCTCGTACCTAAAGGGAGGTACTACCTCAACAATTTCATACTGTACATCATCGCCCATGTAATCAGCAAGAGTGGTGCTGGGCAGTAGTCCCGGATGATTAGCGATATCGCTAGACACCTTGAGCGGGGGCACGATTACTTCCCCTGTTCGCCGAGCTGGGGAATTGTTTTCCCACTTCGTCGTCTTGTATCACTAGTAGTACTTCCCGACCTCCACGCTTCATCATATGTCTTTCCAATACAGCGGTTATAGTGGGATTGCGGCGGAGACGGTGGTGGTCGCTGAAGGGCATCCAGAGTGCGCTTCGCTTTCACCGGATCTACTTTTTCCTTCTTTTCTGGATGTTTTCATTGAAAATGGGCCCGCACTTCGGCAGCACTAATCTCCTTGAGCTCCTCGTCAGTCCTATCATATGGTAACTTTGGAGGAGCCTTGAGGCTTGGACCAAATTTATATTTCTTCCCACCACCTCTTGTACTGCTAGCCACCAAAACTGCGGCGGCTCTCTTCTACCGTTGCTGACACGCCGGAGGAGGCTGAGTGCCCTGACGCGTCGGAGGAGGCGGAGGAGGAGGCTGAGTGCCCTGACGCGTCGGAGGAGGCGGAGGAGGTGCCGGAGTGCCCTCACGCGCCGGAGGAGGCGGAGTGCTTGTCGAAGGAGGTGGAGGAGGAGCCAGAGTGCCATCACGCGCCGGAGGAGGCGGAGGAGAAGGCGGATTGCCCTGATCACTCGCCGGAGGCGTCCAGTTTGGAAGCTTGATGTACTCCTTCCTCCACAGACAGGTACTCCTCAAAGCATAAACCAGATGATTCTCCCCTTCACCTGTAGGGTGGTCAAGCTCCAGCTCCTCAAATCCCTCCATTATTTCATCCACCATCACAACAGCATAGCCATGTGGAATCGGACGGCAGTGAAAAGTTCCGTCAGCTTGAGGAGGTGCAACAGAGCCGACAACCGCCTTCAAAGTCTGGTTCTGCCATTTCGTCATTAGCTCGCAATGTTGAGCCTCCGTGATAGTATCCACGGGGTAGCGAGGAGCCGTGAAATCAGGCTGAACGGGCTCCGTGGAAGCCATGCTGCTTCTCCATTGAGATGGTGGGGTAGCTTCTGGGGTAGCTTCGTGCCGCTGAGATGGTTGGCCGGTAGCTCGCTGGCTCTCAAGTTCCTCTAGCTTTGCTATTCTTGCATGGAGCTTCTGCATTTCGCTTGCTTCCGCTTTCCTCTTTCTCTCTCGGCTTCTGTAACCACCGCTGTCGGCAAACCCATACACCCACGGAAGGGAGCCTGATGTGCCTCATGTTCGTCCAGGGTGCTCTGGATTCCCAAGGGCATGTGTCAGCTCGTCATTCTCTCTGTCGGGAATGAACGTCCCTTCCGGCGCTGCGCTGATATAATGCTGAAGCTTCTTCATGGGTATTGCAAGTTGCTCGTCCGTCCAACGACACTCCCCTGTTTCTGGGTCCAAAGTTCCCCCAACCCCGAAGAACCAAGTCCTTGAACGGTCTGGCCAGTGCAATGTCGCTAGTTGGACCCCTTTAGCAAGCAGGTCTTGCTCAGCTTTGCCCCACAACGGCCGGGCTTTGTAGTAGCCACCTGACCCCATGTGATGGTGATACAGCTTCTTTGCAGCATTTATCTTGTTTGTCGCTGACCTTTTCTTACCCTTCTCCAAAGTCTTGTAGGCCACAAATGCGGACCAGTGATCTCTTATCTTCTCATATCGGCCGGTGAATTCTGGAGTCTTCCCTTTTTCGACAAACTTTGTGTTCAACTCTTTCTTCCAGTTCCTGAATAGATCTGCCATCTTCTTAAGAGCAAACGCCTTGACCTTTGGCTCTATAACTGGCTTTTTCGGATCCTCCTCTGGCGGTAGGGTGAAATTTGCCTTCAGCGCGGTCAAAAGATCAGCTTTCTGTCTATCCTGGACATAAGAAACTTCAGGGTGGTCCTTACTCTTATTCCATTGCTCGACGCTGATCGGGACGCTGTCCCTAACAATAGCTCTGCACTGACTAACAAATGTGTCCTTCGTCCGCTTGGGTTCAATCGGTTGGCCATCGTTATTGATTGCTGTGATCGTGAAACTTTCATCCTGGCGCAACCTTTTCTTCGGGCCTTGTCTCCTTATGGAAGTTTGGCTCAATCCCGAGGGCTGTAAAAGAAGAAAGATGCGTTAATATATGTACATACCAAAACAATTAATGCATCAATTAGTCAGGACAGGCTTAATTAATATATATACCTCGTCGGACTTTGCAACAGCTGCCTCCTCCGCTCGGTCACCGGAGCCGTCATCATGATCTCCTTCTTCCTCCGCCATTCGGTCACCGGAGCCATCATCATCTCCTTCCTCCTCCATTGTTGGATCACCGGAGCCATGATCCTCTCCTTCCTGACCATCGGTGTAGTTGAGAAATGACAAGGGATCACCTCTGCTGAGGATTATATCCCCCAACAACTGTTCTTGTTCCAAGTCTCTTTCCATAGTTTCTGCAAATATTACAACATGGCAATATACAAACATGAGAGATGGATATATTAGTGGCAAACATAGACCTAGCTAATATCGCAACAAGGGGCGGGAGGGGGTAGGAGATCGACAACGATTTTTTTCTAGGGTTTGGGTGGCCTCGAGAGATTGACAACGCTTTTTCTTCCAGTGTTTCAGTGGCCTCGAGAGTTTATTGGGTAGGGGCGGGAGGGGGTAGGAGATCGACAACACTCTTTCTTCTAGGGTTTGCGTGGCCTCGAGAGTTGGTCGGGTGAGCGGACCGGGAGTAAATTTAGTAACTTTGAACTTCGTAAATTTGGTCGGGCGAGAGGGGATTGATCGACACCCCCCCTCATGTCGAAGTTATCGGGGATACGTTTCGAGAGAAAATACAACACTTGATATGTTTCGAATATATGAACATTTTAACTTAGTAACTTATTAACGTTTTGAGAGAAAACTTTCTATTAACATCATTTTAACTTAGTAACTTAGTAACTTAGTAACGTTTCGAGAGAAAACTTAGTAACTTAGTAACGTTTTGAGAGAAAACTTCCTATTAACATCTCTCTCTCCCTCCTCATGCATGTCCGACGTCCCCCCCTCATGTCGAAGTTATCGGGGAGGGGGTAGATCGACAACTACATCCATACATACATACATGGACATAATGTTCATCCATCCATCCATCCGTATTCAAAATGTTCATCCATCCATCCATCCATCCATATTCAAAATGTTCATATTCTACAATATCACCAAAAAAAATTCTATGAACATAAAAAATTCTAACTTTTGCATATTCTTTGCATATAAACATACATACATTTTTTTTCTTAAATGTAACTTTTGCATATATGAACATACATACACAAAAAATTTCTAAAAATGCACATATGAACAAAAAACATCATATATATGATCATCTATGAACAAAAAAAACATCATATTCTATGAAAAAAAATCATCATATATATGAACAAAAAAAATTATGAAAAATCAGGACATATCATCATATATACACATACATATCATCATATACACTACATATCATCTATGAAGAAAAAAATCATCATATATATGAAAAAAATAGGACAGAGAGGAGGACATGGAGGAAAGGGGCGCCGGCCGGACCGAACGGGGAGGAGAGGTGCGGCGTGGTCGGGGCAGGCAGGGGGCACGGGGCGGCGCGTCGGGGCAGGGCAGGGGCGCGGGGCGGCGTGTCGACGTCGGGGCAGGGACGGCGATGGCGACGGCGACGAGGAGCGGGCGGCGATGGCGACCTCGGGGCAGTTCGGGGAGGCGACGGCGTCGAGGGCAGCAGCAGCAGCAGCCTGGCGGCGTCGTCGAGAGAAGAATGGCGGGTGGGGGGAAATTTCCTAAGTCTTGGGTTATATAGCAACCACCTTTGGTCCCGGTTCGTGGAACCAACCGGACCAATGCCCCCCTTTAGTCCCGATTGGTGCCACAAACCGGGACCAAAGGTCTCTTTTCATCAGTCCAAAGGGCGGGAAGCAGAGACCTTTGATCCCGGTTGGTGGCACGAACCGGGACGAAAGGTGGGTATTGGTCCCGGTTCGTTCTACCAACCGGGACCAAAGGTGGGTATTGGTCCCGACTGGTGCCACCAACCGGGAGGAAAGGGGGGTGCTGCCCGGGGTCAAAAGTTTAGTACCACCTCGCTAGCTGAGAGGGCTCGAGAGTGGTTTATAAGCGCTGCTGCGCCAACCCTCTCGAGCTCCTCTCATTTGCAGGCTTACGGGCCTAATCGCACAGTCTTCTGCCTATGGGCCTACTGGGCATGCTGCGGGCCTGAATCCTGGCCCAACTAGCTGGTTGGGTTTCTAGTCGTATTCAGGCCGTGGTGGCCAGTAGGTGGCATTTTTAAAAAAAAAATCCAGTTTTTTTTTCTTTTTTGCTTTATTTATTTTCTTTTGTTTCTACTTACAGCTAAATACTTACAGTTTTTCAGTGATTCTTTCTGCTTTTAGGTCACAAAAATTATAAACTTTCTGTTAGTGCCATTAGTTTTCAAATTTGAATAGTTTAAAATTGAATTCTTTTAAATTGGTGTGAATAACTTTACTATAAAAATAGATGTTTGAGTGATTATTTTTCCTGCTATTTAATATTACTGTGTTTTATCATTATATTCAATTTGGTAATTTTTAGCTTATTTTAAATCTCTGTTTTAATCAAAAACAGATTTTGTTATTTTAGTTTGCTAGTTAAGTTTCTAACAAAAAATTCTTTATGAAAATTCTTTTTTCTATTAATGTTTTTGAACAAAAGTACTTTGATAATTTTAGTTGCATAAATTTTATATAATTTTAGTTTCAAAAATACTAGAGGTTTATAAAATATTTTTAGTTGATTCCTTTTGCTATTAGAGTTTTATAAAAGCTTTTTAGTTGATTCTTTTTGCTATTGAAGAATATTATAGTTTTGTTTTAGTTGATCATAACAGAATATTTTAATTGATTATTTTTAGTTCATTCTTTTGCTCTTAGAGTTTCATAAAAGTTTTCTAGTTCATTCTTTTTGCTATTAGTTCATTCTTTGAGCTAAATGACCCTGAAATTGAAAAACACTTCAAATGAACTCTGAAAAGATTGAAAGTTGGCATGGTATCATCATTTCACCCACATAGCATGTTCTAAAAAGTTGAGAGGGTTACGGCAAAAACTGGATGCACTTCGTGTACAAAATGGACAATCTCTTTCGAAGTATCAGGGTTTCGGACGAAAACTCATCTGTTACAAAGGGATTTCATTTTTTTGAACTTATTTGAACTCCAGACTTTTTGTGTGTTCAAAATGCACCATTCAAAGCCACATCATCAATTTTCAACCATTTCTGACTTCATTTGGTATTTTTATGCGTTTACTGATTTTTTTAGCTAAATGACCCTGAAATTGAAAAGCACTACAAATGAAGTCTGAAAAGGTTGAAAGTTGGCATGGTATCATCATTTCACCCACATAGCATGTGCTAAAAAGTTGAGAGGGTTATGGCAAAAACTGGATGCACTTCGTATACAAAATGGACAATCTCTTTCGAAGTATCAGGGTTTCGGACGAAAACTCATATGTTACAAAAGGCATCATCATAATAGTTGTGGAGAGAAAGTCTTCACTTTTTCTTCGCTTGTGTCCTTTGCTTATTGCGCCGTAACCATGGATAATCTTCATCGTTTAACAGGGTGCTTGGGTCAGCCTTGACTTTGAAGGGAGGAATTTCATGAAACTTTTCATAATCTTCGAACATGTCTGTCTTACACTCCACTCTCACGATGTCTCTTTTTCCTGAAAGAACTATGTGGCGCTTTGACTCATCGTATGATATATTCGCTTCCTTATCTTTTCTTTTTCTCGGTTTGGTAGACATGTCCTTCACATAGAAAACCTGCACCACATCATTGGCTAGGATGAATGGTTCGTCTGTGTACCCAAGATTGTTCAGATCCACTGTTGTCATTCCGTACTGTGGGTCTACCTGTACCCCGCCTCCTGACAGATTGACCCATTTGCACTAAAACAAAGGGACCTTAAATAGTCAAGTTCCCATATGTCCACTATGTAACCATAATATGTGTCCTTTCCCCTCTTGGTTGCTGCATCAAAGCGGACACCACTGTTTTGGTTGGTGCTCTTTTGATCTTGGGCGATCGTGTAAAATGTATTCCCATTTATCTCGTAGCCTTTGTAAGTCAATACAGTCGAAGATGGTCCCCTGGCCCACGAGTACAGCTCATCAGAAACAGTGTTGTCACCCATGAGACGTGTTTGCAACCAACTGCCGAAAGTCCTGATGTGTTCACATGTAATCCAGTCGTCACACTGCTCCGGGTGTTTGGAGCGCAGAATAGTTTTGTGTTCATTGACATACGGGGTCACCAAGGTAGAATTCTGTAGAACTGTGTAGTGTGCTTCAGACCAAGAATGCCCGTCACTACATATTATTGAGTCCGCTCCTAGCGTCCCTTTTCCAGTCAGTCTCCCCTCATACCGCGATTGAGGGAGACCAATCTTCTTAAGGTCAGGAATGAAGTCAACACAAAACCCAATGACCTCCTCTGTTTGATCCCCCGTGGAGATGCTTCCTTCTGGCCTAGCACGGTTACGAACATATTTCTTTAAGACTCCCATGAACCTCTCAAAGGGGAACATATTGTGTAGAAATACAGGGCCCAGAATGGCAATCTCGTCGACTAGATGAACTAGGACGTGCCAATCTAGTCGTATTCAGGCCGTGGTGGCCCAGTAGGCGGCATTTTTTTAAATTTTTTTCCAGTTTTTTTGTTTTGTTTTTTGCTTCATATATTTCCTTTTGTTTCCACTTACAGCTAAATACTTATAGTTTTTCAGTGATTCTTTTTGCTTTTAAGTCACAAAAATTATAAACATTCTGTTAGTGCCATTAGTTTTCAAATTTGAATAGTTTAAATTTGAATTCTTTTAAATTTATGTGAATCACTAGTTTGTAAATAACTTTACTATAAAAATAGATTTTTGAGTGATTCTTTTTCCTGCTATTTAATATTACTGTGTTTTAACATTATATTCAATTTGGTAATTTTTAGGTTATTTTAAATGTCTGTTTTAATCAAAAATAGATTTTGTTATTTTAGTTTGCTATTAAAGTTTCTAACAAAAAAATTCTTTATGAAAATTCTTTTTGCTATTAATGTTTCGAACAAAAAATACTTTGATAATTTTAGTTGCATAAATTTTATATAATTTTAGTTTCAAAAATACTAGAGGTTTATAGAATTTTAGTTTCAAAAATACTTTGATAGTTTTGTTTTAGTTGATCATAACAGAATATTTTAATTTGATTAGTTTTAGTTCATTCTTTTTGCTATTAGAGTTTTATAAAAGTTTTGTAGTTCATTCTTTTTTGCTATTAGTTCATTTTTTGAGCAAAATGACCCTGAAATTGAAAAGCACTTCAAATGTACTCTGAAAAGGTTGAAAGTTGGCATGGTATCATCATTTCACCCACATAGGATGTGCTAAAAAGTTGAGAGGGTTACGGCAAAAACTGGATGCACTTCGTGTACAAAATGGACAATCACTTTCGAAGTATCAGGGTTTCGGACGAAAACTCATCTGTTACAAAGGGATTTCATTTTTTTGAACTTATTTGAACTCCAGACTTTTTGTGTGTTCAAAATGCACCATTCAAAGCCACATCATCAATTTTCAACCCTTTCTGACTTCATTTGGTATTTTTCATGCATTTACTGATTTTTTTAGCTAAATGACCCTTAAATTGAAAAGCACTTCAAATGAACTCTGAAAAGGTTGAAAGTTGGCATGGTATCATCATTTCACCCACAGAGCATGTGCTAAAAAGCTAAGAGGGTTACGGCAAAAACTGGATGCACTTCGTGTACAAAATGGACAATCACTTCCGAAGTATCAGGGTTTCGGACGAAAACTCATCTGTTACAAAAGGGATTTCATTTCTTCACATGTAACTGCAGTGATATTCTAGATCAAAGGCATCATCATAATAGTTGTGGAGAGAAAGTCTTCACTTTTGCTTTGCTTGTGTCCTTTGCTTATTGCGCCGTAACCATGGATAATCTTCATCGTTTAACATGATGCTTGGGTCAGCCTTGACTTTGAAGGGAGGAATTTCATGAAACTTTTCATAATCTTCAGACATGTCTGTCTTGCCCTCCACTCCCACGATGTCTCTTTTTCTGAAAGAACTATGTGGCGCTTTGGCTCATCGTATGATGTATTCGCTTTCTTATCTTTTCTTCTTCTCGGTTTGCTAGACATGTCCTTCACATAGAAAACCTGCACCACATCATTGGCTAGGACGAATGGTTCGTCTGTGTACCCAAGATTGTTCAGATCCACTGTTGTCATACCGTACTGTGGGTCTACCTGTACCCCGCCTCCTGACAGATTGACCCATTTGCACTAAAACAAAGGGACCTTAAATAGTCAAGTTCCCATATGTCCACTATGTAACCATAATATGTGTCCTTTCCCCTCTTGGTTGCTGCATCAAAGCGGACACCACTGTTTTGGTTGGTGCTCTTTTGATCTTGGGCGATCGTGTAAAATGTATTCCCATTTATCTCGTAGCCTTTGTAAGTCAATACAGTCGAAGATGGTCCCCTGGCCCACGAGTACAGCTCATCAGAAACAGTGTTGTCACCCATGAGACGTGTTTGCAACCAACTGCCGAAAGTCCTGATGTGTTCACATGTAATCCAGTCGTCACACTGCTCCGGGTGTTTGGAGCGCAGAATATTTTTGTGTTCATTGACATACGGGGTCACCAAGGTAGAATTCTGTAGAACTGTGTAGTGTGCTTCAGACCAAGAATGCCCGTCACTACATATTATTGAGTCCGCTCCTAGCGTGCCTTTTCCGGTCAGTCTCCCCTCATACGGCGATTGAGGGAGACCAATCTTCTTAAGGTCAGGAATGAAGTCAACACAAAACCCAATGACCTCCTCTGTTTGATCCCCTGTGGAGATGCTTCCTTCTGGCCTAGCACGGTTACGAACATATTTCTTTAAGACTCCCATGAACCTCTCAAAGGGGAACATATTGTGTAGAAATACAGGGCCCAGAATGGCAATCTCGTCGACTAGATGAACTAGGACGTGCGTCATGATATTGAAGAAGGATGGTGGGAACACAAGCTCGAAACTGACAAGACATTGTGCCAGATCACTCCTTAACCTTGGTAGGATTTCTGGATCGATCACCTTCTGAGAGATTGCATTGAGGAATGCACATAGCTTCACAATGGCTAATCGAACGTTTTCTGGTAGAAGCCCCCTCAATGCAACCAGAAGCAGTTGCGTCATAATCACGTGGCAGTCATGAGACTTTAGGTTCTGAAACTTTTTCTCTGCCATATTTATTATTCCCTTTATATTTGACGAGAAGCCAGACGGGACCTTCATACTGAGCAGGCATTCAAAGAAGATTTCCTTCTCTTCTTTGGTAAGAGCGTAGCTGGCAGGACCTTCATACTGCTTTGGAGGCATGCCATCTTTTTCGTGCACACGTTGCTAGTCCTCCCGTGCCTCCGGTGTATCTTTTGTCTTCCCATACACGCCCAAGAAGCCTAGCAGGTTCACGTAAAGATTCTTCATCACGTGCATCATGTCGATTGCAGAGCGGACCTCTAGGTCTACCCAATAGGGTAGTCCCAAAATATAGATTTCTTCTTCCACATGGGTGCACGTCTCTCAGCGTCATTCAGAACAGATAGTCTGCCGAGACCCTTTCCAAAGATTACTTGTAAATCATTGACCATAGAAAGTATGTGATCACCAGTACGGACGGCGGGCTTCTTCCGGTGATCTGACTCGCCTTTGAAATGCTTGCCTTTCTTTCGACATTGATGGTTGGTCGGAAGAAATGGACGATGCCCCAGGTACACATTCTTCCTGCATTTGTCCAAATATATACTTTTGGTGTCATCTAAATAGTGCGTGCATGCGTGGTATCCCTTGTTTGTCTGTCCTGAAAGGTTACTGAGAGCAGGTCAATCATTGATGGTTACAAACAGCAACGCATGCAGGTCAAATTCCTCCTATTTGTGCTCATCCCACACACGTACACCTTCTCCATTCCACAGCTGTAAAAGTTCTTCAACTAATGGCCTTAGGTACACATCAATGTCATTGCCGAGTTGCTTAGGGCCTTGGATGAGCACTGGCATCATAATGAACTTTCGCTTCATGCACAACCAAGGAGGAAGGTTATAGATACATAGAGTGACGGGCCAGGTGCTATGATTGCTGCTCTGCTCCCCAAAAGGATTAATGCCATCCGCGCTTAAACCAAACCATATGTTCCTTGCGTCACCTGCAAAGTCCCGCAAACTTCTCACGATTTTTCTCCACTGCGACCCGTCAGCGGGTGCTCTCAACTTCCCGTCTTTCTTACGGTCTTCTTTGTGCCATCGCATCAACTTGGCATGCTCTTTGTTTCTGAACAGACGTTTCAGCCGTGGTATTATAGGAGCATACCACATCACCTTGGCAGGAACCCTCTTCCTGGGGCGCTCGCCCTCAACATCACCAGGGTCATCTCGTCTGATCTTATACCGCAATGCACCGCATACCGGGCATGCGTTCAATTCCTCGTACTCACCGCGGTACAGGATGCAGTCATTAGGGCATGCATGTATCTTCTGCACCTCTAATCCTAGAGGGCAGAGAACCTTCTTTGCTCCGTACGTACTGTCAGGCAATTCGTTATCCTTTGGAAGCTTCTTCTTCATTATTTTCAGTAGCTGCTTAAATCCCTTGTCAGATACACCATTCTCTACCTTCCATTCCAGGATTTCCAGTGTGGTACCGAGCTTTGTGTTGCCATCTTCGCAATTTGGGTACAATGGTTTTTTGTGATCCTCTAACATGCGATCGAACTTCAACTTCTCCTTTTCAATCTCGCATTCTCTCTATGCATCAACAATGACCCGGCGAAGATCATCATCGGGCACATCGTCTGGTTCATCTTGATCTTCAGCTTCCCCCATTGCAGTGTCACCGTATTCAGGGGGCCGATAGTTTTCATCATACTCTTCTTCTTCGTTGTCTTCCATCATAACCCCTCTTTCTCCATGCTTGGTCCAAACATTATAGTGTGGCATGAAACCCTTCTCAAGCAGGTGGACATGAAGGGTTTTCGACGAAGAGTAAGACTTCGTATTCCCACAGATAGGGCATGGACAACACATAAAACCATTCTGCTTGTTTGCCTCAGCCACTTCGAGAAAATTATGCATGCCCTTAATGTACTCGGAGGTGCATCTGTTACCGTACATCCATTGCCGGTTCATCTGCGTGCATTACATATAATTAAGTGTGTCAAAACCATTACAGAACATCATGAATAGAGAAGTGACCAAATTAATAGAAGTTCATCATCACATTAAAACAATAATAAAATTAAGAAAATTATACAAGTATCTATCTAAACCATACAAGTAAGATTTTTTTCTTTTACAAAGAAGATAAGAACAAGAGGCTCACCACGGTGGTGTCGGCGACAAGATCGGCGCGGGCGATCGATGGCGGCGAGGACGGGGACGGGACAGGACGGACCGGCAAACCTAGACAAATCTTGAGGAAAATGGAGCTTGGACAAGGAGCTTCGAGAGGAGAAAGCTTAAGTGTGGCACGGGCATTTCATAGAACACCTCATGTGCATAGGAGGTGAGCTAGAGCACAACACACCTCTCCCACCCCTCTCCCAAAAAAACAGAGCAGTGAGCTGAGCTGAGCTGAGCGCGCGGGTATATATAGGCTGCTCTTCAGTCCCGGTTTGTGTCTAGAACCGGGACAGAAGACAGACATTGGTCCCGGAGCGAGGCCATTGGTCCCGGTTCGTGTCTGGAATCGGGACCAAAGGTGTCAGAAGAACCGGGACCAATGGCCACTGAGGCCCGGCCGGCGCCCTGGCCTCACGAACCGGGACTGATGCCCCCTTTGGTCCCGGTTCGTGAGTGAACCGGGACTAATGCCCTTATCCTGGCCTCAACCAAAGCCCAGTTTTCTACTAGTGCAGTAGGGATTGCCATGCAACGGATGCACTAGAGCTATAAGTGTATGAAAGCTCAAAAAGAAACTAAGTGGGTGTGCATCCAACTCGCTTGCTCACGAAGACCTAGGGCAATTGAGGAAGCCCATCATTGGAATATACAAGCCAAGTTCTATAATGAAAAATTCCCACTAGTATATGAAAGTGACAACATAGGAGACTCTCTATCATGATCATGGTGCTAGTTTGAAGCACAAGTGTGGTAAAGGATAGTAACATTGTCCCTTCTCTCTTTTCTCTCATTTTTTTCTTTCTTTTTTTTCTCTTTTTTTTTCTTTTTTTTGGTGGGCTTCTTTGGCCTCTTTTTTTTGGGGGGCTTCATTGGCCTCTTTTATTTTTTTGTAAAGTCCGGAGACTCATCCCAACTTGTGAGGGAATCATAGCTTCCATCATCCTTTCCTCACATGGGACAATGCTCTAATAATGATGATCATCACACTTTTATTTACTTACAACTCAAGAATTACAACTCGATACTTAGAACAAAATATGACTCTATATGAATGCCTCCGGCGGTGTACCGGGATGTGCAATGATCTAGCGTAGCCATGAAAAATCATGCTAGCTATCTTACGATCATGCAAAGCAATATGACAATGATGGTGGGTGTCATAATAAACGGAACGGTGGAAGTTGCATGGCAATATATCTCAGAATGGCTATGGAAATGCCATAATAGGTAGGTATGGTGGCTGTTTTGAGGAAGGGTATATGGTGGGTTTAATGCACCGGCGAAAGTTGCGCGGTACTAGAGAGGCTAGCAAAGGTGGAAGGGTGAGAGTGCGTATAATCCATGGACTCAACATTAGTCATAAAGAACTCACATACTTATTGCAAAAGTTTATTAGCTATCGAAACAAAGTATTAGACGCATGCCCCTAGGGGAAGGGTTGGTAGGAGTTAACCATCGCGCGACCCCCGACCTCCACACAAAGGAAAGCAATCAATAAATAAATCATGCTTCCGACTTCATCACATAACGGTTCACCATACGTGCATGCTACGGGAATCACAAACTTTAACACAAGTATTTCTACCAATCCACAATTACTCACTAGCATAACTCTAATATCATCATCTTTATATCTCAAAACAATATGCAAGGAATCAAAACTTCTCATAGTATTCAATGCACTTTATATGAAAGTTTTTATTATATCCCTCTTGGATGCCCATTATATTTGGACTAAATTCATAACCTAAGCCAATTTCCATGCTGTTTAGAGACTCTCAAAATAATATAAGTGAAGCACGAGAGTTCAACAATTTCTATAAAATAAAACCACCACCGTGCTCTAAAAAGATATAAGTGAAGCACTAGAGCAAATTGCCTAGCTCAAAAGATATAAGTGAAGCACAAAGAGTATTCTAATAAATTCACGATTCATGCGTGTCCCTCTCAAAATATGTGTACATAAAGGATGATTGTGGCAAACTAAAAAGCAAAGACTCATATCATACAAGACGCTCCAAGCAAAACACATATCATGTGGTGAATAAAAATATAGCCTCAAGTAAATTTACCGATGGATTGAAGACGAAAGAGGGGATGCCTTCTGGGGCATCCCCAAGCTTAGGCTCTTTGGTATCCTTGAATATTACCTTGGGGTGCCTTGGGCATCCCCAAGCTTAGGCTCTTGCCACTCCTTATTCCATAGTCCATCAAATCTTTACCCAAAACTTGAAAACTTCACAACACAAAACTCAACAGAAAACTCGTGAGATCCGTTAGTATAAGAAAAATAAATCACCACTTTTGGTACTGTTGTGAACTCATTATTTATTTATATTGGTGTAATATCTACTGTATTCCAACTTATCCATGGCTCATACCCCCTGATGCTACCCATAGATGCATCAAAATAAGCAAACAACACAAAGAAAACAGAATCTGCCAAAAACATAACAGTCTGTAGCAATCTGGAAACTTCGCATACTTATGTAACTCTAAAAATTCTGAAAAATTAGTACAATCTGGGTAATTTATATATCAATCTTTTATTAAAAATTCAGGTCCAATTGACGCTTATGTGAATTTATAAAATTCCTGGACAGGGCATCAAAGTTTCTGTTTTTCAGCAAGATCAAGTCAACTATCACCATAGACCATCCCAAAGGTCTTACTTGGCTCAAACACTAATTAAAACACTAAAACACAATTACTACAGAAGTAATAATGTGTAATTGTTCAATAACAGAAACTAAAACAAAAAACATAAAAATAATATTGGGTTGCCTCCCAACAAGCACTATTGTTTAACGCCCCTAGCTAGGCATAACGCAATAGATCTAGGTATTGTCATCTTTGGTATGTAATCCATAAGTAGCTCTCATAATAGATTCATAAGGTAATTTAATCTTCTTTCTAGGAAAGTGTTCCATGCCCTTCCTTAATGGAAACTGAAATCTAATGTTTCCTTCTTTCATATCAATAATTGCACCAATCGTTCTAAGGAAAGGTCTACCAAGAATAATAGGACATATAGGATTGCAATCTATATCAAGAACAATGAAATCTACGGGCGCATAATTCCTATTTGCAACAATAAGAACATCATTAATCCTTCCCATAGGTTTTTTAATAGTGGAATCCGCTAGATGCAAGTTTAAAGAGCAATCATCAAATTCACGGAAACCTAGCACATCACATAAAGTTTTCGGAATCGTGGAAACGCTAGCACCCAAATCACACAAAGCATGGCACTCATAATCTTTAATTTTAATCTTAATAGTAGGTTCCCACTCATCATAAAGTATTCTAGGTATAGAACTTCCAACTCAAGTTTTTCTTCAAAAGATTTCATCATAGCATCAACGATATGTTTAGTAAAAGCTTTATTTTGATTATAAGCATGTGGAGAATTCAACATGGATTGCAACAAGGAAATACAATCTATCAAAGAACAGCTATCATAATTAAAGTCCTTGAAATCCAAAAGAGTGGGTTCATTGCTACTTAAAGTTTTGACCTCTTCAATCCCACTTTTATCAATTTTAGCTTTAAGATCTATAAACTCTGAATCATTGGGACGCCTTCTAACTAAAGTTGACTTATCTTCAGTCCCATATTTATCAAGATTAATATTGGAAAACAAAGATTCAATAGGAGTCACATCAATCACTTTAAGATCTTCATCATTATTTTCACGAGAACACACTTTTTCAAGCCATTCACGCTTAGCACGCATTCTAGCGGTTCTTTCTTTACATTCATCAATAGAAATTCTCATAGCTTTTAAAGACTCATTAATATCATGCTTAGGAGGAATAGATCTAATTTTCAAAGAATCAATCTCAAGCAAAATTCTATCAACGTTCCTAGCCAAATCATCAATCTTGAGCAATTTTTCTTCAACCATAGCATTGAAAGCCTTTTGCGAACTAATAAATTCTTTAATATTATTCTCAAGATCAGAGGGCATCTTATTATAATTTCCATAAGAATTGCTATAGGAATTACCATAATTATTAGAGGAATTGCTAGGAAACGGCCTAGCGTTGAAATTACCTCTATACGCGTACCAAAATTGTTCCTACCAACAAAATTCACATCCATAGATTCATTATTATTTCCAATCAAAGAAGACAAAGGCATATCATTAGGATCAATAGGAGCACCCTTACTAGCAAACAATTTCATTAATTCATCCATCTTTTCACTCAAAGTATTTATTTCTTCAATAGCATGCACTTTTTTACTAGTAGAGGATCTTTCGGTATGCCATTGAGAGTAATTTGTCATAATATTATCTAGGAGTTTAGTAGCTTCTCCTAATGTGATTTCCATAAAAGTACCACCCGTGACGGAATCTAAAAGATTTCTAGATGCAAAATTCAATCCCGCATAAAAAATGTGTATAATCATCCATAAACTCAAACCATGCGCGCGACAATTTCTAATCATTAATTTCATCCTCTCCCAAGGTTGTGCAACATGCTCATGATCAAGTTGCATAAAATTCATTATATCGTTCCTAAGGGAGATGATCTTAGCGGGCGGAAAATACTTGGCAATAAAAGCGTCTTTACAATTATTCCATGAATCAATACTATTTTTAGGCAAAGATGAAAACCAAATTTTAGCACGATCTTGTAGCGAGAATGGAAATAGCTTTAATTTAACAATATCATTATCCACATCTTTCTTCTTTTGCATATCACACAACTCAACGAAAGTATTTAGATGGGATGCGGCATCTTCACTAGGAAGGCCAGAAAATTGTTCTTTCATAACAAGATTTAGCAAAGCGGCATTAATTTCATAAGATTTCGCACTAGTGTTGGGAGCAATCGGAGTACTAATAAAATCATTATTATTAGTATTGGAGAAGTCACACAACTTGGTATTCTCTTGAGACATCGTGACAAAGCAAGCAATCTAGCACACAAGCAAACAAAAAGCAAACGAAAAGACGAACGGAAGAAGGGCGAATAAAAAGGCAAATCTTTTTGGAAAATCATTTTAGAAGTGGGGGAGAGGAAAATGAGAGGCGAATGGCAAATAATGTAAATGCAAGAGATAAGTTTATGATGGGTACTTGGTAGGCTTGATGTAGACCTCCCCGGCAATGGCGCCAAAAATTCTTCCTGCTACTTCTGAAATCGCCCTCAGACAACGGTGCCAGAAATTGACAAGTTGGCGAGAGAATTCTTTGTCTTGAGCTTGCGTTAGTTTTTCCCTTGAAGAGGAAAGGGTGATGCAGCAAAGTAGAGATAAGTATTTCCCTCAGTTTTTGAAGACCAAGGTATCAATCCAGTAGGAGGTACAAGCAAGTCCCCAATCTATGCACCTGCACAAACAATCAAACACTTGCACCCAACGCGAAAAAGGGGTTGTCAATCCCTTCACGGTCACTTGCAAGGATGAGATCTGATAGAGATAGATATAAAAGATTACTAAAACGATAATTAAAGTAAAAGTAAATAAATTGCAGTAAGGTATTTTTGGTATTTTTGGTTTATAGATCTGAAAATATAATATGGAAAATAGACCCGGGGGCCATAGGTTTCACTAGATGCTTCTCTCTTGAAGGAAAATAATACGGTGGGTGAACAAATTACTGTCGAGCAATTGATAGAATAGCGCATAGTTATGATGATATCCAAGGCAATGATTATGCATATAGACATCACATCCGTGTCAAGTAGACCGAAATGATTCTGCATCTACTACTATTACTCCACACATCGACCGACTCCTGCCTGCATCTAGAGTATTAAGTTCATGAAGAACAGAGTAACGCATTAAGTAAGATGACATGATGTAGAGGGATAAACTCAAGCAATATGATGAAAACCCCATCTTTTTATCCTCGATGGCAACAATACAAATACGTGCCTCACTACCCCTACTTTGTCACTGGGTGAGGAAACCGCAAGATTGAACCCAAAACTAAGCACTTCTCCCATTGGAAGAATTACCAATCTAGTTGGCCAAACCAAACCAATAACTCGAAGAGACTTACAAAGATATGAAATCATGCATATAAGAATTCAGAGAAGATTCAAATAATATACATAGATAATCTGATCATAAACCCACAATTCATCGAATCTCGACAAACACACCGCAGAAGAGTATTACATCGGATAGATCTCCACGAAGTTCATGGAGAACATGGTATTGAAGAACATCGAGAGAGAAGAAGCCATCTAGCTACTAGCTATGGACCCAAAGGTCTATGGTAAACTACTCACGCTTCATCGGAAGGGTAATGGTGTTGATGTAGAAGCCCTTCGTGGTCGATTCCCCCTCCGGCAGATCACCGGAAAAGGTCCCCAGATGGGATCTCACGGGAACAGAAGCTTGCGGTGGCGGAAAAGTATTTTTATGGACGCTTCTGTTGGTTTGCGAATACATGAGAATATATAGGAGAAGGAAGGGGGTCAGGGGGTCTCCCAGGCGGCCACAAGCCCTAGGGGCGTCCCCCCCTAGGGCGAGCCCAGGCGGCTTGTGGTTGCCTCAGGGACCTTCTGGCTTGGACTCCAAGTCCTACGTATGTCTTCTGGTCCAAGAAAAATCATCGTGAAAGTTTTATTCCGTTTGGACTCCATTTGATATTCCTTATCTGTAAAACTCTAAAACAGGGAAAAAAACAAAAACTGGCACTTGGCTCTGGGTTAATAGGTTAGTCCCAAAAATAATATAAAATAGCATATTAATGCATATAAAACATCCAAAACAGATAATATAATAGCATGGAACAATCAAAAATTATAGATACGTTGGAGATGTATCACCCCCTCCCCTGATAAAGCACCACAGAGTTGTAGTCGCATTGAAGACATGCAGTTGCAATCGGGAACGACACTTGCAGTTGCATGCCAAGTGGCAGACATGTAACTGCCCTCCTCCGTGACAAAACACCACAAAATTGCAGTCGCGTTGAAGACATGCAGTTGCAGTCAGGGGCGACACTTGTAGTTGTGTTCCTAGTGGCAGATACGCAACTGTCCCCTTCCCCGACAAAACATCATAAAGTTGCAGTCACGTTGAAGATGTGCAATTGAAGTTGGGGGCGACACTTACAGTTATGTGCCTAGTAGCAGACATGCAACAACCCCCTCCCCGACAAAACACCATAGAGTTGCAGTCGCGGGCGACACTTGCAGTTGCATGCCTAGTAGTAGACATGCAACCGATCCGCTCCCTTGACCAAACACCAATGAGTTACAATCGCATTGAAGACGTGAAGTTGCAGTTGAGGACGATTGTGCAACCGGATGGCAATATTTTTCATTTTTTCAAAATAAATTTGTTGTTTAATAAAAAGAAAAATAAAAAAGGTAGGAAGAATCATGCCTTTAGCAAAAAAAGGTTCAAAAAGAGAAAATAAAAAATAAAGTGAAAATACAAGTGAAAAAAAATCAACATCACGAGGAACATAGAGGGGGAAAACGTTAAAATGCACTTAAAAGAAAATAAAGAAATATAACCGAAAAACCCCAACAGACAAAGAAAAAGCCCCCTCCGGGCACCCAGCCCATCACGAGTACCAGCCCAACACAAAAAAAAGTAAAGAACATGCTGGTGCTGATTAAACACAAGACAAGAAGCATTGCACGAATCTTGAAGCATCATAGGTCTAATGGCCAAGGAGTCGACTGAGACTTGGTTAAAACTCAGTTAACTGGGTTTTCACAATCCTGAAACAATTTAGCTGCATGAGGTCAACAAACATGCAACTGGGGGCGATATTAAAAAAAATTAGTTGCATGCGGTCAACGAACATGGCACTTGGCCCTTTGCAACTACTATCACTTATTGTAGACCCGACTATTCATGTGCCTCTTGTTGATAGAAAAGAAACAACTAAATAAATAAACTTGCTAAAAACACAACCCGTGTGACCCAATTGAATAGTTCATGCTCGCAAAATGTGCCAGGAAAAACAGTAAGCTTTTGTGAGGGCTAGACCATAGAACCTACAATGAAACATACGCAAATAACAAGAACAATCCAAAAAAAGAGGAGTATGCTCTGAGTCAGAGGCAGAGCGGGAGAGAGCAAAAAACAACCTCTGTTTGCATGACCCCGTTACCCTTCTGCATTCGGCTTCTCTCCATACCTCGCCTAACTCATACAAGACGCCCATCCTAAATGAAGAGAGAGAGAGAGAGAGAGAGAGAGAGAGAGAGAGAGAGATCCATCCCACCCATGAAGAAGACACATTTTCTCCCTGCGCTAACGGGTCGTACAATGACAAATAGATATAGAAAAGTTCACTTAGAAAAACACAATAACATATCAGAATATAAAAAAAAATTCATGAATGTTAGAAAGCTATGTTCATACAAAAAAAAGGTATGTATTTTCCTAAAAAAGGAAAGAAATATAGAATTTGAAAAATGTAAAAAAAGACAAAAAATAAAGTAAAGTTTTTTTATAAAATACAAAATAAATATAGTGAAATAAGAAAAATAATAAAAGACAAAAAAGGAGATGCAGACAACACAACCCAAAAGCGCAGGAAAACAGGTCGAAGAATAAGAGATGCCGCCGTTTTTCTTTTTTTGAAGCTGGCTGCCGTATTAGGCGTCTTCACCCCACTAGTACACTAGTAGGAAAACCTCTTATAGGATTTTTCCTATCAGCAGCGTGCCTGAAAATTCAAACACTGCTGGTAACTGGCCAAAATACCAGCAGCGTCCAGGCTGGCAGGGAACGCTGCTAGTAACAAATTACTAGCAGCGTTCCGACAAAAGGGCACGCAGCTAGTAAGGGAGACCCAGAAGCGGGACTGGCCGAAATTACTAGCAGCGTTCTCTTTAGCCGGAACGCTGCTAGTATATAGCTTACTAACAGCGTTCGCTTTAGCCGAAATGCCGCTAGTAATAGGACTATTCTATTCAAAAAAGAAGAAAAAAACTGAGCAGTTACAAGCAGCGTTTGCATTTTTCCAAACGCTGCTCGTAACAAGGGTTACGAGCAGCGTGCATATTTTCAAATGCTGCTAGTAACAAAGGTTACCAGCAGCGTGCTTATAATCGCACACGCCGCTAGTAATTTCTGCATCATTTGAAAATCAATAACTTTTGATTAATAAGTCCAAATTCGATGATTCTTTTTTCTAAAAATTTAAAATAATTAGGTGTATTTAATATAATATGTTTTATTTTTTGACAATAATTATATTTATAAAAAAATCAATAATATGCAAGTAATTAAATATTACACCGAATTTTTTCTTCTTTAGTTTGCCATGAAACTTTTTCTACACTTCACATGCACTATTACATCTTCTATGTCCAAATTTGGCATCATTTCATCTTCGCTTGCTATGTAAACCATTAAGTGCGTTTATTGTCATTTAGCAGATATAATTCATAATTGAACTACAAGTACATGAAATAATAGAGAAGAATGGGTTGAAATTTTTTATTTGTGTAATTAAATATATATTTAGGCCTTATCCGAGAAATAAAACTTATTCCAAACATCATGGTGCCAAGAGTCGACCACCAAAATGATGCTTATTTTTTTTAATTTAAAAAAATGCAAACGAAGTCTAAAAAATACGAAACTTGGCATGGTGTCATGATATGACAACCAGAGACTGTGGTAAAAATTTGAGAAGGTTTCAAAAAAGTGATCATGTAAACTTCTTAGAAACCGCACCATCTCGAAGGAAGAATCATGGTTTCTAGAGAGAACGAGTCAGGTTTGAAGGGGAAATAATTGTCGTCTTTGTCTGTTGGCATTTAAACTTTTTCTATAGTTAATACACACCATTATATCTTTCATACCAAAATTAAAATCTTTTTAAACTAGTTTACAATATTTAAAAAATTAAAAAAATATATACAACTACCTAGCAGCGTGTGTATATAAGTACACTTTGCTAGTAGCCATGTTACTAGCAGCGTCCACAAATATGCAAACGCTGCTAGTAAACTACGCGCGCGTAGTTTATTTTCGATTTGGATCGAAAAGCATCCCCGCGCGCGCCCCGTCCAAAGGCCCACCCAGCCCGCGGTCCAATTCTAACTGAAACGAAAAAATGAAAAGATAAAAAAACCTACCCCACGGCAGACGCCACCCGTCCGACCCGCTCTCTCCCTCCTTGTCTCCTCCCACATCGCCGCCGCCATCCACACCTTCGATCTCCTCCCAGCTCGCCGCCGCCCCC